>OU342739.1:112778303-113978303 GCA_910589765.1 Avena atlantica
CCCTGATCCACGAACTGGCGAATCAGGTTGGTACCGCATGAGTATGTGCTTGTTCTTATGGTGCTGTCTTCGTTCTTGGCTTGTGCAATAGCACCATTGTTGTCACAATTACACGTCCAACAGTTTGGACGGAGCCCGAACCACACCAAGATCCATGAGAAAATTCCTCATCCAAACAACTTCCTTTGCTGCCTCCGAGGTGGCAATATACTCAGCCTCTGTTGTAGACGCAAACACAATCTCTTGCTTGGAACTCTTCCAGCTCACATCACCTCCGTTTAAAATAAAACACGTATCCAGATTGCGAACGAGAATCATCAGAGTCGGTAAGATACTCGCATCCGTGTAACCCTTTACACTGAGTTCATCTTCCAACATAAACCAAGAACATATCCTTAGTCCTTCTCAAGTATTAGGATATTTTTAGCCTGTCCAGTGGATCTCTCCAGGATCAGCCTGGTATCTGCTCACAACACTTAGAGCATAGGAAACATCCGGCCTAGTAAAAATCATGGCATACATGATGGATCCGACTGCAGAAGCATATGGAATCGCACTCATCCGACTTCGCTCATCAGTAGTCGAAGGACACTGAGTCTTGCTAAGTTTTACACCATGGGACATCGGTGAGAACCCTTCTTAGACGATTCCATGTTGAACTTCTTCAACACTTTGTCCAATAAGTACTCTGACTCAATGCAATGAGCCTCCTTGATCTATCTCTATAGATACGGATTCCGATGATGTATGTTGCCTCACCCAAGTCTTTCATTGAGAAAACTCCTTTCCAATGATTCCTTGGTTTCTTGCAACATCTGGACATCATTTCCAATCAGTAATATGTCAACCACATATAAAATTAGAAAGTTTACTTTGCTCCCACTAAACTTCTTGTATAAACAAGAATCATGATCACTCTTGATGAAGCCAAACGATTTGACTACCTCATCAAAGGGATATTCCAACTCCGAGATGCTTGCTCAACCCATAAATAGATTTTTGAAGTTTGCATACCTTGTCAGCATTAGACGGATCGACAAAACCCTCGGGCTGTATCATATACACGTCCTCGGTTAAATTTCCGTTAAGGAAAGCCGTTTTGACATCCATCTGCCATATCTCATAGTCGAAATAGGCTGCTATAGCTAATATGATCCGAACTGATTTAAGCATCGCTACAGCGAGAAAGTCTCGTCGTAATTAACTCCTTGAACTTGTCGGAACTCCTTCGTGACAAGGCGTGCTTTATAGATTGAAACATTTCCATCCATATCAGTTTTCTTCTTAAAGACCCATTTGCACTCGACGGGTCTTGCACTGTCTGGTAGATCAACCAAGTTCCAAACTTGATTTTCATCCATGGACTTTATCTCGGATCTCATGGCTCCAAGCCATGACTCGGAATCAGATCCCACCATCGCTTCCGAATAATTTGCCGGCTCATCACTGTCTAACAGTAACACATCACGAACACTTCGTAATCTTGCCGATCTTCGTAGTACAGGTGCTGCTGCCGGCTCAGCTGCCACGACCGGCTCAACCTCCAAGGTTTTTGCCGACTCGCTACTAGCGGTTCCTCTCGAATTTCTTCGAGTTGCCCGTGCTCCCACTTACTCCCCGACTGAGAAACTCTTTCTCAAGGAAGACACCGTTTCGAGCGACAAACACTTTTCCCTCTTCTCGGTTGTAGAAGTAGTAACCCAAGGTTTCCCTCGGATACCCCACGAAAATACATTTATCCGACTTGGCCGTAAGCTTGTCCGACTGAAGTCGCTTGACAAATGCTTCACAACCCCAAATCTTAAGAAAAGACAAACTCGGCTTTTTGCCTGTCCACATCTCATGCGGTCTCTTCTCTACCGATTTTGATGGTACTTGTTTAGTGTGAATGCCGCTGTTTCTAGACATAACCCCAAAATGATAAAAGGCAGATCTGTCCGACTCATCATTGACCGTACCATGTCCAACAAGGTCCGATTCCTCCTTTCCGAAACACCGTTCCCTTGCGGCGTTCCTGGCGGAGTAAGTTGAGGAACTATTCCACAACTTTTCAGATGGTCATCAAACTCATGGCTCATGTACTCACCTCCTCGGTCCGACCGAAGAAACTTTATTTTCTTGCCGAGTTGATTTCGTGCTTCATTCTGGAATTCTTTGAACTTTTCAAAGGCTTCCAACTTGTGTTTCATCAAGTAGATATATCCATACCTACTCAAATCATCAGTGAAGGTAATGAAGTACTCATAATCACTCCTGGCTGTCGTGCTCATTGGTCCACATACATCACTATGTACTAGTCCCAACAAGTCGGGCGCCCTTTCGCAACTCTTTGCAAAAGGTGTCTTGGTCATTTTGCCGGGTAGGCATGATTTGCATGTCTCGAACGACTCCAAGTCGAACGAAGTTAGGAGTCCATCATCATGGAGCTTCTTCATGCGTTTCCAACTTATATGACCAAGCCGACAGTGCCAAAAGTAAGTCATATTCAGATCATTTGGTTTCAACCTTTTAACATTTATGTTATAAACCGACTCACCATCAAGATTCAAAATAAATAACCCGTCCTGGATGGGTGCAAAGCCGTGAAACATATCATTCAAATACAAAGAACAACCATTATTCTTGATATTCGACTCATAGCCTTGACTCATCAAACATGAAGCAGAAATAATGTTTCGACTGAGCACTGGAACATAATAACAATTATTCAGTTCCATAATGAATCCGGAAGGTAAATGAAGCTGCATCGTGCCGACTTCCAACGCAACAACTCTTGCTTTGTTGCCGACTCGAATATCAACCTCGCCTCTTGCTACGCTCCTAGTTCTTACCAGTCCCTGCAACGAGTTGCAGATATGAATAACTGATCCGGTATCATATACCCAAGAACTATTAGGTACATCAGCAAGATATATGTCTATAACATTGCAAACAAGTGTACCTGAGTCGGAAGTCATACCTCCACTCTTGGCTTTGTCGGCCAAGTACTTGCTGTAGTTCCTCTTCCAGTGGCCATCCGCCTTGAAGAAGAATCAAGTGGATCCGGCTGAAGGAGATGGTTTAGTCCCTGAGGAAGCGCTTGGGACCGGGTCCTGAGCCTACTTTCCTCCTGACATAGCCTTCTTCTTAGTCCAAGAACTCTTCTTGAACTTAGCCTTATTCTGCACCATCAACACTTGACTGGCGCCCTTCTTGTGATCCGCCTCTGCCTGCTTGAGCATCGCATGTAATTCAGTGAGCTTCTTATCCATACCATGCATGTGGTAGTTTGAAATGAACTGCCCATATACACTAGGAAGAGAGTTCAGAATTATATCCGTAGCAAACTCTTCGCTAATGGGGTAGCCAAGCCTCTCCCGAGACTGCACATAACCAACCATTTTGATCACATGCGGACTCTGTGGATCACCATCCTTAAGCTTGCAACTCAGCAAAGCCTGAGAGACTTGATACCTCTCAGTCTTGCCTAAGCCTGGAACATACTTTTGAGGCTTTCGATCATATCGTAGGCCTCAACATGCTCGAACTGCTTTTGCAAGTCCGGTTCCATGTGAGCAAGCATAAGACAGCTAATATCCGTGGACTTATCCTTAGCCCGACGGTAGGCATTGGTGGAAGCGACGGTCGCATTCTCATTCGGCTCATCTGGAAGTGGGTTGTCTAGGACATGGTCCTTCTTTTCTTGTTTGAGAACAATTCTCAGATTTCGATACCAGTTGGTAAAATTAGTGTCGTTCAGTTTATCTTTCTTAAGAATGGTTCTCAACGCAAACCGGATATCTGAGAGTGACTGCTACTTGGTGCCATGATCTACAACAGAAAATATGCAAAACACTTAAGACATGTATTCATAAAAGAGCAAGCATATTAAACATTTTAATATTTTATGCTCCCACTAGAACCAACACCCCTCCGATGGTTACTTAGTGATTCAGGATCCTAAATAAGCAAGTCGGCTAGTGAGCTTTAGCATCACCTCTAGCCGCCAAGTGATCTAGGTAGACAACTCCTTGTCAATCATATCTCATACGACTCCTGTTGGACGGGTGGCATCACATGCCCCGGCTCCCATTCGACTTTTCCCCGAGTCCCACAACCGTTGTGATAGACCCGTCTAGCTTACCGAGTGTTTCCGCAGTAAGAGTCCGACTCGAACCCACCTAGTCGGAAAGAATTGGTAGCACCTCAATTTTATGAGCCCACTACCAAAAATGTCCGACTTGTGATGGTGCAAACACTGGCGGGAAAACCGACTAGACCTTCTTTGAGGGATTAAATTTTACCGACTATCTAATAGAGGTAAAACTGAGACATAACAATAACACAAAATAAACAAATTATAATGTGAAATGGTATGGCTCTCTTCATGGCGATTTCCATCTCCACAAAGCCTGTAATCCGACTCATGCCAAGTCTTGTCACTTGCCGTCTTACTCCATGTCGCCGACATGTATAACGCCTTGCATGCCTTCCGGGTTCTCCAAACAGCTACACTAGCTTAGTAAAGTAAATTACATAGAGAATCCGACACGCAGGTCGTTATACAATAAAATGACAACACCTAGGCTCCAGCTGGCTGACAAAAACCGTGATTCGCAGATCACGTATGGATTACACACATACATCACATGCACATGAACCATACCATTCACAACTTCCTGCAAAAACAAGTTATGCATAGATATAAGATCTACCGGCGCTGTGAAACTCGCAACGACATCTAAAGCCCGACGTTTTTTCCGAAAACGTAGATCTCATCTACGATCCGAACATGGATTCTGACCATCGTTCCAATTCGATCAAACTCTTTGATCTTCGATCACCGCTTCTGGATTTACGTGTCACAGTCTACCCCGATGGCGGAAGCCGACCGATAGGGGTATGTCGTTCCACGACCTCAGCAGTATGATCACGGAAATCAGATCTACCATTCCCCGAGTACAGTTGATCCAATCAACCTCGTACAAAACCGATCTATCTCATAGATCGACCACCAAAACAATATATAGATCTCATCTACATCCTACCGCATATCACATATGAGAGATCTCGAGCCTAAAACCAGAAGCTATCGCTCTGATACAGTGATACCACTGTTTGGCCACGCAGAGATAAAACAAAACCTTTCCTCTATCGTGGTGATCCCAAGAACTAGCCGAGGTAGAAGGCCACGAGATTTACCACTAGACGCGTAGTTGCGGATTACTGATGAAGCGCGTCAGTTGATGCAGTGTAGTCCTCACGATCCGATCGTCCTGGTGCTGATCGCACAACACCTCTGCTGGTATCCACACGTACAAGGAGGAGCACCGGCGGCGAACTGCTAGGTTCGTATCGACGGTAGGACTGCTGTGGATCTAGGGTTTCCAACACATGGAATGACCTAACCGAACAACGATTAACATTTCTGGGTTACAGTGCTCCACTATATATAGGGAGTGAACATGGGCTCTGCTCACGCGACCCATTCACTAAAGCCCATATAACACTAGTCACCGTGAGTCCAACTCACTAACTCAGTCCTAATCAGGTTTAGGTCCAACACAACCAGATTATATGTTCAGATCCAATCCGAACTTGCTCCCGCTCTTAAGTGTGTGACCCCGCAGGCTCATGGCTACTTGGACACGATTGGAGTCCGACTCTCAATCGATCAGTCGGTAGCGGCTCCTAGCAGAACGTGCCGACTCCCAAGTACCAAAGAGTCATGACGACTTGCCTTTCCAATGCGACTTACGTCCGAGTCCCTTTTGCCTCACGATATTCCTTGTCAGACTATAGGCGAATAACTGTCATCCCTTAAATAATCTGACTCTCTTCTCGATCCGAGATAAGTGATTCACCCGACTAACTCTTAGTCGATCGCCTCGGTTAACTCTTAACCGAGTCGTGCATGGACATGCTTTCTGAATCATATCTCACGAGAGGGCCCAGAGAATATTTCTCTGAGTGGAGGGGCAAAATCCCATTTTGGTTATTCACATCACGCAGCTTGATTCTCAGTCGACCCGGACTCTGCCTTTATAACTGCCCAGTTACGGATCAGCGTTTGACAGAACCTAAGTCGGTGATCATCAACTCAGACTATGCAATAACCTCAGGTCTAAGGATTACATTGATTGAGATATACAAATGACAACTTGTTCGTTGTACCTCAATATGGGTCAATCCGACTCGCTAAACTCTTTAGCCGAGTCTGTGTAAGTTGGAATAGCATCTCCATGCCCATGATAAGTAGAATCGAGTCATCAAGCCAACTTTCACATTGGTCTAAGTTGTGTGTCCAGCACAACCTCAATGACCAAGGATATGTAGTACAAACAACATGAATGCACAGTTCCACAACCGAATCACATATTCAATGATACACATCAGATGTTTATACAAGGACTACTTAATATCTTTATGAATACAAATGGGAAATCTCATCATACATGATTTCCTCTAGGGCATATTCCCAACATGGAATATGGTGAGTTGTGTGCTTCTTGTAAAATCAGTTTTTGAAGCTCTGGATCTTGCGGAATGCAGATACGTTTTCCATACCATAAGGTACCCTGTTCGTCTTCATGGAATCCTTTGGCTTTCCCTTTTCTAATTTTTACCTTAATCTCTTCAATTTCCTTGTCCATCTTTTGGGATTCCCTAATTTTTTCCAAGAAGGTGGGTTGAACATCCAATGACATGAGGTATCCCTCAGGCACTATCTCCTATCCAAGATCTTTGAATTGGGCACACATATCATCTGGAAATTCTCCCTTACTGAGGCCATTCACATAAATTTTACGACTTAAAGCATCCGCTACAACATTTGCTTTACCGGGGTGGTATTGCAAACTCAAGTCATAGTCCTTGATGAGTTCTAGCCATCTTCTTTGTCTCATGTTGATTTCTTTCTGAGTGAAAATATACTTCAAACTTTTGTGATCTGTGAACACTTCACATCGTTTTCCCAAAAGATAATGTCTCCATGTTTTGAGTGCATGGACAACAGAGGCTAACTCCAAATCATGAGTAGGATAATTCACTTCATGAGTTTTGAGTTGTCTCGACGCATATGCCACAACTTTCCCTTCTTGTATCAAAACTGCACCTAATCCTTGGTGAGATGCATCACAATATACTTGGAAATCTTTCTCCAAATCTGGCAGATAAGACTGGTGCTGTCACTAGCCTCTACTTCAACTCTTGGAAACTGAGTTCACATCCTTCAGTCCAATCAAATTTCTTGTCTTTCTTAAGTAACTCCGTCATTGGCTTAGCTACCTTTGAGAAATTCTCAATGAATCTTCTATAGTATCCCGCCAAGCCAAGGAAACTACGCGCTTCTTTCACCGACTTAGGAGATTCCCACTCAGTTACAACTGACACTTTTGCGGGATCTACTGCTACACCATCTCCCGACACAATATGTCCGAGAAATCCAACTTCATTCAGCCAGAATTCACACTTGCTGAATTTGGCATATATTTTATGCTCTCTAAGCTTCTCAAGTATCAAAGGCAAATGCTCTTCATGCTCCTCTTTGCTCTTGGAGTAGATCAAAATGTCATCGATGAAAACGACAACGAATTTGTCAAGAAATTCCATGAACACATTGTTCATCATATTCATGAAGTAGTCTGGTGCATTTGTCAAACCAAATGGCATCACAGTGTACTCATACAATCCATACCTAGTGGTGAAAGAAGTATTAGGTATGTCTTGTTCCCTTATCTTTAGCTGAAAGTAGCCTGATCGAAGATCAATCTTTGAGAACACACGGGCTCCTTCTAATTGATCAAACAAATCATTGATTCTTGGAAAAGGGTATTTGTTCTTGATAGTTACCTCATTGAGTGAACGGTAATCTATGCATAACCTTTGACTTATATCTTTCTTTTCAACAAACAAAACTGGTGCACCCCAAGATGAAGAACTTGGTTGAATAAATAGTTTCTGCAACTATTCTCCAAGCTGTTTCTTGAGTTCTTTCAACTCATCAACTGACATCTTGTAAGGTCTCTGTGCTATTGGTCCCGATCCTGGCAGCAAGTCTATCAGAAACTCAACATCTCTATCTGGTGGGATTCCAGGTAATTCCTCTGGAAACACATCCGGGTACTCTCTCACAATTAGCACACTGTCTATGCTAACCCCCTTAAGAGAATTTAGCTTACTCCCTTTTGATTCAAAGTTATACTTGAATCTAATCCTTTTACTATCCGGGGTTGTGAGTGTGACAGTACGATTGGCACAATCTAGTACTCCTTCATACTTGGTCATCCAATCCATTCTCAGAATGACATCCAGAACTTAGGAATCTAAGATTATAAAACTAACGGGAAACTTATAATTCCCAAATTATATCACTAGATCATGACATCCAGAGTTCACTATCATTTCTCCACTGGGAGAGCTTACTTTTATAGGACACCCAATAGTTCCATTTTTATCAACAAATGCTCGTGATATGAATGAATGCGATGCGCCAGTATAAAAAAGAACAAGTGCTGGAACAGAATTGAGTTCGAACTTACTAGCCACATCATCAGATTCTTCATATATTTCTTCCACATTGATGTGGTTCACTTGTCCCTTTTGGAAGGTATTGGGCTTGTTGGCACCTTCAAATTTCTTTTCTGGGCACTCATTAGCATAGTGCCCTATCTTCTTACACTTGAAACATTCAACCTGACTGAGATATTTCTTTATAGGCTGACTTCCACTTCCACTATAGTGGCTCTTGTGCCCACTCTTGTGATTCTTATACTTGTCATTGTCATGACTGCGATGATGCTTGTTGTCATGGTGACGGTTGTGGCTGTCGTGGTTGTTGTACTTCTCATGTTTGTGGGATCCAGAACTCCCACTATCATCATGATGGGAACGCTTGTGAGACGATCCCGAGCTATGCTTATCAAAGTTGTGCTTCCTCTTTCTGCTCTCAACTTGTTTCATCTTATTTTCCAAGATGGTAGCCTTGTCACAAAGGGATTGGTAGGTTGGGACATAGGCAACAGACAGCTGCAGGTTCAACTCATCATTAAGTCCTTCGAGGAATTTCTCCTTCCTCTTTGCATCTGTATCAACTTCATCCGGTGCATAGCGCGCCAGATTGTTGAATTCCTCAATGTACTCAGCCACACTGCGGTGACGTTGCTTCATATTGTGGAACTCTTTCTTCTTCAAATTCATCACTCCGGATGATATGTGAGCTATACGGAATCCATCCTCGAAGATAGCCCAAGTCACATCCTCAAGGGGAGTGGTGATCTGAAAGTTATCCCACCATGTTGCTGCTGGTCCTTCAAGCAGATGTGCTGCAAATCTGACCTTTTCTTCGTTGGTGCAGCCAACAGTCACTAAGTCCTTGTTCACTGAACATAACCAGTCATTGGATACCATTGGATCAGTGGTTCCCGAGAACTTTGCTGGCCTTAGTCTCAGAAATCTGGTGAGCATGTCAAATCCCGGAGGATTATTCTGATTATTGTTGTTGTTGTTGTTTTGGTTGAGGTTGACACGACCGGGAGGCATCTGTGGTTTCAATAATGATAATAATGAGATACCCATAGATTCTTAACATGCACAATACATCACATAGAAACAATCACAATAACCAAGGTCAAAATAACATAAGGTTTGAACAACATAACAACAGGTTTTAAAAAATGCAAACACACCATAGCAAGCCATCCACATGTTGGATGGTCATTGCACTCAGTAATCAAAGTATGGTAGATGAAAGATAGTCGAGTAGTCTACACTACTCCTCCATGTCGACCTCCACATCAACAAGGGTAAGACCTCCATTCTCCATGGCGGTCTTGTAATCATAAACACTAGTGGTCAAGGCCTCAATCTTGGCCCTAAGAGCCCTCTTCTGTGGGCGAAGTCTCTCGATCACTCTCTGCTGGTGCTCAAGCTCGAAGTCCTTGGCCTCTAACTCTTCCTTCATATCCCTGATCTTCTTGTTCCTTTCTTGGAATCTTTTATCCTATCTCTTGAACTTCTTGTCCTGGCTTTCAAATTTGGCCTCCATCTCTTTGACGATCTCGTCTTGCTCCGCGAAGAGCTTGTCCTTCTCCCATAGCTGAATCTGGAGCTCGTCATTGCTAAGCATGACGTTGATCCTATCAGTGTCAAGGTGTCTAATAAGACCCTCTAGGTCCTAAAGCAACAGACGAATTGGCTCCATCGTCTCTCTAGTAGCATCATCGTACTCTATAGCCTCACCCTCCTCGTCGCGTCTCCCGAACAGGTGAAAGTAGAGACCTCTAAGCTCGGTGGAGTGCCTCCCAACCAGGCGTCCAAGTAACTCCTGCATGACTACATCTAAGCCTCTCTCCTTGTCATCATGCATCAGCTTGAAAGTGATAGCCTCCATGGGTGGCTCTGCCTAGCGTCCCGGCTGTGTGACTCTGAAGCCCCAAAGGTCCTTCCTCTCAAACTTGGTGAGCTGAAGTGTCGTGATGCTAGGAAGTGGAAGGTTGAGCACACTAGTGAGCTCAATGAGACGAGTACCAAAACGAGTTCCCTTGAAGTCCTCGGCAGTGCTGATAACAACATTAGGCATCTATTTTTATAAGATGGAGAAAAGTTAGAATCAAAACAAGTATAGAAAACTCACAAGACATCATAACACAAGCACATTTTTAACAACAAACACACAAATCATGGCATACACAAATCCATTACAAACACCGAGGTTCAACATAACTTAGACAAATTTTTGAAGTAAAGCGACAAGTGTGGTGGTCCAACTAATGAAGTACGTTACAATTCTCACTCACTAGACAAAATAGCTATCAGTGTATCCTTTGTGGCAATCTGTCTATCTTGTTCACAAGACTCCCATATTAAGTCTATGATGTCTCCCCTTAGTTGTTGATTGGTAGTCTCTAAGTCTTGGGTATGCTTCTTCTCTTCTCTAAGGTCATTTTGAGTATTGAGCATTCTACACTTGAGTCTATCACCAAACTCCTTGATGGCATTCCAAGCTGCATTTCTTGCAGAGTCAAAGAATGTTGTGTGCATTTCAGAGTTGGTGACCATGCAGAATCCTGATTCCTTTTGGTTGTCTTCCTTGTTTTTGTACAAGTGAAGTTGCACCCACCAATAATCTTCTCCTTCATCCATCACAGGGAATCCCTTATACACAGCTGCACCATGTATCCCCATGGTAACCATAAGGTTCTTGAGTGCCTTGGGAAATTCAGTCTCACACTCCAAGGTCATGGTCATGAGTGGTCCCTTCCTCACGGCTTCGCTGATGGAGTTCATCTACAAATTGATATGAGAAAGAAGATTAGGAAAGTTTACGAGAAGAAAAAGACATTGTGGATTTTTTCAAAGTGTTGGAATTTTTCCTTAGTGGTTCTTAGTCTAATCCAACCTAGGGTCATAATCCTACAGGTAACACAATGCTCTGATACTATCTGTAAGACCCCACCTTTGTAAAGGTAAAGGTCCCTGTGATTGCAATGCTATTCCCTGGATCAAATGCTGGCATCCACAGTTTAAGATGAAGTACACAAAAACAAAGGTCATTATTACATCGTCATGCCAGAGATAACATAGTCTTTTACAACTCCATAGCCATAGGCTAGTACAAGAGTTTAACTTAACAACATAAATAAAAGTCTTCATCTTCATGTGCCACAGGCAAACTATTGAGTGTAGACTCACAACCCTAATCCTCATCAGAGTAAACTGCAACATCACAAGTTACAGCCATAGTGGGTCAATACATTGGAATAGTATTGGCAAGTGATACCTTAGTATAATAATAGTTTCTAGCTTCTATATGAATTTGGCTAAGTGTAGCTTAAGCTTGCTTTACTCAAAATAGGTTTTGCCTATTAGTTGAAAACACTAAGTTTTTGTTTGACAAAAACTCCCAAGGAACCACCAATAGACATTGGTGAACCTTTACCCTTTTTCAACCACAAGTTTTTAACTAAGAAATTGGGATGAGGAGATTCTTGATAGCTTCAATGTCTTGATTCTCAAATTTTCCATTTTCAGGGACACAACTAAGTACTTAGATTCTTCCTTCTCGAGAGGTGGTGCACTTTCCCCACAAGACTCGACATGCATCGACACAAGATCTTTCAGAAGCCTTCCCTTAGACTAAAATGGACGCGTTCCCAAACCTATCACCCCTACCACCAACTATCCATTTGGCTAAGTTATTGCAACCTATATGATCCAGGTAGAGCCCATATTGCTATGTGGCTGCACTAGAAGCTTCTTAACATATGTCATCTCAAATCCCTTTGTTCCTGGATGGATTTCCACAAGTGTGATACACAAGGTAGACCATAGATATGGGCTTGTGTAACCACTCAACATAACCCAAACACACCATTCCACCCAGGTGATTCATTCACTTAGTTGTTTTATTAAGTAAAACATAAGTCAAAAGACTTTGCAACATTTTCCATAGTATATATATATTTCACCCTTTTTTTCTACTAGCTAGGCTAAGCATGGAAATATAGCAAGTATCTTAACTTAGAGAAAATTCTACAAGTCTGCAACTACTAGGATTTCCCAAGCATAGCATATAGATACTTAGCAAAAACATCATGCAAGCCCTATACAAAATATCACTAATGCATAGTCAAAATATTGGGACAAAATTATGAAGCACCACTTGGCTTGGTAGTTGGGGGAGTAGCAACAATCCTCACAATCATAATCACCACTAGCACCAAAATCTACACATAAAATGATAGCACCAAATTTATATTCCAAAAAATCAAGCAAATATATATGAATGCATGCAAATGCCATGTGATGATTTTTATAAACTAAAAAAGACAATTAAAACAGTACTGAATCACTAAATAAACATTTAGAGACTAAATAAACTTAATTTGGCTTTTGAATCATTTTCTAAACAATTCTTATACACAAAATAAGCCTACAAATGTCTCTGCATAAAATTCTGTTTTAACAGAGGCAAAATACAAAACCAAGACTACATCTGTGTAGGATTTAATTTTGTGAATCCATTGATATATTATTTGTATTTTTTGGATAAGTAGAACAAAAGTTATGAATTTTACAAGTTTAAACATTCAAAAATCATTTCTGGAATTTTAAACAGACATGCTAGGCCACGTGGAGTGTTTCTATTGTCTGGTACCGTTTCGCACAGATCGTGCTCTGTGGACCGCGGGATTTAAAGTAAATCGCACGGCTCATATCTAATCATACCCTTTTGCTAAGTGATCTAATTTGGCGCGCTGGATCTAGATCTAACGGCTCACAGCGGCTTAACCATGAACTGGCGGCACGCGTGGCTGCAGCGGCGGCGGCGCTACTGGCAGTGACGGTCCGGCGAATACAGAGGGGGCTGGGGGTTGCGGTGTGCTTACCAGACTCGCAAGAGAATGAGGAAGCTCAACGTGCTACTGGACGAGACAGGGCATGCTCTAGTAGTGGCTACCGGTCGTCGGAGTTGCGGGCGGCGTCGGGTTCAAGCGAACGGCGATGTTGACGATGTTCTGGATCGCCCTAGCACAAAACAGGAACGTCAGGAGGTGCGCAAGGACACGACAAACACGACAGGGTCAAGCAGAAGGCAAGGGGCTCTCGGGTTTGACCTAGATCCTTCACCGGAGTTGGGCGGCACTTCTGCCGTTCGTGGAACTCGATGAAGACGACGACATGGGTCATGAGCAGGCAAATCAGAGGCATCAGAAGGTGCACAAGGACAAGAGGGTCACACTCGTTTGAACCGGAAGAAAAGGGTAGGTCGGAACTCACCGTAATTACTCGTGGGAGCTCGTCGGACAACGGCGGTGCGATCCAAAATACGGGCAGCCTGGGGGCAGAGCAAATGTGCTATGTGGGGGGAAATGACCGCAATGGTGAGGTGTTTAAGTAGCCAGAAGGGGCGAGGGAATTACGCACGCAATCAACGCCAATTACTCGAATTGAAATCGCGGCAATGAAGGAGGAAGAAACGGCGGAGGGCCTCGTCGTGGGCGGGGTTTGGGGATGATGAGCTGACCTGGCGTTGGGTCCACTTGATAGAGAGGGAGAGGGTGTGTGCGCGGGTGAGAAACAGAGAGGGGGAGGGGTTTTCCCGGGTGGGCTTGCTGGGCTGGTTGCTGGACCGCGGGTGGGTTGGGCTAGTTAGGTCGCTGGGTTTATTTTTTTCTCTTTTTCTCCTTTTCTTTTTTTGTTTTGATTTTCTGAACTCATTTTCAAATGATATTCAAATGAGTTTGAATTCAAACCATTTCTGGATTTTTGTAAAGAGATCCATGCACATATTTTTGTATAAAACATTGTTGTTTACTCAAACTCTTTGGCCCATTGAAAATAAAATAAAACCATGACTTATTTAAATATTTATAATAGGCATATAAATGGTTTTAATTTAGATTCCTGCTTTGAAAACTTTGAGCAAGTTTTGGAATCATCTTTTAGACTTTCATGGTTGAATCAATGTATTCTCATATTATGAGAGCAGAAATAAAGCCATTGCCTTTCTTACATAAAATAATAGGCAAACAAATGGCTTCTGATTTGAAACCTTATTTGAAAATAATCCAAAGGCATAAGGATGCATGAATGATATGCAAACTTTTCAAGTTATGATTTTTGGGATGTTACACTCGCCCCCGCTAGCTATTTAACCCCCTCGCTTCCGCAGTCGTTTCCCCTCAATAACCAACACCAGAGCGCCCCTAGGCTGGCCGTATTTGCGCTTGTAACGCTGCTGCCCGAGCATCTCCGGTGAGCCTCGAGTGCCCCTTGCCTCTCGTTCATTCTGTATTGTTCCTCTGCCTCTTTCGCATCCTCTGACACCACTGTTCATCTTGTACTGACCCAGGTCGTCGACTCCATCGAGCACTGCGAGCACCTGACGCCGTCATCAACTCCGGCGAGCAATAGCGGTACGAATCGAACGCCCCTTGGCTTCAGGTTCAAACCATGTTGAGCACCTCGTCCTTGTGCATGCACTGATCCTATTTGTTTGTCCTAGGGAGACCTAGAACGTCGCCATTGTCTCCGCCAACCCGTGCCCAACGCCAGCAAGGTTTCCAGCGAGCTCCCACGGCCACTATAGCACGCCCCCGCCCACACCAGCGACACCTTGAGAATCCTCGTGTTCTCGCGAGTCTGGTAAGCCTGCACCATCCCTAGCCCCCTCTGGAATCGCCGGACCACCGTCGCCTGAGCGCCACCGCCGCGTGTCGCCAGCCAGCGCCGCCAGTTCCTAGTCAAGGTGCTGTGAGCCGTTAGATCTAGATCTAGTGGACCTAAATAAATCACTTAATGAAGGGGTATGCTTAGATCTGAGCCACAGGATCTAACTTAAATCCTATGGCCCATGTTGGCCGATCCGCGCAAAGCGGTACGGGCCAATCAGATGCGTCCACGTGTCTGAGATTTAGATTTAAAATCTGTTTTTGAATCTATTAGAGATTCAAACTTGTAAAAGTCATAACTTTTTTTTGTTTATCCAAAACATGCAAATAATATATCATTGGATTCAGAAAAATAAATCCTACACTATTGTGGGATTGAATTTGTATTTTGCTTCTGTAAAACTAGGTTTATTTGCATAATTAAATATAGGCTTATTTTGGCTATATAAATTATTTGGAAAATGACTTTCTAGCAAATTTAAGATTATTTGTGTTCAGTACTGTTTGGTTTGACTTTTTTAGTATAGAAAATTTATTTCATTGCATTTGCATGCATTCATAATATTTTTGCTTGAATATTGAAATGTGAATTTGGTGCTATTATTTTATGTGTAGATCTTGGTGCTAGTCGTGATTGTGATTGTGAAGATTGTTGCTACTCCCCAAACTACCAAGGAAAGTGGTGCTTCATGTATTTGTCCTATTATTTTTGACTATGCACTAGTGATATTTTGAATAGGGCTTCCATGAAATTTTTGCTAAGTATATATCTATATGCTATGCTTGGGAAATCCTAGTAGATGTAGCCTTAGTAGAATTTTCTCTAAGTTAAGATACTTGTTATGATATAATGCTTAGCCTAGCTAGTAGCAAACAAGGGCGGATTATAATCATGCTATGGAAATTTTGCTAAGTCTTTGGACTTGTGTTTTTGCTTAATAAAACAACTAAGTGAATGAATCACCTAGGTGGAATGGTATGATGGGTTGTGTTGAGTGGTTACACAAGGCCCATGTCTATGGTTTACCTTGTGTATCACACTTGTGTAAAGCCACCCATGAACAAAGGGATTTGAGATACTTAGTGTTTAGAAGCTTCTAGTGCAACCACATGGCATATGGGCTCTGCCTTGATCATATAGGTTGCAATAACTTAGCCAGATGGATAGTTGGTGGTTGGGTGATCGGATGGAACGCATCCATGGTGGTCTAAGTGAAGGCTTATGAAAGGTCTCATATCGATGCATGTCGAGTCTTGTGGGTAAAGTGCACCACCTCTAGAGAGGGTAAACCCTAAGTAATTAGTCGTGTCCCCAGCAACGGACAATTTGAGCATCAAGACATTGAAGCTATCAAGAATATCCTCCTCCCAATTTCTAGTTAAAAACTTGTGGTGGCACAAGGAAAAAGGTTCACCAATGTCTATTGGTGGTTCCTTGGGAGTTTTGTCAAACAAAAACTTAGTGTTTTCAACTGATAAGAAAAACCTATTTTGAGCAAAGCAAGCCTAAGCAACACTTAGCCAAATTCATATAGATGTTAGATACTACTACTCTACTATGGTATCACTTGCCAAAACAATTCCAAATGTATTGACCCACTGTGGCTGTAACTTATGATATTGCAGTTTATTCTGATGAGGAATAGGGTTATGAGTCTACACTCCACATACTACCTGTGGCACATGAAGATGAAGACTTTACTTTATTTACTTATGTTATGAACTCCTGTACTGGCCTTTGGCTATGGAATTGTAAAAGACTATGTTTATCTCTGGAATGACGATGTAATAAAGATCTTTATATCTGTGTACTTCATCTTAAACTGTGGATGCTAGCATTTGATCCAGGGACTAGCATTGCAATCACAGGGACCTTTACCTTATAAAGGTGGGGTCTTACAGATGGTATCAGAGCACTATGTTGTTTGTAGGATTATGACCCTAAGTTGGATTAGATTAAGAAACCACTAGGAGAAATGCATCTCTTTGGACAATTCCACACTTATCTTTTTTTCTCGTAAACTTTTCTAATCTTGTTTCTCATCTCCATTTGTAGATGAAATCCATCAACGAAGCTGTCAAGAAGGGACCACTCATGACCATGACTTTAGAGTGTGAGATGGAGTTTCCTAAAGCACTCAAGAACCTTATGGTTACCATGGGGATACATGGTGCAGCTGTGTACAAAGGGTTCCCTGTGATGGATGAAGGAGAGGAATATTGGTGGGTGCAACTTCACTTGTACAAAAACAAGTAAGACAACCACAAATAGTCAGGATTCTGCATGGTCACCAACTCTGAAATGCACATGTCATTCTTTGACTCTGCAAGGAATGCGGCTTGGAATGACATAAAGAGCTTGGTGATAGACTCAAGTGTAGAATGCTCAACACTCAGAATGAACTTAGGGAGGAGAAGCATACCCAAGACTTAGAGGCTACCAACCAACGTTTAAGAGAAGACATCATAGACTTATGTCACATACCAAGATTTTCCAAATCTTGTAATGTGAAAAATAAATGAATAAAATAAAACTTTGTTTGATTTTCAGGGCCAGAAGAAACTTTTTGAATTCCAATAGGAATCTTCAAACCTATTTTGAACAATTAAATCTCAAAAGGATTTAAAAAGATAAACAATTAACAAAGGAAAATAAAATATTTTGGAAATACTATTTTAGATCTTTTAATAAAAGGATTTGGTATTCAAAAGAAAAGATGGATTTATAAATAAGGATTATTTTATAAAGCCAAATTAAACTTGGCCAAGATTTTGAAACAAAAGAGTTTTCTTTGATTAAAATAATAAAAGGTTATTTTAAATAAAGTAATAAGGATTTAACATCCAGCCTTATTTGAAGATAAGAGGTTTTACCAATTTAAATTGAAACATCAAAACTTATTAAATTATTTAAAATAAGTTTTCTCAATTATTTGAAATTCACAAATAAAATCTACTAAAATGTTTTGAATTTATTTTAGATTCAAAATAAATATCTCAATAAAATAAAACCTATGTTTAGTATTTTAGAATACTAAACAGAACCAAATTTTTAGTTACAATGTTTGGTGAAGATTTGAAATGTTTTGAATGCTTGAGAATTGTTTGAAATAACAAATCAGAAAATAGAAATGGAAAAGGAAAAAGAATTTAGACAGGAAAAAAATAGAACAGCCCACCAATCTGGCCCAACTAACCCAGCAGCAGCCCATCTAGCCCACCTGTTCCTCCCCCGAACCGTTTTTGTCCACCGCAAACCTAACCCACACCCTCACTGGCAGGTGGACCTCCTCCTCGTCTCTTTTTCCACTGACGCAACGGCCCCACTTCACTGTTCTTCCTCTCCACCCCGTTCGACCGTTCCTCGCCGTTTACTGCCGAGTAAACTCCCTTGAATTCGCGTTGATGAATGGATTAAACCCACCATTGACCATGCTATGTTAAACGCCATGCTTCACGCCTCCTTTCCCCTCTGTTTCCTTCCCCGAGCATGCCCCCAGGCTGCCGTATTTCGCCAGCCACTCTCTCTGTCTCCGACGAGGTCCATTGTCGATTCCGTCCAAACCGGACCACCCCATGCCACACTGAGCACACGAGCAAGTTCCCCACTCCTAGACGCTCCTCTCTGTACCCTCCTTTCAACCGCGGGCACCCCTGAGCTTCGCCAACGACAACCTCAGCACCGCCACCGTCTGGCTCTACTCCGGCGGAACCTCTCTGGTAAAACAGACTACCCTGACCCCTCTCGTTCACGCACACGCCTTCTTCGTGTCCTTGCGCTCCTGAACGTGTGTCTCGTTTGTCTCCGGGTGATTCCTAGCGTCGTCCTCGACCTCGACCGCGCGCGTCCGTCGCCAGTACCAACTCCGGCGAGCAATCGCAGCTGCCCTCTAGCGCCCCTCGACGGACAAGTACCACGTTGAGCATCAGCGAGCGTCAGCGAATCCGGTGAGCATATCCACACCCTCCTTTGCTTCCTGTACCGCCGGCGCCGCCATCGTCTGGTCGCTCCGCCGCCAGCAGCCGCCGCAGCGCCGCCCGTCTAAGGTCAATCACCCACAGCCATCCGATCCCGATCCGACGGATACGATAGAATGCTAGCGAAGAGGTATGCGTCGATCTGCGCCGCACGTTCCAGTTAGATCCAACGCACCCCAGTAGCCGATCCAAACCACACTTCCAAATTTTGCAAATTTTATATCAATGAATTCAGGAGAACAAGACCTAGCCAACCATGCCCTTAGTTTAGCAAATAGTAGTTGTTAGCTTGTTTGAAATTGCAGAAACATTTGTATGCTTGATATGAATGTAAAAATTGTTTAAAATTGAATTTAGGGTTAAAACCTTTGGCAATTGAATTGATTTGAACCTACTGACCCTAGAAAACACTTTGTGGACACAAAAATGTATTTGGAGAAATTAAGAAATGATTCTTTAATTTAAAACCATTTCTAGTCAAATAGAAATGTAATTTATTTATTGAAAATAATTTTGAAATAAAACCTTTGCAAATTGATTTGTTGTGACCTTACTGACCCTAGGAACCAACCCTTGGTGTTAAAAATGATTTTGGTAAAATTTAGGTTGAATTACTTGACTTAGTCATTTTCTAGCCAAATAAAAAGAATGGTTTTTGTTATAAAAATGTTTATGGAAAGAAAACTTTAAGGAAATGTTTTGGACCAAACCTACTGACCTAAAAACACCAAGTTTTGCAAATTAGCAACTCATTTGGTGAAACAACATAAGAGTTTTGCCTTTAATAAAAATATTTTTCACCACATGAAATGATGAATGGATTTAAAGATAGTTTTTGGACAAAACCCTCTAACTAATGACTTTGCCACATTGGTAAATGACCAATTTGGATCTTACAAAGTTTAGAAACCCAATAGAGGGCCTCTTTGCAAAATAAAACTATCTTGTGCATGCTCCCATGCATGACTTAGATTCCATTACTTTGTGTGTGTGAAGAATTGTTTGTTTGACTTTGGTTTGGAATGTGAATTGAATTTGTGTTTGCTTGATTGATTTGTAGTGAAGTGTGACTAGAAAGATCAAGGAGTGAACCACCATTCCCTTCCAAAAAGGCAATTGATGCTTCACACTTTTTGTCCCATTACTTTTTCTATGCATTAGTGATTTTGCTAAGTAAACTTGCATGGATTTTGCTAAGTATAGATCTTGCTATAGGAAAACCTAGTAGATGAATCCTTAGTAGGATTTTCTAAGTTAAGTTTCCTATTACTACCAAGCTTAGCCTAGCTAATAGAAAACATGGGTGGAATATATATTCACACTATGGAAAAATATTCTAAGTCTGAGGGCTTGTGATTTTGTCTAATAAAACAACTAAGTTAATGAACCTCCTGGGTGGAATGGAAGGATTGGGATATGTTGAGTGGTTACACAAGGCCATGGACTTGGGTTGTGTATCTCACTTGTGGAATGCCACCCAGGAAACAAAGGGATTTGAGATGTCAAATGTTGAGAAGCTTCAAGTGCAACCACTTGGCAATATGGGCTCTGCCATGATCATATAGGTTGCAAGAACTTAGCCATATGGACAGTGGGTGGTAGTGTTTGATAGGTTGGAACGCGTCCATTTTGGTCTAAGGGAAAGCTTCTGAAAGATCTTGTCTTGGGAAACCAAGTCTTGTGGGGAAAGTGCACCACCTCTGCAGAGTGTAAAACCTAAGTACTTAGCCATGTCCCTGGTAAAGGACAATTTGAGCATCAAGACATGGAAGCAATCAAGAATCTCATCATTCAAATTTCTAAAGTTAAAATCTTGTGGTTTGAACAAGGGTTGTTTGAAATCTTCAATCATTGATGGAGAGATGGCTTGGTACAAGGATCTTGAAATCTTTGATTGAGGAAGTGATTTTGTCAAGCAAAAACTTAGTATTTTCAAAATGATAAGAAAAATCTATTTTGAGCAATGCAAGCCTCAACTCCACTTAGCCAAATGCATATAGATGTTAGACTCCACTATAAATACCATAGTATCACTTGCCAATACAATTCAAATGTATTGACCCTTTGTGGCTGTAACTTGTATGTTGCAGGTTTGATTGATTTTAGTGAAGATTGATTGTTTAGGATTACAAAGTCTACAACCAACATCTGCCTGTGGCACTTTGAAGATGAAGGACCCCGTGCTTATAGTTATTCTGCTGCAATGTAATGTAATAGCCTAATGAGCTATGTTTGATGTAATAAAATTATGTTATTCCTGGTTATAAAGTTATTTTATGACCTTTGTTTCTTGATATTACATCTTAACTGTGGATGCTACCTATAGATCCAGGGACTAGCATTGTAAACACAGGAGGGATCAATCTTATCTAAGGTTGGGAACTCTACAGATGGTATCAGAGCATTGTGTTGCCTGTAGGATTTGTAAACCTAGGATTGGACAAAATCCCTTAGAAAAATAGGAGTTGTATTTGTTCCAAAAACTTATTTACAAAACAATCTTATAAACTCTTTCCTCAACCATTTTGTTTCAACTCTACATCTCTTCTATTTCAACTTGATGGAAAACCTACCCATGACCAAGACTAGACCATGTGCAAAGGACTACATCAACTCTAATGACTTCAACATCTTCAACTCTAATGACTTCAACATCTTCAACTCTAATGACTTCAACATCTTCAGCATGTTCTCCAAAGATTTCCAACATGGATACCACTAAGGACTACAAGTGAGACAAGGAAATCTTACTCAAGATTTAGAGACTGAGGGAATGCAAAATAAAGAAGGAACCATCAACAACTTTGAAGTATTGTGACCAAAAGTTTTTCCAAGGAAACCATGATCTCATGTAAGAAGAAGCAACCAAGAAGGAAGGAAAGATCACAAGTGAACCATATAGATGGACCACCATAATTTAGTTAAGTCAAACCACCAACTTATGTGGTGTAACAAAAATATTTTGTTGTCTAAAGTATGTGCTTGAACCTTGTTTGAGTGAAATTTTTGTTTGTGATTGCTTGAACATTGCTTCTGTGAATTGTGATGTGTGTGATTAGAAATATTTCCTTAGAAATATTTTACCTATTCTAATCCCAATCCAACCCAAACAGATGACTACTCCAAGAGACACCAACACCAACCAAGAAGACAACATGAGAGAACTTATAGCAACCCAAAACCAGTTGAGCCAAGAGACAACTCAGCTTTTAGCCAACAACAATGGACTAGACCCAGCTATACAAAGGATTTTGAAACTTCAATCCCAATTGTTGCAAGGATTGGTTACTCAAATGATCAACATGGGAGAAAACTTTTCCCAAAGAGCTAATGACAACAAGGATGACAAAGATGTTATTCTAGAAGGAACCCAAGCTAGCAATGTTTTTAGAGACAAGGATCATGCATCCAAGGAACATGAAGATCAATGCCTCAAGAAGAGAGAAAGATCTCCCACTCATGAATAACATGAACTAGAAGAACCCCTAGCTTTGGAAAGACCCAAGAAGAAGAAGAAATTCCCCAGCACTAGCAAGAAGGATATTACACAAGTGCAATGTTTCAAATGCAAAGAGATGGGACACTATGCCAATGAGTGCCCAAAAAAGGAGAAGAGCCAAGAAGACAAACAAAAGCTAGAGAAACCCAAGATAAGGAAGGATTTTAGCCAAGTGATGTGCAAACACTGCAAAGAGTTAGGACATTATGGAAACTACTGTCCAGGAAAGATGAAGCATAAGATAAACCAGCCTATGAGGGATCTCAGCCTTGTCACATGTTTCAAATGCAAGGAACTAGGCCACTATGCAAACAATTGTCCAGAAAGGATGGAGAACAAGTTAAACAAGTCTATGAAGGATCTCAACCTTGGCCCATGAGTCAAGTAAAGAAACCAAGGACACATGCAACTGTTTGCTTAGAGAGATTTTTCCCAGAATCCCAAGAAGGACAATATGTAATTTTTGTTTGAAAATTTTAAGGGTGGTAGTACCCTAGTTGTTTTGAACTTGCTTGTAACCCCTAGCCTCCCCAAATCTCGGGACGAGATTTATTTTAAGGGTGGTAGCCTGTCACATCCCAAGATTTTCCAAATCTTGTAATGTGAAAAATAAATGAATAAAATAAAACTTTGTTTGATTTTCAGGGCCAGAAGAAACTTTTTGAATTCCAATAGGAATCTTCAAACCTATTTTGAACAATTAAATCTCAAAAGGATTTAAAAAGATAAACAATTAACAAAGGAAAATAAAATATTTTGGAAATACTATTTTAGATCTTTTAATAAAAGGATTTGGTATTCAAAAGAAAAGATGGATTTATAAATAAGGATTATTTTATAAAGCCAAATTAAACTTAGCCAAGATTTTGAAACAAAAGAGTTTTCTTTGATTAAAATAATAAAAGGTTATTTTAAATAAAGTAATAAGGATTTAACATCCAACCTTATTTGAAGATAAGAGGTTTTACCAATTTAAATTGAAACATCAAAACTTATTAAATTATTTAAAATAAGTTTTCTCAATTATTTGAAATTCACAAATAAAATCTACTAAAATGTTTTGGATTTATTTTAGATTCAAAATAAATATCTCAATAAAATAAAACCTATTTGAAATAATAATGAAAGTCTATTATATTTAATTAATAATGGACCCTAAAATAAAAAAGTTATTTTGTTTTAAACAAGTTTTCCAAATATTCTATATTTTCCAAACGATACCTACTGATTTGATATTGAAAACATTTGGATTTCAAATAAAGATTTTATTAATAAACAACAAAAACTCCATTTAATTAATAAACTATGGCCTACTTATTTAATTAAGGATGGAACCTAAAAAGATTAAAGTATTATTTATTTTATTAGGATTTTTGGTTCAGAATACTAAACAGAACCAAATTTTTAGTTACAATGTTTGGTGAAGATTTGAAATGTTTTGAATGCTTGAGAATTGTTTGAAATAACAAATCAGAAAATAGAAATGGAAAAGGAAAAAGAATTTAGACAGGAAAAAAATAGAACAGCCCACCAATCTGGCCCAACTAACCCAGCAGCAGCCCATCTATCCCACCTGTTCCTCCCCCGAACCGTTTTTCCCCACCGCAAACCTAACCCACACCCTCACTGGCAGGTGGACCTCCTCCTCGTCTCTTTTTTCCACTGACGCAATGGCCCCACTTCACTGTTCTACCTCTCCACCCCGTTCGACCGTTCCTCGCCGTTTACTGCCGAGTAAACTCCCTTGAATTCGCGTTGATGAATGGATTAAACCCACCATTGACCATGCTATGTTAAACGCCATGCTTCACGCCTCCTTTCCCCTCTGTTTCCTTCCCCGAGCATGCCCCCAGGCTGCCGTATTTCGCCAGCCACTCTCTCTGTCTCCGACGAGGTCCATTGTCGATTCCGTCCAAACCGGACCACCCCATGCCACACTAAGCACACGAGCAAGTTCCCCACTCCTAGACGCTCCTCTCTGTACCCTCCTTTCAACCGCGGGCACCCCTGAGCTTCGCCAACGACAACCTCAACACCGCCACCGTCTGGCTCTACTCCGGCGGAACCTCTCTGGTAAAACAGACTACCCCGACCCCTCTCGTTCACGCACACGCCTTCTTCGTGTCTTTGCGCTCCTGAACGTGTGTCTCGTTTGTCTCCGGGTGATTCCTAGCATCGTCCTCGACCTCGACCGCGCGCGTCCGTCGCCAGTACCAACTCCGGCGAGCAATCGCAGCTGCCCTCTAGCGCCCCTCGACGGACAAGTACCACGTTGAGCATCAGCGAGCGTCAGCGAATCCGGTGAGAATATCCACACCCTCCTTTGCTTCCTGTACCGCCGGCGCCGCCATCGTCTGGTCGCTCCGCCGCCAGCAGCCGCCGCAGCGCCGCCCGTCTAAGGTCAATCACCCACAACCATCCGACCCGATCCGACGGATACGATAGAATGCTAGCGAAGAGGTATGCGTCGATCTGCGCCGCACGTTCCAGTTAGATCCAACGCACCCCAGTAGCCGATCCGAGCGAACCGTTATTGCCCAATCAGAAGCAGCCACGTGTACAGAATTCGATTTAAAACAGAATTTTGATCTGATTAGAATACAAATTTGTAATTGCTATAACTTTCAAACCACACGTCCAAATTTTTCAAATTTTATATCAATGAATTCAGGAGAACAAGACCTAGCCAACCATGCCCTTAGTTTAGCAAATAGTAGCTGTTAGTTTGTTTGAAATTGCAGAAACATTTGTATGCTTGATATGAATGTAAAAATTGTTTAAAATGGAATTTAGGGTTAAAACCTTTGGCAATTGAATTGATTTGAACCTACTGACCCTAGGAAACACTTTGTGGACACAAAAATGTATTTGGAGAAATTAAGAAATGATTCTTTAATTTAAAACCATTTCTAGTCAAATAGAAATGTAATTTATTTATTGAAAATAATTTTGAAATAAAACCTTTGCAAATTGATTTGTTGTGACCTTACTGACCCTAGGAACCAACCCTTGGTGTTAAAACTGATTTTGGTAAAATTTAGGTTGAATTACTTGACTTAGTCATTTTCTAGCCAAATAAAAAGAATGGTTTTTGTTATAAAAATGTTTATGGAAAGAAAACTTTAAGGAAATGTTTTGGACCAAACCTACTGACCTAAAAACACCAAGTTTTGGAAATTAGCAACTCATTTGGTGAAACAACATAAGAGTTTTGCCTTAAATAAAAACATTTTTCACCACATGAAATGATGAATGGATTTAAAGATAGTTTTTGGACAAAACCCTCTAACTAATGACTTTGCCACATTGGTAAATGACCAATTTGGATCTTACAAAGTTTAGAAACCCAATAGAGGGCCTCTTTGCAAAATAAAACTATCTTGTGCATGCTCCCATGCATGACTTAGATTCCATTACTTTGTGTGTGTGAAGAATTGTTTGTTTGACTTTGGTTTGGAATGTGAATTGAATTTGTGTTTGCTTGATTGATTTGTAGTGAAGTGTGACTAGAAAGATCAAGGAGTGAACCACCATTCCCTTCCAAAAAGGCAAGTGATGCTTCATACTTTTTGTCCCATTACTTTTTCTATGCATTAGTGATTTTGCTAAGTAAACTTGCATGGATTTTTCTAAGTATAGATCTTGCTATAGGAAAACCTAGTAGATGAATCCTTAGTAGGATTTTATAAGTTAAGTTTCCTATTACTACCAAGCTTAGCCTAGCTAATAGAAAACATGGGTGGAATATATATTCACACTATGGAAAAATATTCTAAGTCTGAGGGCTTGTGATTTTGTCTAATAAAACAGCTAAGTTAATGAACCTCCTGGGTGGAATGGAAGTATTGGGATATGTTGAGTGGTTACACAAGGCCATGGACTTGGGTTGTGTATCTCACTTGTGGAATGCCACCCAGGAAACAAAGGGATTTGAGATGTCAAATGTTGAGAAGCTTCAAGTGCAACCACTTGGCAATATGGGCTCTGCCATGATCATATAGGTTGCAAGAACTTAGCCATATGGACAGTGGGTGGTAGTGTTTGATAGGTTGGAACGCGTCCATTTTGGTCTAAGGGAAAGCTTCTGAAAGATCTTGTCTTGGGAAACCAAGTCTTGTGGGGAAAGTGCACCACCTCTGCAGAGTGTAAAACCTAAGTACTTAGCCATGTCCCTGGTAAAGGACAATTTGAGCATCAAGACATGGAAGCAATCAAGAATCTCATCATTCAAATTTCTAAAGTTAAAATCTTGTGGTTTGAACAAGGGTTGTTTGAAATCTTCAATCATTGATGGAGAGATGGCTTGGTACAAGGATCTTGAAATCTTTGATTGAGGAAGTGATTTTGTCAAGCAAAAACTTAGTATTTTCAAAATGATAAGAAAAATCTATTTTGAGCAATGCAAGCCTCAACTCCACTTAGCCAAATGCATATAGATGTTAGACTCCACTATAAATACCATAGTATCACTTGCCAATACAATTCAAATGTATTGACCCTTTGTGGCTGTAACTTGTATGTTGCAGGTTTGATTGATTTTAGTGAAGATTGATTGTTTAGGATTACAAAGTCTACAACCAACATCTGCCTGTGGCACTTTGAAGATGAAGGACCCCATGCTTATAGTTATTCCGCTGCAATGTAATGTAATAGCCTAATGAGCTATGTTTGATGTAATAAAATTATGTTATTCCTGGTTATAAAGTTATTTTATGACCTTTGTTTCTTGATATTACATCTTAACTGTGGATGCTAGCTATTGATCCAGGGACTAGCATTGTAAACACAGGAGGGATCAATCTTATCTAAGATTGGGAACTCTACAACTTATCCTTGGAATCTTGTTACCGACAAATTGCCTCTAGGGATATAGCTATTTTGGCAAGTGAGTGAGAGTTGTGACGTACTCTATTAGTTGGACCACCACACTAGTCGTTTTCTCGCAAAATAATTGTCTAAGTTATGTTTGAACCTTAGTGTTTGTGGTAGAATTTTGTATGCCATGACTTGTATGTTTTATGGATGATGTATGCTTTTTACTTTCTTTTTACTGTCTTTTTGTCTCTTACTTGTGTTGTTCTAATATTTCTCCATCTTACATTAAATGCCTAGATTTGTGATCAGCACTTCCGAGGAGTTCAATGGAACTCGTTTTGGTTCACGCATCGTGCAGTTTACTAGTGTGCTCAACCTCCCACTTCCTAGTATCAAGGCACTTCAGCTCACCAAGTTCGAGAGGAAGGACCTTTGTGTAGGGTTTCGTAGCATGGAAAACAAAAATTTTCTACCGCATACAAACAAACAAGACAAGATCTATCTACTAGATTGTAGCAACGAGTCGATGGAATAACTCACCCTCGAAGATTCCAAAGTGTTTAACAAGAGCGGATTCTCGTGGGTGATGTAGTCGTACTCTTGCCAATCTCAAGATCGCGTAGACGATCCTTCCGACGCTGCGTTCCGGCAGTGCTCCCGCAGTCGGTCACACGTTCGGTACTCGACAAAGACCTTCCCCTCCCTTGTTCCAGCAGGCAGCAGAGGTTGTAGCACTCTCCTCGCGATTCCGGCAGCACAACGGCGTGGTACCGGAAGTAGAGGGGAGATCTCGCAGGGCTTCGCCTTAAGCCGGAGCGAGTATGGTGGACTATGAGAGAGATCCTCGGCAATCTAGGGTTTAGACGCACCAAGGAGGAGGATCTAGAGCCGGCGGCTAGGGCTTGGGGCAGCCCAAGTCGGCGGCTAGGGTTGCCCTAGGCGGCGGCAGCAGGAGGTGGCGGCGCCGGGGCTAGGGTTTGCGGGGTGGAGGTTTTGTGTCTTGGAGGGGCAGCCGTGCCCCTCCTTATATAGGTGGAGGGGGCGCGCCAGGGGAGGGGAGTCCCTCCCCAACTCGGTTTCCCAAGTGGGCCGGCGGTGGAGGGGAGGAACTCCTCCCCAAGTAGGTTTCCTACTTCCCCTCCACCTTCCAAAATAGCCGTTTGACTTTTCAAATTGGCGTTTGACTTTTCAAACTAGGATTTGATTAAACCCTTTATTTTGTTCAGCGATGACACCTAGTACATGATGCAATCATTCCAACTTGATGTGACACATTCATGTACCCTTCCCCTCCGGAGTGCCGGACATTCCGGAACCTTCTAGAACATTCCCGATGAAAACACCGGAACCATTCTCCAACTCCGAAACATGACTTTCCTTATATGAATCTTATTCTCCGGACCATTCCGGATCTCCTCATGATATCCCGGATCCCATCCGAGACTCCAAACAAATTTCGGTCTCTTACTCATCATTCCATAACTACTCAAACAACGTCGAATCCTTAAGTGTGTCTCCCTACGGTTCGTGAATTATGCGGACATGATCGAGACACTTCTCCAAACAATAACCAATAGAGGAATCTGGAAATTCATATGGCTCCCACATATTTCTACGATTACTTTGCGATCGAATGAACCACTTACATACGATACCAATTTCCCTTTGTCTCACGATAGTTTACTTATCCGAGGTTATGATCGTCGGTATCTCTACATACCTAGTTCAACCTCGTTACTGATAAGTACTCTTTTCTCGTTCCCGTGATATGTGATCCCTTGTGAGCTAGTCACATGCTTGCAAGCTAATTGGATGACATTCCACCGAGAGGGCCCAGAGTATATCTATCCGTCATATGGATGGACAAATCCCAGTCTTGATCCATGTGTCTCAACCAACACTTTCTGAACACTCAATGCCACCTTTATAGCCACCCAGTTACGGTTTGGTGTTTCATGTCATCAATGCATCCTTCCGGTGAAGGTGATATGCATGATCTCATGGTCGAAGGAATTAGGTTACTATGTATCAGAAAGCATATAGCAATTGAACTATTAAAATAACTTGATCTTTGTGCTACGCTTATCTATAGGAGTATGTCCACCATATCATTCTCCTAATGATATGATCTTGTTGTTAATAACATCTCAATGTTCATGATAGGGAAACCACAATCATTTATTAACCAACAAGCTAGTATGATAAAGAGGCTTTACTAGGGACTCTATTTTAGTTTACAAATCACACAAGTATTAATGTTTCCTTGTTAATACTATTATAGCATGAATGTAAACATTTATCATAAACACAAAGATATAATAATAACTACATTTATTATTGCCTCTAGGGCATATCTCAAACAGTATCCCACTTGCACTAGAGTCATCTAATCTAGATTACATGGTAATATACCAAACACCCATGGCAGTTTGGTGTTGGTCATGTTTTGCCCTAGGGAGAGGTTTAGTCAACGGATCCGCCACATTCAGATCTGTGTGTACTTTGCAAATCTTTATGTCCCCATCTTGGACATGTTCTCGAATAGCTTGAAAACGTAGCTTGATGTGCTTCAGCTTCTTGTGTGCCCTTGGTTTTTGCGCATTCGCTATGGCACCCATGTTATAACAGTAGATAGACATTGGGTCCAGCGCACTAGGAACCACACCCAGCTCTGTAATGAACTCTTTCATCCATATCGCTTCTTGTGAAGCCTCCGAAGCAGCCATGTATTCCGATTCAGTTGAAGATCTCGCCACAACGCTTTGCTTTGCACTCCTCCAGCTAACTGCTGCACCATTCAAAGTAAATACATATCCAGATTGTGATTTAGAATCATCCGGATCGGTGTTCCAACTAGCATCGGTGTAACCATTAACAACGAGCTGTTCATTACCTCCATAAGAAAGAACCATATCCTTAGTTCTTCTCAAGTACTTAAGGATGTTTTTGACCGTTGTCCAATGATCCACTCCTGGATCACTTTGATATCTGCTAGTTAAACTAACAACATATGCAATGTCGGGTATAGTACATAGCATGGCATACATTTGAGATCCTATGGCTGAGGCATAGGGAGTCTTACTCATCCTTTCTCTATCTTCTGCCGTTGTCGGACTTTGAGTTTTACTCAAGGTCGTATTGGGCAACATGTGCAAGAACCCTTTCTTGCTATCTTCCATTCCAAACCTCTTTAGAACTTTGTCCGAATATGTACTTTGTGACAATGATATTAGGCGTCTCGATCTATCTCTATAAATCTTTATGCCTAATATGTAAGCTGCTTCGCCAAGATCCTTCATTGAAAAACTATTATTCAAATATTCCTTGACACTATTAAGAAGGTCTACATCATTCCCAATCAACAATATGTCATCTACATACAGTATTAAGAATGCTACAGAGCTCCCACTCACTTTCTTGTAAATACAAGCTTCTCCATAAGTTTGTATAAAACCAAAACTTTTGATCACCTTATCAAAACATTGATTCCAACTTCGGGATGCTTGCTTCAATCCATAGATGGACCGTTGAAGTTTGCATACCTTGTTAGCATCTTTAGGATCGACAAAACCTGTGGGTTGCATCATATACAACTCTTCATCAATGTCTCCATTGAGGAATGCTGTTTTGACATCCATCTGCCATATCTCATAATCATAATATGCAGCGATTGCTAACATAATCCTCACAGACTTTAGCTTCGCTACAGGTGAGAAAGTCTCATCGTAGTCAACTCCTTGAATTTGTCGAAACCCTTTTGCGACAAGTCGAGCTTTATAGACAGTTACATTACCATCAGCATCTATTTTCTTCTTGAAAATCCATTTGTTCTCGACAGCCTTCCGGCCATCCGGTAAGTCCACCAAAGTCCATACTTGGTTTTCGTACATGGATCCAATCTCGGATTTCATGGCTTCTTTCCATTTATTGGAATCTGGGATCATCATCGCTTCCTCATATGTCGCAGGGTCATCGGTGTTGTCCACCAACATGACACTCATAACGGGATCATACCAATCAGGAGTGGTATGAGTTCTCGTTGACCTGCGAGGCTCTGTAGCAACTACAACCGAAGTTTCATGATCATCATCATTAGTTTCCTCTCTTATTGGTGCAGGCACCACAGGAACTTCTTCCGGTGCTACGCTACTCGCAAGTTCGAGAGAAGGTTCGACAACCTCGTCGAGTTCTACTTTCCTTCCAGTCACTTCTTTCGAGAGAAATTCCTTCTCTAGAAAGGATCCATTCTTGGCAACGAAGATTTTGCCTTCGGATCTATGATAGAAGGTATACCCAATAGTTTCCTTCGGGTATCCTATGAAGACGCATTTTTCCGCTTTGGGTTCAAGCTTGTCCGGCTGTAACTTCTTTACATAGGCTTCGCAACCCCAAACTTTAAGGAACGACAATTTAGGTTTCTTCCCAAACCATAATTCATACGGTGTCGTTTTAACGGATTTAGATGGTGCCCTATTTAAAGTGAATGCGGCTGTTTCTAATGCATAACCCCAAAATGATAGCGGTAAATCTGTAAGTGACATCATAGAACGAACCATATCTAAGAGAGTTCGATTACGACGTTCGGACACACCATTACGCTGTGGTGTTCCCGGCGGTGTCAATTGTGAAAGTATTCCGCATTTCTTCAAATGCTCGCCAAACTCGTAACTTAGATATTCACCTCCACGATCAGAACGTAGAAATTTAATCTTCTTGTTATGTTGATTCTCTACCTCACTTTGAAATTCCTTAAACTTCTCGAAAGTTTTGGACTTATGTTTCATGAAATAGATATACCCATATCTACTCAAGTCATCCGTGAAGGTAAGAACATAACGATAACCACCGCGTGATGCTACACTCATTGGACCACACACATCTGTATGTATGATTTCTAATAAGTCCGTAGCTCGCTCCATCATACCGGAAAATGGAGTCTTAGTCATTTTACCCATCAAACATGCTTCGCATCTTTCAAGTGATTCGAAATCAAGTGATTCAAGAAGTCCATCAGAATGGACTTTCTTCATACGCTTCACTCCAATATGACCAAGACGACAGTGCCACATATAGGTCGAGTTATCGCTCGATTTCAAACGTTTAGCCTCAATGTTATTAATATGTGTATTTCCACTATCGAGATTCAATAAGAATAGACCATCTATCAAAGGTGCATGTGCATAAAACATATTACTCATATAAATCGAACAACCATTATTCTGGGACTTAAACAAGTAACCGTCTCGCAATAAACAAGATCCCGATATAATGTTCATGCTTAACGCATGCACCAAATAACAATTATTTAAGTATAAAACTAATCCCAATGGTAAGATGAAGAGGTAGCATGCCGACCGCCATTACATCAACCTTTGATCCATTTCCCACGTGCATAGTCACCTCGTTCTTCGCTAGCTTCCGTTTATTTTGCAGCACCTGTTTCGAGTTACAAATATGAGCAACCGAACCATTATCAAATACCCAGGCACTACTACGAGTACTAGTGAGATACATGATGGGGATACGCCTACTGGGGTATACTCAGCAGGACGTTTCCGACTGGCCCGAGGGCTGGCGAGTGGGCCTGCAGAACGGCGAGTGGATCGAGGCCCAGCAAGGTACCAAGCGACTGGAAGCTGAAGGCCCAGGCGAGTAGATAGGCCCAGTCGGACTAGGTTAAACGATTACCGAAGCTGTAACCGAGTCGGTTGAGATATGTAAACCCTAGGGGAGGTGAGCCTATATAAACCTCCCTATGGGGTGAGTAGAGACACGTTCCCTCATACACCCAAGCGATTCGCCGCCTAGCCGCCGAGCTCGCCCATTGTAACACCTCCATAATACAATCTAGCAGGAGTAGGTCTTTACCCTCCGGGGGGCCGAACCTGGGTAAAACCCTGTGTCTTTGCCCTCATCTCGCACCGCAGATGGCTGGCCGCCCTTGCCCCTCGTTCTACTACTCGCTGCCGATTGCAGCATCTGCCGTGACCATTCCCACGACAGTGGCGCCCACCGTGGGGCCTGGCCGGTCTGGCCGGTGTTCTGCGGCGAGATCCAATCTGCCCATCAACGAGACGGTCGCCACCGGCCGCATGATAGCGATCGGCGAGATGCTCCAGATCTTGCCGAGTAGCTACGTCCCGGCGGCGCGACCCGTCACACACAGCGTAATCCTGCCAATCGGCACGATCAGCCTCTTCGTCGGCCTCACCGACGTCATCGTCTCGGAGGACTCGGCTCGCATCCGCGAGTCGCCGCCACGCGATCGGCTCTCCGAGAGCCAGGTCCGCACGATCCACCGCCTCGCCTCCGAGTACAACTCGGCCCACAACAACGTGGCCGGGAACTCAGCGGCCGCAGAAGATGCGGCCCTCACCGATGACGCCGACTCGGCGACCCCGGCGTCACTCGCCGGATCCATCACCGCGGCCTCATCCGCGGGCTCCATCGCCCAGGTCTCCAACGCGGGAGACTTCGAGGACCCCTCCATCCTCGGGATCTTCGAATTCGACTCCGGGTCGGAGAACTCCGCCGACCTCCGCGATGGTGCCAATCGCCACGCCGCGGCTTACATGGCCACCGGCACCGATCCACCGGAGGATCCTTTCTCCACCCCAATCCCTCCTAACGCCACGGCAACGGAGGTCGAGGAACTCCGCTTGAAACTGGCGGAGGCGGTACGCAAAGAGCAGGCCGAGCGCGAAAAATTTCGCCTCGAGCAGGTGACGGCGCAGGAGCTTTCACGCTACCACCAGCAGCGGATCAGGTCACGCTTGAACCCCACCGTTCAAGGGCGTGCCCTGAACTTCGACGACGAAAACGACCCGGCCCGCATAGCCGAGCGCGCGATCTGCGAGAACGCGCCACCAGGAGGAAGCGCCCGGCCCCCGCCAGGATCAAACGAGGGATCGAGGCGAACCCAACAAAGATCGACACGATCGCCCGGCTCGGCAAACCCGAGTGCCTGCGTGACGTCCAGAAGCTGGCCGGGCGGGTAGCGGCTCTCAGTCGCTTCATCCCCCGCCTAGGCGAAAAGGCAATGCCCCTATACCGCCTGATGCGCAAGAACCCCACCTTCCAGTGGGACAAGGAGGCGGACGACGCGCTCCGCGACCTCAAAAAGGTGTTACTCGCCGCACCACTACTCGCCGCCCCCGCCGACAAAGAGCCTATGCTGGTTTACGTCGCGGCGTCCGAGCGCGTCGTCAGTGCTGTGATGGTCGTCGAACGACCAGAGGTAGGAAAGGAGCGCCCGGTTCAGCGGCCGGTGTACTACATCAGCGAGGTCCTCACCGAGTCGCGCCAGCGGTACCCACAGTACCAAAAGCTAGTATACGCGGTCTTCAGGGCTCAGCGGCGCCTGCCGCACTACTTCCAGGAGCACCCGGTCATGGTCGTCTCCTCAGCGCCACTGCAAGACATCATCCGCAACCGCGAGGCGACCGGACGGGTCGCCAAGTGGGCCGTCGAGATCGGCACCCACAACATCAAATACGAGCCACGAAGAGCGATTAAGTCACAGGCACTGGCAGACTTCATCGCCGACTGGGAGGAGGCCCAGCAGCCAGAGAAGCTGCCATACCTCCATTACTGGAGCCTGCACTTCGACGGCTCCAAGAACGCGGACGGTGCAGGAGCAGGGATAGTGTTGACTTCACCAAAGGGCGACAAGCTCCGCTACATCCTCCGCCTCGAATTCACGCCCTGCACCAACAACATGGCTGAATACGAGGCCCTACTCCACGGCATGCGAGCCGCCAAGGAGATGAACGTCAATCGCCTTCGATGCTACGGAGATTCCGACCTCGTCGCGGGGCAGGTCGCCGGCACCTGCGACGCCATCTCCCCTACCATGGCGGCATACCGCCAAGAGGTGGACAAGTTGGGCGGCCACTTCACCGGCTACTCTGTCGAGTGCATCGACAGGCGAAAAAACGAGGAGGCCGACGCCCTCTCCCGCATCGGGTCGGCTCGACTCGCACCACCCGCCGGCGTGTTCCTCGACACAATCTCCAAACCATTAGTCTCTCCCCCGAGGGAGATCGACATCGGAGTCCCACTCCAACCAGAGGCAGCCTTGGTCGCACTCATCACCGAGCCAGACGACTGGACCAAGCCCTACATCGCCTACCTGGAAACCGGCACCCTGCCAGCAGACGAGACAAACGCTCGAATGATCGCTCGCCGATGCAAGTCTTACACCATCATCGACGGCGAGCTACACAAGCGCAGCGTCACCGGCGTGTTCCAACGTTGCGTCCAACCGGCTGAAGGACGCAAAATCCTCCACGACATTCACTCAGGTGACTGCGGCCACCACGCCGCCGCTCGCTCCCTGGTCGCCAAGGCTATGCGACACGGCTTCTACTGGCCCACCGCACACGCCGACGCTGTCGACATCGTCCAGCAATGCGCCGGGTGCCAGAAGTACGCCAACCAGACGCGTGTACCGAGCTCAGCGCTCAAAACGATCCCCATCACTTGGCCATTCGCCGTATGGGGCATGGACATGGTAGGCCCTTTCAAGAAAGCCCCCTCCGGCTACACCCACCTGCTAGTCGCCGTCGACAAATTCACCAAGTGGGTGGAGGCCAAGCCGGTCCGGAAATGCGACGGGAAGACCGCCACTAAATTCCTACGCGAGCTCATATATCGCTACGGGTTCCCAAACAGTATCATAACGGACAACGGCACAAACTTCGCCAAGGGAGCAATGTCCGAATTTTGCGAAGAGCACCACATCCGGCTCGATCTCGCGTCAGTCGCCCACCCGGAATCCAACGGCCAGGCGGAACGAGCCAACCAAAGCATCCTCCACGGCCTGAAGCCGCGACTCCAAGTACCACTCGAGCGCACCGCTGGATGCTGGGTCGAAGAGCTGCCCTCCGTCATCTGGGGAATCCGCACCTCGGTTAACAGATCGACGGGATTCACTCCCTTCTTCATGGTCTACGGCGCCGAAGCAGTCATGCCCACCGACCTCGAACACGACTCGCCGTGGGTCGTCCACTATACGGAGGCCGCAAACGAGCTGGCCCGCCAAGATGGGCTCGACCAGCTCAACGAAGCACGCGACCTCGCTCGATCGCGCACCGCCATTTACCAGCAAGGACTCCGCCGCTACCACAGCCGACGGGTGAAAACCCGCACCTTCCAGGAAGGCGACCTGGTGTTACGCCTCATCCAGGACAAGAAGGGCATGCACAAGCTCTCCCCTCCATGGGAAGGCCCGTTCGCTATCGGGCGCGTACTCGGCAACGACGCCTACTACCTCATCGACGTTCGCGGGGACGGCGAGCTCGACGTCAAGCGACCATGGAACGTAAACCTCCTCCGGAAGCTCTACTCCTAGAACCCCACACATGTACTCTCCAGTCGCTATGAAATAAAAGAAACGGTTACCACAAATTGCGTCTACTCTCCATGACTTGTGCCACTCGCACTCGTAATAACAGCGGTACGCTAAAATGCAGAAGTCAACCTTTGGTACAGCGATCGGCACGGCTAAGTAGTGCGGCGTAAAAGCACTGAATCATTTCAGGTCTTGCGTCGTCCACGAAAAACGCCAATCCGGAGCCCCATTGGAGTCGCCTAGCTCGACTGGTCTTATGGACCAAGACAACTGCCCTCGCTTCTCACAGCGACCTTGGTCCTCCGCATCCTCGGCATAGCGACTCGAACGGCTAAATACCACGATCGGGGACTGAATACCAGTTCGTCGCGATCGGTCAGGGAAAACGCCAAGTAAGAGAGCATGCCCAGGACTCGCCACGCGACTGACCCCACGGGCCAGGCAGGAGTGACGCGCTCACACCAACGCGCCAAGTCCTCAACCACCCTCGAGTCGCGACTAGAACTACCAAGTACCACGCTCGGGGACTCGGCCACCCGACCCCGTTCGCGTACGGGAAAACGGTAAAGTACAGAGCACTCAAGGGAGTCGCCTTGCGACTGGCTCTCCGAGCTCGGGCGAGTCGACTAAATCAACAAAACACATGATAACAACAAACATCATATACGAGGTGAACCCCACAAAAGGGCGGACGCGCTCGGGGACTCGTCCAAAATCAATCCAAAGCACACAAACAAATAGCAAAATAAACACGACGTCCAATTCAATCGCATATTGCATTGTCTTAGATTACAAAATATGCCCGCGTGGCAGAACTGCTGCTAACACTTCAAGGAAAACTACCCTACTCTGCAGGCTTCGATGACGACTCGCCAGAATCCCGGCGACTACGGATGAACGCGGTTTACGGGTTTGATGGATACGTCGTCAGTTCACCCGCCATCGCCGCGCGAAAAGGCTGCTCGACCTTGAAGTCACGATGCGGCGGCTCGGGGTCGTTCGGCGCGACGACCGTTTCCTGGTAGGGAAGGAGGTCGCCCATCGCCCAGACACGCTCCGAGTACGTGGCGGCACGCTCCTGCAACTTGAGAACCTCGGACAGGTCCACCGCGCCAGTCGACGAGGGATACCCACTCGTCACATCGTCGAGGTCGAAATCCTCGGGGAAGTGGGCGAGTCCAAGGCTAAGTGCTGTCGACGCTCGACGCCGAAACGCCGACCGCGTCATGAATTCAACGACCGCGGGCGCCTTCTCCAAATATTCCCACACCTCAACGAGGTCGCTGGGAATAACCTCCGTGGGGGACATTTCTTGAAGGTAGGCGCGGATGCACGTCGCCGATAGCGTAGCCGAGTCGACGAGCATGCTTACGCACTGTCTCGCGTCGAGCGAGCTCGCTTCTTCTTGGCTACCAATAACGCGACCTGCGAGAAGGAGACAATGATGAGTGCGACGGACACCACAAAAACCCCAACTAACGGAAAGGGAAGATGCACTCACCAAGCAACGGGCGGGCGAGTCCCGTGATGAAGCACTGAAGCGACGTGTGGTCGTCCTGAAGCCCAGCAATAAGGACTTCCGACAACTTGCGATCCTCCTCCGCGGCTGCAATGGCGGCCTTAGCTCGCCCGTCCGCCGAGCTCGCTTCTTCCCTCGCCTCCCGCAGCTCGCGCTCGAGGTCGGCGACCCGCCGCTCAGCAGCGCCCAGAGCAGATCTCGCCGCCTCCAACTCACCAGCAGGGACAAGCTCCTGGCGAGCTTCCTCTGCCTTTGCAGCAACAGCCTGGAGCTCTTTGTTCGCCTCCTGGATGGTGGTCAGCTCCTTCTCAGCACGCTGTTGCGCGACCAATCGGTCCGCCGACTCGAGCTGCAGACCCTGCATATCATCAAAAAAGTCAGTAAAAGCGAACCTCCTAAGTGCCCACCCGCTGAAATTTAGCGAGTGCGCACTCGGGGACTGGCGATCAAGAAATTCCCAAGTGCCCACCCCGCTAAAATTTAGCGCGTGCGCACTCGGGGACTGGATACAAAAATAAAAGACGAGAAAATAATAAGAATCAAGCCGCTGCAAAGCACCGACCTGATCCTCGGGGACTGGATATACCTGGATGGCTGCGCCAAGCATGCCATGAAGTTGCATCGCGTCCACAGACGCGAGTAACGCTGGCGTGTGCCCACGACGCTGGTCGACTTCAGCATCGGCGGTCCCTGGAGCGAGGCTCGGGGGCGCAGCCCCGCTAGCCGCGGCCGCCTTGGTCACGAAGCGAGGGAAGGTAGCGATAGAGGTACCCACTCCAAAGGAAGTCGCCTCCGCCGTTCCAGGCAAGGAAACGCCCTCCTTCGTAGACGCGGCTGCTTCCACCGCAGGGCCGGCCGGCGCGACCGCCGTGTCGTCAGAGACAGTGACGGTGTCGTCGCCCTTGGCCTTCTTACTGCCATCCGCTGAGGCAACGACCTCGTCCGCTTTCCTCTTACGGGAAGGATCCTCCTCGCTAGCGGTGGAGGGTACCTGGGCCACGGTCGGGTGGCCCATCCTTTTCACTACGGTCCTGCACATCAGTTGAATCAATAAAGACAATCGAAATAGCTACGGAAAATAGGGAAGGCCGAATGCACTCACTTGGCAACTGGGATGAAACGTAGCCCTGTGCGAAGGCCGGCCGGTTTTTCCAGCTCGGGGCCCAGTTGACGACTGAGCCATAGTTCCAGGACGTCGCGTGCCCAAGACACGGACGGCTTCTTCGTCGTTGAGGCCGCGGCTGGCGCCTCTGGGATGCCCTCGGCAGGGGCTTCCTCGCGAATTGGAGCCGCTACAGCCGAAGCCTCCTTGCGGGGCGAAGCCGCCCCAATCGGAACCTCCTTGCGAGGCGAAGTCGCCGCAGCCGGAGCCTTCCCTAGCCCAAAGACTGGCGCGAACGGCGGGGGCATCGAGGCCAGCGGCACTTCCACAGTTGGCGCGTCTAGCGCGGTTGTCGCCGAGCGGTTGCCGAGCTGTGAGCATCGGAGCTGCTCGTCGAGTGCGTCGGCGAGGCCATCCTCGGCGGCTTCGTTTTCCTCTTCGGGGGGGCCCTCGTTTCCTTCTCCTTCTTCTTCTTCTTCGAAGGAGTGGCCTGGCGGCGCGAGGTGGTTTCTGGGAGCTCGTCATCGTCATCATGACGCTCGAGGCTCCTGCTCGCTTCGATTTCGCGCTGACGTTGCCCGCGGGTCTTTCGGACCAGCGGGGCGATTTCCTCTTCGGACTCGTCCTCGTCGTCCTCGTCGCCCTTCGCGGCTGGCGATTCGCCTGTATCCTGGGCGGATGGCCCCGGGCTCTCATCATCAGAAGGTGGGAGCCACCCTTCCACCACTTGGAACAGCTGCGATGAATACGAAACAGAGTCAGAATTACCGCGACTGCATACGCTGCGACTGCGAACAAGGTAAAGAAATTACCGTTGGAGTCGGACGCTTTGCGGTGTAGGGGGCGACCCCGGCTTGTGCATCCATGTACACCGCCTGGGTGATCTTCTTCAACGCTGGGAGATAGTCCTCCAGCCTCCACTCGTCGAGGCAGGCTTTCGTCGAGTCTCCCCGGCCCGTGTACTGATACATGTAGTGGTCGCGTTGGGCGAGCGGAACGAGCCGTCGCCCAAGCCAGCAATTGTACAAGTTTATCGTCTGAAGGCCCTTCTTCTTCACACCACGGATGGCCTGGAGCATCTCGTCGACGACGATCCGCTGGTCGTCGGGGAGCTTGCCGACCTGGAGATGGCGTGGCTCGGAACGATTGGCCGAGTACCGCGGGATCGCCGCCTCGTCCTCCGGGCTCGCCTCGGTCACGTAGAACCATGACTTCTTCCAGTCGCTCGCTGCTTTGGCGGGTAGCATCAGGTCAAAGAAAGAAGCTTTGGACTCGAGCTGGAACGTCAGGCCGCCCGCGGCTAGCATTGGGCCGCCTGCCTCCTCGCGGCTGATCCGTCCGTGGAACAGATCTTGCCACAAGGGAAAGTAGGGCCGGCAGCCCAAGTAGCACTCGCAGAACGCCACGAAGATGGCGAGCTGCTCGATGCTGTGGGGACCCAGATCTGAAGGCTGGATCCCGTAGTAGGCGCAAAAACGCCGGAAGAACAAAGACGTGGGAAACCCTAGCCCCCGCTCGAGATGACTGGTGAAACAGACGAATTCCCTCTCTCGCGGGTTTGGGGTCGTTTCTCCGGCTGCGGGGATACGCCAACAGCCGGCTCGCAGGATTCCGGCCTCCTCGAAAGAGGCCAGCTGCGCCCTCGTGCACTTGGACCTGCCCCATGGTTCGGTGAGAAGGGCCATAGCCGAGAGGTTGGTTGGAGATCGGAGGATTTCGGGTCGATTGGACCAAGGAGCAAAGGAAAGAGAATGCGTGCACTCGGAAGAAGTGGTGGGCAGTTGGCTCTACGATTGCCTGCCATTCCTCTTATATAGCGGGAGTTACCCGCCAAATCAGGGGGCCGTTACCGCGCGATGATTACGCCGAAAGTTACCGTTGAGTTGCCCTAACGGCTAGTTTGACCACGCCTGACGGCCCAACTCCAGCCACTCGGCTCGCTAGGTCATTCGCCGCGACCGCGTTCCGTCAGCTTGGCTCGCCCAAAACGCGACTCGGTTCACCGGATTTTCTTCTTCATACAGGAGCCCGCCGACGATTCGACTGGATGCCTACTTCGGGGCTATGTACTCCGACTGCCAGCAGCCACTCACGCCTAATCGACGACGGCCTCGGGGACTACTGATGGGGATACGCCTACTGGGGTATACTCAGCAGGACGTTTCCGACTGGCCCGAGGGCTGGCGAGTGGGCCTGCAGAACGGCGAGTGGATCGAGGCCCAGCAAGGTACCAAGCGACTGGAAGCTGAAGGCCCAGGCGAGTAGATAGGCCCAGTCGGACTAGGTTAAACGATTACCGAAGCTGTAACCGAGTCGGTTGAGATATGTAAACCCTAGGGGAGGTGAGCCTATATAAACCTCCCTATGGGGTGAGTAGAGACACGTTCCCTCATACACCCAAGCGAGTCGCCGCCTAGCCGCCGAGCTCGCCCATTGTAACACCTCCATAATACAATCTAGCAGGAGTAGGTCTTTACCCTCCGGGGGGCCGAACCTGGGTAAAACCCTGTGTCTTTGCCCTCATCTCGCACCGCAGATGGCTGGCCGCCCTTGCCCCTCGTTCTACTACTCGCTGCCGATTGCAGCATCTGCCGTGACCATTCCCACGACAATACACATCAATAACATGTATATCGGATATACCTTTCTTCTTGATGTTGCCGTTCTTCAAATCTGCCAAGTACTTTGGGCAATTTCGCTTCCAGTGACCTTCTCCCTTGCAGTAAAAGCACTCAGTATCAGGCTTAGGTCCAGCCTTGGTATTCTTCGTCGACGCGGTAACTTTCTTACCACCCTTCTTGAAGTGTACCTTTTGCTTAGACTTGCCTTTCTTGAATTTGGTGGTCTTATTGACCATCAACACTTGGTGCTCTTTCTTGATCTCCACTTCTGCAGATTTAACATGGCAAAGAGTTCTGGCAACTGCTTGTTCATGTTTTGCATATTGTAGTTCATCACAAAGTTCTTGTAACTTGGTGGTAGTGATTGGAGGACACGATAAATCCCCAAAGCATTAGGAATCACTATACCCAAGCTTTGAAGTTTGTTTGCGTGCCCAGACATCTTAAGAACATGCTCACTAACGGAGCTGCCCTCTTCCATCTTGCAGTTAAAGAACTTTTCAGAAGCCTCATAGATATCAATTGCCGCGTGAGTCTCAAAGATCAATTTGATATCACGGACAATATCATGTGGGTCTGAATTCTCAAACCTTTTCTGAAGCTCCGATTCTAAACCATACAAGATAGCACACTGAACTGTGGAGTACTGAGTTTTCCGAGCGAGGTAAACATTCTTTACTTCATCGGTAGCAGTAGCTGCAGGTGGGTCACCCAGCGGTGCATCCAGCACATAGGTCAAATTACCAGCTGTGAGGACAATCCTCAAATTGCGGAACCAATCCGCGAAGTTGCTTCCATTGTTTTTCAACTTATCTTTCTCTAGGAACGCATTAAAATTGATGGTAGGGGCCGCCATTGATCTACAACATATTTGCAATAGTTTAGACTAAGTTTATGACAAATTGAGTTCTAATTAATAGTTAAATTAATCTAGGTGAACTCCCACTCAAAACAATATCCCTCACATTGTTTTAGTGATCACACGAACCAAATCCACCACATCAGCACCGATCATCATGAGAGTTGATGTAGCTTCAATGGCGAACAATCGACATGTTCATCATATCTACTATATGATTCATGCTTTACCTTTCGGTGGTCCGTGTTCCGAGACCATGTCTGTACATGCTAGGCTCGTCAAGATCAAACCTTAGCTTCCGCATGAGCAAATCTGGCTTGCCCACGTTGTATACACTTGCGGAATCTAACACACCCGATTATCACGTGGTGCTTCGAAACAACAAGCTTTAGCAACGGTGCTTACTAAGGGTGAACACTTTAAAACTTGAAATTCATGTGCATGAGGGATCATCTTATAATGCTACCGTCGTTAACTAAGCAATACAAGATGCATAAAGGATTAACATCACATGCAATTCATAATATGTGATATGGTGTGGCCTTTCTTATTTGTGCTTCCGATCTCCATCTTCAAGCACGAACATGATCTCCATCATCACCGGCATTGCATCAAGGTCAATGACGCTTCTCCATGGTTGTCGTCCACTGGCTTCAACTATTACAACTACTTTGAATAGACACGCGAGTCTTAACATAAATTAAAGACAACTATATGGCTCCTGCCGGTTGCCAACTTACAATAAGGAACATTGCATACATCATATATAATCACAGTCATGGCCATATCACATCACTGCACACCCCTGCAAAACAAAGTTAGACGCCTCTACTTTCTTTGCATGTTTTACGTGGTTTGGGGCTTTCAATAAGTGTCGTTCTAACTTACGAACATGAACCACAACATTGATACTAGTATTTTTAATCACCCGTTGTAAATTGGATCTTAACTATGCTAGGAGAAACAGGCACCCGCAAAGCCACTTATGCAATACAAGTTGCATGTCAAGCGTGGAGCAAGTCTCATGAACGATGTCATGTAAGGTTAGCCCGGGCCGCTTCATCCCAACATACCGCAAGATGCAAAGTACACAAGAAGCAATCGACAATAAAAGCATCAACGCCCACAATGACCATTGTGGTCTACTCGTGCAACAGATCTACATATAGACACGGCTCTGATACCACTATAGGGTTTCGTAGCATGGAAAACAAAAAAATTCTATCGCATCCAAACAAACAAGCCAAGATCTATCTACTAGATTGTAGCAACGAGTCGATGGAATAACTTACCCTCGAAGATTCTAAAGTGTTTAACGAGAGCGGATTCTCGTGGGTGATGTAGTCGTACTCTTGCCGATCTCAAGATCGCGTAGACGATCCTTCCGGCGCTGCGTTCCGGAAGCGCTCCCGCAGTCGGTCACACGTTCGGTACTCGACGAAGACCTTCCTCTCCTTTGTTCCAGTAGGCAGCGGAGGTTGTAGCACTCTCCTCGCGATTCCGGCAGCACAACGGCGTGGTACCGGAAGTAGAGGGAAGATCTCGCAGGGCTTAGCCTTAAGCCGGAGCGAGTATGGTGGACTATGAGAGAGATCCTCGGCGATCTAGGGTTTAGACTCACCAAGGAGGAGGATCTAGAGCCGGCGGCTAGGGCTTGGGGCAGCCGAAGTCGGCGGCTAGGGTTGCCCTAGGCGGCGGCAGCAGGAGGTGGCGGCGCCGGGGCTAGGGTTTGCGGGGTGGAGGTGTTGTGTCTTGGAGGGGCAGCCCTGCCCCTCCTTATATAGGTGTAGGGGGCGCTCCAGGGGAGGGGAGTCCCTCCCCAACTAGGTTTCCCAAGTGGGCCGGCGGTGGAGGGGAGGAACTCCTCCCCAAGTAGGTTTCCTACATCCCCTCCACCTTCGAAAATAGCCGTTTGACTTTTCAAATTGGCGTTTGACTTTTCAAACTAGGATTTGATTAAACCCTTTATTTTGTTCAGCGATGACACCTAGTACATGATGCAATCATTCCAACTTGATGTGACACATTCATGTACCCTTCCCCTCCGGAGTGCCGGACATTCCGGAACCTTCTAGAACATTCCCGATGAAAACACCGAAACCATTCTCCAACTCCGAAACAGGACTTTCCTTATATGAATCTTATTCTCCGGACCATTCCGGATCTCCTCGTGATATCCCGGATCCCATCCGAGACTCGGAACAACATTCGGTCTCTTACTCATCATTCCATAACTACTCAAACAACGTCGAATCCTTAAGTGTGTCTCCCTACGGTTCGTGAATTATGCGGACATGATCGAGACACTTCTCCAAACAATAACCAATAGAGGAATATGGAAATTCATATGGCTCCCACATATTTCTACGATTACTTTGCGATCGAATGAACCACTTACATACGATACCAATTTCCCTTTGTCTCACGATATTTTACTTATCCGAGGTTATGATCGTCGGTATCTCTGCATACCTAGTTCAACCTCGTTACTGATAAGTACTCTTTTCTCGTTCCCGTGATATGCGATCCCTTGTGAGCCAGTCACATGCTTGGAAGCTAATTGTATGACATTCCACCGAGAGGGCCCAGAGTATATCTATCCGTCATATGGATGGACAAATACCACTCTTGATCCATGTGTCTCAACCAACACTTTCTGAACACTCAATGCCACATTTATAGCTACCCAGTTACGGTGTGGTGTTTGATGTCATCAAAGAATCCTTCCGGTGAAGGTGATATGCATGATCTCATGGTCGAAGGAATTAGGTTACTATGTATCAGAAAGAATATAGCAATTGAACTATTAAAATGACTTGATCTTTATGCTACGCTTATCTATAGGAATATGTCCACCATATCATTCTCCTAACGATATGATCTTGTTGTTAGTAACATCTCAATATTCATGATAGGGAAAACACAATCATTTATTAACCAACAAGCTAGTATTATAAAGAGGCTTTACTAGGGACTATATTTTAGTTTACAAATCACACGAGTATTAATGTTTCCTTGTTAATACTATTATAGCATAAATGTAAACATTTATCATAAACACAAAGATATAATAATAACTACATTTATTATTGCCTCTAGGGCATATCTCCCACACTTTGGGCTTTAGAGTCTCGCAGCCGGGACGACAGACGGAGCCACTCACGGAGGATATTTCCTTCAAGCTGATGCACAATAACAAGGAGAAGGGTCTAGATGTAGTCATGTAGGAGCTACTCGGACGCCTCTGCGGATGCCACTCCACCGAGCTTAGAGGACTCTACTTCCACCCGTTCGGGAGACGTGACGAGGACGGAGAGGCATTAGTGTATGAGGGCGCCACTAGAGAGACGATTGAGACAGTTTGTCTGTACCTCCAGGACTTAGAGGGCCTTATTAGACACCTCGACACAGATAGGACCAACATCATGCTTAGCAATGACGAGCTCCAGGTTCAGTTGAGGGAGAAGGACAAGATCTTCGCGGAGCAAGACGAGATCGTCAAGGATATGGAGGCCAGATTCGAGAGCCAGGACAAGAAGTTCAAGAATCAGGAGAAGAGAGTTCAGCACAGAAACAATAACATCAAGGACATGAGGGCCGAGATAGAGGCCAAGGAATTCGAGTTAGAGACTCAATAGTGAGTGATAGAGAGGCTTCGCTCACAGAAGAGAGATCTTCACGCGAAGATTGAGGCCTTGACCACCAGCATGGAAGAGTACAAGTCAGCTATGGAGACAGCCAGACTTACTCTTGTGGACGGGAGGTCGACATGGAGGAGCAGTCGACTATTCGGATACCTATTTATCTATCATCCTTTGATTATTGAGTCGCAATGGTCATCCAACATGTGGATGGTTTGCTGTTATGTTTTACAAAACTTGTTGTTTACATTGTTTAAACTCTTTGTTAACTTGTGATTGTTATTGTGTTTGTTGCTATGTGATGTATTGTGCATGGCATCTATGGGTTATATCTCATTACTTATCCTTATTGAAACCACAGATGCCTCCCCATCGTGCCAATCTCAACCCAACCAGCAACAACAATAATGTCAATCCCGAGATGCGGCAGTTGATGACAGCTCAAACTCAACTGATGCATATGATGACCCAGTTCATGGCTAATCAGAATCAGAATCAGAACAATAACAACAACAACAATCCCAACAACCCACCAGCTTTTGACATGCTCAACAGGTTTCTAAGGTTGTGGCGAGCCAAGTTCTCGGGAACAACTGATCCAATGGTAGCCAATGACTGGCTACGTTCCATGAACAAAGACCTAGTCACCGTTGGCTGCACCGATGAAGAAAAGGTCAGGTTCGCAACACATCTACTTGAAGGACCAGCAGCAACCTAGTGGGATAACTTTCAGATCACCACTCCCCTTGAGGATGTGACATGGGCTATCTTTGAGGATGGTTTCCGCACTGCCCACATATCGTCAGGGGTGATGAACTTGAAGAAGAAAGAGTTCCACAATCTGAAACAACGTCACTGTAGTGTGGCTGAGTATATTGAGGAATTCAACAATCTGGCGCGTTATGCACCAGATGAGGTTGATACTGATGCCAAGAGGAAGGATAAGTTCCTCGAAGGATTGAATAATGAATTGAACCTGCAACTATCTGTTGCCTATGTCCCAAAATATTAATCACTTTGTGACAAGGCCACCATCTTAGAAAACAAGATGAAATAGGTTGAGGGCAGAAAGAGGAAGCATAACTTTGATAAACATAGCTCGAGGTCGTCTCACAAGCTTTCCCATAATGATGATAGTGGAGGTTCTGTATTCCACAAGCATGGGAAGTATAACAACCACCACAACCACAATCTTCACCATGACAACAAGAATCATCGCAGTCATGACAATGACAAGCATAAGAACCACAAGGGTGGACACAAGAGCCACCATAGTGGAAATAGTAATGGGAGTCAGCCTGCAAAAATAGACATCAGTCAGGTTGAGTGATTCAAATGCAATAAAACTAGGCACTATGCAAATGAATGACCAGAAAAGAAAGTTGAAGGAGCCAACAAGCCCAACCCTTTCCAGAAGGGACAAGTGAACCACATCAATGTGGAAGAAATTTATGAAGAGTCTGATGCTATGGCTGGTAAGTTCAAGCTTAATTCCTTTCCAGCACTTGTTATTTTTGATACCGGCGCATCGCACTCATTCATATCAAGAGCATTTTTTGATAAAAATGGACTTCCAACTGAAACTATTGGGTGTCCTATAAAAGTAAGCTCTCCCGGTGGAGAGATGATAGTGAATTTTGGATGTCATGATCTAGTGATCGAATTTGGAAAGTATAAGTTTCTAGTTAGTTTGATAATCCTAGATTCCCAAGGATTGGATGTAATTTTGGGTATGGATTGGATGACTAAGTATGAAGGAGTACTAGATTGTGCCCATCGTACTGTTACACTCACAAACCCAGACAAGAAACGGATTAGATTCAAGTCTAACTTTGAATCTAAAGGGAGTAAGCTAAATTCTCTTAAGGGGGTTAGCATAGAAAGTGTGCTAATTGTGAAAGAGTATCCGGATGTGTTCCCAGAGGAATTGCCTGGAATGCCACCAGATAGAGATGTAGAGTTTCTGATTGACTTACTGCCAGGATCAGGACCAATAGCAAAGAGACCGTACAAGATGTCAGTTGACGAGTTGAAAGAACTCAAGAAACAACTTGGAGAACAACTGCAGAAAGGATTTATTCAACCAAGTTCTTCATCTCGGGGAGCACCACTTCTGTTTGTTGAGAATAAGGATAGAAGCCAAAGGTTATGCATAGATTACTGTTCACTCAGTGAGGTGATTATAAAGAACAAGTATCCTTTACCTAGAATCAACGATCTATTTGATCAGCTAGAAGCGCGTGTTCTCAAAGTATGATCTTCGATCAGGCTACTTTTAGCTAAAGATTAGGGATCAAGACATACCTAAGACTGCTTTCATCACTAGGTATGGATTGTATGAGTACACCGTGATGCCATTTGGTTTGACAAATGCACCAGCCTATTTCATGAATATGATGAACAAGGTGTTCATGGAGTTTCTTGACAAGTTTGTTGTCATATTCATCGACGACATTTTGATCTATTCCAAGAGCAAATAAGAGCACGAAGAACATTTGTGTTTGATACTTGAGATCTCAGGGAGCACAAGCTGTATGCCTAATTTAGCAAGTGTGAATTCTGGTTGAATGAAGTTGGATTTCTCACACATATTGTGTCAGGAGATGGTATAGCTGTCGATCCCGCAAAGGTGTCAGCTATAACTGAGTGGGAATCTCCCAAGTCAGTGAAAGAAGTTTGTAGTTTCCTAGGCTTGGCAGGATATTATAGAACATTCATTGAGAATTTCTCAAAGGTAGCTAAGCCAATGATAGAATTACTCAAGAAATAAAAGAAGTTTGACTGGACTGAAGGATGTGAACTCAGTTTCCAAGAATTGAAGAAGAGACTAGTGACAGCACCAGTCTTGTGTCTGCCAGATTTGGAGAAGCATTTCCAAGTATATTGTGATGCATCTCACCAAGGATTGGGTGGAGTTTTGATGCAAGAAGGGAAATTTGTGGCTTATGCCTTGAGACAACTCAAAACTCATGAAGTGAATTATCCTAGTCATGATTTAGAGTTAGCCTCTGTTGTCCATGCACTCAAAACATGGAGACATTATATTTTGGGAAAGCGTTGTGAAGTGTTCACAGATCACAAAAGTTTGAAGTAAATCTTCACTCAGAAAGAAATCAATATGATACAAAGAAGGTGGTTTGAGCTCATCAAGGACTATGACTTGAGTTTGCAATACCACCCCGGTAAAGTAAATGTTGTAGCAGATGCTTTAAGCCGTAAGGTGTATGTGAATGGCCTTACTAATGGAGAGTTGCTAGATGATCTGTGTGCCCAATTCAAAGATCTCAGATTGGAGATAGTACCTGAGGGACATCTCATGTCATTGGATGTTCAACCCACATTATTGGACAAGATCAAAGAAGCCCAAAAGTTGGACAAGGAAATTGAAGAGATAAAAGGTAAAATCAGCAAAGGGAAAGATAAAGGATTCCATGAGGACGAACATGTTACTTTATGGTATAGAAAACATATTTGCATTACACAAGATCTGAAGCTTCGGAAACTGATTCTGCAGGAGGCACACAACTCACCATATTCCATTCCTCCAGGTAACACCAAAATGTACATGGATGTAAAAGAAAGATTTTGGTTGAACAACCTCAAGAAGGATATTGCGGAGCATATTGCCTTGTGTGATGTGTGTAGTTGAGTGAAGGCGGAACATCAGAAACCGGCAGGGTTATTACAACCACTACCTATCCCCGATTGGAAGTGGGATAAGATTGGCATGGATTTTATCACCGGACTGCCAAGGACTAGATCCGGATATGATTCTATTTGGGTTGTTGTAGATCGCCTAACTAAAGTGGCTCATTTCATACCTCTGAAGACAACCTATACAAGTGCTAAGTTAGCCAAGATCTATATGAACAGGATTGTATGTCTGCATGGAGTACCCAAGAGTATAGTGTCTGATAGAGGAACTCAATTCACCTCAAATTTTTAGCGACAACTGCATGAATCATTGGGAACAAGATTAGAGTTCAGTAGAGCTTTTCACTCCCAGACTGATGGACAGACAGAAAGGATCAATCAGATTTTGGAGGATATGTTGAGCGCATGTGCCCTAGACTACGGTGCTAGTTGGGATGAAAGTCTTCCTTACGCAGAATTCTCTTACAATAACAGCTATCAAGCCAGCATTGAGATGGCACCGTTCGAATTCCTCTATGGAAGGAAGTGTACTACGCCACTACTATGGAGTGGTGTTGGAGAAAGGAATTTGTTCGGACCAGAACTGATTAAAGAAGCTGGAGAGAAAGTTAAATTGGTAAATGACAGATTGAAGATAGCACAATCCCAACAGAAGAGCTACGCAGATCCGAAGCATAGAGAAGTCACCTATGAGGTAGGTGATAGAGCGTATCTTAGAGTCACACCACTTCGTGGTGTGAAGAGGTTTGGAGTCAAAGGAAAGTTGGCACCAAGATACGTTGGACCAGTCAAGATTTTGAGCCGCAAACGAGAAGTGGCTTATGAGATTGAATTGCCTGAATCACTTTCAGTAGTTCACAATGTTTTTCATGTAAGTCATTTGAAGAAGTGCCATCCGGAGATGGAAGAAACTTCTTTGAAGGATACTATAACTTTGGAGGAGGTTCAATTGGAGAGTGATCTCACCTATGAAGAGAAACCTATAAAGATCCTTGAGACTGAGAAAGAGTTACTAGGGATAAAACTATCAAATTCTGCAAAGTTCACTGGAACCACCATTCCGAAGAACAAGCAACTTGGGAAAGAGAAGATGACCTTCGGAAAGATCATACTCACCTATTTGCTAGCCAATCCGAATCTCGAGGGCGAGATTCATCTTAAGTGGGTTAGATTTTTAACATCCCAAAATTCATGAATTACAAAGGCATGCATTGCATTTATGTATTCATAAAATTCTTGACCTGCACAAAAATTTTCAAATCAAAACTCCAAATAAAACCAATTTTATGCCTATTATTCATATACCAATAAGGCATGGTTTTATTTTATTTTTTCAACGGATCAAAGTGTAGTTGATTAAACAATAGTGTTTTATACACAAATAAGTGCAAGGTTCACACTACAAAAATCTAGAGAAAATTTGAAATCAAACTCAATTGAATTTGGTTTGAAAATGGTTCCTGAAAAATCAAATAGAAAAAGAAAAGGAAAAAAGTAAAAAAATAAACAGGCTTTGCACTTTTGGCCCAACCCAAAATCCAGCCCAACAGCCCACCCGGGCCATTTCCCCCTCTCCCATATCTCTCACCCGCGCTCGCCTTACCCCGCTGACACTATCAGTGGCCCCGTGCCAACTCAGCGTCGTCTTCCCCACCCCGCGCGCGCAGATGCCGTCGCCGCCCGTTTCCTCCCCCATCAACGCCGTGTTGATTTCGGGCTTAATTGCCATTGATCCTCTGCGTGATTCCCTCGCCCCCGCTGGCTATTTAACCCCCTCGCCACCGTGGTCGTTTCCCCTCAATCACCAGCACGAAAGTGCCCCAAGGCTGGCCGTATTTGCGCTTGCAACGCCGCTGCCCGAGCATCTCCGGTGATCTATTTCGGTGAGCCTCGAGTGCCCCCTTGCCTCTCGTTCATTCTGTATTGTTCCTATACCCCTTGCGCATCCTCTGACACCACTTGTTCGTCCTGTACTGACCCAGGTCATTGAGTCCATGGAGCACTGTGAGTACCCGACGCTGTCATCAACTCCGACGAGCAATAGCGGTACGAATCGAAAGCCCCTTGGCCTCAGGTTCAAACCATGTTGAGCTCCTCGTCCTTGTGCATGCAATGATCCTATTTGTTTGTCTTAGGGAGACCTAGAACGTCGCCGTCGTCACCGCCAACCCGTGCCCAACGCCAGCAAGGTTTCTGGCTAGCTCCCACGGCCACTACAGCACGCCCCGCCCACGCCAGCGACACCTTGAGCATCCTCATGTTCTCGCGAGTCTGGTAAGCTTCTGCACCACCCCTAATGTAAGATCCCTCCTTTGTAAAGGAAAAGGATCCCTGTGATTGCAATGCTAGTCCCTGGATCATTGCTAGCATCCACAGTTTAAGATGAAGTACACAGATACAAAGGTTATTTATTACATCCATTCCAGAGATAAACATAGTCTTTACAACTCAAGGCCACAGGCCTAATACAAGAGTTTGAATATGTAAATAAATATAAGTCTTCATCTTCATGTGCCACAGGCAAACATGTTGAGTGTAGACTCATGACACCTAATCTTCATTAGAGTAACCTGCAACATCACAAGTTACAACCACAGTGGGTTAATACTTTGGAATAGTATTGGCAAGTGATACCTTAGTAAAATTTAGGTGGACTATATTACTATATGCAATTTGGCTAAGTGTAGCTTGGCTTGCTTTGCTCAAAATAGGTTTTTCCTATTAGTTGAAATCACTAAGTTTTTCTTTGTCAAAAATTTTCCCAAGGAACCACCAATAGACATTGAGGTCCTTCACCCTTGTTCACCCACAAGTTTTTACTTAGAAGTTGGAGTGATGAGATTCTTGATAGCTTCCATGTCTTGATGCTCAAGTTGTCCATTGCCATGGACTTGGCTAAGTACTTAGATTTTTCCATCTGCAGAGGTTGTGCACTTTCCCCACCAGACTTGGTTTCACCAAGACAGGACCTTTCAGAAGCCTTCCCTTAGACCAAATGGACGCGTTCCAACCTATCATTCCCACTACCACCAACTGTCCAAATGGCTAAGTTATAGCAACCTATGTGATCCAGGCAGAGCCCATATTGCCAAGTGGCTGCACTAGAAGCTTCTCAACACTTGGCCTCTAAAATCCCTTTGTTCCTGGGTGGCTTTCCACAAGTGAGATACACAAGGTAAACCATAGCCACGGGTGTAACACCCTCAGAATCGAACCTATGCAAGTTTTAGCGAAATCCGCCAAACCCGCATAGAAACGATTCAAAGGTGCCCACCAGGCACTTTCGTGCGGGTGGAAAACGAAGTAATAACATTACACAACAGTCCTCGATGGGACCCACAGATCAGATATATATACAACAGTGACTCAAAGAGTCAAGAATACAGATATAATATACAAAGATCCAAATCACCTTGAAAATGATAGAGCGTCCGACTACGGACAAGATGCAAATGGGGCTAAGAGCCCTGAAGAATAACAAATGGCGTCCATAACCCTGCCCAGGCCAAGACAGAAGGGTAACCCTGCTAACGACGTCGATCTCAAAACCTGCTTAAACAAAAGGGGTGCCGAAAAAGGGCAAAGGAAAAAGAGGAGCGTCAGTACTGAGGCCAGTACACGGCGAGGCTAGAATTCGGCGGTCCTCGCCTACATAGGTATGGTGGACTGAGCGGCAGCGGCAGCATGCACTAAACAACCTATAGAGACTCGATACAACTGGCGGCTATCAGAGAGGGGGGGTAAGAAAGACCTATTCGGAACCAACCTGATACTACCACCAAACAAACCCATCCTGGCATTTCCCCCCTCGATACCAAACGAGGAAGTCAACCGAGGAACTCACACAGTTGGCAGTTTTACTTATTCAGTTATAGTTGCGGCACTTTACTAGTCAGGTTTAAATAATCGTCCTGATAAAGTAGGCAGTGGGCACTTTTAGTTAACCATTCCGTTATAGTTACAACTCTTACTAATCAGATACAGATAGCATGAGATAACCCAAAACCCAGCAGTTGTTGGTACTTTTATTCAGCCATTCCGTTGTAGTTGCAATACTTACTAGTCAGGTGCAATGGTCGCAAGCGACACCCAAACAAACAATTGTGGGCAGTATTATTTAGCCATTCCATTATAGTGAAGCTGATTACAAGTCATTATAAAGTCAAATTTATAGCAGTAACTTTAGTTATGCTTGTCTATGGTCGAGATACTGTGATCCAAGTCGTCCATAACCGCGGACACGGCTTTCAGAAAGTTTTAACCCGGCCGGGGTGCACAAATAGCAACACACACACGATCAACCTCGGAAAAACCAAATCAAAACCCAACGAGGTCTTCACGACAGAGCAATCACAAGATTCAGAAATATTTCAGGGGGCCACCCCTTGGAGTACACCCGCAACGAAGTAAGCAAGCTCCGAGACAGACTCAAGGTTTGCGACAATGGCTGTAAGCGACTGGGAACCCGAAAACTCGGGGTGTCGATACCGCGTAATCACTCCGCTTACCTAAACAGTACAGTGTGCTATCTGTCGCACAATTTAAATACAGAAGTAGCATGGCATAAGTACAGGATAGTAAATAAAACCTCAAACTAGTTTGTGGCCCCAAGAAATAAGACTGAATCAAGCTCTGGCTCAGGGGGGTCCCATATACCTCCCGGATGTGGATAGCGCGATAAATCAAGGAACAGGTATCAAGTACTCGGGGTCCTACGGGACACAAGTGGGCGTTCGGAAACCAAATGTTATCTATCACCCACCGATGCCTCTGCTTACTTCAATTTTAGTTGTTAAACAGGAATGAAAGTGAACGAAAAGTAAAGCCGAGATCATCTCCAACATCAAACAGGTGGCAATACTCCAACAACCGTGGCAAGTGACGACACGCGACAGCACTTGAGCAAGCGGCTACGACGCGCAAGTCCAACTATCTACCAAACAACAGTAATAGGATGTGTCCAAGGCTATATAGGGCTGCACGGTATATCACAGGTACGGAAACTAAAGCATCGCAACACAGATAGCAATAGATCAACAGGAGGGAATAAAGACTATAAAAGTAAGATAGGTAGAAAGGGGGAGATGCTCGCCTGAAAACATTGTCGAAGGTTCAACTGAAGATCGGGGCGAAGCTCACATCAACTCAACGGCCTTATCCGCGAAGAAGCAAAACACTAGAAGAAACACCGGATGCAATATTTAATACAACGACAGAAGATCGGCATGATGCATGTATGATGGATGACATGGCAAAGGTGCGATGCAATTAGGTCATATTAAGTGGAACCGGGGTCCCGATATTTATTTAGGTGGTTCATGTTGTTTAGCTACCCCGCAAATTAAATGTTGCATTAGCAAGACAACAGATGACACTGGTTCGCTACACAAGTTTAAATGAGGCCAATATAAGGCTAGATTTGCCCGCATATGGGCCCCATATTTAATTATGAGGTGAATCGGCAAAAGGCCCCCAAACCGCAGACAAGGATGCATGCATGAACATTTAATATGCAACAAGTTGTTATTATATTATAAAATAGGGTTCTCGGATAAGAGGTCACACATTAGGGTCTCGACGGTCTTGGGTTCCGGGGTTCGGGGTCGGTCTCAGGATCCAGGGTTCGGGGTCCGACGGAAACGTTCTCGGACAACGGAGAAGATCTTGACGCATCCACGAAGAAGGACTTGGTTCGGCGCCGGGGCGCATCGGACTCTCCTTGGTCGGTGTCGTTCTTGTCGCATCCGAAGGTCTTGTCGGGTCCTCGGATCGGGTCGGTCTTGGCGTTCGGGATGGAGAGCTCGTCGTCCGGGGATCCTCCGGGTCCGTGTTGGCGACCTTGGGGTTCCGACTTTGGTTGTTGGCCGTGAACTTGTTCCGCGAAGGTACGGTCTTCGGGTTCGGGAGGGAGTTCTTGGTGTTCCGGGAGGTAGATCTTGTGAGTCCCACGAGTTCGATGTCGGCAGAGTACTTGATACGTCCTCATTCTCGGTCAAGCCGGATGGCGGATTCACGAAGATCTTCCGGTGAGGGAGTTCTTGTGGTGTCGTTTTGGGGCCTCGGAGCTGGACGATTACACGGGGAGCTTGCGTCGGTGGATCTTGGCGATTCCGTGTCGAAGGCCCGCGGAAGATCATGGTGTCTCGTGACGTGGTTCTTAGCGGGGCTCTTGGCTTGAGGAACTGTATATAACAAAAATACAGGGGCACACATGCACTGTCCGCGCGGAGCAGGGGATCTGGCAAAGATACTGGAGCAAGCGTCTCTGCTGGAGCGTGCAACAAGCAGACGAAGGCCACGCGGAGGAGAGCCGGCCGAGGCGGCGGCTCGCAGTGACCGGCACGCGCGGGACCGGAGGGTGGAGCCGGCGGAACAGGGGAGAACGAACGGAGAGGCGGGGCTCGGCGGGGAGGGAGGTCGCTGCCGGAGGCCGCCGTGGCGCTGGGCGGAAGGAGGAGGCGCCGGGGCGAGCGGAGGCGGGGACGCGGCCCGCGGCGACGGTGGAGGCCGGGAAGGCAGCAGCCGGCGGGGTCGGCACCGGGGAAGGCCGGAGGCGGAGCTTGGTGGAGGGGCGCCGTGCCGCGGAGGCCAGACGAAGGAGGGGGTCGCGCGGGGCGAGGCCCTGCAGGAGGGAAGGCCGGACGGGGGGGGGGGGGCGAGCTCGCGGTCGGGGGCCTGCCGGGCGGCGGCGGAGGTTGAAGTGGAGACGAGGGGGCGACGCCGGAGGGGAACGCGGCGGCGAGGAGGGTTGGTAGGGCGCGGGGTGGAGCGGCGCGCCAGGGAGAGAGGGACCGGCCCTGGCGGCGGAGGTGAAGGGGCGGGGAAGAGAAAAGGGGAAAAGGCGGAGGTGGGCAAGCGCGGCGGCAGGCGGCGGTGGGGTGAGGGGGCGCCGGCGGCGGAGGTTGAAGGAGGAGAGGAGGGAGGCGGGGACGAGGAGCGTCGGGGATCGCCAGGGAGGAAGGAAGGAGCGGGCGCGGTCGTGGTGGGACCCAGGCGGGGGCGGGGCCACGGGAGGGATCCCGAGGGGCTTGTCGGTTCCAGGGGGAGGCCGGCTGGGGCCAGGTAGGACCCAGGGCAGCGGTTGGTGGGAGGGTGTGTGGCTGGGTGTGTTTGGGGTGGGGCTGTGGAGAGAGAGGGCAGGATTAGGTGGCAGGTGGGGATTGGGTGAGGGAGAGAGGAGAGGTGAGGTGGCGAGAGGGGGTTGGTTGGGGTGATGTGGAGGGGGTTGGGTAGGATAGGATTGGTAGCTGTAGGATTTAGATTGAACCGTTTGTATTTTCTCTGGGGTGGTCGTTCGGGTCATTCAGCCCGTTCGACTGCCCCGCCAAAAATAATGCAATATTTTATTTATTTAGACGGACCGTTTGCAAAACATATTTAGTCAAAACAAAATATTCCGGCGACCCGGGTTTGCGTTTGAATAAAGACGGGGTGTTTAGAAAACAAGAACCGGTTTTTCCGAAAATAGTTTTATACAAGCACATGCAAGATGGTGACGATGCCCGAATGCAATGTGGCATGATGACATGAGCATGCGGTCATGCTGATGCAATGCACAAAAACAACGCGATTTTCTAGTAGTGGTTTTGCGGGATGCCACAATTCGACACCACTAACAATGGATCTCGCCCTCGAGATCCGCCTCATGGTACCGGAAAAGAAGGTCGGCGATCTGAATCTTCTCGCTTCATGTAGATCCTCGCGACACCACTAACAAGAGGTCGTTGTCCGTGATCGTCGAGAGAACACTCCGGAACAAAAGGTCGAAGGTAGAGGTATCCACAAATAAAGCCACCTCTAACTCCGATGGAAAGAGGGAACCGATGCATTCTCATCCACTTCAATGTACAAAAGCGAATAGAAGGGGTAGTCGGCATGGGGGCCAATCCATCACGCACCCAAACTATTACTCTGCACAATCAGTGGAAAAGAGTGCAACCATTCTCGGAATCAGACTGAAGATCTCGACAAGCGAGGTTCGGAAACAAGGAGTGATGCAGACTCTGCATCGGATCTGGCGTAGATGATGTCGTCACGTCGGAAAACACCGGAAGGCACAAACAAGGAACAAAGAATGGTACCACAGCAGACTGATTCCTCAGGCAGCTTGAACACCGGATGATAGATCACCGTTATCAGAGGAGGAAGCGAAACCCTGAAGGTACGACGGAAAACCCAACCACGAGAAGTCCTGGACTCGAAGCCAGAGAAGAGAGCAGATTCAAAACACGCAGAGGTAAGAGGAAAATAGCAGAGGGGTAAGGAGTAAAATCAGACCTAATCAGAACTATCCAACCGGTTTTGCAAAAATAGTTTTGACACTCTACTTCGGCCGTTAGCTAGGTTATCCTACAGGCTGGACTTGTGGGGTATCGCAACTGCTGGGCTCTGATACCACTCTGTAACACCCTCAGAATCGGACCTATGCAAGTTTTAGAGAAATCCGCCAAACCCGCATAGAAACGATTCAAAGGTGCCCACCAGGCACTTTCGTGCGGGTGGAAAACGATGTAATAACATTACACAACAGTCCTCGATGGGACCCACAGATCAGATATATATACAACAGCGACTCAAAGAGTCAAGAATACAGATATAATATACAAAGATCCAAATCACCTTGAAAATGATAGAGCGTCTGACTACGGACAAGATGCAAATGGGGCTAAGAGCCCTGAAGAATAACAAATGGCGTCCATAACCCTGCCCAGGCCAAGCCGGAAGGGTAACCCTGCTAACGACGTCGATCTCAAAACCTGCTTAAACAAAAGGGGTGCCGACAAAGGGCAAAGGAAAAAGAGGAGCGTCAGTACTGAGGCCAGTACACGGCGAGGCTAGAATTCGGCGGTCCTCGCCTACATAGGTATGGTGGACTGAGCGGCAGCGGCAGCATGCACTAAACAACCTATAGAGACTCGATACAACTGGCGGCTATCAGAGAGGGGGGGGGGTAAGAAAGACCTATTCGGAACCAACCTGATACTACCACCAAACAAACCCATCCTGGCGTTTCCCCCCTCGATACCAAACGAGGAAGTCAACCGAGGAACTCACACAGTTGGCAGTTTTACTTATTCAATTATAGTTGCGGCACTTTACTAGTCAGGTTTAAATAATCGTCCTGATAAAGTAGGCAGTGGGCACTTTTAGTTAACCATTCCGTTATAGTTACAACTCTTACTAATCAGATACAGATAGCATGAGATAACCCAAAACCCAGCAGTTGTTGGTACTTTTATTCAGCCATTCCGTTCTAGTTGCAATACTTACTAGTCAGGTGCAATGGTCGCAAGAGACACCCAAACAAACAATTGTGGGCAGTATTATTTAGCCATTCCATTATAGTGAAGCTGATTACTAGTCATTATAAAGTCAAATTTATAGCAGTAACTTTAGTTATGCTTGTCTATGGTCGAGATACTGTGCTCCAAGTCGTCCATAACCGCGGACACGGCTTTCAGAAAGTTTTAACCCGGCCGGGGTGCACAAATAGAAACACACACACGATCAACCTCGGAAAAACCAAATCAAAACCCAACGAGGTCTTCACGACAGAGCAATCACAAGATTCAGAAATATTTCAGGGGGCCACCCCTTGGAGTACACCCGCAACGAAGTAAGCAAGCTCCGAGACGGACTCAAGGTTTGCGACAATGGCTGTAAGCGACTGGGAACCCAAAAACTCAGGGTGTCGATACCGCGTAATCACTCCGCTTACCTAAACAGTACAGTGTGCTATCTGTCGCACAATTTAAATACAGAAGTAGCATGGCATAAGTACAGGATAGTAAATAAAACCTCAAACTAGTTTGTGGCCCCAAGAAATAAGACTGAATCAAGCTCTGGCTCAGGGGGGTCCCATATACCTCCCGGATGTGGATAGCGCGATAAATCAAGGAACATGTATCAAGTACTCGGGGTCCTACGGGACACAAGTGGGCGTTCGGAAACCAAATGTTATCTATCACCCACCGATGCCTCTGTTTACTTCAATTTTAGTTGTTAAACAGGAATTAAAGTGAACAAAAAGTAAAGCCGAGATCATCTCCAACATCAAACAGGTGGCAATACTCCAACAACCGTGGCAAGTGACGACACGCGACAGCACTTAAGCAAGCGGCTACGACGCGCAAGTCCAACTATCTACCAAACAACGGTAATAGGATGTGTCCAAGGCTATATAGGGCTGCACGGTATATCACAGGTACGGAAACTAAAGCATCGCAACACAGATAGCAATAGATCAACAGGAGGGAATAAAGACTATAAAATTAAGATAGGTAGAAAGGGGGAGATGCTCGCCTGAAAACATTGTCGAAGGTTCAACCGAAGATCGGGGCGAAGCTCACATCAACTCAACGGCCTTATCCGCGAAGAAGCAAAACACTAGAAGAAACACCGGATGCAATATTTAATACAACGGCAGAAGATCGGCATGATGCATGTATGATGGATGACATGGCAAAGGTGCGATGCAATTAGGTCATATTAAGTGGAACCGGGGTCCCGATATTTAATTAGGTGGTTCATGTTGTTTAGCTACCCCGCAAATTAAATGTTGCATTAGCAAGACAACAGATGACACTGGTTTGCTACACAAGTTTAAATGAGGCCAATATAAGGCTAGATTTGCCCGCATATGGTCCCCATATTTAATTATGAGGTGAATCGGCAAAAGGCCCCCAAACCGCAGATAAGGATGCATGCATGAACATTTAATATGCAACAAGTTGTTATTATATTATAAAATAGGGTTCTCGGATAAGAGGTCACACATTAGGGTCTCGACGGTCTTGGGTTCCGGGGTTCGGGGTCGGTCTCAGGGTCCAGGGTTCGGGGTCCGACGGAAACGTTCTCGAACAACGGAGAAGATCTTGACGCATCCACGAAGAAGGACTTGGTTCGGCGCCGGGGCGCATCGGACTCTCCTTGGTCGGTGCCGTTCTTGTCGCATCCGAAGGTCTTGTCGGGTCCTCGGATCGGGTCGGTCTTGGTGTTCGGGATGGAGAGCTCGTCGTCCGGGGATCCTCCGGGTCCGTGTTGGCGACCTTGGGGTTCCGGGGATCCTCCGGGTTGTTGGCCGTGAACTTGTTCCGCGAAGGTACGGTCTTCGGGTTCGGGAGGGAGTTCTTGGTGTTCCGGGAGGTAGATCTTGTGAGTCCCACGAGTTCGATGTCGGCAGCGTACTTGATACGTCCTCATTCTCGGTCAAGCCGGATGGCGGATTCACGAAGATCTTGCCGGTGAGGGAGTTCTTGTGGTGTCGTTTTGGGGCCTCGGAGCTGGACGATTACACGGGGAGCTTGCGTCGGTGGATCTTGGCGATTCCGTGTCGAAGGCCCGCGGAAGATCATGGTGTCTCGTGACGTGGTTCTTAGCGGGGCTCTTGGCTTGAGGAACTGTATATAACAAAAATACAGGGGCACACATGCACTGTCCGCGCGGAGCAGGGGATCTGGCAAAGATACTGGAGCAAGCGTCTCTGCTGGAGCGTGCAACAAGCAGACGAAGGCCACGCGGAGGAGAGCCGGCCGAGGCGGCGGCTCGCAGTGACCGGCACGCGCGGGACCGGAGGGTGGAGCCGGCGGAACAGGGGAGAACGGCCGGAGAGGCGGGGCTCAGCGGGGAGGGAGGTCGCTGCCGGAGGCCGCCGCGACGCTGGGCGGAAGGAGGAGGCTCCGCGGCGAGCGGAGGCGGGGACGCGGCTCGCGGCGACGGTGGAGGCCGGGAAGGCAGCAGCCGGCGGGGTCGGCACCGGGGAAGGCCGGAGGCGGAGCTTGGTGGAGGGGCGCCGTGCCGCGGAGGCCAGACGAAGGAGGGGGTCGCGCGGGGCGAGGCCCTGCAGGAGGGAAGGCCGGACGGGGGGGGGGGCGAGCTCGCGGTCGGGGGCCTCCCGGGCGGCGGCGGAGGTTGAAGTGGAGACGAGGGGGCGACGCCGGAGGGGAACGCGGCGGCGAGGAGGGTTGGTGGGGCGCGGGGTGGAGCGGCGCGCCAGGGAGAGAGGACCGGCCCTGGCGGCGGAGGTGAAGGGGCGGGGAAGAGAAAAGGGGAAAAGGCGGAGGTGGGCAAGCGTGGCGGCCGGCGGCGGTGGGGTGAGGGGGCGCCGGCGGCGGTGAGGTGAGGGGGCGCCGGCGGCGGAGGTTGAAGGAGGAGAGGAGGGAGGCGGGGACGAGGAGCGTCGGGGAGAGCCAGGGAGGAAGGAAGGAGCGGGCGCGGTCGTGGTGGGACCTAGGAGTGGGCGGGGCCGCGGGAGGGATCCCGAGGGGCTTGTCGGTTCCAGGGGGAGGCCGGCTGGGGCCAGGTAGGACCCAGGGCAGCGGTTGGTGGGAGGGTGTGTGGCTGGGTGTGTTTGGGGTGGGGCTGTGGAGAGAGAGGGCAGGATTAGGTGGCAGGTGGGGATTGGGTGAGGGAGAGAGGAGAGGTGAGGTGGCGAGAGGGGGTTGGTTGGGGTGATGTGGAGGGGGGTTGGGTAGGATAGGATTGGTAGCTGTAGGATTTAGATTGAACCGTTTGTATTTTCTCTGGGGTGGTCGTTCGGGTCATTCGGCCCGTTCGACTGCCCCGCCAAAAATAATGCAATATTTTATTTATTTAGACGGACCGTTTGCAAAACATATTTAGTCAAAACAAAATATTCCGGCGACCCGGGTTTGCGTTTGAATAAAGACGGGGTGTTTAGAAAACAAGAACCGGTTTTTCCGAAAATAGTTTTATACAAGCACATGCAAGATGGTGACGATGCCCAAATGCAATGTGGCATGATGACATGAGCATGCGGTCATGCTGATGCAATGCACAAAAACAACGCGATTTTCTAGTAGTGGTTTTGCGGGATGCCACAACGGGCCTTGTGTAACCACTCAACCAAAACCACCAATCAAGTCCCTTTCCACCCAGGTGATTCATTGACTTAGTTGTTTTATTAAGAAAAACATAAGTCCAAAGACTTAGAAATATTTTCATCATAGCATGTATATATCACCAACCCTTGTTTGCTACTAGCTAGGCTAAGCATGGCATATATAGTAACTTAACTTAGAAATTTCCTAGCAATTCTACAACTACTTAGGATTTCCCAACATGGCATTTAGCAAAAATAGTAACATGCAAGACTTAGCAAAATATTTCTAGTGCTTGTATAAAAATATAGGGATAGAAATATTCATGAAGTACCACTTGCCTTGGTAGTTGGGAGAGTAGCACTCTTCACAATCACAATCACTAGCACCAAAGTCTACACAAAGAATATAGCCACAATCACATACAAGACATATTCAATCAAAAATATATATGCATGCATGCAAGATGCTAAGTGATGATTTTTAAAGCTGAACCAAGCAAGTGCATAGTACTGAATTCTAAACAAGTCCAAACTTTGCCAAACCAAATTTTATTTAACACTAAAACAAATCCTAAACAATTCATATGACTAAATAAGCCCTACACATGTTTTTGCAAAAGAAACCATTTTAACAGAAGCTAAACATTAAACACATTGCATATTTAGAAAGGGCTTGTCTTCCTGATTCCAACGGTATAAAATTTGCCAAAATCTAACATGGGGATCAAAAGTTACAAACAAAACAAATTTGAACTAAAATCTGATTCAAAATCTGTTTTAAATCTAACTCACTGCCACGTGGCGCTATCCTATTGGCGCGTACCGCTTCGCACAGATCGGTCGACGCAGATCGTTGGATTTAAGTGATTGCGTACGGCTCAGATCTAACGTACCGTTTTGTTAAGTGATTCTATCGTACGCGTTGGATCTAGATCCAACGGCTCTTGATCAAACGACCAAGGTCTGGCGGCGCGCGGTGACGGCGAGCGGCGGAGCGCTATGCCAGTGGCGGTGCCGGCGTTCTAGGTCGCCCGGGGAGGGGAGAGGATGCTCACCAGAACCGCCGTGACAAGGTGAAGCTCAACGTGGCGGTGGCTCTGCAAGGGGCGCACGGGGTCGTCGGAGATTCCTCGCCGTAGTTCGCGAACGCGTCGGGTGCGGCTGCTCGTCGATGTTGGCGAAGGTACAGATCGCGCCAAGGCAAAATAAGCAGTGCGTTAGATGCGCGGAGTGATGCTGGTCATGTGAGTGTCAAAGAGAGGACAAGGCGCGGTCAGAACTAACCAGGAAGGTTCGCCGGAGTTGGAGACGGCGTCGGGTTCTCTCGGTGCTTGTCGAAGTCGAAGCTCTGGATCACAAACAGACGGGCAAAGGGGATCAGGAGGTGCGCAAGGAAGTTGCGAAGTTGCTCGTATGAACTAGAGAGGAAGGGGCGCACGAGGTTTACCAGAATTGGTCGCCGGAGGAGGTTATGTCTGCGGCGACGCAAGAGCGAATACTGGCAGCCTGGTGGCGAGAAGGGTGTGCAGTGTGGGGGGAAATGACCGCGAGGGGGAGAGGTTCTTATAGCCGGAGCTGGGCATGGAGTTACTCGCGGAATCAAGGGGAATCAATGCGGAAGTGACTGCGGCAAGTAATGGCGGCGTGAACGGCGCAGGCGCGCGTGATTGACGAAGACGACGACGGGGTCATGGGTCCACCTGTCAGCGAAATAAACAGAGGGGATGTGGGGTCCTGGCGTCAGCGACTCCGCGGGTGCGTCTGTGCATGCGAGAGAGAGAGAGAGAGAAGGGAGCCGGGTGGGCTAAATGGGCTGCGTCTGTTGCTGGGCTCAAATCCTGGCGCCGGCCCTTTTCCATTTCCTTTCTCTTTTCTTTTTCTAAATTGAATTTTTGAAATGAGTTTCAAATGAATTCAAACTCTATTTGAATTCAAATATTTTTGGGATTTTTGCAGTGTGCAACAGTCACAATTTTGGGCATAAAACCTAGTGGCCACTTTGAATTGGCTTGGTCATTTGGGAATAAATAAAATAACAGTGACATAGCACTTGATTCATAATGGTTTTGAAATTGATTTTCAAATTGTATTTGCTTTGAAAATTTTAGTTTAAACCTTAGCAATCTAGCAAATCATTCTGAAAGCAATAAGGCACAAGGTTTGGTTTCATGAACAACAATCTCTCATAGGAGAGTAGCATTTGATTCAAATGATGATCACATAAAATAATGAGATCATATGCTCCTGTTTTCGAATTGTTTTGTTTCAAATGAATCCTATATGATCATGAATGCATGGATGATATGCATGAGTTTGAAATGATTTTAGGGATGTTACAAATCTAACCCCCTTAAGGTGAATCTCTCCCTCGAGATTCGGTTTGGCAAGCAAATAGGTGAGGGTGGTCTTTCCGAAGATCATCTTCTCTTTCCCATGTTGCTTCCTCTTCGGAATGATGATTCCACTGCACTTTGCAAAACTTGATAGTCTTGGTCCGTGTGACTCTTTCTGCAGTCTCAAGAATCTTGATAGGTTTCTCCTCATAGGTGAGATCACTTTCTAGTTGAACCTCCTCCAAAGGTATAGTATCCTTCAAAGAAGTTTCTTCCATTTCTGGATGACATTTCTTAAGTTGACTCACATGAAACACATTATGGACAGCTGATAGAGATTCTGGCAGTTCTATTTCATAGGAAACTTCTCCTTTGCGACTCAGAATCTTGAATGGCCCAACATATTTGGTGCCAATTTTCCTTTGACTCCGAATCTTTTCACTCCATGAAGTGGTGACACTCTAAGATAAGCTCTATCACCGACTTCGTAGGTGACTTCTCTACGCTTAGGATCTGCGTAGCTTTTCTGTCGGGACTGTGCTATTTTCAACCTGTCCTTAACCAACTGGACCTTCTCTTCGGCTTCTTTGATAAGATCTGGCCCGAATAAACTTCTTTCTCCCACACCATTCCATAACAATGGGGTGGTACACTTTCTTCCGTAGAGAAACTCAAACGGTGTCATCTCAATGCTGGCTTGATAGCTGTTGTTATAAGAAAATTCTGCGTAAGGCAGACTTTCATCCCAACTGGCTCCATAGTCTAGGGCACACGCCCTCAACATGTCTTCAAGAATCTGATTAGTTCTTTCTGTTTTTCCATCAGTTTGAGGATGAAAAGCAGTACTGAATTCCAACCTCGTTCCCAATGACTCATGTAGTTGTCTCGAAAAATGGGAAGTGAATTGAGTTCCCCTATCAGACAGAATACTCTTGGGCACTCCATGTAGACATACAATTCTACTCATGCAGATTTTGGCTAACTTAGCACTTGTATAGGTTGTCTTCACGGGTATGAAATGAGCCACTTTAGTTAGGCGATCCACTACTACCCAAATAGAATCATATCCTGACCAGGTCCTTGGTAATCCGGTAATGAAATCCAAACCAATCTTGTCCCACTTCCAATCAAGAATAGGTAGTGGTTGAAGCAAACCTGCTGGTTTTTGATGCTCCGCTTTCACTCTACTACACACATCACACAAAGCAATATGTTCGGCGATGTCCTTCTTGAGATTATTCCACCAAAATCTTTCTTTCATGTCCATGTACATTTTCGTGTTACCCGGGTGAATAGAATACGGAGAGTTGTGTGCTTCCTGCAAAATCAGTTTCCGCAACTCCGGGTCTTGTGGAACACAAATACGTTTCCTATGCCATAAAGTACCCTGTTCGTCTTCATGGAGTTCTTTGGCTTTTCCCTTGCCAATCTTTTCCTTAATCTCTTCAATTTCCTTATCAGTTTTCTGGGCTTCTCTGATCTTGTCCAACAAAGTGGGTTGAACATCCAAAGACATGAGATGTCCTTCAGGCACAATCTCCAATCTGAGTTTTCTAAATTGGGTACACAGATCATCTGGCAATTCTCCTTTGGTAAGGCCATTCACAAAAACCTTACGGCTTAGAGCATCTGCTACAACATTTGCTTTACCGGGGTGGTATTGCAAACTTAAGTCATAGTCTTTGATAAGTTCTAGCCATCTTCTTTGTCTCATATTAATTTCCTTTTGGGTGAAGATATACTTCAAACTTTTGTGATCTGTGAACACTTCATAAAGCTTTCCCAAAAGATAGTGTCTCCATGTTTTGAGTGCATGGACAACAGACGCTAACTCGAAATCATGAGTAGGATAGTTTACTTCATGAGTTTTGAGTTGTCTCGAGGCATATGCCACAAATTTACCGTCTTGCATAAGTACTGCACCCAAACCTTGATGAGATGCATCACAATATACTTGGAAATCTTTTTCCAAATCAGGTAGACACAAGACTGGTGCTGTCACAAGTCTCTTCTTCAACTCCTGAAAGCTGACTTCACAACCTTCAGACCAAGCAAACTTCTTGTCTTTCTTTAACAATTCAGTCATGGGCTTAGCTACTTTAGAGAAATTCTCAATGAACCTTCTGTAGTAACCTCCTAAGCCAAGGAAACTACGAACTTCTTTCACGGACTTGGGAGATTCCCATTCAGTCACAGCTGAAAACTTGTGGGATCAACTGCTACACCATCCTTTGTCATAACATGACCAAGAAATCCAACTTCCTCCAACCAGAACTCACACTTGCTGAATTTGGCATAAAGTTTATGCTCTCTTAATTTCTCAAGTATCAAACGTAAGTGTCCTTCATGTTCTTCTTTGCTCTTGGAGTAGACTAAGATGTCATCGATGAAAATGACAACAAACTTGTCAAGAAATTCCATGAACACCTTGTTCATCATATTCATGAAGTATGCTGGAGCATTGGTCAAGCCAAAAGGCATTACGGTATACTCATACAATCCATACCTTGTGGTGAACGTTGTTTTAGGTATGTCTTGTTCCCTTATCTTCAGTTGAAAATAGCCTGACCTTAGATCAATCTTTGAGAACACACATGCTCCTTCAAGCTGATCAAACAAGTCATTGATTCTAGGCAAAGGATATTTGTTCTTGATGGTTACCTCGTTGAGTGAACGGTAATCTATGCATAACCTTTGACTTCTATCTTTCTTCTCCACAAACAAGACTGGGGCTCCCCAAGATGAAGAACTTGGTTGAATGAATCCTTTCTGCAGCTATTCCCCAAGTTGTTTCTTGAGTTATTTTAGTTCATCAACTGACATTTTATATGGTCTCTTTGCTATTGGTCCAGACCCTGGCACCAAATCTATAAGAAATTCCACATCTCTATCAGGTGGCATTCCCAGTAATTCTTCCGGAAACACATCCGGATACTCACTCACAATTGGCACACTGTCCATGCTAACCCCCTTAAGAGAATTAAGAATACTCCTTTTTGCTTCAAAGTTGGTCTTGAATCTGATCCTTTTACAGCCACAAGGGTCAATACATTTGAATTGTATTGGCAAGTGATACTATGGTAGTATAGTGGAGTCTATCATCTATATGCATTTGGCTAAGTGGAGTTGAGGCTTGCATTGCTCAAAATAGATTTTCCTTATCATTTGAAAATACTAAGTTTATGTTTTGACAAAATCATTTTCTCAATCAAAGATTGAAGATCCTTTACAAGGCATCTCTCAATCAAAGATTGAAGATTTCAGACAACCCTTGTTCAAACCACAAGATTTTAACTTAGAAATTGGAATGATGAGATTCTTGATTGCTTCCATGTCTTGATGCTTAAATTGTCCTTTACCAGGGACATGGCTAAGTACTTAGATTTTACACTCTGCAGAGGTGGTGCACTTTCCCCACAAGACTTGGTTTCCCAAGACAAGATCTTTCAGAAGCCTTCCCTTAGACCAAAATGGACGCGCTCCAACCTATCAAACACTACCACCCACTGTCCATATGGCTAAGTTCTTGCAACCTATATGATCATGGAAGAGCCCATATTGCCAAGTGGTTGCACTTGAAGCTTCTCAACATTTGACATCTCAAATCTATTTGTTCCTGGGTGGCATACCACAAGTGAGATACACAAGCCAAGTCCATGGCCTTGTGAACCACTCAACCAAAAACCACCAAGCCATCCCATTCCACCCAGGTGATTCATTAACTTAGTTGTTTTATTAGACAAAATCACAAGTCCTCAGACTTGGAATATTTTTCCATAGTGTGAATATATATTCCACCCATGTTTTCTATTAGCTAGGCTAAGCTTGATAGTAGTAGGAATCTTTAACTTAGGAAAATCCTACTAAGGATTCACCTACTAGGTTTTACTATAGCAAGGTCTATACTTAGCAAAATCCATGCAAGTTTTACTTAGCAAAATCACTAATGCATAGAGAAAGTAATGGGACAAAAAGTATGAAGCATCACTTGCCTTTTTGGTAGGGAATGGTGGTTCACTCCTTGATCTTGCTAGTCTCACACTTCACTACAAGTCAATCAAGCAAACACAAATTCAATTCACATTCTAACCAAAGTCAAACAAACAATTTTTCACACACAAAGTAATGGAATCTAAGTCATGCAATAGCATGCAAAGGTTTGGTTCTATTGCAAGGATGGTCTCCACTAGGCTCCTAAACTTTGTAGGTTCCAAATTAGTCATTTACCAAAATGGCAAATTCATTTGCAAATGGGTTTTATCTCAAAACCATTTTTAAATCCATTCATAATTTCATGTGATGAAAAATGTTTTTATCAAGGCAAAACTCTTAAGTTGTTCACCAAATGAGTTGCTAATTTGCAAAACTTGGTGTTGTGGTTCAGTGGGTTTGATCAAACCATTTTCTTAAATTTTTCTTTCCATAACATTTTCATAACAAAAACCATTCTTTTTATTTGGCTAGAAAATGACTAAGTCAAGTAATTCAACCTAAATCTTACCAAAATCATTTTTAACACCAAGGGTTGGTTCCTAGGGTCAGTAAGGTCACAACAATTCATTTTTCAAGGGTTTTAACCTAAAAATCATTTTTAAACAATTTTTCTACTATAAACAAGCACACAAAAGGATCTGCAAAAATAAGCAAGCTAACAGATACTATTTTCTAAACTAATTCCACAGTTGGCTAGGGCTTGCTCTCCTGAATCCATTGATAAAAAATTTGTAATTTTTGGACGTGTGGTTTGAAAGTTATAAGGGTTTCAAAATGGTATTTAAATCTGGTTTCAAAATCTGTTTTAATCAGAACAGGGGACACGCGGCGCGCCGTGATTGGCCAGTACCGGTTCGTCTGGATCAAGTTACACAGACCACAGGATTAAAAGGGGAATGTGCGGCTCAGATCAAACGTACCCCTTCGTTTTAATGAATCTATCCTAGCCAACGGATCTGCATCTAACGGTTGCTACGTGGTTGACCTAAAATGAGCGGCGCTGACGGCGGCTGTGCGGCGGCGGCGCTCTGGCGGCGAGGTTGCCGACGATGCAGGATGCGAGAAAGAGGGAGGGGGAGCTCACCGAGTTCGCAACACACTGCTGATGCTTCTCGTGGTCTTTGTTGGCCAAGGGGCGCACGGGTTCCTGGGGAATTTCTCACCGGAGTTGAGCCGTGCCTCGGGTGCGGTCAGTCGTCGACAGGGGCGAGGTTGCAGGCCACACGCTAGTGTTTGGCGACCACCTAGATATGCGGTAGACGCAGACTAATCAAATGGCATGATTTACTGATCAAGGCACGCACGGAGTCGAGTGCTAGAGTTCACCGGAGTTGCGGGGTCATCGGTGGCGTACAGGTGGAGATGTTGCCGACACTCTGGGGCGCTCGGGGGCGAGCTGGCGCTACGGGGATGATCGCCAGGAGGTGGGGATCACGAGAGCATGGTCGAGGAGGCAAGGGGCGGCGAGGGGCTGCCGGAATCGGCCGGGGAAGTCGTCGGAGACAGAGCGGCTCAGGGAGAAATTGGAGCGGCCTGGGGCGTGCTTGAGGGAGGAGTCAGGGGGAAACGAGAGAGGAGAGGAAGACGATTTATCGTGCGTGATCACGGCAGGTTTTACTCGCAGCATTAAGGCGAATTCATGCCGCGAATTCAAAGCTTACAACGGTGACGAGGGGAGGAAGAACAGGTCGTGGGGGTGAGGAGGAAGAACAGGAGGAGTGGGTCCAGTTGTCAATGAGAAAAAGAGTGAGGGGAGGGTCCACTGGTCATTGATTCTGCGGGTCTGGAAATGAGTAGAAAACATTTCGTCGTGGGAGAGGAGAGCTGGGCTGTTTCTGGGTTAGTTGGGCCGGCTGGGCTGGATGATTGGGCTGCTCTATTTTTTCTGTCTGAATCCTTTTTCTTTTTCCAAAACAATTTATGTTATGAATTTCAATCAACTATTCAATCATTCAAACAATTCAAACAATCACTAAACTTTGTATTTGTGTTTTTGGTTCTGTTTATCAACATAAACCAAATTTCCTAAAAATAATATTTTTATTCTTTTTAGGATCCATTTATTAATTAAATAAAGTGGACCATGGTTTATTAATCAAATAGGGTTTGTTTTATTTAATAAAATCTCTATTTGAAATCCAAATATTTTCAAAACCAAATCAGTAGGTTTTATTTGGAAATAAATAATATTTGGAAAACTTGTTTAAAATAAAATAACATCTTTATTTTTGGTCCATTAACAATTAAATAAAATGGGCCCTATTCATTTACTTCAAATAAGATTTTTTTTATTAGAATATTTATTTTGAAATCTAAAATAAAGCCAAAACACTTCAGTAGGTTTTATTTGTGAATATAAAATATTTGGAAAACTTATTTAAAATAATTTAATAATTTTTTATGTTTTTATTTAAAATGGTAAAACCCTTTTATTTAAATAAAATTGGATATTAAATCCTTATTAATTTTATTTTAATAAACCTTTGCTATTTTTACTCAAAACAAAATGTTTTAATTCTAAAGCTTGGCCAAGGTTTAATTTGGCTTTATAAAATAATATTTATTTATGAATCCACCTTTTCTTTTGAGAACCAAATCTTTTATTAAAAGATCCAAAATAGTAATTCCAAAACATTTTAATTTCCTTTAATAAATGTTTATCTTTTTAAATCCCTTTAGGATTTATTTGATTCAAATTGGTTTGAGGTTCCAATTGAATTCAAAAAGTTTCTTCTGGCTCTGAAAATCAAACAAAGTTTTATTTTATTCATTTATTTTCACATTACAAGATTTGGAAAATCTTGGGATGTGACACTTGTGGGATCCCGAGCTTCCACTGTCATCATAATGAGATCGTTTGTGAGACGATCCCGAGCTGTGCTTGTCGGAGTGCTTCCTCTTTCTGCTTTCCACTTGTTTTATTTTGTTCTCCAAAATAGCAGCCTTGTCACATAGCAACTGATAAGTGGGAACATAGGCCACAGCCAATTGCAGATTCAGCTCATCATTCAAGCCTTCCAGAAATTTTTCCTTTCTCTTGGCATCGGTTTCAACTTCATCCGGTGCATAACGCGTCAGATTGTTGAACTCCTCAATGTATTCAGCCACGCTGCGGTGGCGCTGCTTCAGATTGTGGAACTCTTTCTTTTTCAGACTCATCACTCCTGATGAGATATGAGAAGTGCGAAAGCCATCCTCAAAGATAGCCCATGTCACTTCATCTATGGGAGTGGTGATCTGGAAGTTGTGCCACCAGGTGGCGGCTGGCCCTTCCAGCAGATGTGCTGCAAATCTGACCTTTTCAGCATCCGTACAGCCCACGGTTACCAAGTCCTTGTTTACTGAGCGTAGCCAATCATTGGCCACCATGGGATCAGTCGTTCCTGAGAACTTTGCTGGCCTCAATCTCAAGAATCTGGTAAGCATATCAAAGCCCGGAGGGTTGTTGTTGTTGTTATTGTTGTTGTTATTGTTGTTGTTCTTGTTATTTTTTTGGTTCTGGATGAACGTTGTCATCATCTGCATCAGTTGTGTTTGAGCAGTCATCATCTTCTGCATTTCTGGAGTGATGTTGTTGTTGTTGTTGGGGTTGGGGTTTGCACGACGAGGAGGCATCTGTGGTTTGTTCAAATAGAGATAAGAATGATATACCCATAGATGCTTTCATGCACATTACATCACATAAGAATACACAAGAATGAAACACAAAGATAAAAGTTAAACAACAAGATAACAAGTTCATAAATTAAAACACACAAGTAGCAATCCATCCACATGTCGGATGGTCCAATAACAAGTTCTCAAATAACAAGTATGATAATAAAAGATAAACGAGTAGTCAAGTCTACTCATCGGCATCAATCTCCTCCTCGACAAAGGTAAGACCTACGTTCTCCATCGCGGTCTTGTTCTCCTCGATGCTAGTGGTCAAGGTCTCTATCTTGGCCTTGAGAGCCCTCTTCTGGGAGCGAAGCCTCTCTATCACTGTCTGCTGCTGCTCTAGCTCGAAGTCCTTGGACTGCAGTTCTTCAGTCATGTCCCGGATCTTCTTGTTCCTATCCTGGAAACGCTTCTCCTGACTCTTGAACTTCCTGTCCTGGGTCTCGAACTTCGCCTCCATTTCCTTGACTATCTCGTCTTGCTGCGCGAAGAGCTTGTCCTTCTCGCAAAGCTGCACCTGGAGCTCATTGTTGCTGAGCATGACATTGGTCATGTCTGTGTCCACGTGCCTAATGAGAGACTCTAAGTCCTGGAGGTACAGGCGTATCGGCTCTGCTGTGTCCTCGAATCGTCCTCAAAGTCGATGGACTCTCCATCCTCATCACGTCTTCCGAAGACGTGGAAGTGGGTAGCTCTAACCTGTCGGGAGTGTCGTCCTAGTAGACGTCCTATCAGATCCTACATCACTACCTCAATGCCTCTCTCCCTGTCATCGTGCATGAGCTTGAAGACGATGGCCTCCGTAGTAGGCTCTGTCTGGCGTCTGGGCTGGTTCACCTTAAAGCCCCAGAGGTCCTTCCTCTCAAACTTGGAAGAGGGAGATTAAGCAAAGTGGTAAGCTCAACGATACGAGGACCAAAGCGGGTAACCTGGAACTCCTCAACAGTACTGATGGTAATAGGCATCTATTTATAAGATAGAAAAGTTAGAACAACTCAAATCAAGATAAAACAAAAGACATAACATCACATACATACCCTTGGGAAGCAAAACACACAAGTCATGCATACATGAAACCATTACAACAACCACGGTTCAAACTTATTTTTAAGTAACATTTTCGAAAATAAGGTGATAGGTGGTGGTCCAACTAACGAAGTACGTTTACAATCCTATCTCACTGGATCTGTTGGCTAACACAATGTTTCTAGAAGCAATCAGCCTATCTTGCTCACATGATTCCATCACTAAGTCTATAATATCTCCTCTTAAGGTTTGGTTGGTAGCTTCCAACTCTTGGGTATGTTCCTTCTCTTTCCTTAGATCATTTTGGAGGTTGAGCATTCTGTACTTGACTCTATCACCAAGTTCTTTGATGGTCTTCCAAGATGCATCCCTTGCTGATTCAAAGAATGTAGGGTGCACCACTGAATTGGTGAACATGCAGAATCCTTTTTCCTGATGGTTGTCTTCCTTGTTTTCATACAAGTGAAGTTGCACCCACCAGTATTCCACTCCTTCATCCATCACTGGAAAAACCTTGTACATAGATGCACCTTGTATCTCTAATGCAACCATGAGGTCCTTGAGAGCCTTGGGGAATTCTGTCTCACACTCCAAAGTCATTGTCATGATTGGTCCTTTCCTTACGGCTTTGTTGATGGAGTTCATCTACAAAAAGAGATGAGAGAGAAGATTAGAAAAGTTTACGAGAAGAATAGACAAGTGTAGAAGTTGAAATTTTTTCCTTAGTGGTTTCCAATCCTAGGGTCATAATCCTACAGGCAACACAGTGCTCTGATACCATCTGTAAGATCCCTCCTTTGTAAAGGAAAAGGATCCCTGTGATTGCAATGCTAGTCCCTGGATCATTGCTAGCATCCACAGTTTAAGATGAAGTACACAGATACAAAGGTTATTTATACATCCATTCCAGAGATAAACATAGTCTTTACAACTCAAGGCCACAGGCCTAATACAAGAGTTTGAATATGTAAATAAATATAAGTCTTCATGTTCATGTGCCACAGGCAAACATGTTGAGTGTAGACTCATGACACCTAATCTTCATCAGAGTAACCTGCAACATCACAAGTTACAGCCACAGTGGGTCAATACTTTGGAATAGTATTGGCAAGTGATACCTTAGTAAAATTTAGGTGGACTATATTACTATATGCAATTTGGCTAAGTGTAGCTTGGCTTTCTTTGCTCAAAATAGGTTTTTCCTATTAGTTGAAATCACTAAGTTTTTCTTTGTCAAAACTTTTCCCAAGGAACCACCAATAGACATTGAGGTCCTACACCCTTGTTCACCCACAAGTTTTTACTTAGAAGTTGGAGTGATGAGATTCTTGATAGCTTCCATGTCTTGATGCTCAAGTTGTCCATTGCCATGGACTTGGCTAAGTACTTAGATTTTTCCATCTGCAGAGGTTGTGCACTTTCCCCACCAGACTTGGTTTCACCAAGACAGGACCTTTCAGAAGCCTTTCCTTAGACCAAATGGACGCGTTCCAACCTATCATTCCCACTACCACCAACTGTCCAAATGGCTAAGTTATAGCAACCTATGTGATCCAGGCAGAGCCCATATTGCCAAGTGGCTGCACTAGAAGCTTCTCAACACTTGGCCTCTAAAATCCCTTTGTTCTTGGGTGGCTTTCCCCAAGTGAGATACACAAGGTAACCCATAGCCATGGGCCTTGTGTAACCACTCAACCAAAACCACCAATCAATTCCCTTTCCACCCAGGTGATTCATTGACTTAGTTGTTTTATTAAGAAAAACATAAGTCCAAAGACTTAGAAATATTTTCATCATATCATGTATATATCACCAAACCTTGTTTGCTACTATCTAGGCTAAGCATGGCATAGATAGTAACTTAACTTAGAAATCTCCTAGCAATTCTACAACTACTTAGGATTTCCCAACATGGCATTTAGCAAAAATAGTAACATACAAGACTTAGCAAAATATTTCTAATGCTTGTATAAAAATATAGGGATAGAAATATTCATGAAGTACCACTTGCCTTGGTAGTTGGGAGAGTAGCACTCTTCACAATCACAATCACTAGCACCAAAGTCTACACAAAGAATATAGCCACAATCACATACAAGACATATTCTATCAAAAATATATATGCATGCATGCAAGATGCTAAGTGATGATTTTTAAAGCTCAACCAAGCAAGTGCATAGTACTGAATTCTAAACAAGTCCAAACTTTGCCAAACCAAATTTTATTTAACACTAAAACAAATCCTAAACAATTCATATGACTAAATAAGCCCTACACATGTTTTTTCAAAAGAAACCATTTTAACAGAAGCTAAACATTAAAGACATTGCATATTTAGAAAGGGCTTGTCTTCCTGATTCCAACGGTATAAAATTTGCCAAAATCTAACATGGGGATCAAAAGTTACAAACAAAACAAATTTGAACTAAAATCTGATTCAAAATCTGTTTTAAATCTAACTCACTGCCACGTGGCGCTATCCTATTGGCGCGTACCGCTTCGCACAGATCGGTCGACGCAGATCGTTGGATTTAAGTGATTGCGTACGGCTCAGATCTAACGTACCGTTTCATTAAGTGATTCTATCGTACGCGTTGGATCTAGATCCAACGGCTCTTGATCAAACGACCAAGGTCTCGCGGCGCGCGGCGACGGCGAGCGGCGGAGTGCTCTGCCAGTGGTGGTGCCGGCGTTCTAGGTCACCCAGGGAGGGGAGAGGATGCTTACCAGAACCGCCGTGACGAGGTGAAGCTCAACGTGGCGGTGGCTTTGCAAGGGGCGCACGGGGTCGTCGGAGATTCCTCGCCTGAGTTCGCAAACGCGTCGGGTGCGGCTGCTCGTCGATGTTGGCGAAGGTACAGATTGCGCCAAGGCAAAATAAGCAGTGCGTTAGATGCGCGGAGTGATGCTGGTCATGTGAGTGTCAAAGAGAGGACAAGGCGCGGTCAGAACTAACCAGGAAGGTTTGCCGGAGTTGGAGACGGCATCGGGTTCTCTCGGTGCTCGTCGAAGTCGAAGCTCTGGATCACAAACAGACAGGCAAAGGGGATCAGGAGGTGCGCAAGGAAGTTGCGAAGTTGCTCGTATGAACCAGAGAGGAAGGGGCGCACGAGGTTTACCAGAATTGGTCGCCGAAGCAGGTTTTGTCTGCGGCGGCGGAAGAGCGAAAACTGGCAGCCTAGTGGCGAGAAGGGTGTGCAGTGTGGGGGGAAATGACCGCGAGGGGGAGAGGTTCTTATAGCCGGAGCTGGGCGTGGAGTTACTCCCGGAATCAAGGGGAATCAACGCGGCAGTGACTGCGGCGAGTAATGGCGGCGTGAGAGGCGCAGGCGCGCGTGATTGACGAAGACGACGACGGGGTCATGGGTCCACCTGTCAGCGAAATAAATAGAGGGGAGGTGGGGTCCTGGCGTCAGCGACTCCGCGGGTGCATCTGTGCATGCGAGAGAGAGAGAAGGGAGCCGGGTGGGCTAAATGGGTTGCGTCTGTTGCTGGGCTCAAATCCTGGCGCCGTCCCTTTTCCATTTCCTTTCTCTTTTCTTTTTCTAAATTGAATTTCTGAAATGAGTTTCAAATGAATTCAAACTCTATTTGAATTCAAATCTTTTTGGGATGTTTGCAGTGTGCAACAGTCACAATTTTGGGCATAAAACCAAGTGGCCACTTTGAATTGGCTTGGTCATTTGGGAATAAATAAAATAACAGTGACATAGCACTTGATTCATAATGGTTTTGAAATTTATTTTCAAATGGTATTTGCTTTGAAAATTTTAGTTTAAACCTTAGAAATCTAGAAACTCATTCTGAAATCAATAAGGCACAAGGTTTGGTTTCATGAACAACAATCTCTCATAGGAGAGTAGAATTTGATTCAAATGATGATCACATAAAATAATGAGCTCATATGCTCCTGTTTTTGAATTGTTTTGTTTGAAATGAATCCTATATGATCATGAATGCATGGATGATATGCATGAGTTTGAAACATTATTTTAGGGATGTTACAAATCTAACCCCGTTAAGGTGAATCTTGCCCTCGAGATTCGGTTTGGCTAGAAAATAGGTGAGGGTGGTCTTTCCGAAGATCATCTTCTCTTTCCCATGTTGCTTCCTCTTCGGAATGATGATTCCACTGCACTTTGCAAAACTTGATAGTCTTGGTACGTGTGACTCTTTCTGCAGTCTCAAGAATCTTGATAGGTTTCTCCTCATAGGTGAGATCACTTTCTAGTTGAACCTCCTCCAAAGGTATAGTATCCTTCAAAGAAGTTTCTTCCATTTCTGGATGACATTTCTTAAGCTGACTCACATGAAACACATTATGGACAGCTGATACAGATTCTGGCAGTTCTATTTCATAGGCAACTTCTCCTTTGCGACTCATAATCTTGAATGGCCCAACATATCTTGGTGCCAATTTTCCTTTGACTCCGAATCTTTTCACTCCACGAAGTGGTGACACTCTAAGATAAGCTCTATCACCGACTTCGTAGGTGACTTCTCTACGCTTAGGATCTGCGTTGCTTTTCTGTCGGGACTGTGCTATCTTCAACCTGTCCTTAACCAACTTGACCTTCTCTTCGGCTTCTTTGATAAGATCTGGCCCGAATAAACTTCTTTCTCCCACACCATTCCATAACAATGGGGTGGTACACTTTATTCCGTAGAGAAACTCAAACGGTGCCATCTCAATGCTGGCTTGATAGCTGTTGTTATAAGAAAATTCTGCGTAAGGCAGACTTTCATCCCAACTGGCTCCATAGTCTAGGGCACACGCCCTCAACATGTCTTCAAGAATATGATTAGTTCTTTCTGTTTGTCCATCAGTTTGAGGATGAAAAGCAGTACTGAATTCCAACCTCGTTCCCAATGACTCATGTAGCTGTCTCCAAAAATGGGAAGTGAATTGAGTTCCCCTATCAGACACAATACTCTTCGGCACTCCATGTAGAAATACAATTCTACTCATGTAGATTTTGGCTAACTTAGCACTTGTATAGGTTGTCTTCACGGGTATGAAATGAGCCACTTTATTTAGGCGATCCACTACTACCCAAATAGAATCGTATCCTGACCGGGTCCTTGGTAATCCGGTAATGAAATCCATACCAATCCTTGTCAAGGCGCTATGAGCCGTTAGATCTAGATCTAGTGGATCTAAATAGATCACTTAACGAAGGGGTACACTTAGATCTGAGCCACAGGATCTAACTTAAATCCTACGTCCCACATTGGAGATCCGCGCGAAGAGGTACGGGCCAATCAGATGCGTCCACGTGTCTGAGATTTAGATTTAAAATTTGTTTTTGAATCTATTAGATTTTCAAACTTGTAAAAATCATAACTTTTGTTGTGTTTATCCAAAAAATGCAAAATATATCATTGGATTCAAAAAAATAAATCCTCCACTACAGTGGGATTGAATTTGTATTTTGCTTCTGTAAAGTTAGGTTTATTTTCAGAATCAAATATAGGCTTATTTTGTCTATATAAATTATTTGTAAAATGATTTTAGAGCAAATTTAAGTTTATTTAAACTTTAAAAGATGGTTTTGTGTTCATACTGTTTGGTTTGACTTTTTTAGTATAGAAAATTCATTTCATTGCATTTGCATGCATTCATAATATTTTTGCTTGAATATTGGAATGTGAATTTGGTGCTATTATTTTATGTATAGATTTTGGTGCTAGTGGTGATTTTGATTGTGAAGATTGTTGCTACTCCCCAAACTACCAAGGCAAGTGGTGCTTCATGTATTTGTCCTATTATTTTTGAGTATGCACAAGTGATATTTTGAATAGGGCTTGCATGAAATTTTTGCTAAATATCTATATGCTATGCTTGGGAAATCCTAGTAGATGTAGCCTTAGTACAATTTTCTCTAAGTTAAGATACTTGTTATGATATCATGCTTAGCCTAGCTATTAGCAAACAAGTGTGGATTATAATCATGCTATGGAAATTTTGCTAAGTCTTTGGACTTGTGTTTTTGCTTAATAAAACAACTAAGTGAATGAATCACCTGGGTGGAATGGTATGATGGGTTGTGTTGAGTGGTTACACAAGGCCCATGTCTATGATTTACCTTGTGTATCACACTTGTGGAAAGCAACCCAGGAACAAAGGGATTTGAGATACTTAGTGTTTAGACATATGGGCTCTGCCTTGATCATATAGGTTGCAATAACTTAGCCAGATGGACAGTTGGTCGTAGGGTGATAGGATGGAACGCGTCCATGGTGGTCTAAGTGAAGGCTTATGAAAGGTCTCATCTCGATGCATGTCGAGTCTTGTGGGGAAAGTGCACCACCTGTCGAGAGGGTAAACCCTAAGTACTTAGCCGTGTCCCCGGCAACAGACAATTTGAGCATCAAGACATTGAAGCTATCAAGAATATCCTCATCCCAATTTCTATTTTTTGAAGTTTTTTGACAGGGAATGGAGGAACACCACACCAATAGCTATCCAAGAATAGTTATAACCATAAACTTGATGTTTCCCAAGGCACCCCACTGGACCTATAAAACTCCCAGTTTGCAAACGTCTAAACTTTGTTTTTGAGAAACATAGAATGATCATAGAAAATTTTGAGCGTCTTTGTTTAGTGTTATGTTTAGTTTTGTTTGATATGCTTGGAAATAAATAGGACCACCATGATAGATATTTTCCATGCTTAGGAAAGAGCTACTAAAATAAACTATCCCATTAATGAATGTCATGTTTGAATGAATGCCATGTTTGATTGAATGCGTTGCTTGAAATAGAAAAAGGGGGAACCAAACTATGCATGTTATTGCTTTAGGTTGGATTGCTTATAGGGATTTATATTTTCTTGCCCTTGGTTTCTTAGTTGTACTCACTTTTCCCCAGACGCTTAACTTTTTCTCACTTTTTCCCATCTCCTTCTCTGAAACTCATCAAAGATCTTGAACGTCAGCTACCGTCAAGTGAACCATTAGCTGACATGTGGGGCCGTGCGGTATGGGACCATGTGGGGCCGGTTGGTCAGGAACGCGTTATGCTGACATGTGGGGATGTTCCATGTGGGACTATGTAACATCCCAAAATTCATGAATTACAAAGGCATGCATTGCATTTATGTATTCATAGCATTCTTGACTTGCACAAATTTTTTCAAATAAAAACTCCAAATAAAACCAATTTTATGTCTATTATTCATATACCAATAAGACATGGTTTTATTTTATTTTTTCAAAGGATCAAAGTGTAGTTGATTAAACATTAGTGTTTTATACACAAATAAATGCAAGGTTCACACTAAAAAAATCTAGAGAAAATTTGAAATCAAACTCAATTGAATTTGGTTTAAAAATGGTTCCTAAAAAATCAAATAGAAAAAGAAAAGGCAAAAAGGAAAAAATAAACAGGCGTTGCACTTTTGGCCCAGCCCTAGATCCAGCCCAACAGCCCACCCGGGCCATTTCCCCCTCTCCCCTCTCTCTCACCCGCGCTCACCTTACCCCACTGACACTACCAGTGGCCCCGTGCCAGCTCAGCGTCGTCTTCCCCACCTCGCGCGCAGACGCCGCCGCTGCCCATTTCCTCCCCCATCAACGCCGCGTTGATTTCGGGCTTAATTCCCATTGATCCTCTGCGTGATTCCCTTGCCCCCACTGGCTATTTAACCCCCTCGCCGCTGCGGTCGTTTCCCCTCAATCACCAACACTAGAGTGCCCCCAGGCTGGCTGTATTTGCGCTTGCAACGCCGCTACCCGAGCATCTCCGGTGAGCTATTCTGGTGAGCCTCAAGTGCCCCCTTGCCTCTCGTTCATTCTGTATTGTTCTTATGCCTCTTGTGCATCCTCTGACACCACTGGTTCATCATGTACTAACCAAGGTCGTCAAGTCCATCGAGCACTGCGAGCACCCGACGCTGTCATCAACTCCGGCGAGCAATAGCTATACGAATCGAACGCCCCTTGGCCTCAGGTTCAAACCATGTTGAGAGCCTTGTCCTTGTGCATGCACTGATCCTATTTGTTTGTCCTAGGGAGACCTAGAACGTCGCCGTCGTCTCCACCAACCCGTGCCCGACGCCAGCAAGGTTCCCTGCGAGCTCCCACGGCCACTACATCATGCCCCTGCCCACGCCAGCGAAACCTTGAGCATCCTCGTGTTCTTGCGAGTCTGGTAAGATGCTGCACCACCCCTAGCCCCCTCTGGAATCGCCGGACCACCATCGCCTGAGCGCCACCACCGCGCGTCGCCAGCCAGCGCCGCTAGTTCCTGGTCAAGGCGCTATGAGCCATTAGATCTAGATCTAGTGGATCTAAATAGATCATTTAACGAAGGGGTACACTTAGATCTGAGCCACAGGATCTAACTTAAATCCTACGTCCCACGTTGGAGATCCGCGCGAAGAGGTACGGGCCAATCAGATGCGTCCACGTGTCTGAGATTTAGATTTAAAATCTGTTTTTGAATCTATTAGAGATTCAAACTTGTAAAAATCATAACTTTTGTTCTGTTTATCCAAAAAATGAAAATAATATATCATTGGATTCAAAAAAATAAATCCTACACTACTGTGGGATTGAATTTGTATTTTGATTCTGTAAAAGTTAGGGTTATTTTCAGAATCAAATATAGGCTTATTTTGGCTATATAAATTATTTGGAAAATGATTTTAGAGCAAATTTAAGTTTATTTAAACTATAAAAGATGGTTTTGTGTTTAGTACTCTTTGGTTTGACTTGTTTAGTATAGAAAATTTATTTCATTGCATTTTCATGCATTCATAATATTTTTGCTTGAATATTGGAATGTGAATTTGGTGCTATTATTTTATGTGTAGATTTTGGTGCTAGTGGTGATTGTGATTGTGAAGATTGTTACTACTCCACAAACTACCAAGGCAAGTGGTGCTTCATGTATTTTTCCTATTATTTTTGACTATGCACTAGTGATATTTTGAATAGGGCTTGCATGAAATTTTTGCTAAGTATCTATATGCTATGCTTGGGAAATCCTAGTAGATGTAGCCTTAGTATAATTTTCTCTAAGTCAAGATACTTGTTATTATATCATTCTTAGCCTAGCTAGTAGCAAACAAGAGTGGATTATAATCATGCTATGGAAATTTTGCTAAGTCTTTGGACTTGTGTTTTTGCTTAATAAAACAACTAAGTGAATGAATCACCTGGGTGGAATGGTATGATGGGTTGTGTTGAGTGGTTACACAAGGCCCATGTCTATGATTTACCTTGTGTATCACACTTGTGGAAAGCAACCCAGGAACAAAGGGATTTGAGATACTTAGTGTTTAGACATATGGGCTCTGCCTTGATCATATAGGTTGCAATAACTTAGCCAGATGGACAGTTGGTCGTAGGGTGATAGGATGGAACGCGTCCATGGTGGTCTAAGTGAAGGCTTATGAAAGGTCTCATCTCGATGCATGTCGAGTCTTGTGGGGAAAGTGCACCACCTGTCGAGAGGGTAAACCCTAAGTACTTAGCCGTGTCCCCGGCAACAGACAATTTGAGCATCAAGACATTGAAGCTATCAAGAATATCCTCATCCCAATTTCTATTTTTTGAAGTTTTTTGACAGGGAATGGAGGAACACCACACCAATAGCTATCCAAGAATAGTTATAACCATAAACTTGATGTTTCCCAAGGCACCCCACTGGACCTATAAAACTCCCAGTTTGCAAACGTCTAAACTTTGTTTTTGAGAAACATAGAATGATCATAGAAAATTTTGAGCGTCTTTGTTTAGTGTTATGTTTAGTTTTGTTTGATATGCTTGGAAATAAATAGGACCACCATGATAGATATTTTCCATGCTTAGGAAAGAGCTACTAAAATAAACTATCCCATTAATGAATGTCATGTTTGAATGAATGCCATGTTTGATTGAATGCGTTGCTTGAAATAGAAAAAGGGGGAACCAAACTATGCATGTTATTGCTTTAGGTTGGATTGCTTATAGGGATTTATATTTTCTTGCCCTTGGTTTCTTAGTTGTACTCACTTTTCCCCAGACGCTTAACTTTTTCTCACTTTTTCCCATCTCCTTCTCTGAAACTCATCAAAGATCTTGAACGTCAGCTACCGTCAAGTGAACCATTAGCTGACATGTGGGGCCGTGCGGTATGGGACCATGTGGGGCCGGTTGGTCAGGAACGCGTTATGCTGACATGTGGGGATGTTCCATGTGGGACTATGTAACATCCCAAAATTCATGAATTACAAAGGCATGCATTGCATTTATGTATTCATAGCATTCTTGACTTGCACAAATTTTTTCAAATAAAAACTCCAAATAAAACCAATTTTATGTCTATTATTCATATACCAATAAGACATGGTTTTATTTTATTTTTTCAAAGGATCAAAGTGTAGTTGATTAAACATTAGTGTTTTATACACAAATAAATGCAAGGTTCACACTAAAAAAATCTAGAGAAAATTTGAAATCAAACTCAATTGAATTTGGTTTAAAAATGGTTCCTAAAAAATCAAATAGAAAAAGAAAAGGCAAAAAGGAAAAAATAAACAGGCGTTGCACTTTTGGCCCAGCCCTAGATCCAGCCCAACAGCCCACCCGGGCCATTTCCCCCTCTCCCCTCTCTCTCACCCGCGCTCACCTTACCCCACTGACACTACCAGTGGCCCCGTGCCAGCTCAGCGTCGTCTTCCCCACCTCGCGCGCAGACGCCGCCGCTGCCCATTTCCTCCCCCATCAACGCCGCGTTGATTTCGGGCTTAATTCCCATTGATCCTCTGCGTGATTCCCTTGCCCCCACTGGCTATTTAACCCCCTCGCCGCCGCGGTCGTTTCCCCTCAATCACCAACACTAGAGTGCCCCCAGGCTGGCTGTATTTGCGCTTGCAACGCCGCTACCCGAGCATCTCCGGTGAGCTATTCTGGTGAGCCTCAAGTGCCCCCTTGCCTCTCGTTCATTCTGTATTGTTCTTATGCCTCTTGTGCATCCTCTGACACCACTGGTTCATCATGTACTAACCAAGGTCGTCAAGTCCATCGAGCACTGCGAGCACCCGACGCTGTCATCAACTCCGGCGAGCAATAGCTATACGAATCGAACGCCCCTTGGCCTCAGGTTCAAACCATGTTGAGAGCCTTGTCCTTGTGCATGCACTGATCCTATTTGTTTGTCCTAGGGAGACCTAGAACGTCGCCGTCGTCTCCACCAACCCGTGCCCGACGCCAGCAAGGTTCCCTGCGAGCTCCCACGGCCACTACATCATGCCCCTGCCCACGCCAGCGAAACCTTGAGCATCCTCGTGTTCTTGCGAGTCTGGTAAGATGCTGCACCACCCCTAGCCCCCTCTGGAATCGCCGGACCACCATCGCCTGAGCGCCACCACCGCGCGTCGCCAGCCAGCGCCGCTAGTTCCTGGTCAAGGCGCTATGAGCCATTAGATCTAGATCTAGTGGATCTAAATAGATCATTTAACGAAGGGGTACACTTAGATCTGAGCCACAGGATCTAACTTAAATCCTACGTCCCACGTTGGAGATCCGCGCGAAGAGGTACGGGCCAATCAGATGCGTCCACGTGTCTGAGATTTAGATTTAAAATCTGTTTTTGAATCTATTAGAGATTCAAACTTGTAAAAATCATAACTTTTGTTCTGTTTATCCAAAAAATGAAAATAATATATCATTGGATTCAAAAAATAAATCCTACACTACTGTGGGATTGAATTTGTATTTTGATTCTGTAAAAGTTAGGGTTATTTTCAGAATCAAATATAGGCTTATTTTGGCTATATAAATTATTTGGAAAATGATTTTAGAGCAAATTTAAGTTTATTTAAACTATAAAAGATGGTTTTGTGTTTAGTACTCTTTGGTTTGACTTGTTTAGTATAGAAAATTTATTTCATTGCATTTTCATGCATTCATAATATTTTTGCTTGAATATTGGAATGTGAATTTGGTGCTATTATTTTATGTGTAGATTTTGGTGCTAGTGGTGATTGTGATTGTGAAGATTGTTACTACTCCACAAACTACCAAGGCAAGTGGTGCTTCATGTATTTTTCCTATAATTTTTGACTATGCACTAGTGATATTTTGAATAGGGCTTGCATGAAATTTTTGCTAAGTATCTATATGCTATGCTTGGGAAATCCTAGTAGATGTAGCCTTAGTATAATTTTCTCTAAGTCAAGATACTTGTTATTATATCATTCTTAGCCTAGCTAGTAGCAAACAAGGGTGGATTATAATCATGCTATGGAAATTTTGCTAAGTCTTTGGACTTGTGTTTTTGCTTAATAAAACAACTAAGTGAATGAATCACCTGGGTGGAATGGTATGATGGGTTGTGTTGAGTGGTTACACAAGGCCCATGTATATGGTTTACCTTGTGTATAACACTTGTGGAAAGCAACCCAGGAACAAAGGGATTTGAGATACTTAGCGTTTAGAAGCTTCCAGTGCAACCACATGGCATATGGGCTCTGCCTTGATCATATAGGTTGTAATAACTTAGCCAGATGGACAGTTGGTGGTAGGGTCATAGGATGGAACACGTCCATGGTGGTCTAAGGGAATGCTTCTGAACGGTCTCGTCTCGATGCATGTCGAGTGTTGTGGGGAAATTGCACCATCTCTCGAGAGGGTAAAACCTAAGTACTTAGCCATGTCTCCTGCAATGGACAATTTGAGAATCAAGACATTGAAGCTATCAAGAATCTCCTCATCCCAATTTCTAAGTTAAAAAATTGTGGTTGAACAAGGAAAAAGGTTCACGAATGTCTATTGGTGGTTCCTTGGGAGTTTTGTCAAACAAAAACTTAGTGTTTTCAACTGATAGGAAAAACCTATTTTGAGCAAAGCTAGCCTAAGCTACACTTCGCCAAATTCATATAGATGTTAGATACTACTACTCTACTATGGTATCACTTGCCAATACAATTCCAAATGTATTGACCCAATGTGGCTGCAACTTATGATGTTGCAGGTTATTCTGATGAGGAATAGGGTTATGGCCTGCTGGGCGGCCCAGTTAGATGGATCCAGAAGGGAGGCCCATGCCGGATAAAGGAAGGCTACGGTTGGAGTCACTGACGTACCTGGAGCCTTGGAGTGCAAGATACACAAGACTAGTAATAGACGGTGTAGGACTCTGTAACCTGTCCGGCTAGGACTTTTCCCTGTAACCCTAGGACCTGGCGACTATATAAGTCGGTCCTATGGGAGCCTTTAGGGAACAATCTCAGTCGATCAAGTCGCGATTAGCACACACCTCGCACAACGAACCTATCTCTGTAACTCGGCGTATTTCCCTTATAGTGATTTATAGTAGGAGTAGGATTCCGCCACCGTCGTGGTATCTGAACCTGGGTAAGATGTGTTACCTCGTACTCGTCAACCGTCTGCCTTCCCCCACGTCTCTAAACACGCACTGTGAGGACCCCTCCATGGCGTACTCGTCGGCAATACCACGACAGTTGGCGCCCACCATGGGGCAAGAGGCGCTTCAGGCTCTTCAACGGGCGAGGACCAAGATCTTTGTGGGAATCAGCGAAACCGTAGCCATCCACCGTGTTCTCTTATCCGGAAATGCTCCGACCGTCCTTCCCAACGAGTTCTGGATCCCGGCGAAGACGAACCCTACGCAGGGTTCAATTGTTCCTATCGGAGACATCCACCTCTTCATTGGCGAAACCGACTCGGGCACTAGTTCTCTGGGAAGCGGAGGAGCATCAAGGCCCACACGGACCGCCTACGGGCAGGATACGTTCGCGGAAGGATCGATGTCGGATCTCTCTTCGGAGTTTGCCTGCAAAGATCAGAAAAATTCAAGGCCCACCCAAACCGCCCCTGTGCAGGATATAAAGGTGGAAGATCGCTGCAAGTCCGCCGGCTTCGCCCGTGCGTCTGGATAGCAAAGATCCAAGTTCGTCAGCGTGGTTACAATCTTCGATCTGGCGCATTGCGTTCAGAGAGAGGGCGAAAACCCCCACGATTACCTGGCCAGGTGGCTCCGCATACGAGCAGATCTAGCCCACTACCCCAATGATGATGCTATGTATCTTTGTGGAAGGACTGGACAATAGCACGCTTCTCCGACATTCTCTAAGACGGCAGCAGGCGTCAGGACGCCTTACCTTCGAAGGCATGGTGAACACCGTCAACAACCGAAGGCCGAACCGGCAGCTCAGACAGCGCTTGCGCTCATTGACGGAGCCCCTACGATTCAGCCACCGCCACCACCGCCTCCGGTCTCCATCGTCACAGCTGCGCCTCCACCTCCAGTCATTGTCGCTGCTGTTGCACCCCCACCGCCCGTCATTGAGGAAGTCCCGGCACCCTCCGACTCTGTTATTGACGCGCTTTATGCTGACTTCAGTGCAGATTCAGATGAGATAGATTTTAGTCCAGAGGAACTAGACTCCGCCATGTAGGAGATGGAGGAGGAGTACACACGCGACGAGCAAGCCAACAATGCCGTCACGTCTCAAGAGGTGTTCGTCACCATTGGGACGGCGATGGATGAAGATCAACCCGGACGAGCTCCTCCTATGGCGCTAGAAAAGGGGAAGGGGCCACTTATTGCTGCTGACGATGATCACGCAAAGTTCATGACTCCTCTGCCTAACCCAGCGCAGCAGCCGCAGGAACTCGGCACCGTCCCGAGAAACAACAACACCGCAAACTTACCGCCTCCGGCATCCACGTCTGCAGCAGCCCAAGTTACTCCAGCTAATAGAGTGATGTGCGGCAACCTCCTCGTCGAGCCACTGACCGTAGCTCATATTCGGAACGTGACCTAGCTTGACGAGAAGCGCCAGCAGCTGCTGGAGGAAGCACAGGCCATTGCGGAGCAAGGCGCTAATCTAGATAGAGATCTGGTCAACACGCAGAAGTCCATAGAGAAAGCTAGAGCAATGGAGGCCGAGTACAAGAACCTGCTGCAGCAGCAGAAGGCCAAGAAAGCTCCATCTCGCGTCGTCAACGATCCTGGTGTAAGGCGAAACCTAGGATGGGCTCCCTCGAAGCCGGCACAAGCCAAGCCATACATTGACAGTGAAGGCAAGCAGGTGATGCCCACCCCACTCCTTAACCTCACCGTCACCAAGACCCTTCTAGAGCAGGATAGATCGCCCGAGGCAGTGGAACAGGTCTATGACCTAGTGGCCAAGGCGGTGAAGCAGCAGGAAAAGGCCACCTCTCAGAGGCTTGAGTCCGACCCAGCGCTTTGCCAGTCTAGCCAGTGCAAGCCGCCAAGGGATCGACCTCCGCTTGATGTCGGGTCCTAGACGGGTTCATCAGAAAGAACACGGAGGGATGCGCGCAATAGGAAGGATGCTATCCCCATATCCTCCGACCACGGAGAAAAGGCCCGACCTCGTCGCCCATCGCCACCGCCCCGATCACCCCGACATCGCGAAGATCCCAAGGCTCACCATCGTATGGATATGCCCCCGCCAAAGCAGTGCGGCATCGTCATCCGCGACAACACGGAGCAGACCCGTCATGACAGAGAGCGCAACCAAGGACACAAGAGCAGGTCACGCCATGACCCTTCGCGTCCGACAAGCAACCGTGATAGGCACGAGGCGTCGCAGGAGGGTAACAGCAAGAAGGCTAACCCACCGCCACCTCCGCCTCCGTCACCACCAAGCAGTCACCATGCCGGAGGACACTACTAGGAAAATGGCTATAGGTAATCAGCACATCCGTGGCTCACATGGTTGAAGTGCCCCACGGCTAAAACAGGCGTGGCTCACCTATGGGCAGTGCCCTACTAGTAACTAGAACAACCGTGGCGCACATGACCATAGTGCGCCACAGATATGTGTGGGCCAGGGCCCTGTTGGCCGCACGCCAAACATCCGTAGCGCACATAGGGTAGGTGCGCTACGGTTGTTAGTGTCAACCGTGGCGCACATGGAGGGGGTGCGCTACGCCTAAGCGCATGCCCCTCTCTGCTGTGAAACGGCCAGACACATCCATGGCGCACTATGGCATGTGCGCCACGGATGTATAAACTTAGTAGTAGGGCACCTTGCCCTAGTGCCCAACGCCTAACTATCCTGCACAAACTCCACCCCCCACCCCGTGGATCGCCTTTTTAGGCCGTAACTTTTGCATATGATATCGAAAAAAATCATATAATATACCAAAATGACGAGAACGAGATTTCGCATCCGGTCGTTTAGCGATATTTTAGATTTTCAAAATTCGAAAAGAGTAAAAAGTTACGGTCAAAAGACCGTTTTTTCCTGCAGAAAAAAATAGAGGGCGACTTACCCGTAGCGCACCACCACCTAGTGCGCCACGGATAAGCTTGGGCGCGATTCAAATTTCAAATCCCCACCCCACCCACCTAGCCCTATTCCCTCCCTCTTCTCCTTTTCATTCTCCTCCCTCCTCCTTTTCCTTTTGTCTTCTCCTCCTCCTTTTTCTTCTCTCTTCTCCTCCTCCTCCTCCTCCTTTCCTTCTCCTCCTTCCCTTGCACTGACGATGGCGACGGTGGCCTTCTCCTCCTCCTTGCTCCGGCATCCTCCTCTCCTTGAAGTGACGATGGAGATGGCGGCGGCGACCTTCTCCTCCTCCTTGCAGTCACGACGGCGACGACCTCCTTCCTTGCGGCCTCCTCCTCCTTGCAGTCACGAAGAGCGACGACGAGCTCCGACGACCGCCGACGACCTCCTTCTCCTTGCGGCGACCTCCTCCCTTCTCCAGGCACACCTCCTTCTCCCTCTCTTCCTCGATGCCGGCGAGGAGTAGCACGGCCACGGCCTCCCACACCTCCGTGCAGTGGTAGGTCGTGGCCACGGCCACCATGCTCCAGCGAGGCGACACGACGGCGGCGATGCGGACCCGATTGCTTTTGCAATTCAAAACGAGTGTGTTTTTTGCATTTTTTTTATTTTTTAAAAAAACATCCGTGGCGCACCTGTACCCCTACCCGTGGCGCACCTGGTAGTGCGCCACGCCTATCTCGATATAACCGTGGCGCACCATGCAGTGCGCCATGGCTACGAGATAGTCGTAGCGCGAGGCCCGTGGCGCACTGCTAGTGCGCCACGGAAGGCCTTTTCAGGTGCGCCACGAATAGGAGTTTTTCTAGTAGTGGGAGGCCCACGTCGTTCACGTAGCCCATCCCCTGTTGACAAGAAGAAGAAGAACCCGGAGCCATACGATGCACGTTCGTGGATCGATAAGATCCACGAGGCCCGGAAAGGACCATACCTGGGACCACATTGCTTTGGACCTGCAATACGGTCCGCAACTTACCCCAAAGGTTTCCGGATTGACAAGACCATCAAGCCCTATGACGGCACCACCAAGCCAGCCACATGGTTGCAGGACTACGTCAACGCGGTGGAGATTGCCGGAGGCAACCCCAACATCGCCGTCAAGCACCTCCCATTAATGTTGGCAGGCACGACCCGTCAATGGATCGACGACTTGCTAGATAAATCCATCTGCAATTGGCTGCACATGCAAGAAGCGTTCACCAAGAACTTTGAGGGTACATACAAGCGTCCCTGCACTGTTGGCGATCTACAGCGGTGCGTGCAAGAGAAAGACGAGACATCTCGCGCCTACCTCTCCCGCTGGCTGGACATGAAGAATTCCTGCGCAGGAGTGCACGCTCATACCGCCATGGCTTCCTTCATTGATGGGTTGGAAAGGGGCACGTTGCTCCGACATAAGCTGAAGCGCTTGCAAGACAATCACCACCTTGACTTGAACCAGATGATTCAGTTGGATAGTGAGTTCGCAGCTGCCGACAACGATGCTCGTGGCTCCTTGCCGGCAACAGCCATTCCAACTCAAGCTCGGAGGAACAGCAGTACAAAGAGGAAAAGTGCTCCAGAAGAAAAGCAATCTACCGACATGGTCGCTATGACTTTTGCAGGACGAGGTGATGGCGGACAACGGGGCCGAGGAAGGGGAGCTAGTCGTGGGCATCAACAAGGAAGCGAAACTATCTCGGCGCTGCTCCGCGTTACCCAAACCTACGAGGAGTACCACGATATGTCGTGCCTCATACACCTCGACGTCAACGGCAAGGCCACCCATACCAATCGACACTGCAAGTTCGTCAACAACCTCAAGGAATACCCGGAGTCCGGCTACAAGCAAAGTCGGAAGAACAGACCGCGAGGCAAGGGCAAGGGGAAGAAGAAGGAGGAGGAGTCCAAGGATTCAAGTGACATGGACGAGGACATTGACCCCAAGCACGCCGCCAAGAGCGATGACAAGGGCAAGAACCCCTTCGTGAAGAAGGCACCAGTCTACCACACTTTCCTTGGCACCCCCACCGTTTGACAATAGAAGACCTCCTTGAGGATCCTGATGGCTACTCTCCTCCTAGTTCCCCAATACCTGTGCTGGTCAGAGGTTCCAATCACTTGGGACGGGATGGACCACCCAGACCTTATCCCTATAGAGAACCAGTACGCCATGGTCATCAACCCCTTGATTGACGGCGTGGAGTTCACCAAGTGTATGGTGGATAGTGGAAGCATCATCAACATCATGTACCTGGATACACTGCAGAAGATGAACTTGACGGAGGCAAACCTAAGGCGGACCAACACTATCTTCCACGGCGTAGTTCCTGGTCGGGAGGCTCGGTCCCTTGGGTGCATTACACTTCAGGTTTCCTTTGGCGACGTTAACAATTACCGTCAAGAGCGCATGACCTTTGAGGTGGTCCCCTTCAAGAGCGTGTATCACGTCATATTCGGCTGCGACATATTCCACACGTTCATGGCCAAGCCATGCTTCGTCTACAACAAACTCAAGATACCCGGACGAAATGGTGTCATCACCATATCCGGAAGCTTTACCAAGGCAAGGGACTATGAGATCAATGAAGCAGCCATTGCGGAAGCTGTCCTCTACATCGAAGAATTCAAAGAGATCCAGAGCAAGGTCGATGACTCAGAGATGCCCGCGTCGAAGAAGCAGATCTCCGACTCCACTCCTGCATTGAAGGCCGCTATCGAGACCAAGCCGGTGGAACTTGTGGTAGGCGATGCCTCCAAGGTCACCGCCATTGGGACGAACCTGGATCCCAAATAGGAAAGCGCGCTCGTTGAGTTCCTCCATGAGAATTGGGACATCTTCGCCTGGCAACCTGCCGACATGAAAGGTGTACCTAGGGAACTTGCCGAGCACAACTTAAACATTGATCCAAAATCCAAACCAGTGAAACAACCTCTATGACGCTTTGGAGATGAGAAGAGACGCGCCATTGGCAAAGAGATAGCTAGGTTACTTAATGCTAGATTTATCCGAGAAGTCCTTCACACCCAATGGGTGGCCAATCCTATACTTGTCCCCAAAAAGGGAACCAATGAATTAAGAATGTGTGTTGATTACACCGGCTTGAACAAAGTATGTCCCAAGGATCCATTTGCTTTGCCTCACATTGACCAAGTCATTGACTCGACGGCTGGCTCGAAACTTTTTTGTTTTCTTGATGCATATTTAGGATACCACCAGATCAAGATGAGGAAGTCGGACCAATTGGCCACTTCGTTCACTACCCCATACGACACGTTTTTCTATGTCATGATGCCCTTTGGGCTGAAAAACATAGGTGCTACGTACCAGCGGACGATGCAACATTGCCTGCACGACCAAATTGGTCGGAACGTTCACGCTTACGTGGACGATATCGCGGTGATGTCTAAAATGTCAAATGACTTAATCTCCGACTTAAAAAAAACCTTTGATAATCTCCGGAAATACAACATGATGCTTAACCCTAAGAAGTGCATCTTCGGGGTTCCAGCCGGAAAATTGTTGGGTTTCATCGTTTCCCAGCACGAAATCGAGGTAAACCAGGAGAAAATCAAAGCCATATTAAACATAAACCGTCCGACATGCCTAAAGGACATTCAATGACTAACAGGTTGTGTTGCAGCAGTTAGTCGGTTCGTCAACCGACTTGGAGAGAAGGCTCTTCCGCTGTACAAGTTGCTGAAGAAGGCAGACAAATTCACGTGGACGGACGAAGCAGATGCAGCATTGAAGTAGCTCAAGGATATTCTTTCCTCAGCGCCCATCCTTGCAGCACCCGATCCTGGCGCGCCCCTGTTAATCTACATGGCGGCAACCAACCGGGTAATCAGCATCATCATCGTGTTAGAGCGGAAGGAACCAGGCTATGATCATGGAGTTGAACGACCAGTTTACTATGTAACGAGGTCTTGACGGAGTCCAAGCAGCGTTACCCTCACTACCAGAAGATAGCTTATGGAGTATTCCTTGCTTCTTGGAAGCTGAGGCACTACTTTCAGGAGCACCCAATCACAGTGGTGAGCAAGACCCCACTGTCCGACATAATCAACAACAACAACGCTACGGGAAGGGTCGCGAAGTGGGGCATTGAACTTGCAGCCTTCGAGATCACTTACAAGAGACGGGAAGCTATCAAGTCACAAGCCTTGGCGGATTTTGTTGCAGATTGGACGGATATGCCAGATGCTACTCCATTGCCAGAACCAGAGTACTGGGTGATGCACTTTGACGGATCAAAGATGATCAACGGCTCGGGGGCTGGTGTATTGCTGCAGTCACCAATAGGAGACAAGCTACACTACGTTCTACAGATCCACTTCGAGGCTACAAACAACATGGCGGAGTATGAAGCACTCATTCACGGACTACGTGTAGCCAAGGATATTGGCATCAAGCGCATAGTTTTCTATGGAGATTCCGACTTGGTTGCCTAGCAGGTGGCTGGAACCTGGAATGCGCAGAACCCTATGATGACGGCATATCGAGACGAAGTGGACAAGATAACCAAGAGCTTATTGGGCTACGAAGTCAAGTATGTACCTAGGGAGCAAAACGAGGCGGCTGATCTGCTGTCTAAGCTTGGATCAGGGCGCAACCGAATTCCGCCAGGAGTTTTCCAAGAGCATATGCGCACACCATCCGTGAAGGGAGCCGACATCGACAACCCGGATAGAGCTGACTCTTTCGTCAACATGGTGACCAAGGTCCCTCCGGCTTGGACAAAACCGTTCATGGAATATCTCGAACACGGAACTTTGCCCGACGACGAGGTCGAAAGACGGCAAATAGTACGACGAGCAAAGGGTTATACCATAATCAATGGGCAACTCTACAAAAGGAGCACTACTGGTGTATACCTAAAGTGTGTTTCACAGGTAGAAGGTATGGAAATCCTACGCGAAATCCATCTCGGAGATTGCGGGCATCACGCCGCTCCTCGATCGTTGGTCGCGAAAGCCTTCCGGCAAGGATTCTACTGGCTGACCACGAAGGCGGACGCCGGAAAGCTGGTTGAGACATGCATGGGATGCCAGTATTATGCCCGACAACCACATGTTCCTGCTGAAGAATTGCGAACAATACCAATAACTTGGCCGTTTGCAGTCTGGGGGCTAGACATGGTGGGACCGTTACAGACAGCACCATGTGGGTTTACGCACCTGCTAGTAGCAGTTGATAAATTCACTAAATGGATAGAAGCTAAACCCATTAGAAATCTTGATGGGGAAACTGCCCTCAGGTTTGTCCGGGATCTAGTGGTGAAATTTGGTATCCCACATAGCATTATCACCGAAAACGGCAACAATTTGTCACTCGGAGAAGTGGAACCTTATTGTTGGGAGAAAGGCATCCGACTTGACCTTGCATATGTGGCACACCCACAATCCAACAGTCAGGTTGAGCGAGCCAATGGATTAATTCTGGATGGAATCAAGCCACGTCTTGAGGCACCACTACTTAGAGCAGCTGGAGCCTGGGCGGAAGAATTGCCATCTGTGCTGTGGAGTTTACGAACTACACCTAACAGATCCACCGGCTACACCCCTTACTTCAGGGTATATGGAGCATAAGCCATCCCGCCTTCCGACATCCTTCACGATGCACCAAGAGTTGCCACCTACGACGAAGATGATGCTGAATAATCAAGACGCCTAGATGTGGACCTTCTCGAGGAGGTGCGCATTTCGGCATGCCAAAGATCCGCCATCTACCAGCAGAAGCTACGCAGCTACCATAGTCGCCGTGTTCAGCATCGTTCGTTTAAAGAGGGGGATTTGGTGCTCCGACTTAAGCAGAAGAAGTCGCACAAATTATCCCCGCCATGGGAAGGACCGTTCATCATAAGCAAGGCGCTACTCGATGGGTCTTACTACCTCGTTGACAATCGTGAACTGAAGGATAGACCCAACAAGGATCATAAGCATAAGCGACGTGACCCGGATGATGACTACCCGGAGCTTGATCGGCCATGGAACATAGCACAGCTACGTCCTTTTTACACTTAGCATTTTTTATCTAATTGTGTACCTCTTATATGATCAATGAAATAAAGCTCTCTAGTTCACTCATATTTCTGAGTATTTTGCCTCCTTTAGTGTTCATTTTTTGGATCATGTAAAACCTTTATGCACAAGTTTTGCGATTGCACTTGTGAAAATTCTACCTACAGGCGTTAGCTTAAGTTTTCTGGTCTACACGTTCTTTGTCGTTTTTATGTGGATTCTGGAGTAGTGACTTTTGACACTTATTGTCGGTGATTTTGTGCTTAGGTTATTGACGGTGCCATTGGGCATCATCACCTAAGCGCATGGTTCCTACAACGAGTCTTCCGACTCACGAAAAGTCAAGCATAAGAACCAAAGTAATGGATAAGCCAGCACTTGCTTAAAAAATATATACATGCTGGAAACTGGTTCTTGAGTAGCAGTACATACAACATTGTTTTCCGCCTTAAGTTACATAAATAAGTTTTTTTCGCATATGCACCAAAGGCGAGAAAAATATTATAAGGTTGTTCCTCATTCCTTTGGCGCAGGTGACTTAGAAGCAGCGTCATCAGCAGCAGGAGAGCCACCCTCAAAGTCGGCGGTGTGAAGAGACTCGAAGGAGCTTTCGTTGCCGCCATCGATGGTGTTCATCGGCACAAAGACGTTGATGTCGACCAACTCGGCAACTCTAGTGTCATAGCCCGTGAGCGACGACAAGATGGATTCGTGGTTAATCTCTTTGCCATCATCGTTTACATCAGGAATGCCAGAGGTCACCGTGTCGATGTCGGCATCTTCATAGTGTGCCTTCATCATTAACAGTCCCATCCTTGAGCCAGCCCGTGCTCATGAAGCTTTCCAGCTTGTGATATGCTCGGGGGCTCGGTGCAGAATCTCCGAGTACTTCGCCACGGAGTCTGATGCCTTGATGTTGATCTGGAGGGGCTTGGCGATCTCCTTAGCTTGCGTGATGGAGGTGTTGATGAAGTTGCCGTCAAGAACCATGCATTCTTTGGCTGGAGGAGGCGATCGAGTTAAATCCATAGGAGCTGCGAATTCCGACAAGGAACACATGAGTTCAACAATTCAGAGTACCCAGACTACACAAATCCAAGACGGAGAAAACTTACTGAATATGCTGGCCTCAGCTTGCCAGAGGGTGTCCGCCAAGGATTCTTTCTCTTGTTGGAGGAGCTTATACGCCTCACTATGGCATTGATTATGCTCATCGGCAGCTTGCTTCTGATCTCTTAAGATCGAGATCTCCTCCTTTAAGCGATTGATTTCCTCGGTGGCGGAGTCCTGCGGGACCTTCATTGACTCCTCATGCATTTTCAGCATGTCCTTCCTCTCTTGCTTAAGAATTTTGTTCTCGCTATCCAGCTCTTGAATGTGCTTGGATTTCTCGATAATATTCTTGGCCTTGGCGATGGTTTCTAAAAGTCGGAGAAAGAAAAGTACACAGTGAGTACTCGGAGAATAAGGGCACAAAACCAAGTCGGAATGCGAAAAAGAAAATATACGCTTGCTCTTGGTGATCTGTTCCTTCAAGAAGGTAGTTTTACCCTTTTCAGCTTCCAGGTCTGCGCGCATCTTCTGGTACTTGTCGTTGGCCATGCCTCTCTGAGCATTCTCGTTCTGTGGAAAAAAGGAAAAAGTTAAACATTGTTTGCTCTGCTTGGAGCATCTAGCCGGAAATTTTCCACCTAGACGCTTGGTGGCTATAGCGAGAGTTTTTAACTTAGCAATATGCTTAGCTTTTCTTTAAGCATCTAGTCGGAACTAATTCAGTTATCGATTAGAAGCTTAGGGGCTACAATATAAAGTTTTTAACTCGGGTATATGCTTAGCTTTTCTTTAAGCATCTAGTCGGAACTAATTCACTTGCAACTAGAGGCTTGGGGGCTACAGTATTAAAATTTATATACACCGCGTATGCTACTCTTAAAGCATTTAGTCGGAATTGTTCATTCCACATATATGCTTGGGGGCTACAGTGAGAGGTTTTTTCTAACTTAGTCAATCTTAGAGCATATAGATGCAAAGACCTATGGTTTTCCATCTACGTCCTCGGGAGCTACAGTGGGATACTCATATGAAAAGCAAAAGTCAAATAAAACTTACAAGTGCAATGATCTTGAGGTTTGAAGAACTCTCGGCCAGTAGCTTGCCAAAGGACTCGCTGTTTCCTTGCAAGATTTCTGCTTGTCGGAGGAGCTCCTCTAGACCGCACGTCGGAGATGTCGGTGACGCACCAGGGACCATAGCAGTGCTACCCGGTGTAAGTACCGGATAGACTATCTTTGGATAGGCTATGGCTTTCTTGGGTGCGGGTGCGCCTCCTACGGCAGAAGTACCTGCTTCCACCACCGCCTTACCGCCACCGATGGCATCCTTAGCCGGAGCTTCAGCCATTTGGTGGGCGGCACTCTCCTGTGTCGCCTGCTCGCCGACAACAGCGACCTCGGTAGAGGCGCCTGAGTCCACTTCCATGGCGGAAGGGCCAGATGCCTCCTTAGCCTGTGAGCTTGTCGGGGCAGACGAAGGCTTGACGGAGGGAGTGGCAGGAGCGATGGCGGGAGATGCGTCACGATGCAGCATGTCCTTGATGGTTCTAGAAGCCCCCAATGATTTGGAGGTCTTCTTCAGGCTGGTCGTGGCTTTCTTCCTGAAACGTGCAAAATGCATAAGTATAGGAGCAAGATAGATGAATAGACAATGTCAGAGAAAAAGAAGCTTACACAAGTGGGGGTGCTTTGGCAAAGGGGATCCCGGTAACTTTTCTCTTCTCCGCCTCCAGGGCGGCGGTAGTCTTCTTGGAGGCTCCACCCTCCGTCTTCTTCTTCTTGCCTCCGTCGGCATCGTCACAGGTGGAGCTCTTCCCCTTTCGCGCCAATGGAGCATCATCATCGGACACGACCGTGACTTCCTTCATTTTTGGATCGTAGATTTGGGCAGCCATGCTGTCCTCCTCTAGATCGCTAAGCTGTTAAGTGAGAAGTCATCGTGTTAGATGAGATGACATTTGCAAGACGGAAGAACTGGAGTATATGTCATACACGGAAAATAAATAACTACCTTTGGGCACTTGCCGTCTACGAACATGTCATAGGTGATGGTGAAGCCACGCTTCTTGTCCTTCACCTTGACGATGTCCTTAAGGCGGAGCTTGACGGAGTCACTCGAGAAGTTGTCCACGGAGATGCGGAGGCTATCCCTTCTATCGCTGGTATACTCGTGCATGAGCTTCGCGCGGTGCTGGAGAGATTGGATTCGCCTGATGAACCAGCACATGGCTAGGTCCAAGCCGGTCAAACCCGTCTCTACGAACCATTCTATCTGCCTTATGGCGCGGGAAGCATCGAGGTCGAAGGGAAGGGAGGCCTAGGATCTCCATGACGAGGCTTTAGCGGCGGTTCCGTCTACGAAGTCCGGGTACATTACTTGTCGTCTAGCCAGAGGTATATCTGGGCCGTAGAAGTAGGTACGCTGCTTGTTTTTGCAGGACTCGTCACCGACGATGTCGGGGAACCGCCGGCCAGGACGGATTTTGAAGCTTATGGTGCCGCAATTCCTAAGTTCTTCCTTACTGGCTTCGGTTTTGCGTTTAATGGTGAAGAAGTACATGAAGAGATATAGCCTAGGCTTTATCCCTAAGTAACCCTCACAGAGCGCCGCGTAGTTGCTAAGCGCTAAGATACTGTTGGGAGAAAGGTTTTGGGGATGGACTCTGTAGTTGTTCAAGACGGAGAGGAAGAAGTTGGAGATGGGAAGGGAGACGTCGCGTACCAGTTGGGCTTTGAGGTACACTTTTTCTCCGGATGGGGAGAAGGTGTCACCTCGCCGGCCGGCGCAGCTCGCCAGGCGAGCCCCTCCGTCGCAGGGAGGTAGCCCTCGGCGATCAGCTCCTGGATGTCGCGGTTCGTGATATCTGAACCACGCCAGTCGCCCTTTTGAGAATCGAGCTCCTCCTCCAACAGCTCCAGCACCGCTGGATTATGGTCGCCGTCGGTGGACTCAATCACCACCGAGGCGGGGATGACCAAGCCCTCTGGGGGCACGACAATAGAGCTCGCCGGCTTTGCTGCGGCTTCGCTCGATGCCACCATGGAAGGGGAAGTGCTGCTGCTAGCCATGGAGTGAGTTTGGAGGTGACTAGTGCGGATTGGGGCTAGGATTTTTCGCGAGTTTGCGCGGAGAGCTCGAGGAGGCACACGCTGGAGGAAGAAGACGATGCGAGGAGAGAATGAGGTGAAAACTAAAAAGTTCACCGCAGTTACTATTTTATCATCTCCGACATCAAGATTCATGCATCTTTATCAGACGGTTGCCGCGTAGACGACATGTTCGCGAACGTGCGTGGAAATTTTTCCACGTCTCCAACCGTCGCCGCCAACGGTTCGTATCGCCCGCGCGGGAAAATCGGACATGATTGCGTTCTTTGCATGTGTGAGTTATGAGGCATCGCTGAACTACGTCTACGTCGCCCTAGCTGACATAGGTAGATGAGTCGTCACATTAGAAGATTCCGGCATGGACGGATCCAGTCCGGCTATGGAAGAGTACGATGGAAGATTCAGCATTTCTCCGACTTACGTGTTGAAGACGAAGAAAACCTTGCAGGGTTCTTTGGGAGGACTACAAGATGTTGCTTGACGATTTTTCGACATCCATCTAGACGGATCATTCCACACGAAGAGGCAAGACAGCGCAAGATCTCGGAGTTCTCCGGGGGCTACTGTTGGGGATATGCTATATGGGTATCCTCATAGCATGTCTCCTATCCGGATAACCTGGGTGGCCCACAGTTGGTAGCATGGCCTATGTCCTGCTGGTCGGCCCAGTTAGATGGATCCAGAAGGGAGGCCCATGCCGGAGAAAGGAAGGCTACGGTTGGAGTCACCGACGTACCCGGAGCCTTGGAGTGCAAGATACACAAGACTAGTAATAGTCGGTGTAGGACTCTGTAACCTGTCCGGCTAGGACTTTTCCCTGTAACCCTAGGACCTGGTGAATATATAAGTTGGGCCTATGGGAGCCTTTAGGGCACAATCTCAGACGATCAAGTAGCGATTAGCACACACCTCACACAGCAAACATATCTCTATAACTCGGTGTATTGCCCTTATAGTGATTTATAGCAGGAGTAGGATTCCGCCACTGTCGTGGGATCTGAACCTGGGTAAGTTGTGTTACCTCGTACCCGTCAACCGTACGCCTTCCCTCATGTCTCTAAACACGCACTGTGAGGACCCCTCCATGGCGTACTCGTCGGCAATACCACGATAGCACATGAAGATGAAGACTTTACTTTATTTACTTATGTTATGAACTCTTGTACTAGCCTTTGGCTATGGAGTTGTAAAAGACTATGTTTATCTCTGGAATGACAATGTAATAAAGACCTTTGTATCTGTGTACTTCATCTTAAACTGTGGATGCTAGCATTTGATCCAAGGACTAGCATTGCAATCATAGGGACCTTTACCTTATAAAGGTGGGGTCTTACAGACTACATGGGGCCGGTTGGTTGGGACCGCGATATACTAACGTGGGGACTTAGAGTGGGACCTTGTGGGGCGCTTTTGGTAGTGACGTGCACATGTCTCACCTAAATTGTAAGTTTTCTTTTTTATTATTGTTATGATTGGCCTTTTTAAGAGCGCCTTTTCCTCTCTCTTGCTAACAGTTGTGTTTTTCCGAAAAAGGTAACAAATCTAGAGAAGGTTCTCTCTTCATTCATTGTTCCTTTGGCCCTTGTTTTTCCCAATCTGGTAGAAAATCTAGAGCAGCAAATCAAACCAGCAGCATAAATACATTCAGTAAATAAAGAAGATGTAGATAAAGCAACTAATATAGGACATATAGTATGGTACTGAACGAGGTTCGAAAATTAGGCTGCTCAGCAGCAGTGGACAATTTCAACACAGACAATACAAAGGAAGCTGCTTTACAGTATCAACACACAAGATTAGTGGCACCTCCTGACCTCCGCCCTTCTGGCCTCTGCCTCCTCAATCTGGCGCTTCCTCCATTTCTTGATGCCCAGTCCCTTGACCTTGGGCGCCTTGGGCTTGATCAGGGGCATGCGACCATCTTCGATTGACACCTTCTGGAGGTTGTGGAGGTGAAAGCAAAACGCCTTGTGCTTGTCTACGAAGGACATGGACGTTCATGTTCTGGCAAACTTTGGGGTTGTAGGAGGCCAAGTCCTCGGCATACTTCACGGGGGAGTTGAAGTCGGTGGCGAGGAGTCTCCTGTTTGATGTCTACACACTTCTATTCTTGTAGATAGTTGTTGGGCCTCCAAGTGCAGAGGTTTGTAGAACAACAGCAAGTTTCCCTTAAGTGCATCACCCAAGGTTTATCGAACTCAGGGAGGAAGTGGTCAAAGGTATTCCCTCTCAAGCAACCCTGCAATCAAGATACAAGAAGTCTCTTGTGTCCCCAACACACCCAATACAATTGTCAGGTGTATAGGTGCACTAGTTCGGCGAAGAGATAGTGAAATACAAGTGGTAACGGTGCGAGAAAATAGCTTCTGACTTGTTAACGTGGGGTAACATGCATGAGTGAGGTAAAGATTAAAGCAAGCAAACATGCAACAGATCTAGATGCAAATGGTGTTTCAATGTTTAGAAACAAGGCCTAGGGATCATACTTTCACTAGTGAACACTCTCTCATATAAATATCCTCTCTTCATGATACTACTCTTAACTACTCTCCGGTTGGACACTCTAATCATTGGTAGGGCTATAACAACACTCCTCAAAGTCCGCCTTCCCCAATCTAGATAACCCCACACTGTCACCTTGAGTACTGGATGGTTCCAACCAACACCACAATTTCATAGAGACATCCAACTCGAAATATAAATCATAACAAATATTCAATCTAGCCAAAGTGCCACACACGGTATGCCTGCTGTCACTTTCACACACGTGGGGAAAATCATAGATCTATTAAAGCACAAAGAGTATTTATGTAGACTCAAACCTAAGTGCCACCATGGCATGCACGATGTCAGTTTCACACACATGGGGAGAGCAGAGATCTATTAAAGCACTTGACTAGCAAGGTAGATTTAGTTGATTACAAAGCTCATGACCACAACAAGATCATGCATAGAGAGAGATGAACACATAGCTACCGGTAGAGACCTTAGCCCTGAGAGAGAACTACTCCCTTCTCATCATGGGAATCGGCAATGGTGATGGAGATGGTGGTGGAGATCGATGGAGATGGCTCCGGGGGCACTTCCCCGTCCCGGCAGGGTGTCGGAACAGAGACTTTTTGTCCCCCGAATCTCCCCTTCAGTGGCGGCGGTGGTCAGAGGTTTTCGTGGATTTATTCTGGATTGTTTAGGGTTTTTGGGTCGGAGGCTTCTTATAGGCGCAAGTATCAAGGTCGGTGGGGGTCCAGGGGGCCCACACCCCCTCCAGGCGCCTCCAGGGCTTGCCCACGCCTAGGGGGGTTTGGCCACCATGTGGCCCCCCTTTGGCTCTGCTTCGTGGTTCCGTGTTGCTCCGGGAAAATACTAACTTTGGCTTTTGTCCCGTCCAATTCCGAGAAAATTGATTTTCTGCCTTTCTGGAACCAAAAATAGAAGAAAACAGAAAACTGGCACTATGGCAACTTGTTAATAGGTTAGTTCCAGAAAAGATATAAAAACACCTCAAAGTGTAGACAAAGAAAAGCAAAGTAGATACTAAACAAGCATGGAGCATAAAAAATTATAGATACGTTTCCAACGTATCAGCATCCCCAGGCTTAACTCCTGCTCGTCCTGGAGTAGGTAAGTGATAAAAGAATAATTTTTGAGGTGACATGCACCCTCCCAATAAAGATCCAACCATTTTCAAGCATTGAAAGATGGGATCAAAGAACTCTAAACATGTGCATGGAAGATGGAGTTCTAATAGCAAGACAAAGTAACTATGCATGCAACATGAAAGGCTACAAACAAAGATCATGAATAACATGCATTGAAAAACGTTTGCAGAAAACATAGCATAGTGGCATTCAGCTTGTCCCTCATAGCATAGAAAATAGATGCATAGGACACCTTCAAAGTTCACAAGGGTGACTAGAAACAAATAGCACAATAACAAGTAATATCACAATATGCATCAATTAATAAGCTTTGGAACACTCCACACAAAATGACAACTATGCTATCTTAATGGTGCCTAAAGGTAGAAGGTGGAGACTCAATAGTGGTGGAAGAAGGGCCTTTTTGTAAATGAAGCAGGGATTACAAGTTTTAAAAAGAGCTTCCAAAAATTATGGTACTTGTTAGCTTTCAGCCCTCATTGCCCCTATCATAAGCATGTTGAAGTGGTTAAGGTTAAAGTGGCAAAGATGGAGTATATGCTTGACGAAGTATAAGTTGGCAATCTCAAGTACCTTGAATACGAGGGCCATACCTCATGCATACTCAACTTTGGGTCCAGGTAAGTTCTTGTCATTGTAAGTATTTGCATATCAATGAGAACCTCCAACGGGGTACCCCTTGCACATGGTACAGGAGCTTTCCCATAACCAAAATGACAAGGCAAGCAGACAATGAGCATTGCAGCAATCTTCTTATGTACCATGGGAATATGGTGCTTTTTTCTCTCTTTCCTCTTGTCTCAATGTGTCTCTTTTTTTTATAATAAGAATGCTTCATAGATGTCACTATGGTGATTCTGCAAGTTTCCACCATGATTAGGCATGGCTTAGTCTAGCGGCCCAGGCGTTTCTCTAACAGAGGATACAAACTCCATGGACTTACAAGTTCCCTCTTTATTTCACACCGGTAAAATCCATAGATAAAAGAACATGATATCAACTGAGTACAAAGTACAAGTGCAATGTTGAAAATGTTCCCCATGACAGCACGGTTCTGCTAATTACAACTTATAAGTGCAAGCATATACAACAAAGTTGTCACAATGGTTCAAGTTTATTAGGGGCAAAGAATATAAAGTGTGCCATCAAGATCGTGAAGGCTTTAATCACTAAGTTTTCACATAACAAAATATTTTTAATTGGAAGATAACTGAAAATAAGAATATACTTGGAATGGTGTAACACACCATGCATAGGAGTTTATAGTGGACAGTTTGTAATAACTTGGTTTCTTGGGAGTTGGCAGCATGAGTAGAGCTTACTCATACAAGTGGAGGCTAGCAAAAGACTGGGAGCAACCAACTAAGAGAGCAATAATGGCCATAATCATGCAGAGCAACAAAGCATTACTAATCAAAGCAAAGAGTGGTACTACAAGTCAAGGACTAAATGATCATAGAGGCTATGGTGACTTGTCATAGTCATAACATGGTGTAAGCATGTGCCAATTCAACCCAAGCAAAACATCAAAGGAGAATACCACAATACTATGCTTTTGCATGCTAAAACAATGCATAATTTCTTCAAGGCACACTAAGCAATCCCAATTTTTTGGAACAAGACATGCTACAACAATAATCACTAAGCATAAGGTCAAAATAACACCTAGCATGTCATGCTAAATTCCAAGTTACAGTCAAAGCAAGCTCCCTTTTGTACCACTTAAGCATGAAGGTTCCTACTCTTTTCCAACATCAAACAACTTATTTGAAACAACTCACAAAGATAATAATCAATAAAGATCAGTGACCTTGTCTCACAAATCCACAAAGAAGAACTAAAAAGTTCTAAGCTGAAAGAACAAGAAAACTAAGGGTGAACGCAGTGCTAGCAAAAGTGAACACTCACAAAACAATAAGAGTGAAAACTAGAGTGTTCTAGGAAATGGAAACAGAGTGTGTCTCTCTCCAAAATAAGTGTGGTGTAACTAACCAACTTACTCAAGCAAACTAAGAAAACGAAAACCAAAAACTAAAACTAAGACGCTCCAAGAACAACACAACAATGCATGAAACAATAAAAACGAAGTGTCTAGAAAGACCTGAGATTTTTATTGATGAAGAAGGGGATGCCTTGGGCATCACCAAGCTTTGACGCTTGTACCTCTTGAATATTTCTTGGGTTGACACGGGGTGGCATACCCAAGATTGAGCTTTTGTCCATTCTTCATCTCATTACATCATTCTTTCTCTACACCTGCAAATTTTCCTTCATACAAAACTTCACACAATCTTCATTAGCAACATTAGTGTATTCAAATGATATTAGGCCTCCGGCAAAGCTTTGGAACAGCAAGGCTTTTCACTAAAAACACAAGCTACTGTAGTAACTCCTTCAAAAAGATCAATTCACCTAAAGAGAACTCAAAAAGGAATCAATAAGAAGCAAATACAAATAATGGCAGAAATTTGTCAAAACAGACCACCATGTAGAAACCGCTTTTTTAGAAAATCTTATGTTGCTCAAATCAAAAAGTGTTGAACTAACGAAAGTTAGATAACATATTGGGGGATTTATTCGTAAATTTTGACCTCACTCCGAGTTACATAGACTCCTCACAAATTTTTATGGTGAAGGACATAAATCTGTTTCGGGACAGCAACTCCCCAAATATTACTTCCCTCTCATTAGAGGTCATTCTTGGCACAAAAAAGCAAACAAAAAGGATAAGGAGAGGTCATTACAGAATTAATAACTTCTAAAACTCAACAAAACTCTTGGGTTATCTCCCAACAAGTACTTTTCTTTAACGCCTTTAAGTTAAGCTTAATAGTTTGAGAAGATGCTCACATAAGAAATATGAATTGAAGTAAAAGAGAGCATCAAGAACCAAATTCCAAACATATTTAAGTATAACCCACTTCCTATGCATAGGAATCTTGTAAAGAAACAAGTCATGAAAGCACAAAGCACCAAGAATAGGAAAGCAAAACAAGTGCAACTTCAAAATTTTCAACATAAAGAGGGGAAACTTAATATTGTTGAGATACATAAGCCCATGTTTCCCTCTCTCATAATAACTTTCAGTAGCAACATGAATGTATACAAGTTCATGCATTACATTTCATTCTATGAAAATGATAATCTCTCAACATTATCATCTCCTAAGTGCGATTCAAAGTGTTCAAAGGTGTATAATTTTCGTATATGCATTACATTCCGCTCTATGAAAATGATAATATCTCAAGATTTTCTTAGCACATCATTATCATGTCCTAAGTGCGATTTCACAGTGTTCAAAGGTGTATAATTTTCGTATATCTAAGTTTATGCATTACATTTCACTCTATGAAAATGATAAACTCTCAAGATTTTCTGAATTAGCACAACATTATCATGTCCTAAGTGCGTTTTCACAGTGTTCAAAGGTGTATAATTTTCATATATGTATGGGGCATAAAGATTTTAGTTTAGGGATCTCTTTAGTGTATGCATTACTTTTCACGCTCTAAAAATGTTAAACTATCAAGATTTTCTTAGGACAACATTATCATGTACAAATTGTAATTTGAAAGTGTTCAAGAGTTCTGTCAATTATAAACTCTCTTTTACATTAAGATTCGTACAATTTTATTAGTTTGAAAGTGTTCAAGTGTTCTGTTATTTTCTTATTTCTTATACTTCCATCTCCCTATATATTAAAGTTTGTCTTTGACCTCATAAATGCACTTGATTGCAACCGAGACACTAACTCGATAAACATATTAAATCATCGAAACGACTCTTCTGTCGGTCACAATCTCCATAGCAATCACACGCCCAATTGAGCTCCCAAGTTGCACCAATTGATTGTCCACAGCAAGCGCCCCCTCTAACCGAAACAATTTTGTGCGAGATCTAACCTTCCCTACGCATGGTTGTGTAGGGGTTCGTAGCATGGAAAACAAAAAAATTCTACCGCATGCATACAAACAAGCCAAGATCTATCTACTAGATTGTAGCAACGAGTCGATAGAAGCACTCACCCATGTAGATTCCAAAGCGGTTAACGAGAGAATATTCTCGTGGGTGATGTAGTCGTACACTTCCCGATCTCAAGATCGCGAAGACGATCCTTCCGGCGGTGCGTTCCGGCATTGCTTCCGAAGTCAGTCACATGTTCGGTCTTAGATGAAGACCTTCCTCTCCCTTGTTCCAGCAGGCAGCGGAGGTTGTGGCACTCTCCTCGTGATTCCGGCAGCATGACGGCGTGGTGTCGGAAGTAGAGGGAAGATATCGCAGGGCTTCGCCTAAGCTGGATCGAGTATGGTGGAGTAAGAGAGGGCCTTGGCGATCTACAGATTAGAGGCACCAAAAGGGGTGGCTTGGCCGGCGTCTAGGGTTTAGTGAAAGTCTAACTCGGCGACTTGAGGAGCCCTAGGAGGCGGCAACACTTGGAGAGCTGTAGGTGCCTTGCTAGGGTTTAGAGTTGTGAGGTTAGGGGTGCGCCCTACCCCTCCTTATATAGGTGGGGAGAGGCGGTTTGGGGAGGAGGGAGTCCTCCCCCAAGTCCTCTTCATGGCCGGCGGGTGGAGGGAGTTGGATTCCTACCCTAGGTAGGTTTCCTACTCTCCCTCCATCAAACAATGTTCGGATTTGACTTTTGAAATTGGCGTTTGACTTTCAAACTTGAATTTGATTTATCTCTTCATATTGCCCAGCCTAGTGACCTAGTACATGATGCAACCATTCCACATTGTGTAACATCCCTAAAATCATGTTTTCAAAGCTTGTATATCATCCATGCATTCATAATCATTTTAAGATCTTTTTCAAAGTCATTGCATAACAGAAGCATTTGCAGGCTTATTATTTTATGTAAGCAAAGCATTGATCCAATGCTGCTCTCCATTGAGAGATTAATTGTTTTAAACCAAGGATGATCGTTCATAATTTTGTTTGATAATTTCCAAAGCTTGGACAAAGATTTCAAAACAAAGAAACAAATTTAAACCATTTCTTTGTCTTTAATGAACAATGGGTAAAAACAATGTTTATTTTGAAATTCCAAAGTGCCAAATTATTTAAAGTGTACAACATTGTTCTGCAACCAAATGTGTACAATTTTCACTTTATAAAAATCCAGAAAAGGTTTGAAATCAAACACATTTGAGTTTATTTGAAAATGTTTCCTGAAAATCGAAATAGAAAAAGAAAAAGAATAAGGAAAGCAGAAAAGGCTGGCGCTACAGTTTTAGCCCAGCAACGAATCCATCCCAAAAGACCACCCGGGCCATTCCCTCCCCTCTCTCTCTCACCCGCACCGAACCAACCCACCAGAGACTGATCTGTGGCCCCATCGCCATGTCGTCATCGTCCTCCCCAGGAACCGCGTGATGAACACGTCGTCGCCGCCGTTACCTCGCTCAATCAAGCCGAATCAATTCCTTTGATTTCGCCAGTAATTCGCCCAGCCTTCACCTGCTACTTAAACCCCACCCCGCTGTCACATCCCAAGATTTTCCAAATCTTGTAATGTGAAAAATAAATGAATAAAATAAACTTTGTTTAAATTTCAGAGCCAGAAGAAACTTTTGAATTCAATTGGAACTTCAGACCCATTTGAATTAAAAATAAATCCTAAAGAAATCTATAAAGATAAGCATTGATTAAAGGGAATTAAAAAAAAATTTAAAGTTATTATTTTGGATCTGTTAATAAGAGATTTGGTATTCAAAAGAAAAGATGGATTTATAAATAAAGATTATGTTATAAAGCCAAATTAATCCTTGACCAAACTTTGGGAATTAAAAACATTTTATTTTAAAAATAAAGTAACAAAGGTTTATTTAAAAATAATAAAGGATTGTTTAAATAAAATAATAAAGATTTGATATCCTATTTATTTAAATAAAAGGTTTTACCATTCTAAATAAAATATCAAAACTTATTAAAGTATTTCAAATAAGTTTTCTAAGTAAATTATATTCTCAAATAAAATTTACTGAAATGTATTGGTTTATTTTTTCAAAATAAATATTCTAATAAAACAAATCCCATAAGAATTGAAATGAATAAGGTATATTCATTTAATTATTAAGGGACCCTAGAATAAAAGGATATTTTGTTTTAAACAAAGTTTCCAAATGTCTTTTATTTCCAAATAAAGCCTACTGATTTGTTCTAAAAATGTTTGGATTTAAAAATAGTGATTATATCAAATAAAACAAACCCTATTCAAATAAATAACTAAAAGTACATTTTATTTAGTCAATAAATGATCCTAAAATGAAATAAAATATTATTTTAATTCTTTAAAATTTTGGTATTTGTTTCTGAACAAAATCAAGTTCAAAAGTTGTGAGGTGTGATGTGAGTTTTAAATTTAATTGATTGTTTGAATTATGTGTTGGAATAATCAAATCAGAAATTCAAAATAGAAAAAGAAGAAGGCATTCAGTATAAAAAAAATGGAACAAGCAGCCCAGTCGACAGGCCCAGCTCCAGCCCATCTAACCCACCTCCTCTCCCGAACCGTTTTCTTTCCCACTCAGAAACGCACCCTCCCAGCAACCGACAAGTGGACACCGTCTGAAACGTTTTTCCCACTGACCAGCGGACCCCATTTCTCCAGCCCGTCCCCTTCCTTGCGACGACCACGCCCTCTTCCTCGCTGCTGTTGCTGCCTTGATTTCGCGGATTCAATACGCCCTAATGCCGAGCCTTTATTCCGCCATGATCACGCAGAGTGAAAGGCCCAAGTATCCTCTATAAGTTCCCTCTGACACCCCGAGCTGGCACGCCTTAGACCGCCCCCAATTTCTCCTCGACTGTCCCTGTCTCCGACGATGTTCCGGTGACGATTCCAACGACACGACACTACCCCGAGCCTCCCTGACCACCCTGGTAGCTTCCCCACTCCCTGGCGCATCTCCCTGTGCCAACCATTCATCCGCGGGCGTCCCAGGAAGTTGTCTTCGACAAAGAACAGAAGCGCCGCCGTCTATCTTTTACTCCGGTGACGACCCCTGGTAAGAACCGACCACCCCAAGTCCTCTCGATCACGCTCACAGCTCCATCATGATCTTCCGCGACTAATCATGCTCTCGGTTTGCCCTCTCGAGACCTACAGCGACGACAACGTCAACGACCTGCATCACCGCCGTCTGTCCTCTTCTCCGACGACGTTGTCCAGGTGAACCAGACTGCCCCTTCACTTCACGTTCACGCACGCAGCATTGTTTTGATTCCACGCATCTGACCGCGCCTTCGATTTGCTTTAGAACGATCTGCAGCAACGACCTTGACCTCAACCAGAGCCACCCGCCGCCAGAACCAACTCCGGCGAGCAATTACCGCAGTACCCGAGCGCCCCTTGTCAAGCCAACAGCACGTCGAGCGTCACCACAGCCTCGCGACCTCGGTGAGCTTTCTCCCTCCCTGTTTCGCTTCCTGCTTCATCAGCGCCGCTGCCGTCTGCCCGTCGCCGCCGTCCACCGCCGCGCAGCGCCGCCCATCGGTGACCAAGCAGTAGCATCCGTTAGATCTGGATCGAACGAATACGATAGATCCACTTTTTTTTCGCGAAGGGGTATGCGATCAGTACCGCACGATCTAACTTAATCCAGCGGCCCACGATGCCAATCCACGCGAAGCGGTACCCGCGAATAGAAACACGCCGCGTGTCACCTGTTCGATTTAGAAACAGATTTGAAATCTGATTTAGATAGGATTTTCAAACCTTTGTAACTTTCAAACCACACGTCCAAATTTGACAAATTTTATATCAATAAAATCAGGAGGACAAGCCCTAAACAACCATGGCCTTAGTTTTGAAAATAGTATCTGTTAGCTTGTTTGAATTTACAGAAACATTTGTGTACTTGTTTAGAGTATAAAAATTGTTTAAAAGTGATTTTAGGATTAAATCTTTTGCAAAATGGATTTGTGTGACCCTACTGACCCTAAGAACCAACCCATAGTGTTCAAAATGATTTTTGTGAAATTTAAGTTGAATTAGTTAACTTAGTCATTTTCTAGCCAAATAAAACTCATTGATTTTATTTTTGAAAAAGTTTGTGCAAGGAAAACTTTGGAAAAATGTTATGGACCAAGCCTACTGACCCAAAACACCAAGCCTTGCCAAGGGCAACTCACTTGGTGAAAAACATAAAGTTTTACTTTAAAAGAATAATTTTCACCACATAAAATGTTGAATGGATTTTAAAATAAACTTTGGGCAAAACCTCTAACCAATGACTTTGCCATTTTGGTAAATGACCAATGTGGATCTTACAAAGTTTATAAACCTGGTAGAGACCAACTTTGCAAAAGAACCCTATTTTTTTACAAGACTTAGGAACCATCGCATGTGTATGTGAATCATTATTTGAATGTTGGAATGCTACTTGATACTATGCTTGTTTGAATGATTGTAGTGAAATTAGCAAAGTGTGAGACTAGCAAGATCAAGGGTAAAACCTCATTCCCTACCAAAAAGGCAAGTTACACTATCATACCAAAGACCTACTATTTTCATTATACTTAGTGGATTATGAAAACATGCATGAAAAGAATTTCTATACTTATGATATGTTAATCCTAATAGGATTCCCTATACACTCCTTAGTAAAAATATTGAAGTTGTACATGCTTAGCCCTGCTATGTTTTGAAAAGAGATACATGTTGAGATTTTACAAAGGTTGAGAAAAGGACTTGTGTTTTACATAATAAAACAAGGACTCAATGAACCACCTAGGTGGTGGACACTTTATACTTTGGAGAAGGTGGCAACAAAAGGAACCATGTCTATGGCAATTACTTTGTGTTGTGCTCCAAATGAAAACCACCTAGGAAACTTAGAGATTGAACATGTTTCTCCAATTGAGGCTTTCGTGTACAACCACATGCTATTATGGCTCTGGCTTGGTCAACTACATTAGGGAGATCCATACATTGTCTTTAGTTACCGGACATGGGGATCTGGAATGCTTCATGGGGGCTGAAGACAAGCTAGCAATGATGTATGGAAGAACCTTTTGGAAAGACTTCGTCACACTCTCAGTCTGCCAGTACTCCATCTTGGTGAGCACTAATCCAGTAGGCCACTGGTGGCAACAAGATGGGAATGTGTCATGTGGGTAAAGTGTACTCCTTCTGCAGAAGTTAACAAAAATCTAAGTACTTAGCCGTGTCCCCGGTTATGGACAATACTGAGCAACTAAAGTTTGAACCATGGGAGATCTCGACATTCCAACTTCTAATATAAAAACTTGATGCACTTGGGGGTACCAAGGAATTCAAAGAGATTTTGTTAAGCTTGTTGCACTTGGGGTTACCAAGGTGCTCAAGAGCATGATGTACTTGGGGTTACCAAGGGACTCATGAGATTTTGATAAAACTTGAAACACTTGGGGTTACCAAGTAGCTCAAGGGATTTTGACAAGGACTTGAACACTTGAGTTTCTACCAAGGAGTTCAAGGAACTTGGAAAAGAGATTTGACAAAGGATCAAAACCATTTTGAAAGATAGGATAAATATTGCTTTTTTGCAAATAAGCCCTAAACTCTACTTAGCCAAATATGCATGTATTGATAGGATCCACTCATATTTACATAAAGGTGAAACTTGCCAATACAATTCCAATGTATTGACCCTTGTGGCTGTGACTTGTAATGTTGCAGGTTGATTGTTTTGTTAGATGAAGATTGTTTGATTGACTAGGACTACAAAGTCTACAACCAACATCTGCCTGTGGTACTATGAAGATGAAGGACCCATGACTAAATTTATTCCGTTGCAATGTAATGTAATAGCCAAATGAGCTATGTATGATGCAATAAAATTATGTTATTCCTGGTATAAAGTTATAATATGACCCTTGTATCTTGATATTACATCTTAACTGTGGATGCTAGCTATTGATCCAGGGACTAGCATTGTAAAACACAGGAGGGTTCTACCATATTGGGTAGGTACCTCTTACAGATGGTATCAGAGCATTGTGTTGCCTGTAGGATTTGTAAACCTAGGATTGGACAAAAACCCTTAGAAAAATAGGAGTTGTACTTATTCCAAAAACTTATTTACAAAAACACTTGTAAACTCTTTCCTCAACCATTTTGGTTTCAACTCTACCTCTCTTCTATTTCAAACTTGATGGAAAAACCTACCCCATGACCAAAGACTACACCATATGCAAAGGACTTCTTCAACTTCTTCAACTCTAATGACTTCAACATCTTCAACTCTAATGACTTTAACATCTTCAGCATGTTCACCAAGGACTTCCAACCTGGAAACTACTAAGGACCACAAGTGAAACATGGAAAACCTACTCAAGATTTAGAGACTAAGGGAATGCAAAATAAGAAGGAGCCAACAACAACTTTGAAGTATTGTGACCAAGAGTTTTTCTCAAAAGAAACCATGATCCCATACAAGAAGAAACAAGAAGGAAGGAAAGATCACAAGTAAACCATATAGATGGACCACCATAAATTAGTCAAGTCAAACCACCAACTTATGTGGTGCAACAAAAATATTTTGTTGCTTAAGTATGCGCTTGAACTTTGTTGTTTGAGTGAAAAGTTGTTTGTGTTTGCATGCACATTGTTTGTGTGAATTGTGATGTGTGTGATTAGAAATAATTCCTTAGAAAAATCTTTCCCATTCTAATCTGCCTTCAAACCCAAACAGATGACTACTCCAAAGGACTCCAAGGATGAGGACACCAACACCAACCAAGCTGATAGCATGGGAGAGCTCTTAGCAACCCAACATCAGTTGAACCAATTAACAGCTCAGTTCCTGGCCAACAATAGTAATGAAGATCCAACACTTCAAAAGTTTTTAGAGGAACAATCCCAATTGATGCTTAAGGTGACTAATCAAATGATTAGCATGGAAGAAAATTATCCTAGAAAAGAGTATGATAGCAAGGATGACAAAAATGTTGTTCTAGATGGAGCCCCAGCTTGCATCATTTGTGGAGACAAGGATCATACTTCCAAGGAGCATGAAGGACAATGCCCCAATTGTGACGAAGACCATTCTGTTGGTGAATGCCCTACCTCTCAAGCTACTTGCTACCTTTGTGAGGGAAGTGATCATACTCCTGGCCTATGCCCTATCTATGCCATGGTGGAACAAAGGAAACAAGAAGGATCCAAGTCTACCAAAGGAAAAGGACCACTTATACCTCCAAACAAGACAACCCAATTCAAAGGATCTAGAAAAATCAAGAAACCCAAGCAAGACATGAGCCTTGTACAATGTCGAAAATGTAAGGAAATGGGACACTACTCCAGTGGATGCCCAGGGAACATAAAGAATAAAGGAATTGACCAAGTATGGTGTAACAACTGTAACGAACCAGGTCACTTTGTAGCAACTTGCCCTCAAGAGCCACGTAAAGAACTCAAGGACATTAATTGTTTCAACTGCAAGAATCCGGGACACTATGCAAGCAACTGTCCAGAAAGGATGAAGAACAAGTTGAACAAGCCTATGGAGAAACTCAATCTTGGCCCATGAGTCAAGCATAGGAACAAAGCAAAAGTTTAACTTAGAGAAATTTCCAGGACCCAAGAAGGCCAATATGTAATTCTTGTTTGAAAACTTTTAAGGGTGGTAGTACCCTAGTTGTTTGAACTTGCTTGAAACCCTAGCCTTCCCAAATCTCGGGACGAGATTTATTTTAAGGGTGGTAGCCTGTCACATCCCAAGATTTTCCAAATCTTGTAATGTGAAAAATAAATGAATAAAATAAACTTTGTTTAAATTTCAGAGCCAGAAGAAACTTTTGAATTCAATTGGAACTTTAGACCCATTTGAATTAAAAATAAATCCTAAAGAAATCTATAAAGATAAGCATTGATTAAAGGGAATTAAAAAAAATTTAAAGTTATTATTTTGGATCTGTTAATAAGAGATTTGGTATTCAAAAGAAAAGATGGATTTATAAATAAAGATTATGTTATAAAGCCAAATTAATCCTTGACCAAACTTTGGGAATTAAAAACATTTTATTTTAAAAATAAAGTAACAAAGGTTTATTTAAAAATAATAAAGGATTGTTTAAATAAAATAATAAAGATTTGATATCCTATTTATTTAAATAAAAGGTTTTACCATTCTAAATAAAATATCAAAACTTATTAAAGTATTTCAAATAAGTTTTCTAAGTAAATTATATTCTCAAATAAAATTTACTGAAATGTATTGGTTTATTTTTTCAAAATAAATATTCTAATAAAACAAATCCCATAAGAATTGAAATGAATAAGGTATATTCATTTAATTATTAAGGGACCCTAGAATAAAAGGATATTTTGTTTTAAACAAAGTTTCCAAATGTCTTTTATTTCCAAATAAAGCCTACTGATTTGTTCTGAAAATGTTTGGATTTAAAAATAGTGATTATATCAAATAAAACAAACCCTATTCAAATAAATAACTAAAAGTACATTTTATTTAGTCAATAAATGATCCTAAAATGAAATAAAATATTATTTTAATTCTTTAAAATTTTGGTATTTGTTTCTGAACAAAATCAAGTTCAAAAGTTGTGAGGTGTGATGTGAGTTTTAAATTTAATTGATTGTTTGAATTATGTGTTTGAATAATCAAATCAGAAATTCAAAATAGAAAAAGAAGAAGGCATTCAGTATAAAAAAAATGGAACAAGCAGCCCAGTCGACAGGCCCAGCTCCAGCCCATCTAACCCACCTCCTCTCCCGAACCGTTTTCTTTCCCACTCAGAAACGCACCCTCCCAGCAACCGACAAGTGGACCCCGTCTGAAATGTTTTTCCCACTGACCAGCGGACCCCATTTCTCCAGCCCATCCCCTTCCTTGCGACGACCACGCCCTCTTCCTCGCTGCCGTTGCTGCCTTGATTTCGCGGATTCAATACGCCCTAATGCCGAGCCTTTATTCCTCCATGATCACGCAGAGTGAAAGGCCCAAGTCTCCTCTATAAGTTCCCTCTGACACCCCGAGCTGGCACGCCTTAGACCGCCCCCAATTTCTCCTCGACTGTCCCTGTCTCCGACGATGTTCCGGTGACGATTCCAACGACACGACACTACCCCGAGCCTCCCTGACCACCCTGGTAGCTTCCCCACTCCCTGGCGCATCTCCCTGTGCCAACCATTCATCCGCGGGCGTCCCAGGAAGTTGTCTTCGACAAAGAACAGAAGCGCCGCCGTCTATCTTTTACTCCGGTGACGACCCCTGGTAAGAACCGACCACCCCAAGTCCTCTCGATCACGCTCACAGCTCCATCATGATCTTCCGCGACTAATCATGCTCTCGGTTTGCCCTCTCGAGACCTACAGCGACGACAACGTCAACGACCTGCATCACCGCCGTCTGTCCTCTTCTCCGACGACGTTGTCCAGGTGAACCAGACTGCCCCTTCACTTCACGTTCACGCACGCAGCATTGTTTTGATTCCACGCATCTGACCGCGCCTTCGATTTGCTTTAGAACGATCTGCAGCAACGACCTTGACCTCAACCAGAGCCACCCGCCGCCAGAACCAACTCCGGCGAGCAATTACCGCAGTACCCGAGCGCCCCTTGTCAAGCCAACAGCACGTCGAGCGTCACCACAGCCTCGCGACCTCGGTGAGCTTTCTCCCTCCCTGTTTCGCTTCCTGCTTCATCAGCGCCGCTGCCGTCTGCCCGTCGCCGCCGTCCACCGCTGCGCAGCGCCGCCCATCGGTGACCAAGCAGTAGCATCCGTTAGATCTGGATCGAACGAATACGATAGATCCACTTTTTTTTCGCGAAGGGGTATGCGCTCAGTACCGCACGATCTAACTTAATCCAGCGGCCCACGATGCCAATCCACGCGAAGCGGTACCCGCGAATAGAAACACGCCGCGTGTCACCTGTTCGATTTAGAAACAGATTTGAAATCTGATTTAGATAGGATTTTCAAACCTTTGTAACTTTCAAACCACACGTCCAAATTTGACAAATTTTATATCAATAAAATCAGGAGAACAAGCCCTAAACAACCATGGCCTTAGTTTTGAAAATAGTATCTGTTAGCTTGTTTGAATTTACAGAAACATTTGTGTACTTGTTTAGAGTATAAAAATTGTTTAAAAGTGATTTTAGGATTAAATCTTTTGCAAAATGGATTTGTGTGACCCTACTGACCCTAAGAACCAACCCATAGTGTTCAAAATGATTTTTGTGAAATTTAAGTTGAATTAGTTAACTTAGTCATTTTCTAGCCAAATAAAACTCATTGATTTTATTTTTGAAAAAGTTTGTGCAAGGAAAACTTTGGAAAAATGTTATGGACCAAGCCTACTGACCCAAAACACCAAGCCTTGCCAAGGGCAACTCACTTGGTGAAAAACATAAAGTTTTACTTTAAAAGAATAATTTTCACCACATAAAATGTTGAATGGATTTTAAAATAAACTTTGGGCAAAACCTCTAACCAATGACTTTGCCATTTTGGTAAATGACCAATGTGGATCTTACAAAGTTTATAAACCTGGTAGAGACCAACTTTGCAAAAGAACCCTATTTTTTTACAAGACTTAGGAACCATCGCATGTGTATGTGAATCATTATTTGAATGTTGGAATGCTACTTGATACTATGCTTGTTTGAATGATTGTAGTGAAATTAGCAAAGTGTGAGACTAGCAAGATCAAGGGTAAAACCTCATTCCCTACCAAAAAGGCAAGTTACACTATCATACCAAAGACCTACTATTTTCATTATACTTAGTGGATTATGAAAACATGCATGAAAAGAATTTCTATACTTATGATATGTTAATCCTAATAGGATTCCCTATACACTCCTTAGTAAAAATATTGAAGTTGTACATGCTTAGCCCTGCTATGTTTTGAAAAGAGATACATGTTGAGATTTTACAAAGGTTGAGAAAAGGACTTGTGTTTTACATAATAAAACAAGGACTCAATGAACCACCTAGGTGGTGGACACTTTATACTTTGGAGAAGGTGGCAACAAAAGGAACCATGTCTATGGAAATTACTTTGTGTTGTGCTCCAAATGAAAACCACCTAGGAAACTTAGAGATTGAACATGTTTCTCCAATTGAGGCTTTCGTGTACAACCACATGCTATTATGGCTCTGGCTTGGTCAACTACATTAGGGAGATCCATACATTGTCTTTAGTTACCGGACATGGGGATCTGGAATGCTTCATGGGGGCTGAAGACAAGCTAGCAATGATGTATGGAAGAACCTTTTGGAAAGACTTCGTCACACTCTCAGTCTGCCAGTACTCCATCTTGGTGAGCACTAATCCAGTAGGCCACTGGTGGCAACAAGATGGGAATGTGTCATGTGGGTAAAGTGTACTCCTTCTGCAGAAGTTAACAAAAATCTAAGTACTTAGCCGTGTCCCCGGTTATGGACAATACTGAGCAACTAAAGTTTGAACCATGGGAGATCTCGACATTCCAACTTCTAATATAAAAACTTGATGCACTTGGGGGTACCAAGGAATTCAAAGAGATTTTGTTAAGCTTGTTGCACTTGGGGTTACCAAGGTGCTCAAGAGCATGATGTACTTGGGGTTACCAAGGGACTCATGAGATTTTGATAAAACTTGAAACACTTGGGGTTACCAAGTAGCTCAAGGGATTTTGACAAGGACTTGAACACTTGAGTTTCTACCAAGGAGTTCAAGGAACTTGGAAAAGAGATTTGACAAAGGATCAAAACCATTTTAAAAGATAGGATAAATATTGCTTTATGCAAATAAGCCCTAAACTCTACTTAGCCAAATATGCATGTATTGATAGGATCCACTCATATTTACATAAAGGTGAAACTTGCCAATACAATTCCAATGTATTGACCCTTGTGGCTGTGACTTGTAATGTTGCAGGTTGATTGTTTTGTTAGATGAAGATTGTTTGATTGACTAGGACTACAAAGTCTACAACCAACATCTGCCTGTGGTACTATGAAGATGAAGGACCCATGACTAAATTTATTCCGCTGCAATGTAATGTAATAGCCAAATGAGCTATGTATGATGTAATAAAATTATGTTATTCCTGGTATAAAGTTATAATATGACCCTTGTATCTTGATATTACATCTTAACTGTGGATGCTAGCTATTGATCCAGGGACTAGCATTGTAAAACACAGGAGGGTTCTACCATATTGGGTAGGTACCTCTTACACCTGCCGTGGTCATTTCCCCTCACTTTCCCTGCTCACTCCACCACCAGGCTGCGCGCATTCAAGCTCAAACCGCCGTTGCTCGACGAACTCCGGCGTGCGATTCCGGTAAGCATCGACTGCCCCCTGTCTCTGATTCAAACGAGCGTGATCAGTATGTCCTTGTGCATCTTCTCATGCCTTTCTTTTGCTCTCAATCGCCCTAGGACGTCGCCATCGTCTACCTCTGGAAGCGACTGAAGCTCTACTCAACTCCGGCGAGATATTCTGGTTAGTCCTGAGCGCGCCTTGACCTCTCTTTGATACTCGCATGACCAGCATCGTTCCCCTTATCTAACGTGCCGCTTGTTTCTCTATGGCATGATCTGCAACGTCGGCAACATCGACGAACAGCCGTGCCCGACAACAGGCTTCACTCCGACGAGCAATAGCGGCCGAGTCTATGCGCCCCTCTCTCCCCCTCGACCACCTCGAGCATCGCAACGACCTCGCGAGTTTGGTAAGCCCCTCTGCTGACCCCAGCCCCCACCGTAGCCGCCGGAACATCACTGGCAGAGCCGCGCCGCCGCGCAGCCGTCGCTAGCGCCACCCATCCATGGTCGCTTGATCGATAGCCGTCAGATCTAGATCCAGCGCATAGGAATAGATCACTCATCGAAGGGGTACGTTTTAGATCTGGCTGTGTGTTTTCATTTAGATCGTGTGGCTCTCGTTGATCGATCCAGCCGAAACGGTATCAACCAATCAGGAGCTTCCGCGTGACCTGTTCTTTGTTTTAAAAATCTGAATTAGATCTATTAAGGATTCAAACTTGCAAACTTCATAACTTTTGATCCACACGTTCAAATTTTGCAAATTTTATATCATTGGAATTAGGAGAAATAATTCAATCCATTTATGCAATGTGTTTAATGTTTTGCTTCTGTAAAATTGATTATTTTTACAGAGACATGTATAGGCTTATTTGGAGTATAGAATTATTTGAAAAATGATTTATAGATCAAATAAAGTTTGTTTAGTGAGTCCGGGTCTTGTTTATGATTCAATACTGTATACTTGTCTTGTTGGGTGTAGAAAATCACCACATAAACATTTGCGTGCATTCATATATTTTTGATTGTATAATTTGATATGTGATTTTGGTGCCAATATTTTATGTGTAGATTTTGGTGCTAATAGTGATTGTGGTTGTGAAGATTGTTGCTAATCCCCAAACTACCAAGGCAAGTGGTGCTTCATGTTTTTATCCCTATATTTTTACCTATGCATTAGAAATATTTTGTATAGGACTTGCATGATTATTTTGCTAAGTATCTATATGCTATGCTTGGGAAATCCTAGTAGTTGTAGTAATGTTAGAATTTCCTCTAAGTTAAGATACTTGCTATTGCCATGCTTAGCCTAGCTAGTAGAAACCAAGGGTGGAATATATATTCATGCTATGAGAAATATTTCTAAGTCTTTGACTTGTGTTTTGCTTAATAAAACAACTAAGTGAATGTAACACCTGGGTGGAATGGAAAGATTGGTTTGTTTTGAGTTGTTACACAAGGCCCATTTATATGGTTTACCTTGTGTATCACACTTGTGGAAAGCCACCTAGGAACAAAGGGATTTGAGATGCCAAATGTTAAGAAGCTTCTAGTGCAGCCACATGGCATTATGGGCTCTGCCTGGATCATATAGGTTGCAATAACTTAGCCATTTGGACAGTTGGTGGTAGTGGGATGATAGGTTGGAACGCGTCCATTTGGTCTAAGGGAAGTCTTCTGAAAGGTCCTGTCTTGGTGAAAACCAAGTCTTGTGTGGAAAGTGCACAACCTCTGCAGATGGAAGAATCTAAGTACTTAGCCATGTCCCTGGTATTGGACAACTTGAGCATCAAGACATGGAAGCTATCAAGAATCTCCTCATCCCAATTTTTTAAGTTAAAACTTGTGGTTGAACAAGGGTGAAGGTTCACCAATTTCTATTGGTGGTTCCTTGGGAAAGTTTTGTCAAAGAAAAACTTAGTGTTTTCAACTAATAGGTAAAACCTATTTTGAGAAAAGCAAGCCTAAGCTACACTTAGCCAAATTCATATAGTAACTAGATGTTAATATTCTACTAAGGTATCACTTGCCAATACTATTCCAATGTATTGACCCACTGTGGCTGTAACTTGTGATGTTGCAGGTTATTCTAATGACGATTAGGGGTTATGAGTCTACACTCAACATGCTTGCCTGTGGCACATGAAGATGAAGACTTTATTTTTATTGTTATGAATGAACTCTTGTATTAGGCCTATGGCCATGGAGTTGTAAAATACTATGTTATCTCTGGAATGACGATGTAATAATGACCTTTGTTTCTGTGTACTTCATCTTAAACTGTGGATGCTAGCAATTGATCCAGGGTCTAGCATTGCAATCATAGGGATCCTTACCTTTATTAGGGAGGGATCTTACAGATGGTATCAGAGCACTGTGTTGCCTGTAGGATTATAACCCTAGGAATGGATTAGAAACCACTAAGGAAAAATTTCAACACTTTGAAAATTTTCTACACTTGTCTTTTCTTCTCGTAAACTTTTCTAATCTTCTTTATCATCTCTATTTGTAGATGAACTCCATCAACAAAGCCGTAAGGAAGGGACCACTCATGACCATGACTTTAGAGTGTGAGACTGAATTTCCAAAAGTCCTCAGGTACCTTATGGTTACCATGGGGATACATGGTGCAGCTGTGTACAAAGGTTTCCCTGTGATGGATGAAGGAGAGGAGTATTGGTGGGTGCAACTTCAGTTGTACAAAAACAAGGAAGAAAACCACAAGGAATCAGGATTCTGCATGGTCACCAACTCAGTGATGCACACCACATTCTTTGACTCTACAAGGGATGCAGCTTGGAAAGCCATCAAGGAGCTTGGTGATAGACTCAAGTGCAGAATGCTTAACACCCAAAATGACCTTAGGGAAGAAAATAAACATACCCAAGAGTTGGAGACTACCAACCAACAACTAAGGGAAGACATCATAGACTTGATTTGGGAATCTTGTGAACAAGATAGACAGATGGCTACTAAGGATGCTTTGATAGCCATTTTGTCTAGTGAGTGAGAGTTGTAATGTACTTCGTTAGTTGGACCACCACACTCATCATTTTATTTCCAATTTTTTTGTCTAAGTTATGTTGAACCTTGGAATGCTTGTAATGAATTTATGTATGCTATGACTTGTGTGTTTGCCAATGATATGCCTGTAATACATTGTCTTGCGATTTTCTATTGATGTTGATTCTAACTTTTCTTATCTTATAAAATAGATGCCTAATGTTACTATCAGCACGACTAAAGAGTTTAAGGGAACTCGTTTTGGCACTCGTCTTATTGAGCTCACTAGTGTGCTCAATCTTCCGCTTCCTAGCATCATGATGCTTCCCCTCACCAAGTTTGAGAGGAAGGACCTTTGGGGCTTCAAAGTTACCCAGCCAGGACGCCAGACTGAGCCAGCCATGGAGGCTATCACCTTCAAGCTTATACATGACGACAGGGAGAGAGGCCCAGAGGTAGTCATGCAGGATTTACTTGGGCGTCTGTTAAGGAGGCACTCTCGGGAGCTTAGAGGTACTCATTTTCACGCCTTCGGAACACGCAACGAGGATGGTGAGGCCATTGAGTTCGAGGATGCTGCTAGAGAGACGGCAGAACCTATTCGTCTGTACCTTCAGGACCAAGAGGTTCTACTTAGGCACCTAGATACTGATAGGACGAACGTCATGCTTAGCAATGACGAACTTCAGGTGCAGCTTCGTGAGAAGGACAAGATCTTCGCGGAGCAAGACGAGATAGTAAAGGAAATGGAGGCTAAGTTTGAGAGTCAGGACAGGAAGTTCAAGAGCCAAGAGAAAAGAGTCCAAGATAGGAACAAGAGAATTCGAGAGATGACTGCAGAACTAGAGGCCAAGGACTTCCAGCTCGAGCATCAGCAGGGTGTGATTGAGAGACTTCATTCACAGAAGAGGGCTCTTAAGTCCAAGATAGAGGCCTTGACTACCAATGTCGATGAATACAAGACCGCTATGGAGAATACAGGTCTTACACTTGTTGATGAGGAGGTTGATGCAGAGGAGTAGTGATGACTACTCATTTATCTATCCTTTACCATGCTTATGATTATTGAGTCGCAATGACCATCCAACATGTGGATGGCTTGCTATTGGTGTGTTTACTTTTCAAACTGGTTGTTTATGTCGTTGAACTTTATGTTATTTGATGCTTGTTTGGTGATTGTCTATGTGATGTATTGTGCATGTTAAGCATTTATGTCTATGTGATGCTTGTTTGGTGACAGCACAGGCATAGCTGATGAAGATGATGACCACTTTCATGAAGAATCAGAATAACAACAACAACAACAATAACAACAATAAAAACAACAACAACAATCAGAACAATCCACCAGGATTTGACATGCTCACCGGATTCTTAAGACTGAGGCCTGCAAAGTTCTCAGGAACTACTGATCACATGGTGGCCAATGATTGGATACGTGCAGTGAACAAGTATTTGGTGACTGTCGGCTGTACTGACAAGGAGAAAGTCAGGTTTGCAGCACACTTGTTGGAAGGACCAGCAGCTACTTGGTGGGATAACTTCCAGATCACACTCCCATTGAGGATGTGACATGGGCTATCTTTGAAGATGGTTTTAGTACAGCTCACATCTCATCCGGAGTGATGAGTTTGAAGAAGAAGGAGTTCCATAATCTGAAGCAGCACCTCGGCAACGTGGCTGAATATATTGAGGAGTTCAACAATCTGGCGCGTTATGCACCGGATGAAGTGGATACTGATGCCAAGAGGAAAGAGAAGTTCCTCAAAGGACTGAACGATGAACTGAATCTGCAGTTATCTGTGGCCTATGTCCCCACCTACCAATCCCTTTGTGACAAGGCTACCATCTTGGAGAACAAGATGAAACAGGTTGAAAGCAGAAAGAGGAAGCACAGCTCTGACAAGCACAGCTCGGGATCGTCTCACAAGCGTTCCCATTATGATGATAGTGGGAGTTCTGGATCCCACAAGCATGGAAAGTACAACAACCACCACAACCACAACCGTCATCATGACAACAAGCATCACCGAATCATGACAATGACAAGTACAAGAACCATCATTCCGAAGAAGAAGCAACATGGGAAAGAGAAGATGATCTTTGGAAAGACCACCCTCACCTATTTGCTAGCCAATCCGAATCTCGAGGGCGAGATTCACCTTAAGGGGGTTAGATTTGTAACATCCCTGAAATCATGTTTTCAAAGTTTGCATATCATCCATGCATTCATAATCATTTTAAGATCTTTTTCAAAGTCATTGCATAACAGAAGCATTTGTAGGCTTATTATTTTATGTAAGCAAAGCATTGATCCAATGCTGCTCTCCATTGAGAGATTAATTGTTTTAAACCAAGGATGATTGTTCATAAGTTTGTTTGATAATTTCCAAAGCTTGGAAAAAGATTTCAAAACAAAGAAACAAATTTAAACCATTTCTTTGTCTTTAATAAACAATGGGTAAAAATAATATTTATTTTAAAATTCCGAAGTGCCAAATTATTTTAAAGTGTACAACATTGTTCTGCAACCAAATGTGTACAATTTTCAATTTATAAAAATCCAGAAAAGGTTTGAAATCAAACACATTTGAGTTTATTTGAAAATGTTTCCTGAAAATCGAAATAGAAAAAGAATAAGGAAATCAGAAAAGGCCGGCACTGCAGTTTTAGCCCAGCAACGAATCCAGCCCAAAAGCCCACCCGGGCCATTCCCTCCCCTCTCTCTCTCACCCGCGCCAAACCAACCCACCAGAGACTGATCTGTGGCCCCATCGCCACGTCGTCATCGTCCTCCCCAGGAACCGCACGATGAACACGTCGTCGTTGCCGTTACCTCGCGCAATCAAGCCGAATCAATTCCTTTGATTTTGCCAGTAATTCTCCCAGCCTTCACCTGCTACTTAAACCCCACCCCACTGCGATAATTTCCCCTCACTTTCCCTGCTCACTCCGCCACCAGGCTGCGCGCATTCAAGCTCAAACCGCCGCTTCCCAAAGAACTCCGGCGTGCGATTCCGGTAAGAATCGACCGTCCCATTGTCTCTGATTCAAACGAGCGTGATCAATATGTCCTTGCGCATCTTCTCATGCCTTTCTTTTGCTCTGAATCACCCTAGGACGTTGCCATCGTCCACCTCTAGAAGCGACTGAAGCTCAACTCAACTCCGGGAGATATTGTGGTTAGTCCTAAGCGCGCCTTGACCTCTCTTTGATACTCGAATGACCAGCGTCGTTCCCCGCATCTAACGCGCCGCTTGTTTCTCTCTGGCATGATCTGCAACATCGGCAACATCGACGAACAGCCGTGCCCGACGACAGGCTTCACTCTGACGAGAAATAGCGGCCGAGTTTGTGCGCCCCTGTCTTCCCCTCGACCATCTCGAGCACCGCAATGACCTCGCGAGTCTGGTAAGCCCCTCTACTGACCCCAATCCCCTCTGTCGCCGCCGGAACATCACTGGCAGAGTCGCGCCGCCGCGCCGCCGTCGCTAGCGCCGCCCATCCATGGTCGCTTGATCGATAGTTGTCAGATCTACATCTAGCGCATAGGAATAGATCACTTATCGAAGGGGTACGTTTTAGATCTGGCCGTGCATTTTCATTTAGATCGTGTGACTCTCGTTGATCGATGCAGCCGAAACGGTATTAGCCAATCAGGAGCTCCCGCGTGACCTGTTCTTTGTTTTAAAAATCTGAATTAGATCTATTAAGGATTCAAACTTGCAAAATTCATAACTTTTGATCCACACGTTCAAATTTTTCAAATTTTATATCATTGGAATCAGGAGAAATAATTCTATCCATTTATTCCATGTGTATAATGTTTTGCTTCTGTAAAATTGATAATTTTTATAGAGACATTTATAGGCTTATTTGGAGTGTAGAATTATTTGAAAAATGATTTAAAGATCAAATAAAGTTTTTTTAGTGAGTCCTGGTCTTGTTTATGATTCAGTACTGTATACTTGTCTTGTTGGGTGTAGAAAATAATCACATAAACATTTGCATGCATTCATATATTTTTGATTGTATAATTTGATATGTGATTTTGGTGCCAATATTTTATGTGTAGATTTTGGTGCTAATAGTGATTGTGGTTGTGAAGATTGTTGCTACTCCCCAAACTACCAAGGCAAGTGGTGCTTCATGTTTTATCCCTATATTTTTACCTATGCATTAGAAATATTTTGTATAGGACTTGCATGATTATTTTGCTAAGTATCTATATGCTATGCTTGGGAAATCCTAGTAGTTGTAGTAAGGTTATAATTTCCTCTAAGTTAAGATAATTGCTATTGCCATGCTTAGCTTAGCTAGTAGCAACCAAGGGTGGAATATATATTCATGCTATGAGAAATATTTCTAAGTCTTTGACTTGTGTTTTGCTTAATAAAAAAACTAAGCGAATGAATCACCTGGGTGGAATGGAAAGTGTAACACCCTCGCCTGATAAGGCTGAGTTCATGTGTATAGTGCCAATCCCTGGATCGGTTCACTGGCACACACAGTACAAAATGATACCAAATATAACTGTGCATCATAAATACAACGAATATGATCCAGAATTTACATTATTTATTCAAGTACACAGCGGAAAACGAATACAAGGTAGATCTCCATCCTTCAAATGTGCCACAGGCGAACAAATGTTGAGTGGAGTCTCGCGACCTATGAACGATCACTCAGATACGATATAACCTGCAACATGAAACGTTGCAGCCACGAATGGTCAATACATTGAATGTATGGCAAGTAGGCTAAAGTGGTTAACAACAGATCTATCAACTACATGCTTATTTGGCCAAGTGGAGTTCAGGCTTATTTGCATAAAGCAATACAACTTTTCCCTACTTTCAAAATACTTTTCTTTCTTCAAAAACAATCTTCTAAGGACATACCAGCATAAACCCATGTAGATACAAGACAGTTCAGCTTTCGTATGCTCCTAAACCCATGTTCACCCATCAAGTTTTAGTAATTAAGAAATAAGGATGAGTGAGAAGTATCATAGCATCAGTATCAGGTCGCTCAAAATGTCCATAACCGGGGACACGGCTAATCGATTAGTTTATACACCCTGCAGGGGTTAGTACACTTTACCCATGTGACTTGGCCAGCCCAGCTCGTACCACCACTCTCATATTGGGTGATGATAGGGAGAAGTCCAAGAAGGAACCGTTCGGGAAGTAGCTCCCCAATCCCGACGCGCACCGGTCCAACCTACAATATCTACATCTCTGGATACGCGGGTTCGAGTTACCACAACCTACTGAGTTCAACCAACCGCCCATTTCATTATTGGCACATGGTTGCACACGAAAGCTTCCAAACAAAGAAACCAATCTTTTCTCAGTGTCCTGGGCGGCATTCCCCACCATAAATACACTCGATGACCCAATCAATGCCATTCCGCCCAGGTGGTTCATTAAAACATGTTGGTTTGTCATTTAGCAAAACATAAGCCTTTCAAAACATATAACTTTTCATGATGTGATTCCCTTCCTCGTCTAAATAGCATAGCTAAGCAATCTACCAATACGATGGCTCATAAACAAGGATCGCTAGGGAATAATATGGGACATAGCTTAGCATATACACATCAATTCCTATATATGCAATTCTACAAAAACATCTACAATGCATAGGAAACAGTAGGACATTTATGACCAAGATAGCACCACTTGCCTTTGTTGTAGATGTAGTCGATTAAATAATCCTCACAATTCTCATAGATATAATGGTTGCTCTCGTCATAACCATAATTCTTGCAATCATAGTAGTTGCAATCACACACGTTGCACTCCTCGCAATCTATCGATCAAACAATTGCATACAACATAAACAATAGCACATAGAGATCAAACAAATGCAACAAATGCATGCATGACAATTTAATAAGTCACAATGGTTGTTACTTTAGTTCTCTAAACAATATTGAAGTATATGATGCATGCAAGAGACCAATTAATGCAATGGAGTACTTGTTATTAATAATTACTTGCCAATATAGGGTTTTTAATAGTTCTGTTGTAACGCCTGTTCTAACTGTCGTATTAAATTTGTTTCTTGGGTTTACTGGATAGAGGATGTTAATACGAACCGGTAGGCGCTGGATTCACCCTAATCGGAGTTATAGATCTTTTTATATGATTTAAATAGTGTTTAATGGTTTTAAATGATTCCTATGATTTCTGTTGTCTAAAAATCAAACTAAAATTATATCTGTAATCTCCACGGAATTGTGATTTCAGGGACATATTATTTGTAATTTTCTGAATAGTATTTATTTTCTTATGAATTTATTACTCTAGATAGGCCATTAAACTATTTAAATCTTCACGGCAAAACCTTACAGTAAAATGCTGAACTAATTGCATATTGATGATCTACATGGAACCAGCTTTCCATCGGTATATCATTTGTATTTTTGTGACAAGCAATTAATTTACTATGAATTTAATGATTTATAAAGGCATTAAAACTAATTAAATTTCTACGGGTTAAATAATCTGCAAAGGCTAGATCCAACCAGATATTATTAAAGTACATTACAGTAGCTTCAAATTGATATATTATTCATATTTTTCGGAGTTACAGATAATATCTTATGAATTTATTAACCTAAAAGACCATTAAAACTAATTAAATTACTGCAGTAACCACGTACAGTAAAAGTTGTATCTATTCTGATAAGATGATTCTACGTGAAATTATCTTCAATTTGATATATTATACGCAATTTTTGGACGTGGTATGAATTTCTAATGAATTTTACAAGTTAGATCTATAATATGCAATTTTAAATCCGAACGGAATATTCCAGGGAATATTCCGCTGACTGGACAGGTTGACTTTGCATGCTGACTGGGACTAGATGTTGACCTTACGTTGACGTGGCGTTGATGAGGAAGATGACCGGGATGACGACATGGCACGCACCGGTTTGATTGGATCTCGACCGTCTGGATAGGATCCGGTGGCTAGAAGAAGAGATTGACCCGATTTTGGCTCAGAATAGACAAGAAATAGATCTGTGTTAGAGAGACAAATCCGTAGGTCAAATCGAAAAACTCAGAACATGAAAGTTGTGGGGAATCATAATTCCTACCTTCTCGCCAAAGGAATTTGGATTTGAAGAAACGAGCGCGAGTACATCTTGGATTTACACCGTAAGATCTAAAATATTGCGATACGAAATTCTCCGGCTGTGGTGGATGAAAAGAGGTGAGGTTTTTCGGGATTGAACGATTTCGACGATCCCTACAACTTTCGTGTTTTGACCGAAAGCAAACGACGAAGTCTAGATGGGTTAAAAAGCGAAACAAGATTCGGCCAGATGTAGATTCGGGATTTCGAGAGGAAAAACTTGTACAGCCGTGGCTCCGTGAGTTTATATGGAGGTTTGAGACGTTGTAGAGATAGGCCTTGGAGTAAGGAACAAGTAGAAACAAACGGAAGTCAATTCGGAGTTGTAGATCAAAAGATATAAGAGTTTGAGTAGAGATAGGTTTTAGAAAACAGATTTCGCACGGTTTTTAGAGCAAACTGGGCACGTACAGCGCGCGTGCAGCTCCTGGTCGCCGGCTCGGTCCGGTTCGGCCTTGCTGGGCCGCCGGCTGGCTTGGCCGGCCCATTGGGTTTTTTTTTTTTTTTTTCTATTTACTTGTTTCTCTCATATCTTTTGCATACGAACTCCAAATGACATGATTCTTGTTTCTAAATTTTTCTAAAATCGAATAGATCATTATAGGATCAAATTTGTAATCTTTTTACTAGTTTAGAAGTAGTGGGTTTATAAAACCTTGTATATCTTATTTTATTTATATCTTTATGTGTTTGTATTTATTCCATAACTTTTTCATACTAGCTCCAAATGAGCTCAATTTTGTTTCTAAAATTTTGTAGTATTAATTGTATCTCTTTAGGCTATGATTTAGCAAAAATTTATGCCTTAACAACAGTGGGTTTTATAAAGTCAATTTAATTTCCCCTTAGGAACATTTGGGCGAATCAACTATAGGATTTGGATACCAAGATTTGGATTTAGCTTGTGAGGACTTTGCATGGATGAAATGCTTATGAATGATTCATGATTTTCATTTTGAAATCTTGCACACCAACTCTACAATCCAAAATCAATCCACGCCCTTTTGCCTATATGGCTACTTAGGTCATAACAAAATAATATAGGATTTTGAATTCAAGGTTGAGAGGATTTTCTATTCAAAAAGTTTCTTCTCTTTGAGAATTTTCAACAAAGTCAAACAATCAATCAATCTTATTTATTTATTTCACATTCCAAAATTAGAAGAATTTTGGGATGTGACAGACTACCACCCTTAAAAGAAATCTCGTCCCGAGATTTGGGAAGGATAGAAAGAAAGAAAGGTTCAGGATCCATTAGGATGCTACCACCCTTAAAAGAAATCTGACTAGGTCACTTCTCAAGGATTCACTTGGCTCAATTGGTTTTCATTGCACATTCTAATTCCATGATTGATAGTTTCTGAGGGAGCATTTCTTAAACTAGCGAAACTCTCATGGTGGGCAAATAGGGAACATTTACTTCACGGTGCCCATTAATAATGGTTGGAATTCATCCTTATCGTATTTCCTACGCTTAGCAATGGATGCTTTTAGAAGGGTGTAACAATATACCATTCTAGGGTTTAGGCTCAACGCCGGCTCTCTGCTAAGGCTGAAAGGCACTCAAGATTCGCAAAGCCAACAGTACAAGAGCGAATAATAAGAGTAGTAGGAATGGTGATCAATCCATCCTGCACCCAAATTATTACCCTGTATGAGGATAGGTGAATCACGTTTTTCTATCACTCGGGCATTGTCACATGCCTTGAAGAATGTTTCCATGGGCACGAACTAATGCTCTATGTATACTCCCATGTATTCAATCAACAAAGCTACTACTAAAACTAAGCTATCGATACTTCAACTTTCAGGTTGGGTAATCTACTACATGACATCATGTGCAACACTTCATACTTCCACATTTTTTTTTCCATTAGGTGAAGCATTCTCCTTCCTAAATGCATTGTGTTGTCAAACCTTCCGCTTAACACATTATTATATCTCCAAGGGTTCAAGATAGGAAAGAATAGATTCTATAGGAAAGAAATGACTAAGAAAATAATCCTACCCATAACTATATGAAGCATTTAATGTCACAAACAAGCAAACAATCATAATAAATCAACACACAAGCATGCACTTGCATAACAATAACACAGAGGTCTAAATTTAGTAGTATATAACCACAAAATAGTTTGAAAGCATTGGGAACAATACTAGAATAAAACATAGCAACATATAAGCATTAAACTAAATCTGTCAAAATAGTACAACAGGTTTCACGAATTTTTCTGACTAACTTAAACTCGTCAGGAATTTTAGCCAATTTTTGTGCATGTACTACAGGTAATTACGCTCCAGATCCTATTTTTTTAGATTTTTATGAGTTACCAATAAAATATGAAAAATCGCGCGGTACTGCAGGTCCGGCAGAAAACTGCAGCAGTAATTCCACGAATTTCAATCAATTCACACCATTAAAATAATTTTAAGACCACACGAAAACTCCAGCAACTTTAGAGTTTCAAAACAACGGATCCTAAACAAGGCATCACTCAATATGGCTCAATACAAACAAGCAAGCAACCTATATTGTCATACCACATAAGTTGGTAAGAACAATATGCTAACACGATAGCGACGATCTCCTAAAGAGATAAAATGTGGTGGTCCAGACCTAACCAAACTTGATGAGATGTTCATTTATGTCATGTTATTTGTTCTTTACTTGTAAGCCAACTCTCATATAGGTATCATAATAATGGACAACTATAAATTTTGAACAAGAAGAGGTTATAGAAAAGATATACAAGGAATATAAGAACATCTAATAAGTAGAAAATATGATAGTTGTCCTAATAGAGGTCTTTTACTGCTAATCCATTTCTAAGGTCACGATCCTACAGTCAACACACAGCTCTGATACCATCTTGTAACACCCTCGCCTGATAAGGCTGAGTTCATGTGTATAGTGCCAATCCCTGGATCGGTTCACTGGCACACACAGTACAAAATGATACCAAATATAACTGTGCATCATAAATACAACGAATATGATCCAGAATTTACATTATTTATTCAAGTACACAGCGGAAAACGAATACAAGGTAGATCTCCATCCTTCAAATGTGCCACAGGCGAACAAATGTTGAGTGGAGTCTCGCGACCTATGAACGATCACTCAGATACGATATAACCTGCAACATGAAACGTTGCAGCCACGAATGGTCAATACATTGAATGTATGGCAAGTAGGCTAAAGTGGTTAACAACAGATCTATCAACTACATGCTTATTTGGCCAAGTGGAGTTCAGGCTTATTTGCATAAAGCAATACAACTTTTCCCTACTTTCAAAATACTTTTCTTTCTTCAAAAACAATCTTCTAAGGACATACCAGCATAAACCCATGTAGATACAAGACAGTTCAGCTTTCGTATGCTCCTAAACCCATGTTCACCCATCAAGTTTTAGTAATTAAGAAATAAGGATGAGTGAGAAGTATCATAGCATCAGTATCAGGTCGCTCAAAATGTCCATAACCGGGGACACGGCTAATCGATTAGTTTATACACCCTGCAGGGGTTAGTACACTTTACCCATGTGACTTGGCCAGCCCAGCTCGTACCACCACTCTCATATTGGGTGATGATAGGGAGAAGTCCAAGAAGGAACCGTTCGGGAAGTAGCTCCCCAATCCCGACGCGCACCGGTCCAACCTACAATATCTACATCTCTGGATACGCGGGTTCGAGTTACCACAACCTACTGAGTTCAACCAACCGCCCATTTCATTATTGGCACATGGTTGCACACGAAAGCTTCCAAACAAAGAAACCAATCTTTTCTCAGTGTCCTGGGCGGCATTCCCCACCATAAATACACTCGATGACCCAATCAATGCCATTCCGCCCAGGTGGTTCATTAAAACATGTTGGTTTGTCATTTAGCAAAACATAAGCCTTTCAAAACATATAACTTTTCATGATGTGATTCCCTTCCTCGTCTAAATAGCATAGCTAAGCAATCTACCAATACGATGGCTCATAAACAAGGATCGCTAGGGAATAATATGGGACATAGCTTAGCATATACACATCAATTCCTATATATGCAATTCTACAAAAACATCTACAATGCATAGGAAACAGTAGGACATTTATGACCAAGATAGCACCACTTGCCTTTGTTGTAGATGTAGTCGATTAAATAATCCTCACAATTCTCATAGATATAATGGTTGCTCTCGTCATAACCATAATTCTTGCAATCATAGTAGTTGCAATCACACACGTTGCACTCCTCGCAATCTATCGATCAAACAATTGCATACAACATAAACAATAGCACATAGAGATCAAACAAATGCAACAAATGCATGCATGACAATTTAATAAGTCACAATGGTTGTTACTTTAGTTCTCTAAACAATATTGAAGTATATGATGCATGCAAGAGACCAATTAATGCAATGGAGTACTTGTTATTAATAATTACTTGCCAATATAGGGTTTTTAATAGTTCTGTTGTAACGCCTGTTCTAACTGTCGTATTAAATTTGTTTCTTGGGTTTACTGGATAGAGGATGTTAATACGAACCGGTAGGCGCTGGATTCACCCTAATCGGAGTTATAGATCTTTTTATATGATTTAAATAGTGTTTAATGGTTTTAAATGATTCCTATGATTTCTGTTGTCTAAAAATCAAACTAAAATTATATCTGTAATCTCCACGGAATTGTGATTTCAGGGACATATTATTTGTAATTTTCTGAATAGTATTTATTTTCTTATGAATTTATTACTCTAGATAGGCCATTAAACTATTTAAATCTTCACGGCAAAACCTTACAGTAAAATGCTGAACTAATTGCATATTGATGATCTACATGGAACCAGCTTTCCATCGGTATATCATTTGTATTTTTGTGACAAGCAATTAATTTACTATGAATTTAATGATTTATAAAGGCATTAAAACTAATTAAATTTCTACGGGTTAAATAATCTGCAAAGGCTAGATCCAACCAGATATTATTAAAGTACATTACAGTAGCTTCAAATTGATATATTATTCATATTTTTCGGAGTTACAGATAATATCTTATGAATTTATTAACCTAAAAGACCATTAAAACTAATTAAAATACTGCAGTAACCACGTACAGTAAAAGTTGTATCTATTCTGATAAGATGATTCTACGTGAAATTATCTTCAATTTGATATATTATACGCAATTTTTGGACGTGGTATGAATTTCTAATGAATTTTACAAGTTAGATCTATAATATGCAATTTTAAATCCGAACGGAATATTCCAGGGAATATTCCGCTGACTGGACAGGTTGACTTTGCATGCTGACTGGGACTAGATGTTGACCTTACGTTGACGTGGCGTTGATGAGGAAGATGACCGGGATGACGACATGGCACGCACCGGTTTGATTGGATCTCGACCGTCTGGATAGGATCCGGTGGCTAGAAGAAGAGATTGACCCGATTTTGGCTCAGAATAGACAAGAAATAGATCTGTGTTAGAGAGACAAATCCGTAGGTCAAATCGAAAAACTCAGAACATGAAAGTTGTGGGGAATCATAATTCCTACCTTCTCACCAAAGGAATTTGGATTTGAAGAAACGAGCGCGAGTACATCTTGGATTTACACCGTAAGATCTAAAATATTGCGATACGAAATTCTCCGGCTGTGGTGGATGAAAAGAGGTGAGGTTTGTCGGGATTGAACGATTTCGACGATCCCTACAACTTTCGTGTTTTGACCGAAAGCAAACGACGAAGTCTAGATGGGTTAAAAAGCGAAACAAGATTCGGCCAGATGTAGATTCGGGATTTCGAGAGGAAAAACTTGTACAGCCGTGGCTCCGTGAGTTTATATGGAGGTTTGAGACGTTGTAGAGATAGGCCTTGGAGTAAGGAACAAGTAGAAACAAACGGAAGTCAATTCGGAGTTGTAGATCAAAAGATATAAGAGTTTGAGTAGAGATAGGTTTTAGAAAACAGATTTCGCACGGTTTTTAGAGCAAACTGGGCACGTACAGCGCGCGTGCAGCTCCTGGTCGCCGGCTCGGTCCGGTTCGGCCTTGCTGGGCCGCCGGCTGGCTTGGCCGGCCCATTGGGTTTTTTTTTTTTTTTTTCTATTTACTTGTTTCTCTCATATCTTTTGCATACGAACTCCAAATGACATGATTCTTGTTTCTAAATTTTTCTAAAATCGAATAGATCATTATAGGATCAAATTTGTAATCTTTTTACTAGTTTAGAAGTAGTGGGTTTATAAAACCTTGTATATCTTATTTTATTTATATCTTTATGTGTTTGTATTTATTCCATAACTTTTTCATACTAGCTCCAAATGAGCTCAATTTTGTTTCTAAAATTTTGTAGTATTAATTGTATCTCTTTAGGCTATGATTTAGCAAAAATTTATGCCTTAACAACAGTGGGTTTTATAAAGTCAATTTAATTTCCCCTTAGGAACATTTGGGCGAATCAACTATAGGATTTGGATACCAAGATTTGGATTTAGCTTGTGAGGACTTTGCATGGATGAAATGCTTATGAATGATTCATGATTTTCATTTTGAAATCTTGCACACCAACTCTACAATCCAAAATCAATCCACGCCCTTTTGCCTATATGGCTACTTAGGTCATAACAAAATAATATAGGATTTTGAATTCAAGGTTGAGAGGATTTTCTATTCAAAAAGTTTCTTCTCTTTGAGAATTTTCAACAAAGTCAAACAATCAATCAATCTTATTTATTTATTTCACATTCCAAAATTAGAAGAATTTTGGGATGTGACAGAAAGATTGGTTTGTGTTGAGTGGTTACACAAGGCCCATTTATATGGTTTACCTTGTGTATCACACTTGTGGAAAGCCACCCAGGAACAAAGGGATTTGAGATGCCAAATGTTAAGAAGCTTCTAGTGCAGCCACATGGCATTATGGGCTCTGCCTGGATCATATAGGTTGCAATAACTTATCCATTTGGACACTTGGTGGTAGTGGGATCATAGGTTGGAACGCGTCCATTTGGTCTAAGGGAAGGCTTCTGAAAGGTCCTGTCTTGGTGAAACCAAGTCTTGTGTTGGAAAGTGCACAACCTCTGCAGATGGAAGAATCTAAGTACTTAGCCATGTCCCTGGTATTGTACAACTTGAGCATCAATATATGGAATCTATCAAGAATCTCCTCATCCCAATTTTCTAAGTTAAAACTTGTGGTTGAACAAGGGTGAAGGTTCACCAATTTCTATTGGTGGTTCCTTGGGAAAGTTTTGTCAAAGAAAAACTTAGTGTTTTCGACTAATAGGTAAAACCTATTTTGAGCAAAGCAAGCCTAAGTTACACTTAGCCAAATTCATATAGTAACTAGATGTTAATATTCTACTAAGGTATCACTTGCCAATACTATTCCAATGTATTGACCCACTGTGGTTGCAACTTGTGATTTTGGAGGTTATTCAGATGATGATTAGGGGTTATGAGTCTACACTCAACATGCTTGCCTGTGGCACATGAAGATGAAGACTTTATTTTTATTGTTATGAATGAAATCTTGTATTAGGCATGTGGCCATGGAGTTGTAAAATACTATGTTATCTCTGGAATGACGATGTAATAATGACCTTTGTTTCTGTGTACTTCATCTTAAACTGTGGATGCTAGCAATTGATCCAGGGACTAGCATTGCAATCACAGGGATCCTTACCTTTATAAGGGAGGGATCTTACACATTGTCATGACACATCCATGTACCCTTCCCCTTCCGGAGTGCCAGACCTTCCAGACCCTTCTAGAACATTCCCGGTGAAAACACCGAAATCATTTCCGAATTCCGAAACAGGACTTTCCTTATATGAATCTTATTCTCCGGACCATTCCAGATCTCCTCGTGATATCCCGGATCCCATCCGAGACTCCGAACAAAATTTAGTCTCTTACTCATCATTCCATAACTACTCAACAACATCGAATCCTTAAGTGTGTCTCCCAACGGTTCATGAATTATGCGGACATGACCGAGAGACTTCTCCGATCAATAACCAATAGAGGAATCTAGAAATTCATATGGCTCCCACATATTTCTACGATTAATTTGCGATCGAATGAACCACTTACATACGATACCAACTTCCCTTTGTCTCACGATACTTTACTTATCCGAGGTTATGATCGTCGGTATCTCTGCATACCTAGTTCAACCTTGTTACCGATAAGTACTCTTTTCTCGTTCCCGTGATATGTGATCCCTTGTGAGCCAGTCACATACTTGCAAGCTAATTGGATGACATTCCACCGAGAGGGCCCAGAGTATATCTATCCGTCATATGGATGGACAAATCCCACTCTTGATCCATGTGCCTCAACACATACTTTCAGAACACTCAATGCCACCTTTATAGCCACCCAGTTATGGTGTGGTGTTTGATGTCATCAAAGCATCCTTCCGGTGATGGTGATTAGCATGATCTCATGGTCGAAGGAATTAGGTTACTATGTATCAGAAAGCTTATAGAAAATGAACTATATTAAATGACTTGATCTTTATGCTATGCTTAACTATAGGAGTATGTCCATCATATCATTCATCTATTGATATGACCCTGTTGTTAATAACATCTCTATGTTCATGATCAAGAAACCATGATCATATATTAACCAACAAGCTAGTTTAACAAGAGGCTTTACTAGGGACTCTTTTATGTTTATAAATCATACAAGTATTAATGTTTCCGTTTAATACAATTATAGCATGGTATGTAAACATATATCATAAGCATGAAGATATGATAATAACCACTTTATTATTGCCTCTTAGGCATATCTCCAACAGGTTGCCATTGTCATTATTCATATAGGTCAACGGGATGGCACCATACTACGGCCAGGACAAAAGAGAGGACAAAGTGAAGCTAGACATAACTCGCCGGTCGGAGAAGTGATACCATCGCCAGAGAATAAGAGGAAATGGGAGGCAACGACACGGGCACGGGGATGGCTCAGGGTGCCATCTTCTAGCACCAACCTGGGTAAGTTGTGGGTCTGTCACTCACGTGGATAGGTTGTGGGTCCCACGCTGATCTGGATAAGTGGATAGAGGTGTCCACTACGGGACCGGGCTGAACACGGCCCAACTTTTTAGCACATAACGACAAGGCTTATGGACAACGAGTTTTAGACAGTTTGAGAGTTTCAGAGAAAGAGCTAGGCAAAATTAAGAAAAAGTTACGCATCTTGGGGAAAACTAGGTACAACTAACAAACTAGAGGCACGAAAATAGAAATCCCATGTTTATACGCTTTATGGAGTGATAACTTACAAGTGTATCATCTTGTGTTAGTTCTTATATTCAGCATAAATATAATGGTGCTCAATGCTTATATTATATTCTAGAAATGACTTAGTACTATGGGCACTTTTCATTCTTGTAGAAGGTCAAATGGTTACCATTGATAGCCCCACCATATTCAAACAACCTCCTTTAGAAAAACAAACTTAGCATTTATATTGGAAGCACCTACCCAAATAGCTCAAGCTATATCCCAAAGTGTACTATCATGTGTGAGTCATTATTTAGCTTCCAAATACTATTATTATGGGTATGAGTGACATGGAGAAGTTAGTCATGGGGTGACCACGAACTCACTGAGCATAAAATACCTCTTCCCAAAAAGCAATCAGAGGATGCATACACTAAAATATGAGGGCAAAAACCTTCCATAGAAGGGGTACCACCGCTAAGATGAGGGCAAAAACCCTCCAAATATTTATATGATATCAAAAGGTGAGAAGAGTGATTATGCATAGGGTAGGCCTTCCCAAAAATCAGAACAATCAAAAGTGACATAGAAATATATAAAGCGAGAGGAAAGAAGAAAAAAGTGCAAAAACAAGAATGCCAAAAAGAATCAGGTAATGAGGGGCAATGAAACCAAATAATAAAGATGAACTATGCTTCAATCATAAATTTAATGGATAGTGTTTGGAAGATAGCTTGTGTATTACATATGATATTCCCTACTAGCCAGCCATACACTCTTTCCAACCTCCTTTTCCAAATATTCTAACCATAGGACCGCCACTATATATATATATACTTTTCTCTGTGCGAAGAATGCACTATTGCCTCATAGTACTATATGAATTTGTTTTAGTCATTATAAACATTGTGTTGTAAAGTATGATATTATAAGAAATATCACTTTATGCTATGCTTGCTTATTATTATTCTCTAAACAAATGAACTGTTTAACTTTTTGTGATACTTGCTAGTGAAAGGAAGTACCAAACTCCAAATCCCATGTTAGTTTTATCACCTTCATGCTTGGGGACGAGCATAGGTTAATCTTGGGGATGTTGATGCATGTAAAATGCATACATGAACTTTGTAGTTTGTTGATATGAATTCCTACATATTTGATACATATATGATGTTATATCCAAGTTTTACATTGATTTATGGGGATTTACATATGGTCCCCTTTATTTTGGTTAAAACTATACATGACAGAAAAACCCTATTTTGTGTATTTTTACCTTTCAAGGACCTAAACAAATTCAAATGGAGGCGAGATTTCGGGAGCGTTAATATTTCATCAAGAGAAGAACCAGGAGCACTTGGACCTCACCTGATGAGCCAGGAGGCCCAAAAGAGACCAAGTGACGCGCCCAGTAATGGTGGGCGTGCCACCCAGGCTCTTTCCCTACTCGACCATTGATTCGCTTCGATCTTTCACCCACCGCCTCGTTTTCACCTAAAAACTACTATATAAAAGTATTGGGACACACAGAGTTAAACAAAAACTTTTTCCCTACACGGTGATCCCATGATCTGGCTGAGGTAGAAGGCCACGATGATTACCACTAGACGTGTAGTTGTGGATTACTTATGAAGTGCGTCAGTTGAGGCAGTGCAGTCGTCATGATCCAATCCAATCCAATCCCACGATCATCGAAGTGCTAAACGTACAACACCTCTATCGATATCCACACGTAGAGGAGGAGCTTCGACGGTGGACTACTAGGTATGGTGCAGCGGTCGGGCTGAATGGGGCTAGGGTTTCCAACACATGAAGTGTTCTAACCATGCCCTTTGGGCATGCCGCGACCCACTATATGTAGGGAGTGAAAGTCGGCTCCACTCACTTGCGGCCCATCCACTAAATCCTATCTGAGTCACTGCGAGTCCAACTCACCGACTCAGTCTGTGTGTGATTTGGCTCCAACCCAAATGACTTTCTCTCGCTCTTTAGTGTGTAACCGTACAGGCTCATGGCAACTTGGACACAGTTGGAGTCCGACTCGGAATCGATCAATTGGTAGTGGCTCCTAGCAGAACATGCCGATTCCCAAGTACCAAAGAGTCATGACGACATAAATTTCAATGCAACTTACGTCCAAGTCCCTTTTGCCTCTCGATATACCTTGTCAAGATATTGGTGAAATATCGATATCTCAACTCTCTTCTTGATCCGTGATATATGATTCATTTGACTAACTCTTAGTCGATCACCTTGGTTAACACTTAAATGAGCCGTCCATGGCCATGCTTTCCGAATCATATCAAACAAGAAGGCCCATATAATATCTCTATACTCAGAGGGGTAATCCCATTTTGGTTATCCAAATCACGTGGCTTAATTCTAAGTCGACCCAAACTCTGCCTTTATAACTGCCCAGTTATAGAATAACGTTTGAGAAAACCTGAATCGGTGATCCTCAACTCGTGTTATGCAACAACCTCAGGTCTAAGGATTAGGTTGATTGAGATATACAAATGACGACTTGTTCGTTGTATCTCAATATGGGTCAATCCAACTCGCTAAACTCTTTAGAAGAATCTATATAAGTTGGAATGGCATAACTATGCACATGACAAGTGGAACCAAGTCATCAGCCAACTTTCACATTAGTCAAATTGTGTGTCCAACAGAACCTCAATGACTAAGGACATTTAGTTTTAATAACATGAATGTATTGTTCCACAACTAAATCACATATTCAATGATATACATCAGATGTTCATACAAGGACAACTTAATAACTTTATGAATACATTGGGAATTACATCATACATGATTGCCTCTAGGGCATATTCACAACAGTCTCCCACTTGCACCAGAATCAATCTTCCGACATCACATGTATATGCATCTAATGCCCATAGTTCTTGTGTGTGCCTCATTCTTAGGCTGTGGTAGCGGCTTTGTCAATGGATCCGCAATGTTTTCATCTGTGTGTACCTTGCATAACTTGATGTCACCTAGATCCACAAAATGGCGAATCAGGTGGTACAACATGAGTATATGTTTGTTCTTCTAGTGTTGTCTAGGTTCCTTGGCTTGTGCAATAGCACAATTGTTGTCATGATACACGTCTAATAGATTGGACGAGCCCTGAGCCACACCAAGATTTATGAGGAAGTTCCTGATCCAAATGGCTTCCTTTTACACCTCCGAGGAAGGAATATACTCAGCTTCTGTCGTAGATGCAGACACAGTCTCTTGCTTGGAACTCTTCCAGCTCATAGCCCCCCGTTTATCACAAACACGTATACAGATTGCGAACGAGAATTATATGAGTTAGTAAGATAACTCGCATTCGTGTAACCCCTTACACCGAGTTCATCCTCACCTCCATAAACTAGTAACACATCCTTAGTCCTTCTCAAGTACTTTAGGATGGTTTTAGCAGCCACCTAGTGGATCTCTCCAAGGTCAGCTTGGTATCTGCTCACAACAGTTCCTAATACAAATCATGGCATACATGATGGATCCGACTGTCGAAGCATACGAAATCACACTCATATGACTTCGCTTATCAATTGTCGAAGGACATTGCGTCTTGCTAAGTTTTACACCATGGGACATAGGTAAGAACCCCTTCTTAGACTATTTCATGTTGAACTTGTTCAAAACTTTGTCCAAATATGTACTCTGACTCAATCCAATGAGATGCCTGGATCTATCTCTATAGATCCCGATTGCTAGAATGTATTTTGCCTCACCCAAGTCTTTCATTGAGAACTCCTTTCCAATGATTCCTTGGTTTCTTGCAACATCTGGACATCATTTACAGTCAGTAATATGTCATCCACATATAAGATCAGAAAGTTTACTTTTCTCCCACTAAACTTCTTGTATAAACAAGAATTATGATCACTTTTGATGAAGCCAAATGATTTGACTACCTCATCAAAGAGAATGTTCCAACTCCGAGATGCTTGCTTCAACCCATTTCTGAAGTTTGCATACCTTGTCAGCATTAACCGGATCGACAAAACCCTCGGTCTGTATTATATACATGTCGTCGATTAAATTTCCATTAAGGAAATCCATTTTGACATCCATCTGCCATATTTCATAGTCAAAATAGGATGCTATAGCTAACATGATTCAGACTGACTTAAGAATCACTACGGGTGAGATAGTCTTGTCGTATTCAACTCCTTAAACCTTTCAGAAACTCTTCGTGGCAAGTCATGCTTTGCAGACAGAAACATTTCCATCCATATAATTTTTATTCTAAAAGACCCATTTGCACTCGACGAGTCTTGAACCATCCGGCAAATCAACAAAGTTCCAAACTTGATTTTCATCCATGGAATTTAACTCGGATATCATGGCACCAAGCCATGACTCCAAATCAGATCCTACCATCGCTTCCGAATAATTTGCCGGCTCATCACTGTCTAACAGTAATACATCATGAACACTTCGTAATCTGGCATATATTCACAGTTTGGGTGCAGTTACCAGCTTAGCTACCACGAATTGCCTAATAGTAATACATCAACCTCTAAGGATTTTTCCTACACGCTACTAGACAGTTCTTCTCGAATTTCTTCGAGCTGCACTGTGCTCCTACTAACTCCCTGACTGAGAAAAACTTTCTCATGGAAGACACCGTTTCGACTGACAAACGCTTTGCCCTCTTCTCGGTTGTAGTAGTAGTAACCCAAGATTTCCCTCGGATACCCCACGAAAATACACTTATCAAAATTGGTTGTGATCTAGTTCGACTGAAGTCGCTTGAAAAATGCTTCACAACCCAAAATCTTAAGAAAATACAAACTTGGCTTCTTGCCATTCCACATGTCATGCGGTGTCTTCTCTACCGAATATGATGGTACTCTGTTTAGTGTGAACACTGTAGTTTCTAGACAATAACCCCAAAATGATAAAGGTAGATCTGTCTGACTCATCATTGATCATACCATGTCCAACAACGTTTGATTCCGCCTTTCCGGCACACCGTACTTCCGAGGTGTTGCTGGAGGAGTAAGTTGAGGAACTATTCCACAACACTTTTGGATGGTCATCAAACTCGTGGTTCATGTACTCGCATCCTCGGTCCAACCAAAGGAACTTTATTTTCTTGCCAAGATGATTTTGTAGTTCATTCTGGAGTTCTTTGACTTTTCAAAGGATTTCGACTTGTGTTTCATTAAGTAGATATATCCATACCTACTCAAATCATCAGTGAAGGTAATGAATTACTCATAAGCACCCCTGGCTGTCGTGCTCATTGGACCAAATACATCACTATGTACTAGTCCCAATAAGTCAGACACCCTTTCACGACTATTTGCAAAAGGTTTCCTGGTCATTTTGCCGAGTATGCAAGATTCACATGTCTCGGACGAGTCCAAGTCGAACTAAGTTTGGAGTCCATGATCGTGGAGCTTCTTCATGTGTTTCCAACTTATATAACCAAGTCGATAGTTCCAAAAGTAAGTCATATCCAGACCATTTAGTTTCAACCTTTTAACATTTATGTTATTGACCGAATCACCATCAATTTCAAAATAAATAACCCGTCCTGTACGAGTGCACAACCATGAAATATATCATTCAAATATAAATAACAACCATTATTCTTAATATTTGACTCATAACCTTGTCTCATCAAACATGTGGCAGAATTAATGTTTCGACGAAGCACTGGAACATATAACAATTGTTCAGTTCCATTAAGGATCCCCAAGGTAAATGAAGGAAATGTGCCCTAGAGGCAAATAATAAAGGAGTTTATTAAACACATTCCTTTATTTTATAATAGTTTTATATTGTCATGCTATAACTATATCAATAGGAAACATTGATATAGGTGTGATATGTAAACAAAGCCAGGTCCCTAGTAGCCTCTATTTAACTAGTACATTGGTCAACGGATGGTCAAGGTTTCCTGACCATGTTGGTTCTTTGGTACCAATTGACTATGGAGTCATCTCACTGGATAATGAGATGGTGGACACCATTCCGCAGATGAGTTTCCAACACGATCATATCACAACGTTCAAAGTTGCAATTGTTAGAAACATAGTGACTTGTTCCTCAGACCGTGAGACCGTAATTAATCACTGTCACCCGAGAGTTCTTAGAGAGCATCAAACATCACTCTGTGAAAATGTGATTATAAAGGTGTGATCAGATACTCGGAGGGGAAGGTTGAGGTGTATGTGTCAAGAGCGGGATTTGTACATCCGTGTGATGGAAGATACCTTGGGCCCACTCGGATAAGTTATATCTAAATGTTGTGCAACATGTGACTAGGTCACGGGGATATCACTTATCAGTATGAGTTTAAAGTAATATTGTCGGCAATGAGATCGAACCCGACATGGTGATGTCGATGATCAAATCTCAGACAATACAAGTATCGCAGAGACAAAAGTAACATGGCACATATTGTTTCAGGTTCAATACGCTGGAGAAACGTGAATGCATAGGGGTCATCATGGGAAACTTGGTCCCTCTGCCGATCATTGATAGAGATCATGTCTGTGACATTTCCGAAACATAGGGATGCACACTTAAGGTCATTACAACACTTATGGATCTACCTATAAGAAGGAATATCGAAAGAGAGATCCGAAACCAGAATTGTTCTGGGGAGATCCGAAGTTGATCGGAGAAGGAAAGAAAGAAAAGGACTGAAAGGAGTTTCAGATAAATGGGAATCAAATAAGTATTTATTATATGTTAGTTATGAATTAATATATTCTAAATAATATTTAAATTAAGATTATAAAGGCTAGTTTTTCATTGGGCCAAAATCCTGGAGGAATTTGACCTAGAAGAAAACCATAGGCAGAAAGTGTCGGGGGATGACCCCTGGGTAGGATAACCGGACAAGATTGAAGGGCAATGTAACCGCCAGCCGGCTGAACCCAGCCAGATGTAAAAACTCCAGAGCAGGTTAAAGAGAAGGCCAGACGCAGAGCAAACCAGCAAACCAATTAGCCGGATAATAAACATCTCTATAGGCGTCTAGCCGACTGGATCATACCAGCCGGATAGAGCAAGACAGACAAAAAGGTTAGCCGGCTAGGGAAACCTGGCCGGATAATCAAGCCAGACGGACGTGGAAGACAGCCGGCTAGGAGAACCTAGCCGGATAGCCAAGGCAGACGGAATACATGATGATGCAGGGCACAGTACGTGGTACGCCTAGGACTGCGGACAAGACAGAGAGAAGACCCGGACACCCGGCACATACCGTGGACTTTTCCACTAACGGCTGCGGTAGTGTTCAGTAGCTGGTACTATGCTCAACTACCCGCACGGCGTCCACTGTAGCTCGTGTATGTGGCATGGCTACCACTATGGGTACACGCCCGCCATGCCGGATACTGTAGATGACGTAGCTGGCTGGGGTCGGCCTGAGGGACCCGCCAATCATCCATGTCGTTGCCCATGCCGCCTCGGCCTATATAAGGGGTGGCAGGGGCAACATAGCAAGGGTTGGTCTCCCATATTCTAGCTAGGCACATCTATACATTTCAAGGAGCCTTTGTAGTTCTTGGTGTTCATTGAGATAGTTAGTCAGGAAGGAGTAGGGGTGTTACCTCACCACGAGGGCCCCGAACTTTGGTACTTCTTGTGTCCCCGACGCTTTCTTGTGCCTAATACCGCCTATAGACACCGTCGCTCGCTTCCCTGCTCGCTCCCACACCTCTATCTAGTCTGCTCAGGCCCGCCGTTTCCACACCGACGATAGTTGGCGCCCACCGTGGGGCTAGAAATGGCGACGACCGGAGTCACGTTCCACACGAAACCCCACACTTCATCCGGTGAGCGTGTTGCCTCCAACCTAGTGCTCACCCTAGGAAAGTTCGATTGCGTCATCGACAACGCTCGCTTCTTTGCCGGTTCCACTTTTCTAGCAGGAAGCTCTATCCTGTTATTCGGTGACCTACCCGTCTAGGTCGCCACCGTGTAGGAGGATTTCTCTCGAGAGATCGTCTCCTTCGCCGAGTCGCTGTCCTCAGCCGACAGCGTGCTCGTCGCACCTCGTAGCGTGGAGGTGTTGATGGCTGGCTCAGGCCACCACCGCCGACCCACCCATGAGCGCACCAGCGATGCATCCGGCATATCCAATCCCTTGCACGGAAAGGGCATGGTGGAGGAAGTCATCGAGGAGCTCCTCGCTCCGATTGATCTGGGAGAGGATCCGGAAGAGGCGACCGCAAAAATCGAGGCGGCGCGAGAATGCTTGCTTCAGCAGGCTCAGGGCCTGGCCTCCACCAAGTAGCAGATGGAGAGAAACATACGCAAGTACCACCGCGCCCACGGCCTCACCCCGGCTAACCAAGATCCTAGATGGCTGGGATCCGTGCACCGCCACAGGGGAGAACTAGGGGCCCGTTTCGAGCAAGTTTCGATCCAGGGCTTCCCATGTACTTCCCACCGCCAGTATATGACACCGCGGTGAAGAATGTCTGGGCGACATGAGCCATCATGGAGGAACTACCCCACCTGGAGGGGGAGGAAAAGATCCAAAAGTTTCAGCGCTACAGCACCTGCTGCGGGTGGCTGACGAGCAGGTTAAGGCCGCTCGGGCCGCGTACGAGGCAGGAGCCGGCTCCGGAGGGAACTGTACTGTAGAACCCCCGGGGGTTAGGGTTAAAGTAACCTTAGATCATCATCTAAGATAAGTCCAACTCCCAAATACGGAAGATCACAGTATGATTCGGTAACATTACAGAACACAGGGATTCAACAACATAAGTTTAAACTCTTAACAGAGTAAGATATTAGAGTTATTACAAACCAGAGGTCATATACCCAACATTACACCACACAGCAAAAGCAAATTATGTTGTTCTACACAACAACTTAGCAAAGGGCCTAAGAGGCCATAAGAAAAAGCGATGTCCATCCCATAGTCCTCAGGCTGCTACCTAGGACCCCCAACTACTCGTCGATGTCAACGTAGAAGCCACCTTCAGTTGCAATTAGATCCTCTGTAGAAAAATAACAATGGCGCAAGGCTGAGTACGAGAATGTACTCCGCAAGACTTAGATAACCTAGTATCTACATGCTCTGGCTAGAAAGGCTTTCTCTGGATTTTATTTTGCGGAAAGCAATCTTTATTTGTAAACAAGAGAGAGAAGAGGATCGTCTACTTAGAATCTTTTAAAAGGGATAAGATAGCGACTTCTTCATCTTGTTCATCACATCTCGATAACCACCATCTTCATCAGAACCTCCTATCTAGGATCACCCCCTCGACCTAGAGGAAGCATCCATAAGCACACGTCGATCAACAAGTTTCTATAATTGTTAATGTTATCCATGATCTTAGAATCTGGTCACCAAGCGTTCATAAACATGAACACGGCTTTTCGAAAAGATTTAACCCTGCAGGGGTGTACAACTTTACCCACACGTACCAACCGAATCTTAATGCCAAATATTATTAGCCCTCTTCCTTGGAGGGCCAGCAGAGGGTGGTTGACCACGACCTTCACCTTGCTTTCGGCGAGACCATGAGTCATGCAATAAGTATGGTTCCGCCGTAACGGGTCAAATCCCGAAGCCAGTACATAAAGATGTGAGGCGAGGTTGGTTCACCAGGGGCTCCATCGACCCCAAGAAACCCGGTCCATGCTTCCCTACCTGTTATGATGCACCTCCATCACCTCCTCTATCGAAAACGTTTTCAATGCGTATGCCAAATGGAAAGCCCGAACTATGTGACTCATGGAATCTACTAGGCAAGTTAGTTAGTCAACGGGTTGTCCAGGCCCCGTGTGGTTGTACGCTCATCTCGGTTCCAAAGGCAAGAACTCAGTTCCTAGTGGTGGCGAGCATGGGACTATAAAAACCACACCCAACGTGGCCTCCCATACAAGCCTTAACATGTTTAGTTAACTCCTTCGATGATGTCACCATCTTCTACCTCACTACCTTCCTTGGCACCTCTGATTCATCATTTGAATTGATCATACATTGTTACTATGCATGGCTAAGCTGTTGGTAACAAAATTTCTACAACGCTCACATGCCAAACCTAGGTATTCTAGGAGCAGTGGATCAGGAGTATATGGCTACAAAAGGGAAACAGTGCAGCAGATAGGTAACACTAGCTACTGAAAAAGACCACATCGCAATCGTGTGCATCATAGCGAGAAAGTAATATACTTTATAAAACATAGGTTCAGAATGAGAGGCTACACTTGCCTTGTCCGTTAGTAGACAGGTATGGATCTTCGATGTTGTTGACTTCAACCTCGGGCTCGGATCCTATCGTGAAGAACCAATACCGGAAAGAAAGGCAACAATCAAGGCATGTCATCAATGCAATGCTCAAACAAGGATGATGATATGAAAAGTTGAATTGCATTGAAATGAAACCCTAAGGCATGTTTAATAGTTTAAACCGGGTTCCAAGGGTTGAAAACCCTAACTTGAGGAACTCCGGAAACACATGAGAGGGGTTGATTTTGTTCTCTAGCTAAACTTGTCATTAGAGTTTTTGATCAATGTATGATTATATCTTAAATAGGTAGAACTCATTTTTCTGAACATTTTGATATATTATTTGTATTTTTCTGAATTATAGATAATTAGTTATTGATTTTACAATATTTAAACCTTTTCTGAAATTAATAAAGCATTTTAAATTGATTTACTACATCATATGACGTTAGGGCCCTAAACCTAAACATTTCTCACCAAGACAGAGGCCAGACCCAGTCACTGACTGCTGGTCCCAAGGCCACATGTGCAGCCACGTTGGATAGGTGTGGTCGGCGCTAGGGTGGTTTGATTTTTACTAGGGCAAAACCTAGCCCCAGAGGCTGACGGTGGGGCCGAGGCCATGTTGGTTTCCACCTCAGCGCCACGAGTGACTCACCGGAGAGCGGCCAGATGGTGACAGGGGATGCGTGGCTAAGGCATCTAGCCCGCATGAAAGAGGGCATCACGGGCTACCGATTAGTGACGACACCGCTGCTAAAAGGTCATCGGAGGCGTGGTGGTGGCAGTGCCCGATGGCGGCGGATGGCGGGGCACGACGCTCGGTCGAACCAGAGGGGGAGGAATAGGTTGGAGAGATCCACTGGGACCGTTAGCTCACCAGGAGGGTGTTGACGGTGACGGTGAAGGTTGGGGAGGACGGAGGCGATGGAATCTATGGCGACGGTGGTCATCGGTGATGAATAAGACGGAGTCCCAGACAATGATTCACGGCGCCCCCTCGATTGCTTTGGAGGGGAGAATCCTCAGAGCACGGCGGAGCTCAAGGCATCATCTGCAGAGCATGGGGAGGCCGGGGCGGCGGGGATCGTCGAAGCTAGGGTTTCGGGTATGCGCGGAAAGGGGAAAGGGAGAGCTCCAGAGAGAGGGAGTGACCAGGGGAGAAAGGTAGAGTCGTGCGGCTGCTCCTTATCCTCTCCCCCAAGTGGCGGAGCGCATCGCAAAGACGGGGCGGCATCGGGCGGCCGCGGCGGCAACAGCGAGCTGCCTGTCGTCAGCAGGAAAGACGACTAGAGAGAGGCGAAGGGGTACCGGGCCGACTCCTGGGCCCCGGGTGGGCCGACCTGGGCTGCTGGCTGCTGCTCAAGGTGGCAGAGAGATGGAAAGGAAAGATGGGCCAAGGCCCATCGGCTGTTAGCTCTATTTTTTTCTAGCAAAACCCCTTTTCTTTTTCTGATTTCAAAATCTGTTTTATATTTCTATTTCAAATATCTTTTGGGTATTTCAAAAATACCAGTGGCTTTTGTGAGATATGTAAAACATTGTGGGGCCCTTTTATTCCTTTTGGGCTCCAATTGTTTTTGTACTTTTCAAAATTCCAACACCATTTGAATGTAGTTTCAAATAGAGGGGAAAGGGGCTAGGGTTTAGGGTTTTGTAAATATATTTTGATTCACATACTTGATCTTATGCATATCTTTTATTGATTTAAACAGATGCATGCAATGCTTAGGAACTAATTACATATATACAAACTTGGGTTGTTATAGCTCTACCCTCCTTAAAAGAATCTTGACCCGAGATTCCTAAGTTTTAGAAAAGAAGGCAGGGTATTCAGATCGAAACGATCTTCTCGTTCCCAGGTTGCTTCGTCCTCAGGGTGATGAGACCACTGAACTTGCAGGAACTTGATGTTTTGACGACGAGTCTTGCGCTCGGTTTCATCAAGGATACGAACAGGATACTCACGATAAGTCAGATCCTTCTGGAGATCAAGAGTTTGGTGATCAACACCACGGATAGGGTCTTTGAAGCAACACTTGAGTTGAGACACATAAAAGACGTCATGCACCTCAGGGAAGTTTGCACGCAGCTCCAAATGATATGCGAGCTTACCTTGCTTGGAAAGAACACGAAAAGGACCGACATACCGAGGAGCCAGTTTGCCTTTGATGCCGAAATGATGGACACACTTCAAGGGAGTGACCCGGAGGTAAGCTTGATCACCAACTTCGTATTCAACATGTTGATGGTGACGATCATGATAGCTTTTCTGGCGAGACTGAGAAGTTTTCAAACGATCTCGAATGATACAAACTTGATCTTCTGCTTCCTGGATCACCAAACTCTTGATCTCCAGAAGGATCTGACTTATCGTGAGTATCCTGTTCGTATCCTTGATGAAACCGAGCGCAAGACTCGTCGTCAAAACATCAAGTTCCTGAAAGTTCAGTGGTCTCATCACTCTGAGGATGAAGCAACCTAGGAACAAGAAGATCGTCTCCGATCTGAGTACCCTGCCTTCTTTTCTAAAACTTAGGAATCTTGGGTCGAGATTCTTGTAAGGAGGGTAGAGCTGTAACAGCCCAGGTTTGTATATATGTAATTAGTACCTAAGCATTGCATGCATCTGTTTAAATCAATAAAAGATATGCATAAGATCAAGTATGTGAATCAAAATACATTTACAAAACCGTAAACCCTAGTCCTTTTCCCCCTCTATTTGAAACTACATTCAAATGGTGTTTGAATTTTGAAAAGTACAAAAACAATTGGAGCCCAAAAGGAATAAAAGGGGCCCACAATGTTTTACATATCTCACAAAAGCTACTGGTATTTTTGAAATACCCAAAAGATATTTGAAATAGAAATATAAAATAGATTCTGAAATCAGAAAAAGAAAAGGGGTTTTGCTAGAAAAAATAGAGCTAACAGCCGATGGGCCTCGGCCCATCTTTCCTTTCCACCTCTCTGCCACCGCAAGCAGCAGCCAGCAGCCCAGGTCGGCCCACCCGGGGCCCAGGAGTTGGCCCGGTACCTCTTCGCCTCTCTCCTGTCGTCTTCCCCGCTGACGGCAGGCAGCTCACTGTCGCCGCCGCGGCCGCCCGATGCCGCCCCGTCTTTGCGATACGCGCCGCCGCTTGGAGGAGAGGATAAGGAGCAACCGCATGCCTCTACCACTCTGCCCTGGTCACTCCCTCTCTCTGGAGCTTTCCCTTTCCCCTTTCCGCGCAGGGCCGAAACCCTAGCTCCGACGATCCCCGCCGCCCCCGGCCTCCACGTGCTGTGCAGATGATGCCTTGAGCTCCTCCACGCTCTGAGGATTCTTGTAACGCCCCAGTTTTAGCTAAATACTATTAGGGTTTGTTTGTGCATCATTAGCATCATTAAAAAAATGCATGCAAAGAGAAATACACAAAACCCTAAAACCCTAATCTTCCCCCTCTCTTTGAAATACATTCAAATGTTTTGAATATTTTGAAAAACTATCAAAATTTATGGATCCCAAATGGACTAAAAGGGCCCCACATTATTTCAGGTATTTTATAAACTCTGGTATTTTTGAAATTCTCAAAACAGTTTTGGAAATGAAAATACAAAACATAAATGAAAAACAGAAATTGAAAAAGGTTTGTTTAAAAAATGGGCAGCAAGCCAACAGGCCGGAGCCCATCTTGCCCTCTCCCATCTCTCCCTTTCCTGCCGCCTGCAGGCAGCAGCTAGTGGCCCAGCAGCCGGACCACGCCAGCCCGCCACCGGCCCATACCTCTTCACTTCTTTTCTCTTTCTTCTTCCTCCCGTCGACGCAAGCAGCTGCTTGGCAGTGTCTCCGTCGTCGATATCCGCCGCGCAGCGATTCTCGCCGCCGCCCCTGGACACATGGATAAGATGTCCATCTCCTCCTCTCTCTCTCCCCATACCCATTTCTTTCCATCTCGTGCTCTCTGTCGATTTCCCCCAAAATGCCCGAACCCTAGCACCGGACCTTGTTGGCGCCCTGGTGTTTCCGAGCTCCCCTCACCAAGATGAGGCCATTGATGTCATCCCCGTGATGTTCTCGTTCTTCTCGTCCAGGATCTCAAGCCGGCGAGCCCCCAGTCGTTCTAATCGGCACTTCCCTCCCAAGCTCCGTCCACCGCCGTAGCCCTCGATTCCGGCCTTACCCACCTTCACCGACGCCATATTCATGCTCAGGGTGAGTATCTAGTACTCGTGGCCCTCTCAGACTCCTCCCTCTTTCTCCAGTTCACCTCCTCGACGTTTAGCTGTTGCTGCCGCCGTTGCTCGTCGTTGCCGGCCAACCTCCGGTGGCAGATAAGTGGCGGCGCCACCACCTTCTAGTCCGCCTCGACAAGCTCTCTCCAACCCACCCCTCAGCAGCTTCCCGCGTGGCCTCAGTCGGCCAGTTGATAGACGACCTGGGCATCCCCCCACATTGATGACATCACAGGGACGTCATAATGAGGCAATATATCCCTTTTATTTTATTTAAACTCATTTCTTTAATTCTTTTCTAGAAATAATATTAATATCCCACAGGGCCCAGTCGTCAGTGACCGAGGGTAGCCTCAGCCCCGGTGAGAAAATCCCAGACCCTATGGTGACATCATCCTGAGGTCATAAATGTTTTAAAATTGATTAAATAAATTCCAGAAAATGATTTAATATTGCAAAATCAATAACTTATTATTTATAAGTCAGAAAAATACTAATAATATATCAAAATGTTCAGAAAAATGAAACCTATATAATTAAGATATAATCATGCATTATTCAACAACCTAAATAACAAGTTTAATTAGAACAACCTAGTAACCCTAATAGGTGATTCCGGAGTTTCCCCGAATTAGGGTTTCTACCCCTCGGAACCTCGATTAATTTGTCGAGCATGCCTTAGGTTTACATTCCGATGCAAATTAACTTGACATATCATCATCCTTGCTTGAGCACTGCATTAATGCCATGTGTTGATTGTTTCCCCTCTCTTTCCGGTATTTGGTCCTTTCCGGTAGAATACGATGTTGAGACCGAGATCGAAGCCCGAGGACAACACCGTCGAAGATCGAAGATCGACGAACAATACTTGGCCAACTCCAACCAAGTCAAGTTCAAGGCTTCCGAAGATCTATTTATCTGCTATCAACAGGCAAAGTCAAGCATAGCCCCACCATGATATCATCCTATGATTCCGAAAGCATTTCAATTCCTGCCATGATGCATACGATTCTACTATGGTCTTTTATCGATAGATAGAGTATCCTATCTATTGCATTACTCCCTTTGAGCTTATATTACCTGATCCACTGCTCCTAGCATAACTAGGTTTGTCTTGTGTGTATTGCTAGAGCGTATATCTGTGTATTTCTTAGCCATGCATAGTTGTCGGTTCTGGTCCATCCAGATGATGTATCAGATGTAGAGAATCTAGTATGATAGGAGAACATGATGAGATGAGATCAGATGTGATATGAGTTAAACATGCTAAGGCTTATATGGGAGGCCACGGTGGGATGTGGTTTTTTAGTCCCATGCTCGCCACCACTAGGACCTGAGTTCTTGCCTTTGGAACCGAGACGAGCGTACAACCACACGGGGCCTGGAAAACCTCACGAGCAACTAACTTGCCTAGTAGATTCCATGAGTCACATAGTTCGGGCGTTCCATTCGACATACGCATTGAAAATGTTTTCGAAAGAGGGGGTGAAGGAGGTGCATTCATACATGTAGGGAAGCGTGGACCGGGTTGCTTGGGGTTGATGGCGCCCCTGATAAACCAACCTTCCCTCACATCTTTAAGTACCGGCTTCGGGATTTGACCCGTTACAGCGGAATCATACTTATTGCATGACTCATGGTCTCGGCGAAAGCAAGGTAAAGGTCGTGTCTAACAACCCTCTGCCGGCCTTCCAAGGAAGATGGCTTATCTAGTGGCATTAAGAGAAGGTTAGTACGTGTGGGTAAAGTTTTACACCCCTGCATGGTTAAATCTTTTCGAAAAGCCGTGTTCACGGTTATGAACGCTTGGTGACCAGATTCTAAGATCATAGATAACTGTAACCTAATCGTAAAACTTGGCAGATCAACGTGAGCTTAAGGATGCTTCCTCATGGGTACGAGGGGGTGATCCTAGTTCAGATGATGATGATTCGGTTAATATCAAAATATGATGATCAATGTTTCGGAGACTTCGCTCTCTTATCCCCTTTTAAAATACTCTGATTAGACGAGCTTCTTCTCTCTCTCTCTCTCTCTCTCTCTCTCTCTCTATCTCTCTCTCTTGTTTTATAAACAAAGATGGCTTTATGCAAAACAACTCCACCAACCATAAGTCGTGCGAAGTACCCCCGGTACTCACCCTTGCTTTGTTGATGCTTTTGGCAGAGTAAGTGTTCACCTGAAGACGAGTTCTGTACTACATCGACATCGACGAGTAGCTTGGGGTTCCCGACCGGTAGCTTGGAATCTATGGGCTGGGACGTCATCGTTATGCTTCAGGCCTCTTAGGACATTTGTTAAGTTTTCTATACTTAATAGCATAATTTGCCTTCCGTTGTTTGATGTTTGTGGTTTGTGACCTCTGGTTGTAATAATTTGGTTCTCTGCTCAGTTATGAGCTTGATGTAATAAATTTTTGTGTCGTAGGGTCACTGCCGTGTTACCGATTCTTCACTGAATATTCTCGAGCTCAAGGTTAAGCTTATTTCAGACGGAGGTTTGGAATTTGTCTAGCCCTGATCTCGGGGGTGTCACCGTTTTTGGTATCAGAGCAGTACCGACCGTAGGAAAACCTTGCTATTGGTCGATGTTGAGTCTAGTGCTTGTGAAAACTATTTTAAAAGCTGAAAAGTATTTGCAAAAACTCTAGTATGCTTCTTTTCTCCTTATCTGGTTTCGCTCTTACTCTAGGTCATCGTATCTGGTGTTGATTTTGGAAAAGTTTTGATATCTCTTCTTGTCCTTCAAAACTTAGGTGCCTTATAGGAATGTCATTTCTAAGCCAGTTGACCTAGTGTTAAGTTCTCTAGAGTTGTGTGAGTTGTGAATTCCTTGTTCCCTTGCTCTTTTTCATTTGAGAGATTGTTTTCTATAATGATCTCTCTATCTTTTCGGACCTACAATATTATACCGTTGGATCTGTAGTGTTCTGTTCTAGGCTTCGAGGTTTCCTTTCGCCTCGCGTGCCTCCTTTTTATTCGTTGGGTACTTCAGAAGGTGTTCCTTCTTTTATAATTTACCTCGTGATTACTACCTTGTAGTGTACTCCATGTCACTCAAGTAGTAGTTACTCCTTTCTCGGGTTTTAACCCTTGGACTTGAACATAAGATTCCCGATTGTGCTGGATTCTGGTGTTCTGTATCTTGTACATGAAGGCGATCTTTAACTCTAGATCCATTCCTGTGACCCCTGTTGTTAATGTTTATATATTACCTCAGGATGGCTGGTACTACAATTCTAGCCTCCAAGCTTGTGGCTTTTGTCGCGATCGAATTGTGACAACTAAGGACTTCCCCTACCACCTGCTATGGCAGATGTCCTTTAATGGAACCAAATAGATCACGGTAAGAGTACTCCTCGCGAGTCTCGCATCTGTACTCGTGACTCTGCCACACCTTACCCCTTCGCTGCATTGGTTTTCGGAAGGTTGTTGACTTATGCATCCACATCTCGGGATTCTATCCTAAGCATGTTCGTTTCCCTTGTTGTTTTCTGACCTTTGTCTACCAGTTGGTAGCCAAGTAGTTATCTGCATTGGTGTCTTCCGATGCAAGATACTCTTGTGGTCTGTCATGACAAACCATTTCAGAATGTCTAGGAGAAACAAACTCCAGTACCTCGTCATATCTAGGATCAGGTCAAAGTGTTGTAAACCGCAGATCAAGAGGCATTCATTAGCTTCTTTCTGTTCTATCTTAAAGTATCACAATCTTTTATACTAAGTGGTCGTGTTGAGTTTCATGACCCCTTAATGAAGTGATGCTTTCACACATGGCTAACCACCCTTCCTCGAGCTTTCACGCTCGTGAGTGATGTGTGTGCGTAATAATGTGGCCATCTGAGATTCTTAGCAATTTTTATTATTTTGAACTCTAAGGACATTTGAGTCATTCTTAGCGTGATTGGTTAACCCTATCACTAAGCAAAGTTTGACTGTGTTACCAAGTCCATTGTTCTGGTGCACTCCCTTCGGTCAAAGAGTTAGGCTCGTTCTGAAACTCTGAGACTATGTCTTCTTGCCTTACCAAGCAAGTTTCCTCTTGAACAAAGTGACATATCGGTGGTTGGTGATATTCTAGATGTCTACTAGAAGTATCCCCATGTTGCCACATGACCGTGATGTCATGTTGTTGAGCAAGCAAGTTCTATGAACTTCAACTTTCTCCAAGGATCCGTACTAGATACCCCTGAACTAGTTGGTTGAGCTTAAACAACAACTTGGAGAGTTGTAAGAGAAAAGTTTATCCGACCCAGTTCCTTTCTAAAGGATGTCTAGTTTTGGTTCGCACTGAAGAAAGATAGTATCTCCTCTCTGGAAATGTTATCTTCCCCTCTTTTGATTAGATTTGGGTTATCGTCAAATCAAACTCAGTTCCAAGGACTATCTTGATGGTGTTTCTACTTGTGATATTTCACTTGAGTACATCTTTGTGTCCTTCGATCCGACCAATATTCTTGCCTTGTTCACACAACATATGAGCCCATCTTAATGGATTGTCTTGATAAGTTCGTTGTTGATCCCATCAATGACATTCTTATTTTCTCCATGCTAGATTTGATTCATATGGAACATTTGGCATTAATATTGGAAAAATTCGAGAACCATCTTTGAGTCATCTCGAAGTATGTGTTCTGGATGCTAGAAGTGACCTTCTCTAGTTCATGTGCAAACGTTGAAGGATGTCACCGTGGATTCGAGTAGAGTTAGCTCCGTTACCTAAGGACACATGTGTGTTTTGTTGTTAGCACCTTATGTGAGTGTAGTTATCTCTTGACAAGTTGTAAATACATAGGTCTAGCAATCTAGCTCGTCTCTTGGAGCTTTACACTATAGTCCCTATCTTGAGAATCTAGTAACTTTACCTTTGCGGTAAATGTTGCAAACTTTCTATTCGGACATGCTGAGTCTGAAATATCATACCACCTAACCAAATCTGAATCTCAAGCATATACGATGGTTGGTGTTCCTCAAGGTTTTGACATAGGTCTCTTTGTAAGTCTGGCAAGATTGATGTAATGGTTGACATACTTAGCCGAAAAGACCTTTTGTCGTATTCTTTTGAACTCAGCAATATCAACCACAGAAATTACCGACTTGATACGTCTAGAGGGGGGGCGAATAGGCTTCTACCCAATTTTAATTTGTTTCTCACTTTTAGGCTCAACGAGAAAGTAAGTTATCTAAATGAACAACCTAAATGCAAGATAACTTACAACAACCACAAGAACGGTAAATAGCAAGGAGTAAAGGAAGGGAACGAAGTAACTGGAGCGAGGACACGGAGATATGATTCCTGTAGTTCACTCCCAAGGAGATACGTCTATGTTGGATACGTGTCGGGGCCACACAAGATCACCCGAGCACCACAAAGGCCTCACCTTCTTATCCGGTGAGCTCCCCCACAAAGGAGGCCTCACAATCCACGAACCGGTGACCTTGAAGGCGCCAACCGAAACCTTTACACCAAGGTTGAGGGGGAGGCTCCACAACTCAATTGGAGGCCCTCAATGACACCTCGAAGCTTTACAACACAAGCCTTAGCTCCGAGGATGCCCTACACCGTCTAGGGTTTCAAGAAACCCAAGAGCAACAAGATCCACAAAGGATGGGTGGGGGAAATCAAATCTTCTTTGGTGGAAGTGTAGATCTAGGTCACCTCCCTCACCTCTCAAAATATCAAGTCATTTGAGTGGCTGGAGAGAGAGATCTAGTGAGGTGAAGATCAAGCATTAATGGAGGAGAGAGAAAAATTCGAGAGAGATGGGAGGAAGAAGAGGGGTGCCTTAAATAGGCCCCCCGCACTGAACCGTTTCAGCCCCCACGACCTCACCGGAAGTTCCGCTCAGCCTGGCTCCAACGGTCATCAGACTGTTGACGCCCGCTCCAAAAGCTCAACCGGAAGTTCCGGTCAAAACAGACCGGAAGTTCAGGTCAAAACAGACCGGAAGTTCCGATGAACTTCCGATGCAAGTTCCGACCCAAGTTCCGGCAAATAGAACACTTCAAACAGAAGTTTACTGACCCTTCAACGGAACTTGGAGCGGAACGTGGGGCGGAAGTTCTGGGTCGCGAGCCGAATCTGACCGGAAGTTCCGGCGTCTGGGCGGAAGTTCCGCTCAGTACTTCCTGTCAGGGCAAGTTCCGGTGCAAGTTCCGGCCCAAGTTACGGCAAATAGAACACTACATACAGTAGGTTACTAATTCACCAGCAGAACTTGGGGCGGAACTACGATTGGAACAAGGCTCAGATCAACCCGCAGAAGAAGGCCTGAGCGGAACTTCCGGCGCCAGGCCGGAAGTTCGGTGAGACACAGAAGGCTCCAACGGAACAGAAACTCACTCTCTCACGGAATAGTAGGATGGCTGTGGCGGTGCATATAAGTTAGCGCAAGAACAAGTGATTTCCCATAGCCTTCCGAGATGGACCCCCTCTTAATAGTACGGTAACCTAAAACAACAACCGGAGAGAAAATAGGAGAAAAACTAAAGGCCACCGTCTTCATGAGATCCCAAGAGAGCATCCACACAGATTGAAGGATACATCAACAACGTTTACCCTAAAACTCAAGCGCACAATTAAAACACAAATGGGATTATCATTAACACCAAAAACAGCATGGGAAGATATAATCCTTTCAATCTCCCCCTTTTTGGTGTTAGATGACAATCCCAAAGATTTGCATAGTATAGAAGCAATCTTTGCAATGGACGGGACAAGCTCCCCATATATGTGTGTAAGGTAGAGAAAAAACTCTAAGGACAAGACTGGCACACATACAAGGAAGCTCCCCCTTCCAATTGCAAAGATAGCACAAGTGCAAGGTACAAGAAAGGATAGAGATCATACCAGACACCAACCAAATGTGGTGGAGACAAAAGATGTAATAATAACAATAAGAGCTATGAGGCTCCACCACCATATGCATATGCCCATAAGATGACAACAAGAATACCACAAGCACGGCATTGCATAAGATACCACAAAGATACCACATAGTCTCAAACATAACATGGTCCACAAGGACACATAAGTTCACAGACATAAAAGGTCCACAAGCACACAAATAAACTAGAGAGTTCGCGAGCAAGAAAAGATCAAAGGCAAGAACAGGCTCGCGACTCAACCCATTCAAATCCCGTGGACAACCTAATAGACATCTTTCTCCCCCTTTGGCATCGAGACACCGAAAAGGAAGAAAAGATCAATCTAATCATACCAGCCATGAAAGGGAGGAGGAGCAGACTCAGGGACCCAAGGACCCCACTCAGGCGGCGACGACAGACCAGTGACCTCCTCCTTAGACTCATCCTCAGACCAACGGCAGTTGTTGCGAATCCAATCATCCTTGGGAGCAGTGACAGAGCTAGTGACTGGTGAGCTAGGAATGTTGAGAGCTAACATGATGGCCTTCTGGCGCTGAACATTGTGACGCTGATCTACATACGCCTGATACTCGCGGTCCTGGAGAAAGCAGAAAGTCTTCTTCACCTTCCCAAGCAGCTTCTTTGCCCAAGATGGCTGCCTCTGGAGAGAAGGACCACCAGCACTAGAGCCACCAGGAGCAGAGGAGGGACCACCAGCTTCATCTCGAGCCTTCTGGAGTTCAGCTTCCTTTTCTTCTTGAGAACGAGGCTTTTGGTGCTTACTCACACGCAGCTTCTTCTCCTCATGTATGGTGATGTTGTCTTCAGGAAAGCGAGTGCCAGTCATCTCAAACCACTTGTGATTGATGAGAGTCTGAATGTAGGGAGCATAGATGCAGGAGCGCTTTTCAATAATAGCCTGCCACATCTCTGTGTAGATGAAGTGCATAACATCCATTGACCTGTCAGAGTCATGGCGGAGATAAGTCTGATGCATGAGGTCAACCTGATAGCCATGAAACTGATCAAAGTTGCCAGCCTTGGGAGAGATGGTGTTCAAGTACACCATGCGCATGATGTCATAAACTGGCAGCAGATGATTCACATACCCAACAGACCCCCACTCTTCAATGTAGAGAGGCTCCAGGACCTCAGGATCAGCAGCTTCGGGGCCGTGAACACGCCAACCATTTGCCCCATTGCCAGGCTGAAGGGGATAACCAAGAAGCTCAGTAAACTCATACCAAGTGGCGGTAAGAAACACTCCCCTAGTCATCCACTTCAACACACCTTCAGTAGAGGACTGCATGTGAATAAACAGAGTTGAGTAAAACTGAGCAATAGCATTCACTTCAAAGTTCTGACGGTGCTCCATGAGGGGAATCAGCCCAAACTTCTGGCAAATATAAAGAGCCTAGCCAAAGTATGCATGCTTCTCTTCCATGTGAGTCACATTGATGTACTTTTGAGGAGCAACCACGAACTTCTTCTTCGTGGCATAGATTTCAGCAAATATTTGTTCCTGACGGCAGTTGTGGAAGTGAGGATCCAAGCAAAGATGTTCACGAGCCACGAGGTAGGGATCCGTACGCCTGAATGCAGAGTAAGCTTTCTGAGACCATTTGGAGATTTTGGCTTTGGTCATGTCTGGCCCAGCAGCAGTGGACTTCTGAGAAAGAGCAGGCCTCTTCCCTTCAGCAGCAGCAGCACGGCGAGCAGCAACAGCCTCTGACGACTAGTCTGAGTAGTTGGACGCACAACCTCAACATCTTCTTCATCAATCTCAGGAGGAATGTCAGATGATGGTCGACAGGTACGCTTGCCTTGGCGGGTACCACCTTGCCCTGAGAAGAAAGCACAAGAAGAGGGAGGGAAGGTGGGGTAAGTGCACAAGTTCGGAAGAGGAAACAAAAGAAATAGATTGAAAAATACAATCAGGAAAAAGTTGCATTGTTGCCGGAACTTCCGCTAAATCACCGGAACTTCCGGTGAAATTGGTCCACCGGAAGTTCCGGTCGTGGCTCACCGGAAGTTCCTGTGAGACCACGAACTGACGGTTCCAAACAGCAGTTCACTAGATCTAGATCTAAAAGCCACAAGTGCAAAGATTTTCAATAGTGTATTGGACCAATCTACTCTAGCATGATACCCTAGGCCTACCAAGATCTCCCAACAAGTTCTAGCCAAAGAACTAGCCGAGACATGGTGTGCCCTAACTCAAGCCATGGTGAGAGAGCAAGATCTCCATTAATGGAGGGAGTTGAGGGCAAATACCCGAGTCCATGGCGGGAGATCGAGGTGGGGAAGGTTCCCACGGAGCAGATCTGCGGAGGAGTGGCCGGAGACGAAGGGGTCGGAGCACCTTCGCGGAGAGGGCTTGGCCAGCGGCAGCTCCAAATAGAAGATGGGTCTTGGGGGAAAAAGGAAGAAGATCCTGTTTTCCGCTAGGGCCGACCTTATATAGGACAGGGAGCACCATCGGAAGTTCCGGTCAGGGACGGGAAGTTCCGGCGGACCGAAAGTTCCGGGTCAGGCCTAACACGTTCCAGGTCAGCAGGTGCTTCAGTCAAACGACTAGCTGACCGGAAGTTCCGGCAGCTGACCGGATGTTCCGGTGATGCCATAAAGACCTTCTCAGGTTTGGAAGATAACAAGGAAGAACTTGTGCATGGAATAGAGAGGTATTGAGGAAAGGAAAGGCTTAGGATAGAGAGCTCAAACTATGAAGAACCAAAGCCAACAAAAAAACAAGAAAAACACAAAAAAAGGTCAAAGACACAAATAAATACGGGTCGGTGGCGTTTATAATCACCCTGTTACGGTGTGACGTTTGATGTTATCAAGAAACTCTTCTGGTCTTAGTGATTGACATGATCTCATGGTCTAAGGATTAGGATCACTTCGTAAGTTGTTATAGCAATATAAACTCAATGACTTTGATCATAATGCTATACTTCGGATGAATGTTTATCACACCATTACACTAATGTTGTGATCCCGTTATTAACAACATCCAATGTCTACGATCAGGAAACCTTGATCATCTTGTTAATCAACGAGCTAGTTTATGAGAGAGGCATAACTAGGAACTTTCTGTTTGTTTATTAAACACACATGTATTAATGTTTCCATATTAATACAATTATAGCATGCAAAATAAACATCTATCATATACTTGGAATACACATAATAAACACTTTATTATTGCCTAAAAGGGCATATTCCCTTCAATATTTTGAGGTTTTCAAATTTCAACACCATTTGAAATGTTTCAAATAGAGAGAGGAAAATAGGGTTTAGGGTTTTGTGATTATTTTTCTTGCATGCATTTTTAAATGATGATGCTCATGAATGCACATTCAAACCCTAATGTCTATATAGTAATACTAGGGTTGTTACACCGGCCCAGTTAAAACATCTCGCGCGACCCACTAATTCAAATTTAGATTTATTCATTTAATTTCAAACCCAGTTCTGTACCTAGATTCAAAAATCAACCCAGCTTGATTTACTTAACCAAAATGCATGAAACCAATTTTGTTAGAAAGGTACTGGAATGCTTAATCCAAGCCCGTTAGATTCAAACCAGTTAGATTTGTAGATCACCCATGGGAAAAATAACAAGTCATAAGCTTTTCTGCATTCAATTTTTTTTCAAAAATCAACCATAAGAGCTTTTGAGTTGATTCCAACTCTCAAAAATCACATTTAACTTAGCTTTCAGAATATATAAAAATATATAGGTTTACTTACACAAATAATGTTCAAGTAATAAAAGAATGCCACATAGGCATTTCTAGACACTTTAATTAATTAAAATAAAAGGTTAAACCTTATTAAATTGTGACACCATTTTAAATCACATCCCATGTACTGAAATATGTGGTGATGACATGTGTCAACATGATCCCATGTTTGAGATGGAGAATATTAAATCTTAAGTAGTTTTTCAATGAGTAGAAATTACTTTTCTCAAATAAAATGAATGAGACAAGTGCTTTAATCCTTATAATGTTAGTGATGATGCTAGATCATCTAGTGTGAACCCTTGTGTGAAGATTAGAAATAGTTAAGTATTTTTGGTGATTGTGTACCTCGTATTTATTTATAGACGCTTGTACCGACCAAGGATACGGGGAGGAAGGAGGATACTACGAGGAAGAAGCCGAGGAGAACTTCAACCACTGCCCTACACAAGGCAAGCCAATACTTGCAAGCTACTCATTAAGCAAGCTACCACTTGCAAGATCTACCTGCAAACTTATACCCATTTGATGATACCCAATCATAGTTTTACTTGCGAAGCTTAATACTTTATTTCTTTATCAAAGCTTTCTCTTAGAGTTTACTTAGTAACTTGTAGATAATAGAAGGATATTGGAAGGTAGCATAAAGAGCATAAAACTTGGCCTAAGTTAGATAATCATGATATCATCCTGAGGCATGAGATTGAACTTAGATAAGATACACTTGTTTACCACCCCCACATTAGTATTTACCCCCACTTGTAGATGTTAGTGCTGATCATAAAACTTGATCAACTTTAGATGGGAATACTTAGAGAAAATGGTTATGAAAACCTTAGAATGATGAGTCATTCTACTGAAATATTTTGAAATGTGTTATTGAACACCAAATGTTTTTTGATGATGAAAATGTTTAGGCATGAGCCTTAGCCCTTTATAAAACTGATGGTTGTCTAGATGCGATATCATTCCAATTTTACTGTACAACCACAATACCAGAAATTTGGGTAGGGCTTGAATGGAAATTTATATACCTTAGTATGGGTTCCCTTGCGGCCAAGGTTGAGCTGAGGCTACCTTGTGAAGATTGTCCACCTATGCAGTTCCCAAGATGATAATTGGTCATGGTTGGGAGGACAAATTCATAGGAGAGGTGCCTATACTAGGGCGTGTAATTGAAAGGTTAGGATTGATTATCTGTATTCCCACGTATTCGCATACGTACTATTGCCTTCCACGATGTCAACCATTGCCATGTCGCCATGCCATTAGATTTGACCATTCATCGCCACGTTGTCAACCATTGCCACGTCGCCACGACATTAATAGGTCTCTCGGTTTGATCACAAAACCTAACGCGCCGCCTTTTCCCCAGACACCGCTCTAACCCTAAATTTTTGATCATCCTGCCTAGCTCCGGCGGTGACGTGCGCCGGCGAAGGATCCAGATTGGCGACGTGAATCCGGCGGCCAGCCTTTGAATGCTCCAACCACACGAGCCTTCCCGGCTCCGGCCGTCGACCGAGATCTAATCCTTCACCTGCGAATCTGCCCGGCTCCGGTGGCGACATGTCCGTCCACGCCGATGATAACCGTTCCAGTCCTACATCTCCAGATCAAAGGCCAGCCAGATCTTCTCATCCTCAGGCCGCATCAACCAGTCTCGTGTCCCATCTCGCCACCGGCGCTCGGAAGATGTGAGTAGCTGCCTCTCTAACCCACACTCTTTACATCACCTTTAGCATAGCGGCTTAGGGTTCATCTTTGCATCCACGAGTCCTCCACATATACATCACTGATTACATTAGCGTTTATGGTTTTCTTTGCTTGAACAGATGGAGGACTCTATGCCAACTAGGAGTGACGATGAGAGCATCCCTACGCACAATGGTGATTCAAGTTCGGATGATGAAGATATGTTTTTCTCTGATGATGAGCTTACTGAGAACGAGCTCTTTGAAGAAAACGAATCCGAGTATGATAAGGTCAAGTGAAGTTTATTTTTTATTTTTTAATTTGCACACCTAGAGCATGCAAATTTATACACATACTTTTTAAAGTGTGCAGATGGACATCGATTGTGTAAACAAGGATCGCCATCGGAAAGAATCTATCTCGGAAAGCATCAGTGATGTATGTCTAGTGCTACATTATTTTTATAAGAATTGAATAGCCATGTTATATGACTTTGTGCTACAATGCTGCAGGTTGTACTATTCTCTCATAGTGACCATGATTATTTTGGGGATTCAGACTTAGAAAACTATGATGAAGAGATGGCGGAAGAATCACAAGAACCTGAAGGATCAAAATCTGAATTCAAGAGTGATGTAAGTTGCTTATTGTTGTATGCTAAGGCATATATAGGATCAACCATATGACCACCACTTACATTTCTTTTTGCTTCTAATTGTGTAGGTTACAGACAGTTCAAAATCTGAATTCAAGAGTGATGTGAGTTGATTATTGTTGTATGACAAGGAATATATAGGATCAACCATATGACCACACTTACATTTCTTTTTGCTTCTAATTGTGTAGGTTACAGACAGTTCACAGCATGGGCACAGACAGCATCCAGTGATGCTAGAGTAAGATTTTCAGCATGCTCAAGATGAGCGTGACAGGCATCAGATTGTAAAGGAGATGACCTTCACTAACGAAGCGGCAACATTCGCTTACTACAACGCATACGCGAGAGAACGTGGTTTCAGCATAAGGAAACATAGGGTGAAGCAAAATTCGGAAGGAGTTATTAATTACAGGCAGTTTCTCTGTTCCAGGGCAGGGGAACGCGAGGGAAAGTATGTGCACATGGAGAACCGCAAGAAGGGGCCACGAGCTCTGTCTCGATGCCACTGTCAAGACTATCTCAGCGTGTCGTATAGCAAATCCAAGGGGATTTGGAAAGTTCTGCAATTTAAGAACGAGCATAACCATGTGCTAGCTAGACCCGATGAAGTCTCGTTTCTTCGGTCCCATCGGAAGATCAAGTCTTACCAGAAAGCTGAAATCATGTCACTAGCACAAACTGGGATGCGCAAGTTCGAGATTATGAAAAACTTTATCAGCAAAAGTGGAAGGTGGAGCAAGGTTGGGTTCGTCTCGAAGGATCTTTACAACATGTGTTCCCGGGAGAAGAGGAAGCTCATTGCATCAGGTGATGCTAACACAGCCATCCGAATTATGCAGAACAGGCAGGTCCGTGATCCTGAATTCTTTTTCGATTACCAGCTAGATGATGGAGGAAATTTGAAAAGCATGTTTTGGTGTGACTCTCAGTCACTTCGGGACTATGAGGATTTCGGTGATGTGCTGGTGTTCGACAGTACGTACAAAATGAATCGGTATGGAATGTCGTTCATTCCTTTCGTGGGGTTGAACCATCACCGCAGAACTACTATTTTCGCATGCGCAATCGTCTCCGACGAGAAAATAGAAACATATGTATGGCTCCTTCAAACATTTTTGAAAGCTATGTGTCAAAAGAAGACAAAAGGGGTTATCACTGATGCAAACGGTTCAATGATGAAAGCCGTTGGCATTGCCTTCAAGGATGTGTGGCACCGTGTATGTACGTGCCACGTTGAAAAGAATATGAAAAAACACCTCAATCACGATTCTCTGAATTAATTCAGGTCAATGATATACTACAGCACCTCAGAAGAGGTCTTTGAGCAGAGATGGAGCGCCTATATTAAGAAATGGTAGACGAAGGGAACCAAAGAGTGGCTGAGTAGAATATACAAGAAGAAGATATGGTGGGCCGCCGTGTATCTAGCCAATGGCTTTTTTCTCGGAATGAAAAGCAATCAGACAAGCACAAGAGGAAAAAGGGCCATCCGTTCGCGACCCCTCGGAGCATTAGTCCCGGTTGCGCCACCAACCGGGACTAATGCTGGCACGCATCCCGGTTGGAGCGGGCACGGGGCCAGGGGGCATGGGTCCCGGTTGGTAAGGGGGCATGCGTCCCGGTTGGAGCCACCAACCGGGACTAAAGGTTTGGCCACAGCCACGTGGCGTGGCACGCACCTTTAGTCCCGGTTGCTGGCTCCAACCGGGACTAAAGACCCCTGCCCTCTATAAATGCAACGCCCCAGCCCCCTCCTCTGCCTCCACTCTGTTTTTTCGAATGGTGTAAGGTGTGAGGGTGTGTGCTAGTTTTTTTTCATGCATGCATTGAAGGTGTTTGTTGAAATGTTTGAGTGAAAAATACCGTTGAATTTCTCATAGAACAAAAATATAGAAGGTGTCCGAGACGCACTTGAGCTTATTTCCCTCGATCGAGGTTAGCAATCTTATCTTTTCTAGGTCATTGATACAATTCATGTGTCGGTGTGAATTGGTTATTTCACTATTTATGATGTCCTGTTTTTTGATAAACTTACTTATATGATGCAGATGAACGGTCGGGAATGGATGTACGGTGACCGGCGGGTAGCCGGGTATATCAAAGGCGTGGATAAATTTATCGATGTGGCTACGGCAAACAAAGAGAATGGATTTATACGTTGTCCATGTGTTCAATGTCGGAACAACAAGGAGTACTCTTCCTCGAAAATCATTCGCGGCCACCTGATTATGAAAGGTTTCATGCCCAACTATAATTGCTGGACCAAGCACGGGGAAAGAGGGGTTATGATGGAAGATGGTGAAGAAGAAGATGATGATAACAACTATCATCATATGTTTCCTGAATACAGTGATACTGCAATGGAAGACAATGGAGAGGAAAAACGTGAAGAACGGGCATCAGATGAGCCGGCTGATGAACTTGGTAGGGTCATTTCTGATGCAAAGCGAGACTGTGAAATAGAAAATGAGAAGTTGAAGTTAGAGGGCATGTTAGAAGATCACAAGAAATTGTTGTACCCAAATTGTGAAGATGGCAGCACAAAGCTCGGTACCACACTGGAATTGTTGCGATGGAAGGCAGAGTGTGGTCTAACTGACTCCTCATTTGAAAAGATGCTGAAAATAATGAAGCCGAAGTTTCCAAAACATAACGAACTTCCCGAGAGTACCTACGAAGCAAAGAAGACTCTATGTCCTCTGCGATTAGATGTGCAAAAGATACATGCATGCATTAATGACTGCATCCTCTACCGCGGTAAGGAGTATGAGAATTTAGATAAATGCCCGGTATGCAACGCGTTGCGGTATAAGATCAGACGAGATGACCCTGGTGATGTTGAGGGAGAGCCCCTCCGGAAGAGGGTTCCTGCTAAGGTTATGTGGTATGCTCCTATAATACCAAGGTTGAAACGCATGTTCAGAAACAAAGAGCATGCCAGGTTGTTGCGATGGCACAAAGAAGACCGTAAGAAAGACGGGGAGTTGAGACACCCTGCTGATGGGTCACAGTGGAGAAAAATCGAGAGAGACTTCCCAGACTTTGCAGGTGACGCAAGGAACTTATGGTTTGGTCTAAGTACGGATGGCATGAATCCTTTTGGGGAGCAGAGCTGCAGTCACAGCACCTGGCCCATGACTCTATGTATCTACAACCTGCCTCCTTGGTTGTGCATGAAGCGTAAGTTCATTATGATGCCAGTGCTCATCCAAGGCTCGAAGAAACCGGGCAACGACATTGATGTGTACCTTAGTCCATTAGTTGAAGAACTCTTACAGTTGTGGGGCAAACCAGGTGTACGTGCGTGGGATGAGAACAAACAGGAGCCATTTAATCTACGAGGGTTGTTATTCGTAACCATCAATGATTGGCCTGCTCTTAGTAACCTTTCAGGACAGACAAACAAAGGATATAAGGCATGCACCCACTGTTTAGATAAGACCGAAGGTACATATTTGCATAAATGCAAGAAGGTTGTGTACCTAGCAAATCGACGATTTCTTCCGACCAATCATCCCGTAAGAAAGAAAGGCAAGCATTTTAAAGGTGAGGCAGATCACCGGAAGAAGCCTGAACTCCCTGCTGGTGATGATGTATTTGGTATGGTCAAGGACATAGAAGTAATCTTTGGAAAGGGTCCCGGCGGTCAATCAGTTCCGAACGACGTCGCTACAGGACACGCACCCATGTGGAAGAAGAAATCTATATTTTGGGAGCTGCCATAATGGAAAGTCCTGCGTGTCCGCTCTTCAATCGACGTGATGCACGTGACGAAGAATCTCTGCGTGAACCTGCTAGGATTCCTAGGCGTGTATGGTAAGACAAAATATACACCTGAAGCACGGGAGGACCAACAAATTATGAAAGACCCAAAGAACATGCATACAGATAACAAGACGGATAAAGGGCGTCAGTTAAGTCGTGCCAGCTATGCTCTTACCAAAGCAGAGAAGGAAATCTTTTTTGAAGTCCTTTACAGTATCAAGGTGCCGTCGGGCTTCTCATCTAATATAAAGGGGATAATAAATATGGCAGAGAAAAAGTTCCAAAACCTGAAGTCTCATGACTGTCACGTGATTATGACGCAGTTGCTTCCGATTGCATTGAGGGGGATTCTACCGGAAAATGTTCGAGTACCCATTGTGAAGTTGTGTGCATTCCTCAATGCAATATCTCAGAAGGTAATCAATCCAGATATTCTGCCAAGGTTACAGAAGGATGTGGTACAATGTCTTGTTAGTTTTGAATTGGTGTTCCCACCATCCTTCTTCAATATTATGACGCATCTCCTGGTTCATCTAGTGGAAGAGATTGCCATTCTCGGTCCGGTATTTCTGCACAATATGTTCCCCTTTGAGAGGTTCATGGGAGTCTTAAAGAAATATGTTCATAACCGTGCTAGACCAGAAGGAAGCATCTCCAAGGGATATGGAACAGAGGAGGTCATTGAGTTTTGTGTTTACTTTATTCCTGACCTTAAGCCGATTGGTGTTTCTGACTCGCGGCATGAGGGAAGACTAAGTGGAAAAGGCACGCTGGGAAAGAAAGCAATGATATGTAGGTACGGGGATTCTTTCACTAAAGCACACTACACAGTTCTACATAATTCCACCTTGGCAGCTCCGTATATCGAGGAACACAAGAATATTGTACGCTCCAAAAACCCGGGGAAGCCTGAATCATGGATTACAGATGAACACATGAAGTCTTTCGGTGGTTGGATGCGGACACATCTCTTGAATGACACCACTGTTGGAGATCGGCTATACTTGTTGGCCGCGTCACCATCTTCTACTGTATTGAATTTCCAAGGGTACGAAATAAATGGGAATACATTCTACACGATCGCCCAAGATAAAAAGAGCACCAACCAAAATAGTGGTGTCCGCTTTGATGCAATAGACGAGAATGGACAAAAGGACACATATTATGGTTACATAGAGGAGATATGGGAACTAGACTATGGAGTCTCTTTTAAGGTCCCTTTGTTTCGCTGCAAATGGGTCAACCTGAATGGGGAAGGGGTAAAGATAGACCAGTTGTACGGAATGACAACAGTGGATCTCAACAATCTTGGTTATAGAGATGAACCATTCGTCCTAGCCAATGATGTGTCTCAGGTTTTCTATGTGAAGGACATGTCCTCCAGACCGAAAAAAAGAAAAAATATGCAAACGAATACATCATATGATGAGCCAAAGCGTCACATAGTTCTTTCAGGGAAAAGAAACATCGTGGGAATCGAGGACAAGACAGACATGTCAGAAGATTATAATAAGTTTGATGAAATTCCGCCCTTCACAGTGAAAACCGACCCAAGCATTCCGTTAACTAAAGAAGATGCTCCATGGTTACGTCTGAAGCGGTCATAAGGAATGACATATGCCAAGAAGTTCATGCTCATATTATGTAACTCTAGTTCATGTCTTTCGCGGTTTGTGGCTTGACCGAAGGATATCTTTCGCGGTTTGTGGCCTCTAGTCCCGGTTTTGTAGTCTCAGTTTTTAATATTAATAAATGTCTTGAGTGTTAGTCCCATTTTGTGGCTGGACCGGGAGTGCCTCTATGACCAGTTTCTTGGAGATGCCGGAGGACTAGGCTCCGTCGGCATCTCCCTGAAACTGGTCGTAGTGGTGGCCCTGCTCTCGAAAACCATCTTGCACCTTGTAACTTCACTAACTAGATCAATACGCCTCGGAGCTAACTAATTTCACATATTAGGGAGTGCCTCTATGACCAGTTTCTCGGAGATGCCAGAGGACTGGGCTCCGTCGGCATCTCCCTGAAACTGGCCGCAGTGGTTTCCCTGCTCTCGAAAACCATCTTGCAGCTTGTAACTTCACTAACTAGATCAATACGCCTCGGAGCTAACTAATTTCACATATTAGGGAGTGCCTCTATGACCAGTTTCTCGGAGATGCCGGAGGACTGGGCTCCGTCGGCATCTCCCTAAAACTGGCCAAAGTGGTGTCCCTGCTCTCGAAAACCATCTTGCAGCTTGTAACTTCACTAACTAGATCAATACGCCTCGGAGCTAACTAATTTCACATATTAGGGAGTGCCTCTATGACCAGTTTCTCGGAGATGCCGGAGGACTGGGCTCCGTCGGCATCTCCCTGAAACTGGCCGTAGTGGTGTCCCTGCTCTCTAAAACCATCTTGGAGATGCCTCAAACTGGCTGGAGGACTGGACTCACAAGGATGCATATTTATAGTACAAGCAGATCGGCATAATGTCGACACTCACGACATAATGTCGACACTCACCCCTATTATTAGTGCTGACTCATCTTTAGTCCCGGTTGGTGTCTCCAACCGGGACTAAAGGTTCATCTTTAGTCCCGGTTGGTGACACCATCCGGGACAAGGTACAAGCCGCACGACATAATGTCGACACTCACCCCTATTATTAGTGTTGTCTGGCCCACTCTTCCGCAATCCCTTTAGTCCCGGTTTGTGACTACATCTGGGACTAAATGTGTGCCGAACAATGATCATGTTTCGAAAAAACCTTCACAAAATGACCTATCATGTTCGAGGTTTCATGGCTTTCGGTCCAAATGACCGATGTTATGTGCTGAATCACGGCATAGTTTGTGATGTTGTGCCCATATTATGCATGTGTGTGGACATTGGTATGTAGAAAAATGTTGCAGGAGGAAGTTTTCCTTTTTGTCGCACGGAAAATCCCTTTTCCATTTTCCGAGCGCAAAAAACGGGTCGTTTTGTGAAGTAACCACCAAAATGCCGTTTCAGAATGCTACCGTCCTATTTTCCTAAAATACTAGACCACCTTACATGGACTATATCCCAACCGGTACATCTCAAACCTTTTCGTCCATCCCGGGTAAAAAGGACAAATGTCTGCCGAATCGGCAGGAAGTGGGTCCGGTTTGTACTACAGGTACATGATCTATCGCCCGTGATTTTTTGAAAAAATCATTTTTAGACTCGCAATATGTGGTTTCTTTAGAGATCCAATGCAAGTTCTAACGATGCCCGTCCCCTATCTTCATGCACACCGGTTCGACCATAGGTAGAAATTCAGATAATTCAAAACGGGCATAATAAATTCAAAAAAAATCCGAACAATGAAAATCCTTCGCGTGGTGTCATATTATGTTACATAGTTGAAAGTAAAAATACCAGACTTGGTATATTGATCATGTTTCGAAAAAACCTTCACAAAATGACCTATCATGTTCGAGGTTTCATGGCTTTCGGTCCAAATGACCGATGTTATGTGCTGAATCACGGCATAGTTTGTGATGTTGTGCCCATATTATGCATGTGTGTGGACATTGGTATGTAGAACAATGTTGCAGGAGGAAGTTTTCCTTTTTGTCGCACGGAAAATCCCTTTTCCATTTTCCGAGCGCAAAAAACGGGTCGTTTTGTGAAGTAACCACCAAAATGCCGTTTCAGAATGCTACCGTCCTATTTTCCTAAAATACTAGACCACCTTACATGGACTATATCCCAACCGGTACATCTCAAACCTTTTCTTCCATCCCGGGTAAAAAGGACAAATGTCTGCCGAATCGGTAGGAAGTGGGTCCGGTTTGTACTACAGGTACATGATCTATCGCCCGTGATTTTTTGAAAAAATCATTTTTAGACTCGCAATATGTGGTTTCTTTAGAGATCCAATGCAAGTTCTAACGATGCCCGTCCCCTATCTTCATGCACACCGGTTCGACCATAGTTAGAAATTCAGATAATTCAAAACGGGCATAATAAATTCAAAAAAATTCCGAACAATGAAAATCCTTCGCGTGGTGTCATATTATGTTACATAGTTGAAAGGAAAAATACCAGACTTGGTATATTGATCATGTTTCGAAAAAACCTTCACAAAATGACCTATCATGTTCGAGGTTTCATGGCTTTCGGTCCAAATGACCGATGTTATGTGCTGAATCACGGCATAGTTTGTGATGTTGTGCCCATATTATGCATGTGTGTGGAAATTGGTATGTAGAACAATGTTGCAGGAGGAAGTTTTCCTTTTTGTCGCACGGAAAATCCCTTTTCCATTTTCCGAGCGCAAAAAACGGGTCGTTTTGTGAAGTAACCACCAAAATGCCGTTTCAGAATGCTACCGTCCTATTTTCCTAAAATACTAGACCACCTTACATGGACTATATCCCAACCGGTACATCTCAAACCTTTTCGTCCATCCCGGGTAAAAAGGAAAAAAGTCTGCCGAATCGGCAGGAAGTGGGTCCGGTTTGTACTACAGGTACATGATCTATCGCCCGTGATTTTTTGAAAAAATCATTTTTAGACTCGCAATATGTGGTTTCTTCAGAGATCCAATGCAAGTTCTAACGATGCCCGTCCCCTATCTTCATGCACACCGGTTCGACCATAGTTAGAAATTCAGATAATTCAAAACGGGCATAATAAATTCAAAAAAAATCCGAACAATGAAAATCCTTCGCGTGGTGTCATATTATGTTACATAGTTGAAAGTAAAAATACCAGACTTGGTATATTGATCATGTTTCGAAAAAACCTTCACAAAATGACCTATCATGTTCGAGGTTTCATGGCTTTCGGTCCAAATGACCGATGTTATGTGCTGAATCACGGCATAGTTTGTGATGTTGTGCCCATATTATGCATGTGTGTGGACATTGGTATGTAGAACAATGTTGCAGGAGGAAGTTTTCCTTTTTGTCGCACGGAAAATCCCTTTTCCATTTTCCGAGCGCAAAAAACGGGTCGTTTTGTGAAGTAACCACCAAAATGCCGTTTCAGAATGCTACCGTCCTATTTTCCTAAAATACTAGACCACCTTACATGGACTATATACCAACCGGTACATCTCAAACCTTTTCGTCCATCCCGGGTAAAAAGGACAAATGTCTGCCGAATCGGCAGGAAGTGGGTCCGGTTTGTACTACAGGTACATGATCTATCGCCCGTGATTTTTTGAAAAAATCATTTTTAGACTCGCAATATGTGGTTTCTTTAGAGATCCAATGCAAGTTCTAACGATGCCCGTCCCCTATCTTCATGCACACCGGTTCGACCATAGGTAGAAATTCAGATAATTCAAAACGGGCATAATAAATTCAAAAAAAATCTGAACAATGAAAATCCTTCGCGTGGTGTCATATTATGTTACATAGTTGAAAGTAAAAATACCAGACTTGGTATATTGATCATGTTTCGAAAAAACCTTCACAAAATGACCTATCATGTTCGAGGTTTCATGGCTTTCGGTCCAAATGACCGATGTTATGTGCTGAATCACGGCATAGTTTGTGATGTTGTGCCCATATTATGCATGTGTGTGGACATTGGTATGTAGAACAATGTTGCAGGAGGAAGTTTTCCTTTTTGTCGCACGGAAAATCCCTTTTCCATTTTCCGAGCGCAAAAAACGGGTCGTTTTGTGAAGTAACCACCAAAATGCCGTTTCAGAATGCTACCGTCCTATTTTCCTAAAATACTAGACCACCTTACATGGACTATATCCCAACCGGTACATCTCAAACCTTTTCGTCCATCCCGGGTAAAAAGGACAAATGTCTGCCGAATCGGTAGGAAGTGGGTCCGGTTTGTACTACAGGTACATGATCTATCGCCCGTGATTTTTTGAAAAAATCATTTTTAGACTCGCAATATGTGGTTTCTTCAGAGATCCAATGCAAGTTCTAACGATGCCCGTCCCCTATCTTCATGCACACCGGTTCGACCATAGTTAGAAATTCAGATAATTCAAAACGGGCATAATAAATTCAAAAAAAACGGGCATATAAGTTAATTCATTTTAAAAGGTTACATTAATTTTTTCAAAAAATAGAATATGTTTTTGAATTATTTATTCAAATCCATACACTTCTTATGTTTAAAGTTTTTCTAAATTCCAAATTGATATTAAAAAAATATAAGTTAATTCATTTTTAATTTAAATGGTTCATATTTTAAATGGTTACATTAATTATTTTTTAAAACAGAAAATGTTTTTGAATTATTTATTTAAATCCAAACACTTTTTATGTTTAAATTTTTTCTAAATTCCAAATTAATATTCAAAAATATAAGTTAATTCATTTTAAAAGGTTACATTAATTATTTTTTAAAAATAGAACATGTTTTTGAATTATTTATTCAAATCCATACACTTCTTATGTTTAAAGTTTTTCTAAATTCCAAATTGATATTAAAAAAATATAAGTTAATTCATTTTTAATTGTAAATGGTTCATATTTTAAATGGTTACATTAATTATTTTTTAAAACAGAAAATGTTTTTGAATTATTTATTTAAATCCAAACACTTTTTATGTTTAAATTTTTTCTAAATTCCAAATTAATATTCAAAAATATAAGTTAATTCATTTTAAAAGGTTACATTAATTATTTTTTAAAAATAGAATATGTTTTTGAATTATTTATTCAAATCCATACACTTCTTATGTTTAATGTTTTTCTAAATTCCAAATTGATATTAAAAAAATATAAGTTAATTCATTTTTAATTGTAAATGGTTCATATTTTAAATGGTTACATTAATTATTTTTTAAAACAGAAAATGGTTTTGAATTATTTATTCAAATCCAAACACTTTTTATGTTTAAAGTTTTTCTAAATTCCAAATTAATTATCATTTAAAAAACAATACAAATTTAAACCCCAAAATAAAAAATAAGGCGGGAACAGAGAGAAAATACCTGAAATTTTTTGAAAACATGGGAATATGTCCCGGTTGGAGCCACCAACCGGGACTAAAGACCCCCTGCGCGTCAACCCTTGGTCTGCTGAAAATAATGGACTATAGGTCCCGGTTGGTGGCTCCAACCGGGACGTATAACCCTTTAGTCCCGGTTGGAGCCACCAACCGGGACTAAAGGTCCTTTGGTTATAACCCTTTAGCCCTTCCTCTTCTTCTTCCCTTCCCCATCACTTCTCTGCTTCACCGACGCGCGCAAACCGCCCCCGACGCCGGCAGGCTGCCCGAGCTCGCCGCCCCCGACGCCGTCAGGCTGCCCGAGCCCACGCGTCGCCGTCAGGCTCCATCCGCCAGCACCGCCGCCTCCGTTCATGCGCGCACCAGTCGTCGCCCACGACTCCATCTTCCTCGACCCCGACCGTGCTCGCCGGCGTCGATTCGCTCAACCTCGACCTCCCGCGCTCTCTCCGACCAACCTCACGCGCTCAGGGTGAGCAAGCGAACCTTCTGGATGCTTCCTTCCTTCCCCTCTCACTGTAGTTCATGCCTGCGCCGTTAGATTCCGCGTTCGCCGCCGTCGGCCGTCGTTGTACCACCTTCTCCGGCAACCAACAGAGGGCGGCGCCGCCAATTTTGAGTAGGCGCGGGCGGCGCTGGCGAGTAGGCGCGGGCGGCGCTGCCGATCAGTAGGTGCGGGCGGCGCTGGCGAGCCGCGGCGTCACGCTGACGTGGCCACGGGCCCGCTGACGTGGCCCACGGTGGCTTGCTGATGTGGCCTAGGGCCCAGCACTCAGTGGCAGTGGCTAGGTTCTGTCTTGGTAAAAAAAACCCAACCCTTTGCTGATGTCATATTGACACAGTAATTCAATTTTAAATGATTTAATAATTCTAGAAATTGATATAAACTTGTAAATTCAATATCTTTTTATTTATAAGTCAGAAAAATACAAATAATATATAAAATTGTTCAGAAAAATGAAACCTATCTATTTAACCTATAATCATGCATTGTTCAACAATTTAAATGACAAGTATAATTAGAAGAACAAATGCACCCCTCTCATATGTTCCGGAGTTTCCCCGAGTTAGGGTTTTCACCCGTCGGAACCCCGATTAAATCGTCGAGCATGTCTTAGGGTTACATTCCAATGCAAATTAACTTGTCATATCATCATACTTGCTTGAGCATTGCATTGATGCCATATGTTGATTGTTTCCCTTTCTTTTCGGTGTTTCGATTATTAGGTTTATTATTAGTTAGGTATTATTAGGTTTATTAATTAGTTTGGTATTATTGGTCTTCGACCCCACTGGTCAGTCAATGTGGGTAGCCCCAGACCCGATTCACATTGTCAGTCACTTTGGTTAGATAAGGAATCATTAATACCCCTTAGGTGCATGTGGATTCGACGATGTGCCTTCACCAGGGCATTCTGAACCCTCTTAAATCGATTCCAATATGGTATTTTGTTAGTATCTAGTGTTACCTATCTGCTGGATAGTTTCCCTTTTGTAGCCTTATACTCATGTTCCCCTCTCATATGCATCGGAGGTTTCTCCGAACTAGGTTACACCCCTCGGAACTCCGGAATATTGATTTTAGTTGATTTTAGCTAGAGTTACCTATCTACTACACGGTTTCCTTTTTGTAGCTAGGTTTAGCGTTTCTCTTCATTTTTATTATTGTGTATGTATATATTAGGGTTTCTCCTTAACTTTCTCCTTTAGCCGCTTTGACTTATTCGTTTTTCCACCTATGCAGAAAATATGGACCCACACGTCAGAGACGAAGAAAAGGAAGAGTTGATCCAAGGTGTGATCCGTGGGGAAGATAATTTAGACGTATCAATGTTTCTGAACAACTCCGGTGAGGGTGATCCTCTTTTTACCGGAGTAGACAACTTGTTTGAGGTTGAAGGTGTTGCCTTCCGCGAGGGAGAAGGCGATGCCTTGTGTAATCGAGAAGACGACCGCTCCGGCAAGGTGCATGTAATATAAATCAATTCATTAATTAATCATCTTCTATCTATATAGAAATAGTAACGATGATCTTTCTTCTTTTAGCCCTCCGGATTGAAGGAATCTACTGAAAAGAGCAGACGAGGCCCAACCAAAAAGTTGCAAGACCATGAGAGGTTTAGGATCGAAGATGTCGCTGAAGACGGCAGACCGACAGCTCCCGAAGTTGTCGCAACCAAATTTGTGGCACAATGCGGAGTAATCGTTAGGGACTTAATCCCGATCACCATTAGAAATTGGAATAGGCCTGCTAAAGCGGATGAAGAGGGAACATGTTTATTTTGAAGGGAATATGCCCTGAGAGGCAATAATAAAGTGGTTATTATGTGTATTCCAAGTATATGATAGATGTTTATTTTGCATGCTATAATTGTATTAATACGGAAACGTTAATACATGTGTGTTTAATAAACAAACAGAAAGTTCCTAGTTATGCCTCTCTCATAAACTAGCTCGTTGATTAACAAGATGATCAAGGTTTCCTGATCATGGACATTGGATGTTGTTAATAACGGGATCACAACATTAGTGTAATGATGTGATGAACATTCATCCGAAGTATAGCATTACGATCAAAGTCATTGAGTTTATATTGCTATAACAACTTACGAAGTGATCATAGTCCTTAGACCATGAGATCATGTCAATCACTAACACCGGAAGAGTTTCTTGATAACATCAAACGTCACACCGTAACAGGGTGATTATAAAGATGGATTCAGAACTAACAAAGTGTTATGTTGAGGCTCATGGATCAAGAGTGGAATTTGTTCATCCCGATGACGGATAGATATACTCTGGGCCCTCTCGGTGATATCACATTGATTAGCTTGCAAGCAAGTGATTTGATCACTAGAATGTTATATCACAGGAACGAGAAAAGAGTGCATGTCGGTAACGAGATTAAACTAGGTATGGAGATACCGATGATCGAATCTCGGATATGTAATATATCGTGAAACAAAGGGATTAAGATACTAGCGTAAAAGGTTCCGACGATCACAAGAAAGTCATCGTTGAATGTGTGGGAGTCAGTATGGGTCTCCAGATCCCGCTTCTGATTATTGATCTGAGAGGGGTCTCGATCATGTCCGCATTATTCACGAACCGTAGGGTGACACACTTAAGAGACACCGACATCCAATTGGAGCAAAAGTTTCATGCCGAAAGAATGAACAAGCGCAGGAATTTATTTCACTAGATACCGAAACAGGTTTTCGGGTGAAATTGCATAAAGTGGTTATGCATGTGAAATAGAATTCTAGCAAGGGGTTATTTGTGAATGTTTGTCATTAAAGTAATTGACAAAATTCTGAATAAAATAAAAGAGTTTTATTTAATGAGAGTTTGCATTAAATTTGGTGGAAATTTAATGGGAATTTTGAGTGGACTTTTGAGTGGAGGGAATTTAGAGGAGTTTTGTGAGTGGAGTGTCCACCCACATGAAGAGGGGAGGGCAAGGGGCAGCCCCCATGCGCCGGCCACCCCCTTGGGGTTCCCCCCTCCTCCTATAAAAGGAGCCCCTCCTCCTCACTTGTCTCTCACACCTCCTCGTGAAGGATCTCTCTCCCCCTCTAGAATTTATCCCCCATGGTCTCGGACTAGCGAGATACATGTTCCCGGTGGCTATTCGGCAAGAAAGAGTTGTGCTTCCGCTGCATCGCTGGAGCGAGGAGGCGGAGGTTGCTCGGTGCCTCGAACGTGTGTGCGAGCACGGATGCGCTGCTGATTTGCGGCGCTAGGACTTCCTCTCGATCTTGAGATCGGCAAGAGATCGTCTACATCAACCACGAGTTGAACTCGTTAAGCTTTGTCGGTCTTCAAGGGTATGTTCTCTACGGATATACATCCGCCCGTTGTTTGTATCTAGTATATATAGATCTTGGTATATAGTTCACATCGTAGGAAAATTTTTGTTTTCTATGATGCGAACCCTACATATTTGTCCCTAACCACGCCAAAGATTTACTGTGGAAGAGGCTCATGGTTAATTTCAAACTACCGAAGATAGAGCTGGATCCAAATGCGGAGGATCCAGTTGAGGACGCCTTACAACATGGGAGAGCCATGGAGGCTAAGGTCAGGGAGTGGGCTTTGAAGAAGATGGCCCAGTGTTTCACCAACTGGAAGAAAAGATTGCACCTTGACTATGTCGTGAAAGAGAAGACTCCCGATTTCAAGAATATTCAGTTTGAGAAGATAAAACCATTCTGGGATGAGTTTGTGGAATACAAGAAATCAGAAAAAGCTAAGAAAATGTCTGAAATGAATAAGATGAATGCTGCTAAGAAGAAGTATCACCATACTATGGGGCAAGGTGGCTACAAGGTTGGCATTCCTAAGTGGGAGAAACTTGAGCAGGAACTGCGTGATAAAAATATCACCCCAGAGACAGACGATTGGGTAGAACGTGCAAGGAATTGGTTTTACGGGCATGGGGGCACGTTGGACTCGGAAGGGAGGTGTATATATAACATACGACATAAAGAAGACCCCTTGCCAATCGAGAGGATGAGAAAAGCAGTAAAGGCTGTTAAAGATGGGGACTTCATTCCCGATAGAGAGAATGATGAGCTCACACTCGCCCTTGGAAATAAGGAACATGATGGACGAACACGAGGCACAATAGGCTCCCAATCATGGAGGACTGGGTTTCCCGAAGAGAGGAAGAAATATCCTGATAGAAGCCGTTAGAGGAGTAAGGACAGGGCGGCAGTTGAAGCAGAAAGTCAGAAAGAGCGAATGCGTTTAATTGAAGAACGATTAAAGCAAAAACAAGATGAAATTAACTCACTTAAAGAGCAAAGTACTACCGGCCCATCTCAGCAGCACACTGCATTCGATGCTACCGGCCTATCGAATAATCGAAAAAGCAGTGTGGCTTCCACCGAGGTCCCGGGTGATGACAATGGCGATGCCGATGATGCACCGACGATGGCTCCTGTTGGCTACCCAGTGGATGATATCACAGAGATGACACACTGCGAGCTACATGTCAAAGTTGTGAACATATCAATGAAGCTGGCGGTCGGCTATGCCTTACCAATTGGACCCACACCAACTTACCACAGTCGTCCGGTTCCAGAGGGCTACGCTGTTGTCGGCGTGGATGAAATCATGCCCACCTTTGAGGTTTTGGATCTTCACTACCCTGCTGGTGAAGGGGATGTGACTGTGCTGGGTGACGCAAAAAACGTCACCATTCTATGGCCGAAGGATTGTATCGTTCTTCGAAATCACACGCCAAGGCCATCTTCGCCGCCGCCTCACCCGTCTCCAGCGAGGTCGTCGCCGCCGCGGCAGCCGTCTTCGTCGCCTCACCCGGCTCCGTCGCCTCACCCGGCTCCGTCGCCTCACTAATCTCCGGTGCAGCCATCGCCGCGGGAGCCATCGCCGGCGCCTCAGGATAAAAAGCGTAAGCGTACCGCTACTGTGCGTCGTAAGCGATCGCCGAAACGTAAACAAGAGCCTCTTCCAAAAGTACCAATGGTTCCTCCCAAGAGAGCTTATGACTGTACTGAAGAGGAGACTGCGGCGATCGTTGATGCGGAAACGACAGCGTTTTTCGCTAAGCTGAGGCGGCCGAAAGAGCCAGAGTTCCCCAGCACCAAAGAAGAAAAAGCCAAAGTGTTGAAAATGCTAAAGACTCTTCATCAACCCGAGCCAAAGCTGTCATCAGACTATGAGCGTTCTATTCTCAAGTCACATGCAGCACAAAAAGCCTCGAAGAGCAGTACTGATGCAAGCGGGAAATCTGTTGCCCAGCTCGGAGAACAAGCAAAACAGACTTGCGCCCCTCTCAAGGTGATTTCTCAAACCAATGTGGGGTCGAGCAAATATGGGGCCGAAGAGCAGTATGATCCAGAGGTAGTTGCACAATACGGAGAAGCTGCCGCTGCTCAAGGTATGAGTATTGCCCAGTACTTATCCCCGTTAGAGTTCTTCCCCGTGAGTGAAGTAGCATACCAATACCAGTACGGAAAACCTCTCGTCAAACCTGAGGAGGTAAACAATCTTCCAACAAAAATGCGAAGATTGCATAACTGGTACATGCATGCCACAAGGGCCGGGGCTAACTGGATAGTGCTGAGGGTTACAAAAAAGCATCATGGGAAAGATAAGGATGACATGATATCCATTGAATTTGATGAACTATTTCAATTATTCAATCAAGCCCCCAGGATATCCATTGAGGGTTACAAATCTATGACATTGGCTTCATTGACCCATATTGGGTTCATGAAGCTAATCTCAAAATAAGCCCCCAGGATACGGAGGATAATATAGTACACGCGTTAAGGTTTCAAGAAACCAAAAGGGAAATACTATTTCCTTACAACTTCCAGTGAGTGTTATTGTCTTGTATACACTTTCTATTTCGCTTACTCGATGTTAAGTATATAATTGATTAGTTCTGCATTCGCAGGTACCACTATATTGTGTTAATCATTCAACTTGACAAAGGGCGTGTACTAGTCATGGACTCGAAACATAAACCCCTTGAGACGTGGAAGGACATGCAGATACTTCTCCAGCGGTAATTCTAATCATTACGACACTATATCGGCAACGTTCGTGAATTTTATGATATCAAGTACTTAATAACTTATTTTATTCATTTTCTACGCCGGGCAGCGCTTGGAAACGGTTCACCAAGAAGGCTAGGGGTGTTTGGAAAGAGGAGCTTACATTTCAATCACTAGATGTAAGCACCACTAGCTATATCCGCGCATCTCTTTGATTCTAGTTTTGATACAGTTATTATCATGCTTGATTATTATTTTGATTGAACTCTGTTATCGTAAAGTGCCTGACGCAGGGACCAGGTAACAATCTATGTGGATACTATGTATGCGAGTTCATCCGGCAGACGTGCGATGAGAAGGGCAGAAATTTAGAGCAACTCCACGTACGTAAACAATTTCTATAGTTTTTAATTACAATCAAATTGTGTTTAGTTTCATATTCATATAGGCTGACTCCTTTTTTAAATCAGATCGAACGTCTACGGGACGGTCTTCTGCCAAAGGATCGCATACGAGCAATACAGGAGGAATTGGCGGGATTCTTGGATGCAGAAGTCCTAAACACACAAGGGGAATACTACTCGGCTGTGTATAGACAATAGGAATTGTAAAAATAGCAACTTTCAAGAAATTGGCCGGTAGCATCGAATAGCAACTTTTGTATGTAGTGCATGAACTCGATCCGTGTATTGAATGTAAAATGTTGTCATGATGATCTTGTGTAATATAAGGTTCCTTCATTGATAAGTGCAAAACACTAAATAAACAATAAAACAACCTAAATGAATTCTCTGCCGCGGCACAAAAAGTGGCGAAAATGCTGCCGCGGCAACAAAATGTGCCAAAATGAATTCTCTGCCGCGGCAGAGAAATGGGCCAAATCTCTGCCGCGGCAGCAGGTTATTAGTCCCGGTTCGTGTTACGAACCGGGACTAAAGCCCCCCCCCTCGCACGGAGCAGATGCCACGTGTGTGGCCTTTTGTCCCGGTTGGTGGGGCAACCGGGACTAAAGGTTCGGGCTTTAGTCCCGATTGCCCCGTCCCGGTTGGGCAACCGGGACTAATGCCCCTTACCAACCGGGACCTATAGGGCGTTTTCTACCAGTGAAGAGAGAGTTTGAACTCGTGCCTACACCTTCATCTTGACTCTAAAATGACACTGGTGGATTTGATCGTGCACTACGAGAATGCCATTGACTGTATCTGTCAGGAAGATGCACGACAGGACTGCGAGGACTCACAGACATTACCTTTGCCGGTTACTAAATACAAAGATATTGAATCTGCTGCAGCGAAAGTATTCACTGCAGAAAACTTCTATATCTTGCAATCGGAGCTGAAAAGAGTTGATGGACTCAAGATTGCTGAATGTGCGCAAGGTGATTCCAGTGATAATAAGTACTCTCTGATATGGGCAGATAAACCTACTAGGCAGTTTGACGTGACCTACACGCTTAACAGTGAGGAAACTATAAAGTGCTCCTGCGGAAGAATGGTAGGAAGGGGCTACCTTGCAAGCACATCATCTATATGTTGGATTACCTACAACTAGAAAAAAATACCAACTTGTTGTGTCCTTCGGCGCTTCTCAAAGAACACAAGATTTGGATTATCTACGAAGCGCGAGAGCGATATGTTCAGATACGGATAGTCAAGTGCAACCGAGAGGACAATTTTTTCTGACTTGAATGTACGATCTCAAGAAGTTCTCGCAGTGTTATGCCATGATGAACAGTCTCGTCATGAATACAATGAATTCATCGATCAACTAATGCAAAGGACAAAGGGGCTCAGCAATATTCAAACAAGCTACTTCGATGCAGATGCACAGAGCAGCAAGGAAAAAGCACCTCAAGTTGGCGATCCACTAAAAGTTAAATCCAAAGGCGCGCCTAAGAAAAACAAACGAGTTGGAGCTGACGATGCTAATCCACCCATGAGTAAAAATGGCAGACCACTATCATACGATGAACAAAAGAAGAAGAAGAAGAAGAAGAAGAAGAAGAAGAAGAAGGGGAACCACCTGTGCAGCGCATGCAATACTGCTGGTCATAACAGGCGAAACGCTAAATTATGCAAACTACATCCGCAGTAAGTCATTCCTAGAGTACAACTAAAAATCATTATCAAAACTTTCTTTGAAATTGTCAATAGCTAACTGCGCATTACTGTTATGAATGCAGGTATGTGGAGGTAGCAGAAAACTAGACGTTGCCCTTAATTCATAAACTTTGTTCATACCAAAGACAGAGTGCACCACACACACAACACAGAGAACTTTGAGCAGGACAGGACAACCTGTGAGCACGGCGTTCACGGTGGACTGCTACGTGCACTCGACTCAACTCCACTGCGTACCGCTACACCTGAGGTGGCAGGCTAGGACTCGCCGGCATCAGCTCTCCATGGACACCATCTCGCGCAAAGCACACGTCGCCGGCAGTGTCATCCTCGCGCACCGAGCTAGCCTCTCCGACACCCGAAGCTGAAGCCACGCCGCCATCACATCTACCTCGCAGCGAGGCGCACCATGGACGGCATCGTGCAGCCGAACACCCGCTTCTCCTCGTCGCCAAAAGGGATATGTGAAGCAGGAGGGCATCGACGTCGCGGACGCCTTTGGGCCTGTTGCACGGCTGGAGTCCGTGCGGCTCCTGCTGGCGCTTGCCGCGCACCGCAGGTGGGTCTGCTGGCCAGGGGCGCTAGGCGATGCGCCTGCACAAGCCACTCTATGGACTCCGCCAGGCACCTACAGGCTAGAGCCTGGAACGCGAAGTTAGACGCCACGCTCGACGCGCTCGGCTTCAGTTTAGGTGTTAGTCTGACAGACTTTCAGTTTTATCAGGTTAGCACTTTGCCGTTTTAGTTAATTGGTTGATTTAGTCACAGTTCTAGCTCTGGTTCTGTTGTTACAAACTAGAGCGAGTCGTGCGGATGACGATCCGTTCATGGGATGGCACGAACACAAGGATCATGGCCACGTTTTCCCACTGTAAGAAAGAATAAAAGAAGAAAAACTTAGCCAGAAATATGGAATATGCATCATGCCATGGGTCTAGAGCCCAATGCAATGTTTGGATATATGAGGCACAAGTGTGCATCATGCCATGGGCATACCACTTTTATACTTAGAATCAATGTCATGATTTGGCATAGTAGTTGTATAGTTTGATGTAACAACTAGGTGGGATCACATTGACCAAGTGTTGAGTCATACAACCACAAAGATGATGAAGGTATTCATAGACAACTCCCATAGGTCAAGTGGGTGCGTATCCGGAATTTGTGTTTCTCGTGAACACATGTTTTGGTTTTGCATCTGGGTTTATCCAAAAAAAATCTTTATATTGGTGATCCTTCGGTGGATTCGTGTGCGCCATACACATCCTTTGTGTTGTACGTACTAAAATTTCTCCAAAGACAGGGGCAACACTCCCATCGTATGAAGTTGATACTGTGTAAATTTAATTAAAGATCGTGTTGTGCATATCAAATTTGGAAAAACAATAAATATGGTAAGACATTAAACAGTACAATAAAAAATTTAAAAATACATAAAGACGCATAAAAATAGGAAAAACAGGACATTAAAATGTAATAACCCTATAGGCCCAATTAACTACCCACAACGAGGCCCAACGCCAGCAGTTAATAACGGAGGGCGTATCGGCACGTCCATCGTCCCACAACCCACTACTCAACCTAGGTAGGCCGCCAATCACCTCTGCCTCCATTATGAGCCGCCCTCGCCGTCCCACATTGCTGACTCCCTTTTCCACCCCCTCTCGTGTGTCCTCCAGGGATCGACGCCGCCTCTCACCACGTCATCCTAGCAGGACTCCCTTTCGCCGTCTCTCATTGGTGCCACCCTTCACCGACTCTACTCATCTGTCGTCCAGGTACTGATCCCATGTCTCATCGATTGTTTGTCATGCATACAAGATGCTCATCACATAGGTTTTTGGGGAACTTGTGTAGATTTAGATAGCGAAACATTAACACGTTCTCTAAATGATTCGTGCAGCATGGACGATTTAGATGGGGAGATATTTTGTGGTGTCGTGGAGAACGATGCACGCAATGATATGTCTTCTACCGCGGGTAATAGTAAGTATGGTTCCCCATTATTTGAGCGACGGAAACAACCAAAACATAAATAAAAAATACAAAAGTTATAATGTTTTATAGATTTCATTACTCCCTCCGATCCATATTATTTGACTTTGATTTGTCAAAATTTGGATGAACCTATATACTAAATAGTGTCTAGATTCATTCAAATTTAGACAAATTTGAGTCAATTATAATATGGGCCGGAGGGATTACTTATTTTTATTGAGAAAACAAAATGGTTCAGTGTGGTAACTTGTGTGTTTTCATAAATGTTATGCAGTGATATTATTTGAACATCATGATATTGGGGAATGTTACACTATGTTAACACCAGATGAAATAGAAGCTTCTGTCAAATATGTTTCAACTTTGACGAAGATCCCCAAAGAAGCTGTAAAAATGGCGTACATAAACTCAGATGAGTCCATCTTGTCTTTGAAAGATCTTAACTATGTTCTTATAAAAGAATGGCTTAGTACTGCTATAAGTAATTCGCTAACCTATTGTTGTTATTTTACAACAAAAAAGTATGAACATGCAATCATTGTACGATTATTATTTTCAGATACTTGATGCCTACATTCTAGAGCTAGCTCCCCGTCTTGACTATGATCGGCACATATGTGGACCATTGAGGTCAAGCTATCTTATCAAAGAAGCCATTAAATTGTACACAACGAAAAAAAACTTGAAAACTTTTGACGTAGAAGTGCCAAGACCAGGAGCTGTAGGAAGGGTTTTGAATGAATATTTTGCGCGTGACAAGGTAAAGAGTGTTTTTTATAAAGTTGATGTTGTTGTTAACTATTTGGAATCCTACATAGTACATGCTAGTGATCTTATTTTGTAGGAATATTTCCCTCTAAATATACGCGGAGAACATTATGTGACAGTTGTAATGCATAATGTCAAGCAGGAGTTCCAAGTCCTTGATCCTAAGGACAGTTTAACCTATTCGCATGCAGTTGTGGATGACTTGGTATTATCTACTTTTCCCATCAAATCCCTGTTATCTTTTGGCATTTCAGTAACTCTAAATCTTCTGCAGAAAGGACAAATTGCACTAGACATATATTGGACAAACAAAACTACACGCAAATAATTTCCTGACGTCGAGACTTGTCCTATTAAAAATATTAAATTGGAAAGAAAGATGATGGGTAAGTACTTGTGAATCATATCGCTTTCTTACTACTGATGTCGTAAATGAATTTTGTTTCATCATATGGCAGCAACTCATGCGGATTATGGGTTTTGCAATTTCTAGAGCACTGGGACGGAGATCGTATGACTAAGAACATTGATCAGGTCTGTACACTATTCCTTTGTATAGTCGCAAAAATCAATATGATTATAATTCAATTTATAAACTCTTCTATATGGTATTGCCAACAACAATTAAAGAATCAAGAGGACCTACCGTTGCAACGATTCTTATGTCTAGAAGAAACAAGCTAGAGGTTGTGAAAAGGAAAGTCAGATCAGTGATTAATTGCAGTGTACCTTGAGAATTTACTAGCCCCTCTATGGACTCCGTCAGGCACCTAGAGGCTAAGCCTGGAACGCGAAGTTGGACGCCACGCTCGACGCGCTCGGCTTTAGTTTAGGTGTTAGTCTGTCAGAGTTTTAGTTTCATCAGGTTAGCACTTAGCCGTTTTAGTTGGTTGATTTATCCACGTTTTCCCACTATAAGAAAGAATAAAAGGAGACACAGTTAGCCAGAAATATGGAATATGCATCATGCCATGGGCATACCGCTTTTATACTTAGAATCAATGTCATGATTTGGCATAGTAGTTGTGCATAGTGCGCCGACACCAGCGTCGGCGAGCGGAGAGCGGGCGCAAGCTCCGAGTACTGCGCACGGACCGCGTCGGCGAGTTCACGTGTCGGCCACGTTCGCTGTGCACAGTGCGCCGACACCGATGTCAAGCGCCACCTCACGGCGCCATAATCACCCCAGCAGAACAGGGTGATCGCGCGTCGCAACCAGACGGTCGTAGCGGCGGCCAGAAGCATGCTGAAGCCGAAGGGGATGTCAAATTACTTCTGGGGCGAGACCGTGCTGACAGCGGTCTACGTGCTAAACCTGAACCGGGCGTTCAGGCGCAGCGTCACCGACATTACGCCATATGAGGCTTGGTATGTGCGGAGCTTCGGCTACGTCGCGCACATACGTGAAGAGCGCGCATCCTCACCTGAAGAAGGTAGACGACCGGAGCACGCCAATGGTCTTCATCGGCTACGAGAGCAGCACCAAGGGCTACCGTGTCTACGATCCCGTCTTTGTCGAGGACGCGAGCTTGGACTAGAGCACACACGAGGACAACCCTGTGAGCACAACGTTCACGGTGGACTGCTATGTGCACTCGACTCGACTCCACTGTGTACCGCTACACCTGAGGTGACAGGCCAGGACTCGCCGGCATCAGCTCTCCAACGACACCAGCTCGCGCAGAGCACACGTCGCCGGTAGTGTCATCCTCGCGCACCAAGCTAGCCTCTTCGACACCCGAAGCTGAAGCCGCGCCGCCATCACATCTGCCTCGCCGCGAGGCTCACCCGATGAACAAAAGCGCGCACCATGGATGGCATCGTGCAGCCGAACAGCCGCCTCGCCCCGTCGCCAAAAGGGATATGTGAAGCAGGAGGGCATCGATGTCGCGGACGCCTTTGGTCCTGTTGCACGTCTGGAGTCCGTGCGGCTCCTGCTGGCGCTCGCCGCGCACCGCGGGTGGGTCTGCTGGCCAGGGGCGCTAGGCGATGCGCCTGCACAAGCCACTCTATGGACTTCGTCGGGCACCTACAGGCTAGAGCCTGGAACGTGAAGTTGGACGCCACGCTCGGCTTCAGTTTAGGTGTTAGTCTGACAAACTTTCAGTTCGCCAGGTTAGCACTTCGCTGTTTTAGTTGGTTGATTTAGTCACTTAGCAGTCCTACACTTACTTTGTGCATCCACATCCATAATACTTACATCCACTCAGCAGTTCCTCAGAGCAGAGCAGTTCCTCAGAGCAGTCTGTCCCCTCCGATTGAGAGCAGTTCCTCAGAGGGACCACAGCGTGGAATGACTTCACATTTGGTACTGCTGTTGGATGGGCGTCTCTACTTCTGATGAAATTAGAGCATATGCATGAGCACCTTGGTCTCAACTTTGTTTAGGATGTTGCTTCTACTGTAATGTGTTACTGAATGTAAGTCAAACATGTTGATCATCATGTATGTTTAGGATATGTGTATCTTGAATGTTGAATGTATTTCATCTTGGATCATCTTACTGTGATGTACTCACAAGTATACCCGAATATTCAAAAATGCTAAAATCTGTTATAGAAGGAAGTCAAGCGACAACACAGAAGAAGAAGAGGAAACTTGATGACATAGTTCAAGATATGGTTGCATGAGTCATCACTTGATAACATGATCCTACTGAGTTGATAGATCATATTTTGTGTACTGAATAGATAAAACAAAACATGGAAAATTAACTGAAAATACGAAATATATTACTAACTTCGAAACAACCCTAAACTACTTGGAATGCCAGTCGAAATCCGATGAGCCCCGAGTCATCGACGACACCGGAGTGGATGTCTACTCGAAGGAGGAGGAGGAGAGGACGATCGTAGATGGGCCGGCGCTGTTTTTCTTCTCCTTCACCTTCCTCACGGCCTTCTCCTCCCTCTCCTTCTTCCTAGCCGCCGCCTTCACCCTCCGCTCCTCGTGATCCGCCTTCTTCGTCGCCTTCGCCGTCGCCTTCTTTTCATAAAATGACTCCATCACGGCGACGTCCTCCGGGAACTGCCACGCTCACTCGAGGCGGAAGCGCTCGTCGAGCTCTGCCTTGACGAGCCGCTGCTCGAGCTCGCGCTGGCGCTGTTGCTGCTCGCGCGTGACGGCCGGAGTTGGCGGCGCGAGCGATTCCGCCTGTTCCCGTGTCCACACGTCGTGGAAGTTCATCGTCCGGTGGGAGCGGCCGAGGCGCCAGGCGACCGTGTCGTAGGCGCACGCCGCCTCGTGCGCTGTCTCGAACGTGCCGAGCCCGATGCGCTCGGCGCCGCTGCGGATCTCGGCATAAAACGTGCCGCTCGGGCGCGCGCGGACGCCTCGGTAGCCGGAGGTCGAGCGGCGGTGGGGCGGCATCTCATCGGGAGGCGGAGCAAGGTGGGAGGCGGAGCGAGGCGGGGGCGGCAAAACTTTTAGACAGTTTGGTGTGGCAAGTTTGGGTCCGGCAGTCGACACGGAAAGTTTGGCGCGCAGGATGGCACAAAAGCGCGGGAGTGGCAAAAAGTTTTCGCGCGTCCACTGGAGGTTCGCGCGGGTTCCCGCGTGCGCCAAATCGGCGTTTGCTGTGTGCACGCGGTCTATTCGTTTTCAGACGCCTAGGCCTTCTTCAATAAATAATCGGCGGTCTGTCTCTGGAACCGCTACATCTGCCATTCGACGGGACCGAGACCACACGAACACCATCATCCATGGCCGGCAACAAGATGCAGGATTCGCCGTGGGCTGATTTTCCTGAGGGAGTCATGCAGAAGATAGGTGATATCTTCCTGTCTACGGACGACTTTGACTACTATGCCGCCTTCCAGGCAGTCTGCAGCTCCTGGCACGGCTTCACGGAGGAGCGTTTTATACCAGCCAACTGGATTGTTCTAGAGCACCAGTTGTCACCGGAGTATGGGGTAGACGACGCCGCCATCTGATTGCTGAACGTGAGAACCGATCGCTTCCTTGACAAGAAGATTAGTCGGGTTATTCGCAGGTGCTTTCTTGATATTCATATGTATATGTGCGTTCCTTGTTTGTGTTCACCTCTTATACGATATGTTTTTCAAGTTTTGTTTCTCCATCTACTTTTTTAACCTTGATTGAATCTCTGTCTGTTTACCTTGACTGAATCGCTGGTTCTCATCTCTCTCTGTTTACCTCTCTGTGTCTCTGGAAGGTACTTTTATGTTGGTAGCACAACCGGCGGCCTCCTTGTGCTTGGACATAGGGTGCAGTCGTACAAGACACGGTTGTACAACCCCTTCTCGGGCGCTATCAAGCGCCTGAGGGTGGAGATACCGACCAAGCAGGTGGCTTCTGTCGCTGTGACGATGTTCCCGTTGTTGATGCTCTTTACATCAAACTTTTGGAACAACATCATTTGGTGGGCGGATGAGGGCACGGAGGAAGACAGTCGCCCTGTATTTGGTGAAGGGTGGTACACGCCAAATGACTTCGCCGAACTTCGGAGCATGACTTCTTACGCCGGTGATGTTTTCGTCGCAGACAGATACATGTATGTCTTCTCGACTATGGCTGATGCTGCCCATGGAGATGTCCAGATGCAGCGCTCCGCACGGACCCTGAAGATGCATGCCACCGTCGAAGTCCCTGTTCCGGGCTGCCGGTACTTGGAGAATCGTTTTTACCTCGTCGATACTGACAGGAGCTGTTGTTCGTTGTGAGTTGACCTGTCTACGGCGGCAGGCCCATCGGCTTGATACACAGAACCGTGTCCTTCAGCCGGTCAGAGGCATCGGCAGCCGTGCTCTCTTCGTTGCTAACAATCGGTGCATCTGCGTCGACAGCGCCAGGGTACCCACGGTGTAGGCCGGCAGCATCTAGTATCCGGACGTATCCCAGATTAGATCTTACAACTTTGAGGCTCTTGCGTGGGAAGAGGAGCCAAGGGTTGACCATGGGTATGGAGTAGGAGGATTATGGATGAATGACCTTCCTTTCGAACTCGATCGATTGCTGGCGGAGTATTGCAGAATCGTCGAGCATTCTGAACTGCAGATGGTGCCGCCTTATGGCGAATATGGTACCACCCACTACGATTACTACGATGTCTACCCGTCAGATTAGATTGATGGATCATGTTGGTTTGGTCTTGTATTCTCTGTCGTCTGTGAATTATATGCAACTGTAGTTGTATGGTGTGCCTGTAATACAATGGATGGTCTATGTTTCAAAAAGATCATGTCTTGTACCTATTTCAATTTCGCTGTTTTCTATGTACATGTAGTAATTCTGATACGTACTCGCTTTGTAAAAATCCATGCCAACAGTGCGTGCTATCTTGACCTATCTTAGCTATCTAGTAAATTCTTGATCATCTTGTTGTTGTATATATGATCCTATGATCTTGATAGATCTAACTACAATTTTGTTATGCCAAACCACGACACGCAAGCAAGGTTTTTCATGTAAAACATATTGGGAAAGATGTTTAGCAAACAAACAACAAGCTTGTATATATGAGATGGTAAGTAATTAAATTCGTCCAAACTTATTCAAAATACCAAATATTATTGTAGTATAGAAGGGAATGAAAAAAATAGTGATACATCGGGAAGGCGCACCCCCCTCACCTCCGACGCGGTGCACGTCTGACACCACCCGCAAGACTGTGTCATCATGACGCGTGTAGGGACGCGTGCACCTTTCTATCAGCGCCGAAGTGAATTGTCAATCGACTTAATGGAGCATCCAGTCGGTCGCATCGTTGCAGTTCTCTGCCTGCCACGTGTGAACAAAACTTCTTTGAGAAGGCAGGTCACACACTAGGGGAGAGTACGGTGGGGTAATAAGACTGGTCTGCCTAGCCTTTTTGACTATCTACCTCTACTAGTCCAAAAGGAAGACAACTGACAGCAGTAAGTGTCATCGTTGATTTGTTAAGAGAAGCAAGTGGGACGAATGAATGCAGGGTATATAAGCAGGTCTAATCATTTCTCACTCGGCGATGTGGGACTAAACTCCAACCCGCGTCAGTCCTTACACTACGGTTTTCCGTTGGGCCCGAAAGAGCCCATTACTTTGTGATGACCGGGATTAAGATAGGCCGCCCCAAACTACTTCACGCCCGGACGCAGCCGTGACGTGGGCGCGGGAGTAGGAGTTGGGCTGGCTTGTTGCCTGCACGCCAAGTCTTACTTTTTTCTTCGATCCTATATTCCTTTTAATTTTCTATTTAAATATTTGAACAAAATAGCTATTTTACAATTTTTAATTTTATAAAATAAATTACATATTCTTGACATGCACTGTTGGTATAGCATGTGCAAAATATTTGGGATCATTTGATGAACATCGAAAAATCGAGAAATTTACGAACAGCCCTTTTGGTCTCACCTAGGCCTTTTTTCCTAGCAATTTGTTTTTTTCAACTTTCGTGAAACAACCTGGATTTTTTTACACATGCTAACATACACAAACTAAGACACATGTACAAGGTTTCACACAAATTTGAATGTTTTAGAATTTTTGGTGGCCCGGTCAAATTTAGGCCAAAAATCAAGGTGTCTAGTAAGGATGCCTAGGGGTTAGGCCATTGTGATGTGATACATGCTCCATGCTAAAACATGGTATCCTCTACCTAGAAGCAATTTTAAATGTGTCTAAGATTTCACAAAATTTTGATTTTTTTTTGAATTTTAGGTGGCCTGTTCAAACTTTGAATTTTCGCATGGGCTTGAGACCTCTCTGGGCCTATAGGTTGTGTGCGTCACTACACCTGACCAACCTGATCCCACTCACTTGATAGATCAAGTTGTAAGAGTGCTATGCCAAGAAATGAGACACACTCGTGGCAAATGTGGGGCTATGCCACCATTGCATGGGATCTAGACCTCTCTGGGCTGGATAGAAACACGTTCACCAACCTTTTGTTGTATGAGTCATCCCTTGGACAACATTGTCCCACCCTCTTGATAGATCTAACTATAATTTTGCTATGCCAAGCCATGACACACACAACTGTGGTAGATGTGGGCCCATGCCAACATTGCATGGGATCTACACCTCTCCGAGTTGGCTAGAGATGCCATCATCAACTTAGTGGCTGTGTGAGTCACTAGACTTGACCAACATGATCCCACTCACTTGATAGATCTAGATGTAAGAGTGCTATGCCAAGACATGAGACACACTTGTGGCATATGTGGGCCATGCCAACATTGCATGGGATCTAGACCTCTCTGGGATGGATAGAAACACGTTCACCAACTTGTTGTTGTATGATTCATCACTTGGACAACATGATCCCTCCCTCTTGATAGATCTAACTATACTTTTGCTATGCCAAGCCATGACACACACAACTGTGGTAGATGTTGGGCCACCATGCCAACATTGCATGGGATCTAGACCTCTGTGGGTTGGCTAAAAACACCATCATCAACTTAGTAGTTGTGCGAGTCACTACACCTGACCAACATGATCCCACACACTTGATAGATCTAGTTATATATAAGAGTGTTATGCCAAGCCATGACACAAACTTGTAGCTGATGTGGGGCCATGCCAACATTGCATGGGTTCTAGACCTCTATGGTCCGGATAGAAATTAAACACCTTCACCAACTTTTTGTATGAGTCATTACACCTGACCAACATGACCCTACCTACTTGATAGATCTAACTATACTTTTGCTAACATTGCTGGGACATATACCTCACTAGGTTGGCTAGAAACACCATCATCAACAAGGCTGTGTGAATCACTACACCTGGCCAACATGAACCCACCCACCTGATAGATCTAGCTGTAAGAGTGCTATGCCAAGCCATGACACACTTGTTGGCCATGCTAGATGTGGGGCCATGCTAACATTGCATTAGGCTCTAGATCCCACACACTTGTGGTAGATGTGGGGCCATGATAACATTGCATGGGGTCTAGACCTCTCTGGGCTGTCTAGAAACACCATCATCCACTTAGTGGTTGTTTGTGTAGGGTTCATAGCATAGAAAACAAAAATTTCCTACGATGTGAACTATGTACCAAGATCTATCTATTAGATACAAACAACGGGAAGATGTATATCTGTAGAGAACATACCCTTGAAGACCGACAAAGCTTAACGAGTTCAACTCGTGGTTGATGTAGATGATCTCTTGCCGATCTCAAGATCGAGAGGAAGTCCTAGCGCCGCAAATCAGCAGCGCATCCGTGCACGCACACAGGTTCGAGGCACCGAGCAACCTCCGCCTCCTCGATCCAGCGATGCAGCGGAAGCACAACTCTTTCTTGCCGAATAGCCACCAGGAACATGTATCTCGCTAGTCCGAGACCATGGGGGATAAATTCTAGAGGGGGAGAGAGATCCTTCACGAGGAGGTGTGAGTGAGAAGTGAGAGGAGGGGATCCTTTTATAGGAGGACGGGGCACCCAAGGGGGTGGACGCCGGACATGGGGGCTGCCCCCTCCCCTCCTTCATTCATGTGGATGGACACTCCAGTCACAAAAATCCATTCATATGCCTCCACTCAAAATCCCACTCAAACTTGCCATTAAATTTCCACCAAATTTAATGCAAACTCTCATTAAATAAAACTATTTTATTTTATTCAGAATTTTGTCAATTACTTTAATGAAAAACATTCACAAATAACCCCTTGCTAGAATTCTATTTTACATGCATAACCACTTTATGCAATTTCACCCGAAAACCTATTTCGGTATCTAGTGAAATAAATTCCTGGGCTTGTTCATTCTTTTGGCATGAAAATTTTGCTCCAATTGGATGTCGGTGTCTCTTAAGTGTGTCACCCTATGGTTCGTGAATAATGCGGACATGATCGAGACCCCTCTCGGATCAATAATCAGAAGCGGGATCTGGAGACCCATACTGACTCCCACACATTCAACGATGACTTTCTTGTGATCGTCGGAACCTTTTACGCTAGTATCTTAATCCCTTTGTTTCACAATACATTACATGTCCGAGATTCGATCATCGGTATCTCCATACCTAGTTTGATCTCGTTACTGACATGCACTCTTTTCTTGTTCCCGTGATATAACATTCTAGTGATCAAATCACTTGCTTGCAAGCTAATCAATGTGATATAACCGAGAGGGCCTAGAGTATATCTATCCGTCATCGGGATGAACAAATTCCACTCTCGATCCATGAGCCTCAACATAACACTTCATTAGTTCTGAATCCATCTTTATAATCACCCTGTTAGGGTGTGACGTTTGATGTTATCAAGAAACTCTTCCGGTGTTAGTGATTGACATGATCTCATGGTCTAAGGATTAGGATCACTTCGTAAGTTGTTATAGCAATATAAACTCAATGACTTTGATCGTAATGCTATACTTCGGATGAATGTTCATCACACCATTACACTAATGTTGTGATCCCGTTATTAACAACATCCAATGTCCATGATCAGGAAACCTTGATCATCTTGTTAATCAACGAGCTAGTTTATAAGAGAGGCATAACTAGGAACTTTCTGTTTGTTTATTAAACACACATGTATTAATGTTTCCGTATTAATACAATTATAGCATGCAATATAAACATCTATCATATACTTGGAATACACATAATAAACACTTTATTATTGCCTCTCAAGGCATATTCCCTTCAGTTTGAGTCACTACACTTGACCAACATGATACCTCCCACTTGATAGATCTAGCTATAAGAGTGCTATGTCAAGCCACGACAAACTTGATGATGGTGTTTCTAATCAACTCATATGGGTCTAGAGCCTAATGCAATGGTGGGATAACAAGATCTCACCCACTTGATATATTAACACTGCTATGCCAAGAGATGATGAATTTTGAATTGTTTCTAAAAATTAGTTGAATTTTGAATCTAAAACAAAAAACTACTACGGAGATGTTCAGCAAACAAACAACAAGCTTGTAAAGGGAATGAAAAATAATGCTAGTACATATTTCGAGCTCAACGGCCTACATACGACTAGAAGACCATTGTTGGACCAGGATGCAGGCCCATGTGTAGTCCAAAAAGAAGACAACTGACGGCAGTATGTGTCATCGTTAATTTGTTGAGAGAAGCTCTTGCCACGTATGAATGAAGGGTATATAAGCAGGTCTAATATTTTCTTGCTCGTCTATGAGGCGGCTTGCATGCCTAATATATGAGGTTCCAAAAAAAACTCCAACCCGCGTCAGTCCTTCCCGTTACGGTTTTCCATTGGGCCCGAAAGAGCCCATTACTTTTTGATGCCCGGGATTAAGATGGGCCGCCCCAAACTACTTCACTCCCGGACGCAGCCGTGACGCAGGCGCGGGAGTAGGAGTTAGGCTAGCTTGTTTCCTGCACGCCAAATCTTACTTTTTTCTTCGATCCTATATTCCTTTTTATTTTATATTTAAATATTTGAACAAAATAGCTATTTTACAATTTTGAATTTTATAAAATAAATTACATATTCTTGATAGGCACCGTTGGTATAGCATGTGCAAAATTTTTGGGATCATTTGATGAACATCAAAAAATTGAGAAATTTACGAACAACCCTTTTGGTCTCACCTAGGCCTCTTTTCATAGCAATGTGTTTTTTATGACTTTCGTGAAACAACCTGGATTTTTTTACACATGCTAACATACACAAACTAGGACACATGTACAAGGTTTCACACAAATTTGAATGTTTTTGAATTTTTGGTGGCCCGGTCAAATTTATGCCAAAAATCAAGGTGTCTAGTAAGGATGCCTAGGGGTTAGTCCTTTGTGGTGTGATACATGCTCCATGCGAAAACATGGCATCCTCTACCTAGAAGCAATTTTAAACGTGTCCAAGCTTTCACGCAGTTTTGATTTTTTTTTTGAATTTTAGGTGGCCCGGTCAAATTTTGAATTTTTGCATGGGCTTGAGACCTCTCTCAGGGTGGCTAGAAACACCTACACCAACTTGTGGTTGTGTGACTCACCTCTCTGGGCCCATGCCAACATTGCATGGGATCTACACCTCTTCGAGTAGGTTAGAAACACCATCATCAACCTAGTGGTTGTGTGAGTCACTACACCTGACCAACATGATCCCACTCACTTGATAGATCTAGTTGTAAGAGTTCTATGCCAAGACATGAGACACACTTGTGGCAAATATGGGGCTATGCCACCATTGCATGGGATCCAGACCTCTCTGGCTGGATAGAAACATGTTCACCAACTTGTTGTTGTATGAGTCATCGCTTGGACAACATTGTCCCACCCTCTTGATAGATCTAACTATAATTTTTCTATGCCAAGCCATGACACACACAACTGTGGTAGATGTGGGCCCATGCCAACATTGCATAGGATCTACACCTCTCCGAGTTGGCTAGAAACACCATCATCAACTTAGTGGTTGTGTGAGTCACGACACCTCACCAACATGATCCCACTCACTTGATAGATCTAGATGTAAGAGTGCTATGCCAAGACATGAGACACACTTGTGGCAAATGTGGGGCCATGCCAACATTGCATGGGGTCTATACCTCTCTGGGATTGATAGAAACACGTTCACCAACTTCTTGTTGTATGAGTCATCACTTGGACAACATGATCCTTCCCTCTTGATAGATCTAACTATACTTTTCCTATGCCAAGCCATGACACACACAACTGTGGTAGATGTTGGGCCACCATGACAACATTGCATGGGATCTACACCTCTCTGGGTTGGCTAAAAACACCATCATAAACTTAGTAGTTGTGTGAGTCACTACACCTGACCAACATGATCCCACCCACTTGATAGATCTAGCTATATATAAGAGTGTTATGCCAAGCCATGACACAAACTTGTGGCTGATGTGGGGCCATGCCAACATTGCATGGGGTCCAGACCTCTATGGGCTGGATAGATATTAAACACCTTCACCAACTTGTTTTATGAGTCATCACACCTGACCAACATGACCCTACCTACTTGATAGATCTAACTATACTTTTGCTAACATTCATGGGATCTATACCTCTCTAGGTTGGGTAGAAACACCATCATCAACAAGGCTGTGTGAATCACTAAACCTGGCCAACATGATCCCACCCACCTGATAGATCTGGTTGTAAGAGTGCTATGCCAAGCCATGACACTCTTGTTGTCCATGCTAGATGTGGGGCCATGCTAACATTGCATCAGGCTCTAGATCCCACACACTTGTGGTAGATGTGGGGCCATGCTAACATTGCATGGGGTCTAGACCTCTCTAGGCTGGCTAGAAACACCATCATCAACTTAGTGGTTGTTTGAGTCACTACACTTGACCAACATGATCCCTCCCACTTGATAGATCTAGCTATAAGAGTGCTATGTCAAGCCACGGCAGACTTGATGATGGTGTTTCTAATCAACTCATATGGGTCTAGATCCTAATGCAATGGTGGGATCACATGATCCCACCCACTTCATAGATTAACACTACTATGCCAAGAGATGATGAATTTTGAATTGTTTCTAAAAATTAGTAATTTTAAATCTAAAACAAAAAACTACTACGGAGATGTTCAGCAAACAAACAACAAGCTTGTAAAGGGAATGAAAAATAATGCTAGTACACATTTCGAGCTCAACGACATGCATATGACTAGAATACCATTGTTGGACCAGGATGCAGGCCCATGTGTATTCCAAAAGGAAGACAATTGACAGCAGTACGTGTCATCGTTGATTTGTTGAGAGAAGCTCGTGCCACGTATGAATGCAGGGTATATAAGCAGGTCTAATCATTTCTCGCTCGGCTATGAGGCGGCTTGCATGCCTAATATATGAGGGGCCATGCCAACATTGCATGGGGTCTATACCTCTCTGGGATTGATAGAAACACGTTCACCAACTTGTTGTTGTATGAGGCATCACTTGGCCAACATGATCCTTCCCTCTTGATAGATCTAACTATACTTTTGCTATGCCAAGCCATGACATACACAACTATGGTAGATGTTGGGCCACCATGCCAACATTGCATGGGATCTAGACCTCTCTGGGTTGGCTAAAAACACCATCATCAACTTAGTAGTTGTGTTAGTCACTACACCTGACCAACATGATCCCACCCACTTGATAGATCTAGCTATATATGCCAAGCCATGACACAAACTTGTGGCTGATGTGGGGCCATGCCAACATTGCATGGGGTCTAGACCTCTATGGGCTGGATAGAAACACCTTCACCAACTTGTTGTATAAGTCATCACACCTGACCAACATGACCCTACCTACTTGATAGAGCTAACTATACTTTTGCTAACATTGCATGGGATCTATACCTCTCTAGGTTGGCTAGAAACACCATCATCAACAAGGCTGTGTGAATCACTACATCCGGCCAACATGATCCGACCCACCTGATAGATCTAGCTGTAAGAGTGCTATGCGAAGCCATGACACACTTGTTGGCCATGCTAGATGTGGGGCCATGCTAACATTGCATTAGGCTCTAGATCCCACACACTTGTGGTAGCTGTGGGGCCATGCTAACATTGCATGGGGTCTAGACCTCTCTGGGCTGGCTAGAAACACCATCATCACCTTAGTGGTTGTTTGAGTCACTATAGTTGACCAACATGATCCCTCCCACTTGATATATCTAGCTATAAGAGTGCTATGTCAAGCCACGACAAACTTGATGATGGTGTTTCTCATCAACTCATATGGGTCTAGAGCTTAATGCAATGTTGGGATAACATGATCCCACCCACTTGATAGATTAACACTACTATGCCAAGAGATGATGAATTTTGAACTGTTTCTAAAAATTAGTTGAATTTTGAATCTAAAACAAAAAACTAATACGGAGATGTTCATAAAACAAACAACAAGCTTGTAAAGGGAATGCAAAATAATGCTAGTACACATTTCGATCTCAACGGCCTGCATACGACTAGAAGACCATTGTTGGACCAGGATGCAGGCCCATGTGTAGTCCAAAAGGAAGACAACTGACAGCAGTACGTGTCATCGTTGATTTGTTGAGAGAAGCTCTTGCCACATATGAATGCAGGGTATATAAGACTAGTCACTATGAGGAGTATCATATAGTAGTATCATGCATATGATACTAGTGTATGATACCATCTCCATAATGCATAGTACCATATAGTAGTATCATAGTCTTGATGTATTTATTGTTTTGTAGAATCTCAATGTAAAATTGTGGACAAGATTTGTTTGCAATTATTTTTTCTAGTTTTATGTGCTATGATACCGTATCTACCTATGATACCAACATAATCTCGTTCATCATTAATTGATATGACACATCAGCATTTTGCATGCTTGCGGTGCATGATACCACCTATGATACCCCCATTGGGGTAGTCTAAGCCACTCAAATCGTTTCTCCCTCGGCTATGAGGCGGCTTGCATGCCTAATATATGAGGTTTCAAAAAAAACTCCAACCCGTGTCAGTCCTTCCCGTTACAGTTTTCCGTTGGGCCCGAAAGAGACCATTATTTTTCGATGCCCGGGATTAAGATGGGACGCCCCAAACTACTTCACTCCCGGACGCAGACGTGACGCGGGCGCAGGAGAAGGAGTTGGGCTGGCTTGTTGCCTGCACGCCAAGTCTTACTTTTTTCTTCGATCTATATTCCTTTCTATTTTCTATTTAAATATTTGAACAAAATAGCTATTTTACAATTTTGAATTTTATAAAATAAATTACATATTCTTGACAGGCACCATTGGTATAACATGTGCAAAAATTTTGGGATCATTTGATGAACATCGAAAAATTAAGAAATTTACGAACAACCCTTCTGGTCTCACCTAGACCTCTTTTCCTAGCAATGTGTTTATTTCGACTTTCGTGAAACAACCTGGATTTTTTTACACATGCTAACATACACAAACTAAGACACATGTACAAGGTTTCACATAAATTTGAATGTTTTTGAATTTTTGGTGGCCCGGTCAAATTTAGGCCAAAAATCAAGGTGTCTAGTAAGGATGCCTAGGGGTTAGGCCTTTTTGATGTGATACATGCTCCATGCTAAAACATGGCATCCTCTACCTAGAAGCAATTTTAAATGTGTCCAAGCTTTCACACAATTTTGATTTTTTTTTGAATTTTAGGTGGCCCGGTCAAATTTTGAATTTTCGCATGGGCTTGAGACCTCTCTCTGGGGTGGCTAGAAACACCTTCACCAACTTGTGGTTGTCTGACTCACCTCTCTGGGCCCATGCCAACATTGCATGGGATCTACACCTCTTCGAGTAGGTTAGAAACACCATCATTAAATTAGTGGTTGTGTGAGTCACTACACCTGACCAACATGATCCCACTCACTTGATAGATCTAGTTGTAAGAGTGATATGCCAAGACATGAGACACACTTGTGGAAAATGTGGGGCTATGCCACCATTGCATGGGATCTAGACCTCTCTGGGCTGGATAGAAACACGTTCACCAACTTTTTCTATGAGTCATCGCTTGGACAACATTGTCCCACCCTCTTGATAGGTCTAACTATAATTTTGCTATGCCAAGCCATGACACACACAACTGTGGTAGATGTGGGCCCATGCCAAAATTGCATGGGATCTACACCTCTCCGAGTTGGCTAGAAACACAATCATCAACTTAGTGGCTGTGTGAGTCACTACACCTGACCAACATGATCCCACTCACTTGATATATCTAGATGTAAGACTGCTATGCCAAGACATGAGACACACTTGTGGCAAATGTGGGGCCATGCCAACATTGCATGGGATCTAGACCTCTCTGGAATGGATAGAAACACGTTCACTAACTTGTTGTTTTATGAGTCATCACTTGGACAACATGATCCTTCCCTCTTGATAGATCTAACTATACTTTTCCTATTTCAAGCCATGACACACACAACTGTGGTATATGTTGGGCCAGCATGACAACATTGCATGGGATCTACACCTCTCTGGGTTGGCTAAAAACACCATCATAAACTTAGTAGTTGTGTGAGTCACTACACCTGACCAACATGATCCCACCCACTTGATAGATCTAGCTATATATAAGAGTGTTATGCCAAGCCATGACACAAACTTGTGGCTGATGTGGGGCCATGCCAACATTGCATGGGGTCCAGACCTCTATGGGCTGGATAGATATTAAACACCTTCACCAACTTGTTTTATGAGTCATCACACCCGACCAACATGACCCTACCTACTTGATAGATCTAACTATACTTTTGCTAACATTCATGGGATCTATACCTCTCTAGGTTGGGTAGAAACACCATCATCAACAAGGCTGTGTGAATCACTACACCTGGCCAACATGATCCCACCCACCTGATAGATCTGGTTGTAAGAGTGCTATGCCAAGACATGACACTCTTGTTGTCCATGCTAGATGTGGGGCCATGCTAACATTGCATCAGGCTCTAGATCCCACACACTTGTGGTAGATGTGGGGCCATGCTAACATTGCATGGGGTCTAGACCTCTCTAGGCTGGCTAGAAACACCATCATCAACTTAGTGGTTGTTTGAGTCACTACACTTGACCAACATGATCCCTCCCACTTGATAGATCTAGCTATAAGAGTGCTATGTCAAGCCACGACAGACTTGATGATGGTGTTTCTAATCAACTCATATGGGTCTAGATCCTAATGCAATGGTGGGATCACATGATCCCACCCACTTCATAGATTAACACTACTATGCCAAGAGATGATGAATTTTGAATTGTTTCTAAAAATTAGTTGAAATTTGAATCTAAAAAAAACTACTACGAAGATGTTCAGCAAACAAACAACAAGCTTGTAAAGGGAATGAAAAATAATGCTAGTACACATTTCGAGCTCAACGGCCTGCATACGACTAGAAGACCATTGTTGGACCAGGATGCATGCCCATGTGTAGTCCAAAAGGAAGAAAACTGACAGTAGTATGTGTCATTGTTGATTTGTTGAGAGAAGCTCGTGCCACGTATGAATGCAGGATATATAAGCAGGTCTAATCGTTTCTTGCTCGGCTATGAGGCGGCTTGCATGCCTAATATATGAGGTTTCAAAAAAACAAATCCAACCCGCGTCAGTCCTTCCCGCTACGGTTTTCCGTTGGGCCCGAAAGATCCCATTACTTTTTGATGCCTGGGATTAAGATGGGTCGTCCCAAACTACTTCACACCCGGACGCAGCCGTGACGCGGCCGCGGGAGTAGGAGTTGGGATGGCTTGTTGCCTGCACGCCAAGTCTTACTTTTTTCTTTGATCATATATTCCTTTTTATTTTCTATTTAAATATTTGAACAAAATAGCTATTTTACAATTTTTAATTTTAAAAAATAAATTACATATTCTTGACATCCACCGTTGGTATAGCATGTGCAAAAATTTTGGGATCATTTGATGAACATCGAAAAATTGAGAAATTTACGAACAGCCCTTTTGGTCTCACCTAGGCATCTTTTCCTAGCAATGTGTTTTTTACAACTTTCGTGAAACAACCTGGATTTTTTACACATGCTAACGTACACAAACTAAGACACATGTACAAGGTTTCACACAAATTTGAATGTTTTTGAATTTTTGGTGGCCCGGTCAAATTTAGGCCAAAAATCAAGGTGTCTAGTAAGGATGCCTAGGGGTTTGGCCTTTGTGATGTGATACATGCTCCATGCTGAAACATGGCATCCTCTACCTAGAAGAAATTTAAAATTTGTCCAAGCTTTCACACAATTTTGATTTTTTTTGAATTTTATGTGGCCCGGTCAAATTTTGAATTTTCGCATGGGCTTGAGACCTCTCTCTAGGGTGGCTAGAAACACCTTCACCAACTTGTGGTTGTGTGACTCAGCAGTTCGCCAACATGATCCCACCCACTTGATCATTTTGGCCAGGTGATGAGTCACACAACCATAAGTGGATTAGGGAGATTCTAGTCAACCTAAAGAGGTCTAGATCCCATGCAATGTTGGCATCGGCCCACATTTGCAGGGCACAAGTTTCTTGGTGGAGTACGTACTAGAGCATTTGCCCTCCATGCAGGGCACAAGTTTCTTCTTGGTGGCCAACATGATCCTACCTACTTGCTACCTCTAGCTATAATTTTGAGTCTGCCAAGCCATGACACACACTAGCCTGTGGCAAAAGTGGGGCCATGCCAACATTGCATGGGGTCTACACCTCTCTGGGCTGGCTAGAACCACCGTCATCAACTTAGTGGTTGTGTGAGTCACTACACCTGGCCAACGTGATCCCACACTTGATAGATATAGCTATAAGAGTGCTATACCAAGGCATGACACACACTAGCTTGTGGAAAATATGGGTCCATGGAAACATTACATGCATGCATGGGGTCTAGACACCTCTCTGGGCTGGATAGAAACACCTTGACCAACTTGTTGTTGTATGTGTCATCACACCTGGCCAACATGATCCTACCTACTTGCTAGATCTAGCTATAATTTTGAGTTTGCCAGGCCATGACACACACTAGCTTGTGGCAAATTAATGTGGTGATTTTTTATGATGTGAAACTAGGTCGATGTTGTAACATGGCATACAAACACAAGTTTGTTAAAGTGTTTCTATCCAGCTAAGAGAGGTCTATATCTCATGCAATGTTGGCATGGGTCCACATCTGCCACAAGTGTGTGTCATGGCTTGGTATAGCACTCTTATGCTTAGATGTATCAACTGGGTGGGATCATGTTAGAGCTTGGTGGGACAAGGTGCAATCAATAACATTTTTGTTAGAGCTTGGTGGGATCTTGCATAGCACACTTCAGTTTGTATCTGTTTTAGCTTTATGCAAGTTTTATGGTTCTCCTGTACTCCATCTGTTTCAAAATATAAGATGTTTTAGATTTGTGAAGCAAATGTATCTAGACTTGTTTTAGTTTGTAGATTCACTCCAAACTTGAATGAACCTACACACTAAAATAAGTATAGATACATTTCCTTCACAAAGCTAAAACATCTTATATTTTGAAATGAAGGGAGTAGATGTTAATAGTGCCAACCGAATTGTGCCCTCAGTACAAATTTTTGGGTCCTTTATACTTCCTTCGTTTCACAATATAAACCTTTTTAGCAAGCTGTTATAGTTTGCTAAAAATCCTTACATTTTGGAACGGAGGTAGTAGTACCTTTTTTGTAGACGAGTGCGGGTTCAGCAGCAGTATATACGTCAACAACAGGTGTTGCAGAAGATCCTGGAGCTGAAGATTGTACAGGTGCAGAATATTCCTGGGCACCAGCGCTCAACGACGTGCCGATTGGATCTCCTGGCGAGGCGTCACTCCTGAAGCCGTCAGAAGAACCACGGGGAAGAGCTGGGCGGGAGATCTGCGCGTACACGCGTTGGTGGGGACCATGGGGAAGACGTGTCGGGCTCCCCATGGCCTCCATAGTTACACGCAGAACGCGATGCAAAGGAGGGCCCAGACCTTGGGGACGTGGCGTGAGGGGACTGGCGCGGATCGATACGCCCTGGTGACGGCGATTCAGAGTCTCGGGGGCGGATCCAAGGCAGATTTTCCCCCCGTATCATGCTCAGAGTACGTGTTTTCTTGGATTGTAGCGGTGTTTCCTTCAGCCTCATTATCTGATGTGTTGTCATCAGTATTTTCGGCAGAATTTTGCGTGACTAGTTCGGAACAGCTTGTGGGCAGGGTGTCAGCTGTGGCCTGCATAGGATCAACGACATGAACAATCGGCACATATATATTGGTCATTAGTATGCACACCCATAGTTGTTTCTACCGAGGAGGGATTTTCTGAAGGAAGCAAAAGAATTTCATCATGGAGACTACGACCCGCAATTTTGATGAAGTGTAGCAAAGGGAAAAACATTTTCATCAAAAACTACATCCCTTGACTCGTAGACACGGCCAGAAGTACTATCAAGGCATTTTACTCCTTTGTGACGAGGACTATACCAAAGAAATACACACCGTTTTGAGCGAGAGGAGAAACGCTGGTGAAGATGTTTCTAGCCAGCGTAGAGAGGTCTAGATCCCATGCAATGTTGGCATCGGCCCACATCTGCCACGAGTGTGTGTCATGGCTTACTCAGATGTATCAACTGGTTTGATCATTTTGGCCAGGTGATGAGTCACACAACCACAAGTTGATGAGGGAGATTCTAGCAAACCTAAAGAGGTCTAGATCACAAAGCTAAAAACTCTTATATTTTGAAACTGTATAATGTAATTCCCATTCATTTATATGTCTGGTCCGTTAATATTTTGGCGAGCGTTGTATTTTAAGCATACGCACTACAACTAGGCCTATGAACATTGCTCATCAAATCCACAAATTGGCGAACATAAACAACCCAAACTTTACATTAATTACAATCGTAAATTAAGCAAAATGACAAAAGTAAACCACAGTCATGAAACATTCTTCTGACAAAAACACAGCGCCATGCGCGAACTGTTTTGCAATCAAACAACCCAGCTTTGCGTAAATTTTTTAATGGCATACCAACATACGCCAGGGAATCGGTAGTACGAATTTTTGTTTCTTCAGTTTTCAAGAATATACCAGCATCTCCGCGATCTCAAGAACTCTGCTTTTTACCTTGTAGAGTTTGTTTGTCTTCGACAGAATAATTTCTGCAATAGTACGTCTCCTAGAATCATTTATCCTTTCCTATAACAAAATATTAGCAGGGTTAATAAGGTCACATGCTGGTGTATATAAATATGCAAATGCCAAATAGAAATTTTGAATACGTGCGAGACTACATCTGTAAATTTATCTCCGTCAAAGTGCTCCATACAGCGTAGCACGAACATTCCACACGAGTTTCTGATCACAAAGAATCTAAAATTGAATAACAGTACTAACACATCAAAAGAAATGGCATTAGTTCAACCAGAAACTCACGCATCATTTTGCCGTGGTGTTTCGCAGCTTACGATCTCCCAATTGGAAACATCACGAAAGTTATAATCCGTATATTTGTTAGCCACTTCTATGTCTTTCGAAATTTGCTCTCTCTATGAAACAGAGAGGTTTAGTGTAATGCTTGGAGTAATCATATCGTCGCTAAATGTATAGAGAGAAAACATACCAGAGCTTCGACAATTTTCTAGACCCTTTTAAATTCAAACAGCGAGTCGAGCACTTGAAATTTCTTCTTTGGACTATTCAAGACGACACAGCACCAGTGGCAATCGTTTATATTCAACGCGAAATATGCCTACCAAAAAGAGACAAGTGTTATCACATTACATAATCTGGTTTATACCCTGCATTTTCTTGTACAAACAGTACTTACTTTATCAGCATGAAAGTATTCTTCCATGCATCTTGCAGAGCATCCTGATATATCATACACCTTTTCTGATTTTTTGTCCAAGGCTTCTTTCTTATGCTGGGATCTAGTTTTTCTTCTTGGTGGAGTACGTATTAGACTGTTTGTCCTCTATGCAGGGCACAAGTTTCGGTCATCCCCAGTCGAAGAGACAATTCTTTCATGTAAGCACCTATAACCTACAAAAAAATTAATAACGTGTGACAAACGATCCTTCTTGTTTGCATAAAATAACAAAACTGTGGTACTTAGACTTACGTTGCTACACAGCCATAATTTATCAAGGATCACACTAATGTGGTTGGCAGTGACCTCAGTGTCGTCCTAGTTATTATAGACACTTTCATTGCAAAAATCTTTATTATTTTTTGCTGTTTCAACGTACAACACTTCAGCATTTATCTGTTGCAGTGTCAAACCGTCCAGGACTTCTATGTCTTCGAAAAAGAACTGCATACATAGAAACAAATGTTTAATACGTGCATGTAACTGTTTTAATTTAATACATGCAAAACCATGCAATTCAATGATGTTGCACTACCTTTTCTAACATCGTTTTTCGGTTTTTTACCCTTTTTGTCCGCCGACCTGAGCTTGCGCTTCTCGCCAACGACTTCTGTCTTCTCACCATTAATAGCTTTTCGGCAAATGATATGTAGGCTATTAAACGAGTCAAATGATCCTTTCGACAGAGTGTCTCGTACCTCACCCGTTTTTCCTCCCTGCCCCTTTTTCAATGCAGCTGTGAATGCTTCTAATGGAATCGGCTCTGGGTCCGGTCGCGTCGGTGAAGGACCCCTACCATCAATTAGTATTGGTGACGCTTGGGTACTGCCGTGTTTCGATGGTGCGGTGTGGCAAGCATCAGTAGCATTCCTTTCCTTCTTGTCTGTGGGTGACATGAATATGTCACCTTCAACCTCTTTCTCCTTACTATTTGAATCCTTCTTTAAATTAGAGTCATGTGCAATGTTAAAAGGAGTTACTTTCTGAGGTGTCTGGACGTTCCATGAAATCTTTTGGCGTATATTTGGTGTTAGTAGAGGCGATTCCTGCACCATTCTCTACCTTCTTCTCTACCTCCTTATCTATCTCCTCCTCTTCATTGTCATTATCAGACAATTTTTCTTTAGAAGGTCTGTACGTGACTCCTGTCGCGTTCATCATAACAAGAAGTTTCTGCAAGATTGAAAATAAATGAATCATCATGTCATGTTAAAAAAAGCATTTGTTTAACTCAGAGCAGCCGACACATAGGGTGTACCACCTTAGCACAAGCTTCTGTGAAGACCTCCATCTTTCTATCAAAGGTTACTTCAATTGTTCTATCAATATGCTCTGTTAGTTTGTTCGTCATCTGTTCCAACATGACTTCTCTCATTCCTTTAGCACTGCTGGATGTAGAACCTCCTTCCTTCTTCCTGTAGGGCCCTCTACTACGTTTCTTACCAGATGCAATTTCGGGTGTATCGAGAACCTCGTCTCGATGCTTTTGAGTTATGTCATCGTCAATCTTCAAGATATGTGTATATAAACCAATTAATATTGACAACCTAGAACCGTTAGCAGAACAAAAAATAAGCCACAATATCACTTGTATTTACCTACCTTCCCCAAAGCACGACCCTTTAATTCTAATACGTCTCTCGCCGAAGCCGCATCTTCCGTCCAATTCCTCATCAATGGCCTTCTGGACGTATAATCGGCGCCATATGGGAGTATCTTCTCATAGTAGAGATACTTCAAATATCACAACAAAATTAGATTAAAACAAAGAAAAATGTATTGTAGATAATTATATACTCCCTCCAATTCAAATTATTTAACTCAGATTTGTCTAGATTTGGATGTATCTAGACATGTTTTAGTGCTAGATATATCCGAATCTAGACAAAAACAACTCAATTAGTTTGAATCAGAGGAAGTATGTAAGTTGAGAATGGAATTTACCTGTAAAAAGATGGTGCTTCCTGTCGGCCATTGCTTCGCTTCATATGCGTTGCCTACTTGTTTTAGGCTAGCAATGAGGTATGTCCGTACATACTCATTGAAATTCAGCTTTTAAATGCGACCCACATCTTTTACCAGTGTATAGTATTGTTTTGGGACGATCTTCTGGTTCTGTGGGGCAAGGACTGTCCCAATCAGAACCAGAACCACATTGCGGATAAATTCGTCATCCACAACTTTATCCTTGATGACGACGGCGATTAGGTCATCAATTATAAGATTACCTATCTTTTTGCTTACAAAGCTATCAGGTATACGGTTCTTTGCGTCATCAGCTTTCTCATAAAGAATGTTCGATATATCCAATCCATGATTTTTTAAACCATAGGTGCACTCAACGTCCACTCCCGTAAGGGATATTTCACCATCATTCTTGTGTACATTAAATTTTTCTATCTTTGGATCAAATTTTTGTTTCATAAATTTGATCACCAGACATCTTGACTTCACTGGGGGAATCTCAAGCATGCACCGCAAGTCGGTTTCTCCTATTTTGGCACGTTGTGCCGGTGTCATACTTTTCACGAAATGACACCACTTCTCAACAGCACAACACATTTCTCCGATTTTGTCCATTCTGTTGAAAAATAACTATATTTATTTAGGTGTTTTGTTGGCATCCAAAGAAATAATACTATTCATAACACACATAGACTATAAGATGGATAGCACTAAGAGTGCGTTATACTACACCATGTCAGGTAAATCGATCTCTGGACGCGCCTAACTACCGATAAATCGAGAACGGGATTTTAAAAATGTTTACACATATATACAATTACAAATAAAGAGTTTACGCACATAGTTTTTCCGTAGTGCATGTGTTTATAGACCTTTTATTGCAAACATATATGAACAATATTACACATAACCAGCTAAATTGAATAACAACAGGAGAATCAAACGTCTTGTTTCTTTTATCAAAAGGGACTGCTATACATCATTCGTTTTTAAACACCAAAGCAGCTAAATTGCATCTCAACACCGCATGTAGGCCTAAGATGCGATGTCTAACACACAGAACCAATTAACACAAGAAAATTACAGCAAAATTAATAGGCAACATCATGCCAAACGATTTCCCGCCCTCAAACAGAGCCCAACAACTGGAATTCCTAGCGAATATCCACTAACAATTCTTTGACATAATGGAGACTACCCTTGGACGGAAAATCTAACGACTAAACAAACGGATTCATATGGATCGAGCTCTAATCGAAGTTCTGCTGAACTTAGAACTAGTAATGTTGTATGATAAATCCACAGTGCGTACAAAAATACCTCCAACGGTAGTGCGTGTGCTGCGATTATTCAGCTCCTCAAAAAGAAACGGTGTGTCCTCGATGTAGCTCTCACATAGGGCAGGAAGAAAAGAATTCAAATCTCGTCGTTGGCGGCGATGGGCGGAGTTGAGGTGGGCGGAGTCGAGGCGATCAAACAAAAAAATCCCTCTGATAAGATGTGCCTCTTTGCGCGCACGTACAACATGGGTTGTGTGCGTGGTGGGTGGCTGGGGCCTGTGGGGTTTAGGGTTTAGGTCCATGGATTAAAATAACGTCTGAGTATGATGCATGGGCTTTGGCCAGCCCGTATGCCGGTCGGCCTGTCTCGGGCCAATTGTGCCCGGTCAAATGTGTCCAACTATTAATAAGATTTTGATGTTTCTTTTGAATTTTAGGTGGCCCGGTCAAATTTTGAATTTTTGCATGGGCTTTAGACCTCTCTGGGGTGGCTAGAAACACCTTCACCAACTTGTGGTTGTTTGGCCAACATGATCCTACCTACTTTCTATATCTAGCTATAATTTTGCTATGCCAAGCCATGACACACACAACTGTGGTAGATGTGGGCCCATGCCAACATTGCATGGGATCTAAACCTCTCTGAGTTGACCAGAAACACCATCATCAACTTAGTGGCTGTGCGAGTCACTGCACCTGACCAACATGATCCCACCCGCTTGATAGATCTAGCTATAAGAGTGCTATGCCAAGTCGTGACACACACTCGTGGTAGATGTGGGGCCATGCTAACATTGCATGTGATCTAGACCTCTCTGGGCAGGCTTGAAACACCATCATCAACTTAGTAGTTGTGTGAGTCACTACTCCTGACCAACATGATCCCACCCACTTGATTGATCTAGCTATAAGAGTGCTATGCCAAGCCATGACACAAACTTGTGGCAGATGTGGGGCCATGCCAACATTGCATGGGGTCTAGACCTCTATGGACTGGATAGGAACACCTTCACCAACTTGTTGTTGTATGATTCATCCCACCTGACCAACATGATCATACCTACTTGATAGATCTAACTATACTTTTGCTATGCCAAGCCATGACACACACAACTATGGTAGATGTGGGCCCAGGCCAACATTGCATGTGATCTATACCTCTGTAGGTTGGCTAGAAACACCATCATCAACTTAGTGGTTGTGTGAGTCACTACAGCTAGCCAACATGATCCCACCCACTTGATAGATCTAGCTGTAAAAGTGCTATGCCAAGCCATGACACACTTGCGGTAGATGTGGGGCCATGCTAACATTGCATGGGGTCTAGACCTCTCTGGGCTGGCTAGAAACACCATCATCAACTTAGTGGTTGTTTGAGACACTACACTTGACCACATGATCCCTCCCACTTGATAGATCTAGCTATAATAGTGCTATCTCAAGCCACGACAAACTTGATTATGGTGTTTCTAGTCAACTCATATGGGTCTAGAGCCTAATGCAATGCTGGGATAACATGATCCCACCCACTTGATAGATCTAAGTATAACACTACTATTCCAAGAGATGATGAATTTTGAATTGTTTCTAAAAATCAGTTGAATTTTGAATCTACAGCAAGAGATGTGGGCACATGCCAACATTGCATGGGATATATACCTCTCTAGGTTGGCTAGAAACACCATCATCAACTTAGTGGTTGTGTGAGTCACTACACGTGACCAACATGATCCCTCCCACTTGATAGATCTAGCTATAAGAGTGCTATGTCAAGACATGAGACGCACTTGTGGCAAATGTGGGGCCATGCCAACATTGCATGGGATCGAGACCTCTCTGGGTTGGATAGAAACACCTTCACCAACTTGTTCTTGTATGAGTCATCACTTGTACAACATGATAGTACCCTATTGATAGATCTAACTATACTTTCGCTATGCCAAGCCATGACACACACACCTGTGGTAGATGTGGGGCCATGCCAACATTGCATGGGATCTAGACCTCTATGGGTACGTATAATGCTAGCATCATTAGGCTAGATACAATGCCAAGACATGATGAGCCACTTTGTGGTAGATGTGGGCCCATGCCAATATTGCATTGGCTATAGACCTCTCTAGGTACAATGTTAGCATCATTAGGCTAGATACAATGCTAGCATCATTAGGCACGTGGTGATACACCCTTTTGCCAAATTTGAGTCCATTTAGCTAGCATCAGTACATTAAAACATGGCTTATGAATTTGTAATTTAAACAATATGAATATTTCACTATTCTTAGTTATGATTTAGGGAGGGGTAATGTATGCATCATTCATTTCTAACACTAGTTCTTTTTAATGTAATAGTAAGTTATAAAAATGAGATATCTTCGTCTAATCTTCGGCTAATCCTAGTTTTTTAAAAACAATAAATTTTACAACATGGGATATCTTCGGCTAATATTTGGTGCTTAAAAAATGGGTGTCATATGAAAAGGGAAAAGCTGAACTATCTGGGATAGATGGGAAATATAAAAAATCTTCAGTTAATCCACTATGAATCTATGTTTTTGTGTTTCACGGTTTAATTTGTTTCTCTTCGGGATTGAGTTTGTTTCCCTTAAGATATACCAGGAAGGACGTTTTTTTGGATTGATCAGTAATTTTTAAAGATCGATTTTCAGCGTACGTATAATTTTTTGGGTTTGGTAGTAATCAGCGTAGTGGCCGGTCAGAACTAGCTTCATACATGGCTTCAGTTCAGAGCACAACATAGTTATTTTGCAAATCCCCCCTTGTGTTTTTATAGCATGGCTAAAGTTGGTCCTGGGGGTACAAAAGAAATTTCGATAGCTATAGATGAACGGCTACGTCCTTTGGAACCCTAACCTAAGGTGCCCCTAACCATCCGTTCTTCTAAGATTCAAATTGATTCTTATATCCTTCCACTAAAACTCGCATACATCACACCGTTATGACCGAGAGGGATGAGGGCGTGCTTTCGCCTAAGGTTCCAAGGTCTGGCTGGGTTGTCGCCATGGACGATTCTCTGGGATTTAGAGAGTTCAACACTTCAGGCGATGGATTTCGAAAAGAAGCTTCTGGTAATGTTGATTGCTTTTATCCGACTGCATATGTAAAATTTTGTATGCTTTCCTATTGTGTGTATAGTACGGGTATGTTCTGTGTAGATATAAAGAAGTCTTCAGAGTATATCTATTTCTTAGGGTATTTAAGAACCGTGCTATAGTTTGGGATATGCTGAAGGATTTTACTTTAATTGTTTCTTATACAAAGGAGCAATTGAAAAGTAAAATACTTTCTGTTCTTTAGAAGTGACTGCTTTTAGGAAGGGAAGCTTCAATAATAGCTTCCTTCGCAAATTGGGGGGTGGGGGATGGTGGAATTTAGTAGTGTGCTGTAGTTTTTAGGGATTTTATTTCTGTTCTGTTGTTTGATTTTTTATTCTGTAGATGATGGAAGCTTGTTGACATGCTTCTAATCCTTGGTATAAAAAATTCATGGCATTGTATCAAACATATGACATGTGGTCTCTTTTTTGGCAGATGGAGTTGGATCCAGCATATCTGTCGAATTGAAAACTTCTATGGATTCAGTGATGAGCAAATCAGATTTGGTTTAAAAAATTATTAAAAAGTCTGAAATTGCAACTTCTATGGCATTTATCCATTGCAGCATTTTCAATAATGCCTGGTTGTCAGCTAGTAGGTCTCTAATTGTGCAACGCTGGTTTAGTTCGACAAAAACACCAGCACATCTAGGTTTTTTGGTGCAGTTCAGGAAACCAGGAACAAGAACAGGTGTATTTAGGTTAATTTATGCACGAGGAAATCAGACAGAGGTTTCATCTAATGCTTTACGCCCATTATTAAACAGTGAACTGTGGGAAGGTGCGGATATTTTGAGTTCAGCAGATGGTGTTTTCCTTGGTCTTAAAGCTGGAAGCATGTGTGGGGATTCAGATGTTTACTACACGTTTTGCCCCTCTGCAAGAAAAAACAGTTTTAGTTCTTTGGAGATGGAGCATATAGTGCAGATTCCAAGAAATGGGGGTCAGCACACTGATAACACATTTGGGCAGTTTGAGTTGATACTTGGAAGGGGGTGGTTAGGGTTGCCTTTCTTCGAGAAAGATGCAGCTACGCTCTTTAATTCTGACTACAACGGGGTAAGATTTAATAGTACTGATCCGTTGTTTGTTCACGTGTGTATTCATAAAGATGGGGGGTGGTCAAGAACAGTAAGTTCGCCAATAGAATCACCTGTGGTTCCTGTCTTTCACCGTAATATGTATGGTGTTTTATCTGGAGGCAAGCTCTACATGATGTATGTAGTCGGGTATATAGTTTGTTTAGACATTTTAACATCACAGACTTGCATAATAGAATTGTCAGATGAAATGGGATTCAATGTTAACTCTTGGAATGATTACACGGTAGCTCCTAAATGTGGAGGAGGGGTGGTGTTCATTAAGTTTTCCAATGGAGATCTTGAAAGATGGGTTCTGCATCATGAGGGCAACCACACTGTGTGGTCTTTGGAGTCTAAGGTTGATTTGGTTCAAAAAATTGGATCTAGGATATCGGATGACTGCTGGGAAGAAGTTTTCAATAATGAGGGTAAGTTAGGGTTCTCAAATTATTACTACAAAATTCAGATGAGGAAGGCATCAAGCAATGGATGATTTGTATTGTTATCAACTGGGTTCGATCCTGGATTGTTTGAAGTCGACATGGATATGAAAACTGTGACTGAAATTCAGATGTCAAGCAATGAAAGTCAGGTGGGTAGGATCTACTCATTGTCGGAGGAATGGCCTCCAAAAGTTTATTTCAAGGGTGGATTTTAGTATTTTTATTGCGTTATGTCATGTTATTTGTATGCAACATTGTAGTCAATGTACGAGATATTTTGTAACGACTGCGGTTAAATATCCGTGTTTGAAGTGTGGCTTATGCGGTTAAAATTGTACAACTGCTCTTATGTGGTCCCAATGTGATGTAAAACCGCACAAGCATGCAACTAGAAGGTTTCAAATTGTAGTTTTGGTACTTGCTTCACAAATGAAAGCCTGTTTTTGAGTTTGTTGGTTAAATTTTTGAAAATTTCAAACCAAAATGGCTATATACAATGGTAGCATCATTAGGCACATGGTGATAAACCCTCGTGCCAAATTTGAGTCCATTTGAATAAATGTAGATAAAAACATGGTACACAAGTGGCTCTTTCGAGTAGTCGGACATGATCGTTGACCTAACTACCCCATGTTTGGATAGATCTAGCTATAATTTTGCTATGCCAAGCCATGACACACACAACTGTGGTAAATGTGGGGCCATGCCAACATTGCATACGATCTAGACCTCTCTGGGTTGGCTAGAAACACCATCATCAACTTAGTGGCTGTGTGACTCACTTCACCTGACCATCATGATCCCACCCACTTGATAGATTAGTTATAATCCGCCGGCGGCACCGTCAACTTCGTGTGCTCGGCAGTGGCGGCCCGTGTGAGCTCAGGGGCAGCCCATCGGTGGTGCGTAATCTCGAAACCCTAGATCATTCCCTGCGCTTGGATTTGGATCTGACCCAATCGCTTTCCCTCTGATTTCTAATTTCTGAGCTATATTGTCGTGGGCGGGTTGGCTGAATCGGGGGCATCGAGATGGAGAGGCAAGAGAGCACTCCCAATAGGTCAATCTCACTATTTTTTTATTTGATTTGATCGCATTTGGATAATCGCCAATTCCACTAGCTCACTCTTCCCGCCTCTACTCAAACAAAACAGGGGTGACTATGAGCGGCGGAGAAAATTCCAATTCAATTTCAAGTTCTTCCCATCTAAAGTGAAACTAGGTGATGGTAGTGTACGTAACATCGAGAGAGGTACATCTGTGGGTTGGGAGGTTGACTTTGCAGATATTGATCCCCAGCAACGGTAGCAAATGGAAGAATTGGCCGTGAAGAATTTGGTGGAGAAAATCGGGCAAAGTGTTCCTTGGGGTCTACAGCCGAAAGTTGCATTGTTACAGTTTGAAAATTGGAAGGGAGAATATTTGAGAATTGAGGATGGAGAAGATTTAGTAGATGAAATTGGTCGACAAGATGGCTGGACAAACAAAGAGGTTACTTTTCATGCTGAGATCATCGATCTGGAAGCAGATTCCAAGGTTGGATATGTGGCTTCAAATTTTGCTTCGCAAATGTCAGATGATGATTGGGACTCACAGAGGCAGATGGTGCCCATACGAACTGAAGTGACAGTATTATTAGACAGAAATGATGTTGATGCAGGACAGGGTGTTGATGCAGGGGATTGTATGTATGTTGATTGGAATTCAGTGGAGTTATATGAAACTACTGATTTAGTCATAGCACCAATGACTGACACAGAAATGGCCAAAATATTTGGCATTCCAGTACATGACAGAGATAAGGAAAAGACTGATGAAACTAATTTGGCTGATGATGATGGTGGTAACAGAACATTTTATGAAGATGTAGATAGAGAGCTGATGGAGAATGCTACAGATGATGTAAATGATGCACATTATGATGAGCTGGTTACTGTCCATGACAAGGAAAACCTTGTTATTGCAGTAGGGAAACTGTTTCCAAGCATGGGTGAGTTTAGGATGTGTTTCAAAACTTATGCAATCAAGAAGCAGTCTGATGCCAAGACTCAGTGGACTGATAAAAAGAAGTTCTATGCTAGATGTAGAGGTTTTGATGGGGGCGCCAATCCTTGCAAATGGTACATTTCTGCTAGACGCCAACTAGATGGAAGCACCATTAGAGTTAATCAAATCCCTTTTGAACACACTTGCATTCCTAGTTCACAGAGAGTATCAACAATGACATCACAAATTTGGGTTGCTGAAAAGATCACTCCTATTTTAGCCAAGACACCAAACACTACTGCAAAGAGGCTAAAAAGACTTGGAAAAGGACTACCCAATTAATGTGAATTATAGCACTGTGTGGAAGGCAAAACAAAGGACAATGAAAGAATTGTATGGTGATTGGGCAAATACTTTTAGGATGTTGTATAACTTCAAAGCAGAGGTTGAGAAAAGGTCACCTGGCAGTGTTGTGGAGATAGATACTGAGGTCAGTGATGATGGCAAGGTGTTCTTCTCTAAGTTTTTTATGGCTTTAAAGCCTTGCATCGATGGCTTCAAAGCAGGATGTCATCCATATTTAAGCATAGACTCTTCATTTTTAACTGGAAAGTGGAATGGTCAGCTAGCAGCATGCAATGCTCTGGATGGACATAATTGGATGTTCCCCGTTGCCATTGGGTTGTTTCAATCAGAGACTGAGGCCTCATGGACATGGTTTACGATGCAGTTCAAAAGATGTTTAAGGCCAGTCTCACCTCTGGCAATTCATACAGATGCATGCAAAGGCCTAGAAAATGCAGTAAAGACTGTGTTTCCCCATTCTGAGCAAAGAGAGTGCTTTGGACATATGTGGATGAATTTGATCAAAAAGTTCAGAGGAGAAGAATTTGGGCGCATGTGGCCTACAGCCAGATCTTACACTACCCAGACACATTCATATCATCTTGGTAAGATAATGGTAGCATGTACTGAGAATGAATTTGGTACATGGCTGCAAACCTATCACTCTCTCTTATGGTATCGGTCAGGATTTAATACTGCCATCAAATGTGATCATATCAACAACAACTTGGCAAAGAGTTTTAACAAAAAGGTGAAGGATTTAAAGGACTTTCTTGTACATGACATGGTTGACCAAATCAGGATCATGATCATGCGCTTGTGGGAATTGAGAAGAAGAATTGGTGATGTCTTGGAAGGGGACAAGCTTCCAGCACTGGTACAACAGGTTGTCAACAGGAGTAGAAATCTTGCACATTTGAAAGTTGAGAAATCTTCTTTGTGGGGTGCTGAAGTTAGAGACACCAAAACTGGAAGGAGACATGTTGTTGACACTGAAGTGCATGAATGCACTTTCCTGGAGTGGTAACACACTGGAAAGCCATGTGAGCATGCCCTACTCTTCTTGGCCTCCAAACCAAAGTTAAATATGCACCTATATTTGCATGAATATTATTCAGTATAAAAATTCAAAGCTGCATATGCAACTCCAATTCCAGCACTTACAGACCAGTCTCAATGGCCTGAAGTAGAATTTGAATTTTCTATGTGTCCTCCACTGACCAAAAGAAAAGCTGGCCGGCCTAAGCAAAGTATATTCAAGGCATGGTTTGAGAAAGGTGGGAGTAGTAAGAAAGGGAAAAAGGATGATAAGCCAAAAATACCTCAAAAAGGTAACAAAAACAGATGCAAGCTTTGCCAGGAACTTGGGCACCGAACTGGGTCTTCCAAATGCCGTTACACTCCTGAAAAGCCAAAGAAGTATGCAATTTTTTTTGTTATTGTTACTGTTGTTTCTTCACTTTGTTTTGTTGCAAAATGACCTATTATGTCACATCCCAAATTTTAGATTTGGTTCTGCAAATCATTCATGTCATTGCATCATAATTTTCCATGCAAAACCGTCGATTGAAAAGAATCGGCGAAACGCTATTTTCTGAACCCTACTCTATTTTACTACGAGGCTCCTGCGGGAGGCACTAGTAGGACTTGCGTTGTCCACCCTTGTAGCCTAGTGGTTTCACTCAACCCTTGTCACTAGATTGTTCCCCTCGATTTTACAAAACCGTAGGAGCAAGAATCACCCGATTCGGAGTCCGTACGGAAAAGTTACGGCCGTTTTATGAAATAGAAAATCGGGACAATTTTTCCGAGTCCTTTTCCAACCGCACCCCGAATCGGACTAGGACCCGCAAGGGGGCCCCACTTAAAGGACCCAGCCGCCACCGCCCTGCCTCAAACCCCGCGCCGCCTCGGGACCCGTGCCCCGCCTCGATCGCCACCCAGCCGCGCGCCGCCTCCCACCGCGATCGCCGCCTAGGCCTGCACCCCGCCGCCTCTCCTCCTCGGCCTCCATGCCCACGCCGCCGCCCAGGTACCCCGCCGCCGCGCGCCCCTCTCTCCTTTCTTCCCCGCCGCCGGCGCCACACCCCGCCACCGCCGCGCCGCTCGCCCCCGCAGCCGCGCTGCGCTGCAGCGCCCCGCCGCCGAGTCGCCTCCGCAGCCGCGCGCCTGCCCCGCCGCCGCTGCAGCGCCCGCCTCCGAGCCGCCACAGCTGCGCCGCCTCCGAGCCGCCCTGCGCGCGCGCTCGCTCGCCGCCTCGCGCGCTGCCGCTGCATGCCGCGCCGCCTCGCAGCCGCGCCGTCGCCGCTTCGCGTGCCTGCCTCGCGCGCCGTCGACTCGCGCCGCCGCGATGACCGTCTTGATCCGCGCACTGACTGTCTCTCTTCCCGCGCAGGAGAAATACCATCGGCGGAACCGATCGCCGCCACCGTCCGAAACTCGCCGCCGGTCGTTTCGTCGTTCGTTCCCGGTGAGTCAGCAGCCATCGTTAGATTTCAGATCAGCGGTTCAGATCAGCCGTTGACCGGTTAGTATCCAGGCGTGGACTAGTCAGACGCCCAGTCCGCGCCCAGTCAGCAGCCGCGTTGACCAGTCAACAGACACAGTTGACTGGGTAATTACTTTAATCATTTTAGTTGGCAGATTTCGGTAGAAATTTGTAAATTGTGTAGAAATTAAACTGATGGGCCAAAAATTGCAAATAAAATATGTGTAGATTCAGTAAGTCGTGAAGAATCTTGCTGTACCTTTGGTTCAGGCTTTTGCAGCAAGATTTAGTACAGTTTAATCAAATAGGTTAATGGCCTTTTTGGAGTAATTAATTCGTAGAAAAAGATCAATAGCTCCAAAAATCACGTATGATATGTCCCTGGATTCAGTGGAACGAGGGGAATCTCATCCTGAATTAAAAGGATAGGCTTACAGTGAAAACTTCTGCAGAAACTGTCTAGTAGCTTTCTGCAGTGTTTTAATTACTCGGGGAGTTTTATAATTCCTTTTCGAGTAATTCCAATTGGTACTGTTCCTAAATAGCAATGCCTATACTGTAGAATTTTCCCAAGATTTTACAAACAGTATACTACCGGTAGTGAATTATTCGAGTTCTAGCTCTAGTTTTGGGCGTTACTTTTTGCATATTAGTTTTCCTAGCGCTAAAACTATTTTCCATGCATGCAATCAGTAGTATTATTGAATAGGATTATGTGGTGCAGCTGTAGCACCAATTCACTTGCCTTGCATACCTTCATGCATCATCTTTGTTGCATATGCTTGTGGATTGTTTGTTTATGATGGCAATTGTATCGTGTAGATTGTGACGAGTGCAACGCTTGCACGTGTGTGGATTGTTCTTCCGACCGCTACAACCAAGGCAAGTAGATGCTATTTTGTTCATGATATTGTCCTACTATTTTCTATGCATTGTCGTGTATTTTGTAGACGCATGTGTAGGATGATACTATCGCTATGCTATGTCCTATTATGTGGTAGGACCCTCCTTGTAGATGAAACACCGTTAGTAGATGTGCTTAGCCATGCTATGTTGAACGAGGGCTGGATTACATCACTAAGACTTGTTTCTAAAAGTATTGGTTTGTGAAAACTAAAACAACTTAATCAATGAATCTCTTGGGTGTGATGGTATTGATAATTTTTGGTGGTTTCATTGCGGAAAGGCACCCAGGTATCGAGAGAAATTGATTGGCTTCTTTATTGTGTAGCTTACGTGTACAGCCATGTGCCAATAATGAAATGGGCGGTTGGTTGGACTTAGTAGGTTGTGGTAACTCGAACCCGCGTATCCAGAGATGTAGAATTTTGGTAGGTTGGACCGGTGCGCGTCGGGATTGAGGAGCTACTTCCCGAACAGTCTCTTCTTGGTCTTCTCCCTATCATCACCCAAAATGAGAGTGATGGTACGAGCTGGGCTGGCCAAGTCACATGGGTAAAGTGTACTAACCTCTGCAGAGTGTATGAACTAATCGATTAGCCGTGTCCCCGGTTATGGACAACTGAGTTGCTTGATATTGATTCCATGACATGTTTCTCGCTCATTCTAATTTCATAATTGTTTTAATATTGTTGGGTTAACTTAATTGGGATCTTTTCAAAGAAAATCAAAAACTGTTTATGAAAGTAGGACAAATGTATTTGCAAATGCAAGCCAAACACAGCTCCACTTGCCAAATATGCATGTATATGTTAGTACTATTGTCTCCATTACTAGCTCTACTTGCCATATGCTCCATGTATTGACCCTTCGGGGCTGCTACGTTTCATGTTGCAGGTTATTCCGATTCTGAGTAATCGATATAGGCCACGGTACTCCACTCGGCAATTGTTCACTTGTGGACAATTTGAAGAATGGAGAATTTACTTAGTTTATGTTGCTACCTGAATAATTTGAGCTAGCCTTTGGCTAAGCTTTTATTGTAATAATGGTACTCTGGATCTTCGTTATTCATGATACACGGATATTTTGCTATGTTATTCATCTCATTCTATTGTGGGCCAATGAACCGATCCAGGGATTGGCATGTCACATAGAAGGCACGGTATTTTCAGAACCGCGGTGTTACAAGATGGTATCAGAGCCCGTGTGTCGATTGTAGGATCGTGACCTAGGATTGGATTAGGAAGCCATAGATTTATTAAAGCCTATATTAACTCTGTCTTTCATCTTATGCCTTTCACCCTCATAAATTCTTACCATATGCTATTCTCACACTTTCCTCTTTTACTTGATAGATGGGAGAAGTCAGGACTGAGTATGCCACCATGGAGTCACCAAGGCCCTTTGCAAGGCAGTTAGCTCAGCTCTCGCAGTCATTTTGATTGCCACTGCCCATGTTCAAGGGAAGAAGGTTGTACACCTATGGATATGGAGAGGATGTGTGGGAGATCACTACCTTCATATTCAGGGATGCCGCCTTGCCAAACCCAGTGCATTTGATCTACACCAAGACATACTGCAACTGGGGACTTGGAATCAACTTGGCCATACATGAAGCCCAGTCTCGCTAGTGCCATCAAGTCCGACACCTACTGCCAGCAGATTCACCCTACCGTGACTATGGGAGGCGTGATTAAGATGGGCACATTGTGGTTACCCCGGGCGACAGGAACAACATGCCGCCCCGTCGGAGGCACATAGAGGACATGGAAAGGGAGAATGGAGCTCTAGCTGAGAAAGTGATGATGATAAAGGAGATTGCAGATTTTGCTAGAAATGGTATGGTGGTCCAAGGACAGGAGATTGACACCTTGCATGAAGCTGTGGGAGTTCTGGAGAATGCCCTGATAGCCAGAGATGCAACCATAGCTCATCTTCATGGTACTGTGCAGGAGAACACCTAGAACATACAACAGTTGCAAGGGACCGTCCAGAAAAGGGACCAAACTATTGAAGCTATGACAACCCAGATTGCCGCAATCCAAGCACAACTAAATCCTCCCTCTGATGATGACAATGGAGATGATGGCAACAATGGGAAAGATGATGACAGTGGGAACGATGAAGGAGGACGAGGATGATGATGATGGAGATGATGATGGTGGAGGAGATGAAGCTGTTGCAGTTGCAGCTGAGAGTGAAGAAGAAGAGGAGGATCCAGAAGAGGTGGAGTTTGAGATCTCAAGTGATAATTCAGGAGAAGTGTACACTCCGCCGCCATGGTTGTACCGCGAACCGAAGCGCCAACGCATGAGTGCAAGGACCTACCGCAACCTCTTCAAGAAGTAGATAGAAGTCCACCAATTAGTCCACGTTAGGCAAATTCGTTAGGATTAGTCTCGATCGATGTGAAGCTTAGTTCGTGTTAGTTTAAGAGTGTTTAGTTGCTTCTTTGTGTACTCCAATATCCTAGGAATTATTTGTGCGAATTTTATGAAAGAGTTATGGCAATATTGGTTAACATCTGTGTTATTTTCGCTCCAGTTTTCTGCTGATACAGCAGTACTGTACGATTTTTCATATTTTTCTGGTAACTAGAAAAAATCTGAAAAAAATTGGGCTGATGCGAAACTCTCTGTACTATACATGCAAAAATCAGCTAAATTTTCTGACGAGTTTAAGTCAGGCGGAAAAATTGTCGAACGCTGCTGGACTGTTCTGGCAGATTGCTGTTTTTGTTGTTTAGTTGATCAACTGTTTAGTTAACCATTGCCAACTCTTGTAAAACTATTTCAGTAGGTATATACTGCTAGGATAACCCCTGGGAATTTGCTGGATCACTTGTTTGTTGATGTGTTGCTTGCTTGTGATTGTCTGCTATTGTTTGATGTTGTTTGATCATATGCATGGGTAGAATCCTATTGTCGTAGTTGATTCTTTCTAAACTTACCTGTGCTGAACCGCAGATGCCTCCCCGCCATCAACCCACTGAGTTGGAGCAGCTCATGGAAGCTCAGGCACAGCTGACCCAAGTGATGACTCAGTTCATGGCAAATCAGAACAACAACAATGGAAACAATCAGCCTCAGGGAGATGCTCTCACCAGATTTCTGAGGTTAAGGCCAGCTAAGTTCTCTACTGCAATGGAACCAATGGTTGCTCTCGACTGGTTGCGTTCAGTCAACAAGGATCTAGTAACTGTCGGATGCACTGATGCCGAGAAGGTGAGGTTTGCCGCTCACCTACTGGAGGGACCAGCCGCTTCTTGGTGGGACACATTTCAGATCACCCATCCGCTGGACACCGTGACTTGGGCAATGTTTGAGGAAGGTTTCAGGACCAACTACGTGTCTTCAGGAGTTCTGAGCCTGAAGAGGAAGGAGTTCCGCAACTTGCGCCAAACCAATCGCACCGTGGCTGAGTACATTGAGGAGTTCAACAACCTGTCCCGTTATGCACCTGAGGATGTTGACACTGATGCAAAAAGGAGGGAGAGATTCCTGGATGGCCTCAGTGATGAGCTTTCAGTACAGCTACTGGTGGTTTACTTCCCCACTTTCCAGGAGCTTATGGACAAGGCCAGGATCTTGGAAGGGAAGCACAAACAGGTGGAGAACCGCAAGAGAAAGAGCAACAATCACCACTCTAGTTCACATCACAAGTCTCGCACTTCATATGATGGATACTCCAAGCATGGAGGAAGTAACCATGGGAGCCATGATCGCCACCACCATGGGGGCGATGGACATCGCCATGATAACCATAGGAGCACCCACCACAGCCACAAGGGAGGACACTCTCACCACTCTGGAGGACACGGTGGACATGACCACAACCGTGATCGCAGCTTTGTGAAGAAGGATCTGAGTGAGGTGACATGCTTCAAGTGTAAACAGAAGGGACACTATGCTGACAATTGTCCGGAGAGGAAAGGACTGAAGCCAACCAACAACGAGAAGGCCACAGTGAACCACATGAATGTGGAGGAGATTCCAGATAAGCCTGACCTTGTGATTGGTAAGTTTCCAATCAACACTCACCCAGCTTTCATACTTTTCGATACTGGTGCATCGCATTCATTCATATCAAGGGCATTTGTGGATAAGTATAATCTACCTACTGAGTCTATGAAAAGGTCTATTAGAGTGAGTTCACCTGTAGGAGATATGATAGCTAGCGCGGGATGCCGCGACTTGACTGTGAGGATTGGAACACACAACTTCGTTGCACATATAGTAGTGTTGGAATCACAAGGGTTGGATGTTATTCTAGGCATGGATTGGATGTCTATGCATGAGGGACACATAGATTGTGCACAGCGAGCTGTTTCACTCAAAACTCCGGATGGTAAGAGGATTAGATTCAAGTCGGCTGTACGACCAGGAAGGTGTAAGTTGAATTCTCTTAAGGGGGTTAGCATGGATACTGTGCCAGTGATTAAGGATTATCCTGACGTGTTTCCGGAAGAGCTGCCAGGGATGCCACCTGACAGGGAAGTAGAGTTTCTTATCGACCTGATGCCGGGAACAGGACCTATTGCAAAGAAACCATATAAGATGGATGTGGATGAGCTGAAGGAATTGAAGAAGCAGTTGAAGGAGCAGCTAGAAAAGGGATTCATTCAGCCTAGTTCGTCGTCATGGGGTGCACCTGTTCTGTTTGTGGAGAAGAAAGATAGCAGCAAGAGATTAGTGGTGGACTATCGCTCGCAGAATGAAGTGACTATCAAGAACAAATACCCCCTGCCGAACATAAATGATTTGTTTGATCAACTGGAAGGAGGAAAGGTGTTTAGCAAGATTGATCTGCGATCAGGCTACTTCCAATTGAAGATCCGGGAGGAGGACGTACCAAAAACCGCCTTCACCACTAGGTATGGTTTATATGAGTATACGGTTATGTCTTTTGGACTAACGAATGCCCCGGCATACTTCATGACCATGATGAACAAGGTATTTATGGAGTACTTGGACAAGTTCGTGGTGGTGTTTATTAACGACATACTGATATATTCCAAGGATGATGCTGAGCATGAGAAGCATCTACGACTGATTATGGAGAAGCTGAGGGAACACAAGCTGTATGCCAAATTCAGCAAGTGTGAATTCTGGCTTAACACTGTTGGTTTTCTTGGACACGTAGTGTCAGGAGAAGGAGTCGCTGTTGATCCAAGCAAAGTGACTGCAGTGACAGAATGGGAAGCACCCAAGAATGCAGGAGAGATTCGAAGCTTTTTGGGACTTGCTGGATATTACAGGAGGTTCATTGAAAACTTCTCCAAGATTGCTAAGCCGATGACGGAACTTCTGAAGAAGGAGAGGAAGTTTGAATGGTCAGACGTGTGTGAAGCCAGCTTTCAGGAACTGAAGCGTCGACTAGTGACTGCGCCTGTTCTGTGTTTACCTGATCTTTAGAAGGATTTCCAAGTGTACTGTGATGCCTCTCGACAGGGACTTGGGAGTGTGCTGATGCAAGATGGGAGAGTAGTGTAATATGCCTCGCGACAACTCAAACACCATGAGCAGAATTACCCCACACACGACTTGGAGTTAGCGTCAGTGGTTCATGCGCTCAAGGTACGGAGGCATTACTTAATGGGAAAACACTGTGATGTATACACCGACCACAAGAGCCTGAAGTACATATTTACACAGAAGGAACTGAACATGAGGCAAAGGAGATGGTTGGAGCATCAAGGACTACGATATGAATCTGCAATACCACCCAGGAAAGGCCAATGTAGTAGCAGATGCTCTGAGCCGGAAGGTTTATGCCAATGGATTGACAATTGGCGAATTGCCCGAGGATTTGTGCAAGCAATTCAAGGACCTTAGACTGGAGGTAGTATCTGAGGGATACTTGGCAACAATGGAAGTCCAACCAACGCTATAGGACAGAATCAGGAAGGCTCAAGTGGGAGACAAAGAGATAGATGAAATAAGGGAAAAGATGAAGGATGATCGAGCAAAGGAATTCCGCGAGGATGAGCAAGGTACCTTGTGGTATGGAGATCGTTTGTGTGTCCCCAACGATCCGGAGTTAAGGAAGTTGATTCTGCAGGAAGCTCATGACTCGCCGTATTCCATACATCTGGGCAATACGAAGATGTATATGGACCTAAAGGACAGATTCTGGTGGAACAACATGAAGGGAGACATCGCAGAGCATATTGCCCTATGTGATGTATGTAGCCGAGTGAAGGCGGAACACCAGAAGCCAGCAGGATTTCTACAGCCATTGCCCGTGCCGGATTGGAAGTGGGATAGAGTGGGAATGGATTTTATCACAGGATTGCCCAGGACCAGGTCAGGATATGACTCTATTTGGGTAGTGGTCGACCATTTGACCAAGGTATCCCACTTTATACTGGTAAAGACGACCTATACGAGTGCAAAGTTGGCCAAGATTTACATGGACAGAATTGTGTGCCTACACGGAGTTCCCAAGAGTATCGTATCTGATAGAGGCACCCAATTTACCTCACACTTCTGGTGCCAGCTGCACGAGTCACTTGGTACTAGGTTGGATTTTAGCACAGCGTTTCACCCACAGACTGATGGACAGACCGAGAGGGTGAATCAGATTTTGGAGGACATGCTAAGAGCTTGCGCTTTGGCTCATGGTTCTAGTTGGGATGAGAATTGACCATATGCGGAGTTTTCCTACAACGCCAGCATCAAGACGTCACCGTTCGACGTACTGTATGGGAAACGGTGCCAGACGCCATTGCTATGGGATGGAGTAGGAGAACGCCAGTTGTTTGGACCTGATTTGATCAAGGAAGCTGAGGAGAAGGTCACCTTGATTAGGGACAGGCTGAAGGTAGCACAATCAAGGCAGAAGAGCTACGCTGACGCCAAGCGCAAGGAAGTGGTGTATGAGATAGGTGATAGAGCATACCTCAGAGTATCGCCGCTTCGTGGAATCAAGAGATTTGGAATTAAGGGTAAGCTGGCACCTCGATTTATTGGACCATATCGGGTCTTAGCACGCAAAGGAGAAGTTGTTTATCAGTTGGAGTTGCCAGAAGCTCTATCCGCTGTTCACAATGTGTTCCACGTGTCACAGCTGAAGAAGTGCCATCCGGAGATGGTAGATACACCATTGAGAGACACTGTACCGCTAGAGGAGGTTTAGCTTGAGAACGACTTGACCTATGAGGAGAAACCGGTCAAGATTCTGGAGACAGCGGAGAGAATTACCCGTACCAAGACAATCAAGTTTTGCAAGGTACAGTGGAGCCACCACACCGAAGAGGAAGCCACTTGGGAGCTTGAGGATGACATCCGAGAGGACTACCCACACCTATTTGCTAGCAGCGCCGAATCTCGAGGACGAGATTCATCTTAAGGGGGTTAGTCTTGTCACATCCCAAATTTTAGATTTGGTTATGCATATCATTCATGTCATTGCATCATAATTTTCCATGCAAAACCGTCGATTGAAAAGAATCGGCGAAACGCTATTTTCTGAACCCTACTCTATTTTACTATGAGGCTCCTGCGGGAGGCATTAGTAGGACTTGCGTTGTCCACCCTTGTAGCCTAGTGGTTTCACTCAACCCTTGTCACTAGATTGTTCCCCTCTATTTTACAAAACCGTAGGATCAAGAATCACCCGATTCGGAGTCCGTACGGAAAAATTACGGCCGTTTTATGAAATAGAAAATCGGGCCGATTTTTCCGAGTCCTTTTCCAACCGCACCCCGAATCGGACTAGGACCTACAAGGGGGCCCCACTTAAAGGACCCAGCCGCAGCCGCCCTGCCTCAAACCCCGCGCCGCCTCGGGACACGTGCCCCGCCTCGATCGCCACTTAGCCGCGCGCCGCCTCCCACCGCGATCGCCGCCTGGGCCCGCACCCCGCCGCCTCTCCTCCTCGGCCTCCGTGCCCGCGCCACCGCCCAGGTACCCAGCCGCCACGCGCCCGTCTCTCCTTTCTTCCCCGCCGCCGGTGCCACACCCCGCCACCGCAGCGCCGCGCCGCTCGCCCCCGCAGCCGCGCTGCGCTGCAGCGCCCCGCCGCCGAGCCGCCGAGCCGCCGCGCGCCTGCCCCGCCGCCGCAGCGCCGCCGCTGCAGCGCTCGCCTCCAAGCCGCCCTGCGCGCGCTGCCGCTGCATGCCGTGCCGCTGCTGCCGCCCGCGCGCTGCGCCGCTCGCAGTCGCGCCGCCGCCGCTTCGCGTGCCCGCCTCGCGCGCCGTCGCCTCGCGCCACCGCGATGACCGTCTTGATCCGCGCGCTGACTGTCTCTCTTCCCGCGCAGGAGAAACAACGTCGCCGGAACCGATCGCCGCCACCGTCCGGAACTCGCCGCCGTTCGTTCCTGGTGAGTCAGCAGCCATCGTTAGATTTCAGATCAACGGTTCAGATCAGCCGTTGACCGGTTAGTATCCAGGCGTTGACTAGTCAGACGCCCAGTCAGCGCCCAGTCAGCAGCCGCGTTGAACAGTCAACAGACACAGTTGACTGGGTAATTACTTTAATCGTTTTAGTTGGCAGATTTCGGTAGAAACTTGTAAATTACATAGAAATTAAACCTCTGGGCCAAAAATTGCAAATAAAATATGTGTAAATTGAGTAAGTCGTGTAGAATCTTGCTGTACCTTTGGTTCAGGCTTTTTCAGCAAGATTTAGTACAGTTTAATCAAATAGGTTAATGGCCTTTTTGGAGTAATTAATTCGTAGAAAAAGATCTGTAGCTCCAAAAATCGCGTATGATATGTCCCTGGATTCAGTGGAACGAGGGGAGTCTCATCGTTAATTAAAAGGATAGGCTTATAGTGAAAACTTCTGCAGAAACTGTCTAGTAGCTTTCTGCAGTGTTTTAATTACTCGGAGAGTTTTATAATTCCTTTTCGAGTAATTCCAATTGGTACTATTCCAAAATAGAAATGCCTATACTGTAGAATTTTCCCAATATTTTACAAATAGTATACTACCGGTAGTGAATTATTCGAGTTCTAGGTCTAGTTTTGGGCGTTACTTTTTGCATATTAGTTTTCCTAGCGCTAAAACTATTTTCCATGCATGCAATCAGTAGTATTATTGAATAGGATTATGTGGTGCATCTGTAGCACCAATTCACTTGCCTTGCATACCTTCATGCATCATCTTTGTTGCATATGCTTGTGGATTGTTTTTTTTATGATTGCAATTGTATCGTGTAGATTGTGACGAGTGCAACGCTTGCTCGTGTGTGGATTGTTCTTCCGACCGCTACAACCAAGGCAAGTAGATGCTATTTTGTTCATGATATTGTCTTACTATTTTCTATGCATTGTCGTGTATTTTGTAGACGCATGTGTAGGATGATACTATCTCTATGCTATGTCCTATTATGTGGTAGGACCCTCCTTGTAGATGAAACACCGTTAGTAGATGTGCTTAGCCATGCTATGTTGAACGAGGACTGGGTTACATCACTGAGACTTGTTTCTAAAAGTATTGGTTTGTGAAAACTAAAACAACTTAATCAATGAATCTCCTAGGTGTGATGGTATTGATAATTTTTGGTGGTTTCATTGCGGAAAGGCACCCAGGTATCGAGAGAAATTGATTGGCTTCTTTATTGTGTAGCTTACGTGTACAACCATGTGCCAATAATGAAATGGGCGGTTGGTTGGACTTAGTAGGTTGTGGTAACTCGAACCCGCATATCCAGAGATGTAGAATTTTGGTAGGTTGGACCGGTGCGCGTCGGGATTAAGGAGCTACTTTCCGAACAGTCTCTTCTTGGTCTTCTCCCTATCATCACCCAAAATGAGAGTGATGGTACGAGCTGGGCTGGCCAAGTCACATGGGTAAAGTGTACTAACCTCTGCAGAGTGTATGAACTAATCGATTAGCCGTGTCCCCGGTTATGGACAACTGAGTTGCTTGATATTGATTCCATGACATGTTTCTCGCTCATTCTAATTTCATAATTGTTTTAATATTGTTGGGTTAACTTAATTGGGATCTTTTCAAAGAAAATCAAAAACTGTTTATGAAAGTAGGACAAATGTATTTGCAAATGCAAGCCAGACACAACTCCACTTACCAAATATGCATGTAGATGTTAGTACTATTGTCTCCATTACTAGCTCTACTTGCCATACATTCCATGTATTGACCCTTCGGGGCTGCTACGTTTCATGTTGCAGGTTATTCCGATTCTGAGTAATCGATATAGGCCACGGTACTCCACTCGGCACTTGTTCACTTGTGGGCAATTTGAAGAATGGAGAATTTACTTAGTTTATGTTGCTACCTGAATAATTTGAGCTAGCCTTGGGCTAAGCTTTTATTGTAATAATGGTACTCTGGATCTTCGTTATTCATGATACACGGATATTTTTCAATGTTATTCATCTCATTCTATTGTGGGCCAATGAACCGATCCAGGGATTGGCATGTCACATAGAAGCCACGGTCTTTTCAGAACCGCGGTGTTACATGTTATGTTTTTCAGGAGAAAATGTCCAGTTTAGCCTCTTGTTGTTGAAAAATGCTGGCCAACCAAAAAGGCAAGACTTGGTGGATTCAGAAAAAAGAGAAATGTGCAGATCATGTTTACTGATGATCAAACAAGGCAAAATGAGGCTATTGAGTTGCCACCTGTTGTGGATGTTGCAATGGAAGTAGATGATGCCCTTGATCATATTTTGCTGCAATCTATTGAGTTGCCACCTGTTCTGGATAATTTGCAAACCGAAGAGGAAACAAAAGAGTCTATTGAGGTGCCACCTGAACATGTTCTCGAGGTTGTGCTGAACGACATCGCTGATTTGGCTGTTGAATTGCCACCAAAACCAGTTCAGGAGGTTTTGCTGCAAAATTTGTCGGGGCCAACTGGTCCTGGTAAGAAAACCAGGAGCATCAACAAATTATGTCATGTTGAACCAAGGAGTGAAAAAAATAACAAGAGATCGAGCGGCAAGAGGAAAGCAAAATAGAGTGGGAACCATTGAAACATTATGTTTGTTGTACTTTGATGTGAAAACCTATATTTCATTGATGTAATCTTGATTATTGTATTGGTTTGTGTACTTTGATGTGAAAACTTATGTGATGTGAATTTGAATTTGAACCGGAATTCAAATTTGAATTTGAATTGAACTTCTAATTTGGATGAACATTCAATATTTTTTAGAGATTATTGGTTTGTTCTATGATGTTTTAATGCTTTATGTACTATTATGCATGTTAGTTCATCAATCCTAGTCCTTTTGTGAAGTACATCTCATTGCCACCGAAAATGTGCTAGAAATGGCCTCCAAAGCAAGGGGAAACGACCCCATTGCTAAGCATCTTATTTTTCGACCTTGTCCAAATCATCCAAATAAATGTCCTTAGCATCTATTCTACCTATAGAGTATTAGTACGAAATCTCACTATTTTTTGAATTTTTGAATTTTTTTTTTGGGGAATTAGTTATGCACGGTCAAAGTTATCAAAACCCCGTTGACTGAGCTCAAAACCCCTCAAAACCCCATTCGTTGACCAGGCTAACCCTAACGACCAACCTGGAGCGTCGATCTAACCCTAGCGCGCTACCCAGTCCGTTCGGTCTGTTCTTCTAGAAGGATTCTGTGTGACGGCAGCTAACCCTAACGACCAACCTTGACCTTTCATCTGACGCTGTGCGCTAAACTCCCGCCGTGCGATATGGTCTTCTAGGAGGAATCATGAGCGATCCGCGAGAGCCCTGTTTCTTCGACGTGATTGGCTGGCGTTTTTTCTTACAGCGAGTCGTGTCTGGTTCCGCTGGGCCGTCCACGCATCGTCCAACGGGTCTGTTTATGCCTCTGCTCGTGGCAGCGACGCCTCTGTGCCCGCCGCCCGTCGCTGCCCTCTTTTCCAGCCCTTTGCCATGCATGCGCCATGCAGCGTGCCCGTCGTAGCCTGGCTATTGAACCCATCAGCGTCGCATCCTGGCTATTGCGTGTAGCGTCGTAGCCTTGCTATTGCACGCAGCGTCGCAGCATGCAGGGCACGCGCCGATGCAGCCTTACCGTCCCGTCGCTTGGATAACCCGTCGATGCACACCGATGCACGCGCCGCTTGGATAACCCGTCCCGCTGCTTTGAATGCTCTACGACGGCTTTGACTGCTCGACGGAGACCAAACGCCACCGCACACCTCTGACCCTCCTCTCTCTTCACACTAGGGTTTGCAACGGCCGCCCCGGCCTATATAATGGCACCATTTCTTCCCAATCTCCGCACACCTCTCTCACCCTCCTCTCTCTTCAGCCGCCAGCCCGCCACCACATCTTCTTCAGGTGTCACCCGCTAGCCGCAACCATGCAATTCAACGGACCCACCTTCTGTCGCCCACCCACCACGCCCGAGCGGCAGTGCGGCGGTGTCATCGTCGAGAATGAACTCCGTGTTTAGGCGATCTCGAGGTGGAGGGGGCCGATGGAACTAGCGCATTTCTTCCTCTCTGCCGGCTACCGCCACCTCCCTAGGGGCTCGCCACGCATCTTCAGGCTGGAGAGGTACTACGACGGCAACATCGACTTGGAGATCGTCCTGTACGTGCACTTCACCAACCCATTAGACGCGTTCGCGCTCCTCGGGCAGGTTTTCTGGTGTGGATGCGAATTCATCGCATTCACAACCTATAACATCTTCACCAACTTTCGTGCCATCTTCCCCTCCCCGGGCAACATGCACACCCTCCCCTACCGCATGACGGAGGACGACGACGAGTGAGGGTCTAGCCCCTACCCCGCAAGGAGGAGCCAAGGAGGGAAGATGCGGTGCTCGGGAAGATGCCTCATTGTTTTTTTCTGTTTTTCTAGTTGTAAGTTAGTTTTTATTATGTAAGTTGTGTGTGTTTGTATCGTGTGCCCATCGGTGGATGGGTTTATGTAATGCTACTATAATATTATTTTTATCTATGTGGTTATAGTTCGTGCAAACTAACTTAGCTAGTTGATGCAATGATTGAGACAACTCATTTTATTTAACACAAGAATAACAATTTTAAAAAAGAGTTCTTGCCCGTGAATAACTACTCTACTAGGAAAATGAGGTTATTTAAGCTCAAAGTTATATGACAATGTATTTTTGTCCATTGACTTAATTATGCTTCTTGTTTCTTCAAATGGAGGTAATGTTGTACACAAAACAAAAATTAGTTGTCATACATATTCTTTAACCATAAAAGGTGCAAGTTCCTTTCGTATAAAACATCAAAAACATAAACTTTAGCCAAATTTGAGGGGGATTCGTTTCCTTCTTTTGTTTGAGCAACATGATCCTACCTACTTGATAGATCTAAGTATAACTAGGTGGGATCATGTTTGAGCAAGTGTTGGCTCATACTTCTACAAGTTGGTCAGTTGTTTCTAGACAACTCAGATTGGTTAATTTTAGATCCCATGCAATGTTGTTGTGGGTCCATAATTGTCACAAGCATCATGGCTAGGTAAAATTTACGACCATGATGGCTAGAAACACCATCATCAACTTAGTTCCACTATTTCTTGAATTTTTTTTAATTTCTGGTGCTTCTTTCAAACTAAGGCAAAAACCAAGACATGTGAGACTCTGAATCAGTAATCACAACTTGAGTTCTATGAGTAAAGCTGAAAGATAGTACTTACACATAATTATGAAAGCCGCCACACAGAATTCTGAAAGCTACCACACTGAATTCTGAAAGTACTAAAAATAAATACATTGCAATTTATTACTTCGAAAAGATCTGAACACGCTAGCGATTGAGCAAATAACCTAGGCTATTCAGCCCTATATATTTCATCGGCGTCCACTCCCATGTCCTGCAGGAGAAATTCATTGAACTCCCCCCGTCTGCAATGTGCTGCCAGTATCTTGTCGAGACGGTAAGGCCTCGGTGAACGTACCAGATCATGTTGACCAAAGCCATCTGCAAGTCTTGGTACCCCATCCCAGGCCTTAAGATCATGATTGTACACTTTGATATAAGAAAGATCCGCGTAGTAGATGCAACCGGCTAGGACTATACTAGGGTGCACTCTAGTGTCGACGGAGATCGACCGGTTAAAATGAACGAAGAAGGCACGGCTGCCAATGTCACCTACAGCCTCGAGACAGCGTTTCTCCATGTCCACCCGGTAAAGCACCGGTTGACCTTCGGCGAAAACCCCACCTAACACAAGAAGCAGATCACCTTCTGACTCCACAAGGTAGAATTTGTAGGCTCCGCGTATCTCTTCAAAGACTGGACCTAAAATTATTCTGGCCATCTTGACTGTGCTCGCGCGCTGCTCCACCTGGATGTTGGTCGACACGATGTCTCCACCATCCTGTACTGCATACACTTCACCACGGAATGGGGTCATGCATCGCACGTCGGACGACGGATAAATTCCTTCTCCAAATACTCCATTGAAATCCCCTGTCGGGGTGGACTCATCGGCCCAAGCAATAGAATTCTCATAATGTGTGGAAACAAACACCATCATGGGGGACTTCATGACGGCTACAGATGCCACAAGATTTGATGGTATCTGCGCCTGAAACTTAGTGTTGAACTTACGTGTGAGTGGGTTCAGAAGGCGAATCTTGTGCGGCTCTTCCCTCTGAGCAAAAACGATGACCCCACGATAAACACCGATGAAGTAGAACCTTTTGATGAAGAGAACAATTAGCCCAAAGATATATGTACAATGGAAAATACTGTCTTTGTTCACTAATATAAGATAGAGCTTCTAGATATTTCAAAATGTACTAGATATATATATATCCTAAATGAGTGAACCTATACAATTAAACTTTGCTTAAGAATGTTCAAGAACATGCATGTTTAAGAACCTACTCCCTCCATCCGCAAATAAGTGTACATCTAGCTTTTGCCTAAGTCAAACATAACCAAATTTGACCAACTTTATAGAGAAATATACGAACATATATTATATTAAATTGACATATTATAAAATTATATTTAAAAATAAATCTAAAGATATCAATTTAGTGTCATAAATGTTAGTATATTGTTCTAAAAAGTTAGTCAAACATAGTAAAATTTGACTTAGGACAAGGCTAGAAGTACACTTATTTGTGGACGGAGGGAGTACACAATTAAACATGCATGTTTAAGAATAACTTTGTATCATAATAACAAATGAATATTGATTGGATGAATTGTTAACCTGCGATAAACTTCCATTAGATTCGTCGTGAAGAAACGACCTGTGGCAAGGTTGAGGAACGTGAAGTCGCCGACGTCTGGAAGTGTGTGATATACCAGGATCCAGTTGTTGAGATGGAACTCGGGTTCTTTTAACATGCGGCACCAATCGCCGCAGACTCTTCGACAATAAGCATAGGCATCGACGTACTCCTCGTTCTCTAGGAATGATTCGCCGATCTTGGCAAGTGGTCCGTCGGCCGGGAGATCGAACCAGTTCACCTTCAGTCGGCTGCTCGCCATGCCTTCCTATCGAGGAATAGAGAAGACCAGGAGATGACGAGGAGAAGAACAAGGATAAGAACAAGGAGAAGAACAAGGATAGGAGGAGTCGAAGAGGGAAGCACTACGCCGGAACAAGGAGGCGAGGAGACGGCAGGAACTGCCACTATGCGGTCGAGGAACTGGCGATTTTCTTTTCTTGTAATGTATAAGGATGTCGGCTAACCGCGCTGAAATGTCACAGGGCCGGCCCTTGGGAGGGGACCGGAGGGGCAGACGACCCGGGCCCAAAACTTTGGGGGCCCTCCCCAGATATGTGCTGCTTATATAAGCTATAATAGATCTTAAAAAAGATAAAAAATAGCAATTTTGAGTTTTCTATTGGGCTAGATTGAGCGCTCTACTTTGCTGGACATACACATACGTTTCAAATTTGGAGTCCATCACGGCATCACGTACCTAACCTGCGATTAGATCAGATATCTTTCTTTGATTGTATCGTATGAAGGCACGCTGCACCCCGGTTCCTGCCTCAACCTCGACTCAACACTGCGCTGTCGATTGTAGGAAGGTCCGCACGCGGAAAGCAGCAAGCCGCCACCTATCGGCCGATCGTCGCCTATGGCCCCCTCGCCCTCTGCCTGATACTAAGTTGCTCAAGACTTAGAAGTACGCGCAAGACTTGTAAACCGAAAGAGAGGTAGTAGTTCTTGCTGAGTAACATAGTAATATTGATTTAGAGGATGATATCGGTACAGAGGAGAACGATGACATCAACGCGGGTAATAACAATGTAAGTGATCATGATATCGCATTTGATTCATCTCCTACAAAATTTGCTAGTGTTGATGAGGAACCAATTAGTGTGATTATTTATGATCCGACATCGAGAAGTTATTGGACGAAATTGATATTGATTTTATTATCACCGACTTCGCTTCTAGGAATACACGGAGAATTTTTGAAGGTAATATGTAAACATTTTCATTTTTATATGAATATTGCAAATGGGTATATTTGAAGTATTTATTCTTCATCATTTCATTCTTGTATATCAAAAAAATTAGGAAGGAGGCCCAAAATTTTAGTTTTGCCCCGGGGCCCTGAAATCTCAGGACCGGCCCATAGGTGGGGTCAGTTCATCACGTAGATTCACTCCAATGCTATAGGCTTCTTTGGGTTGGCTAGATACTCCTTCATCAACTTGTGGTTGTGTGACTCAACACTTGGCCAACGTGATCCTAACGAGTTGATATCTAAGAGCAAGTACAATAAATTTTAGTCAGCTGACTATAAGAGTTAAACTAGTATTGTTTTGCTTAGTTGGATGAGAGAGAAGAGGTGAGAGAAGAGAGAAGAGAGATGGGCTCTTAGAGGAAGTACAATAAGTCCTAGTCAGCTGGCTATAAGGCTTAAACTAGTATTGTTTTGCTTAGTTGGATGGGAGAGAAAAGGTGAGAGAAAAGAGATGGGCTCTCATGCAATAGCCAGCTCTTGCGCGTGCTCCTAGACACTATGTGAGTATGTGAGTGGGCCATATATGTATAAATTAGTAGATCTTTGAAGATAACTATTGTACTACTTGACTATAAGCTGACTATAAATAACCTTATAGACAGCAAGCCGGTTGTATTATTAGACTAAGAGTGCTATGACACACACTTGTAGCATATGAGTCAACACTTGGCCAACATGGTCCTACCTACTTTATAGATCTAAGTATAAGACTGCTATGCCTAGACATGATGAGACACTTTGCGCCAAATGTGGGCGCGCATGCCAACATTTCATGGGCTGGCCAGAAACTCCTTCATCAACTTGTTGTTGTAAATGAGTCAACACTTGGCCAACATAATCCTACCTAGTTAATTTTTTTTGAGAAATATCTACCTAGTTAATAGATCTTAGTATAAAACTATATGCCAAGAAATTATGATGACCTCTCTCGGTTGGCTAGAAACACCATAATCAATTTGTGGTTTTGTGACTCGACACTTGGCCAACATGATCCCACACAGTTGATACATCTAAGTATAAGAGTGATATTGCCAAGCCATGTATGAAAAGCAAGAACCAACGTACAAAATATTTTTATCTACTCCCTCTGTCTCAAAATAGATGTCTCAAATATGTAAAAAATAGATTCATCCAAATTTTGAAAAACCTAAGACATCTATTTTGTGACAGAGGGAGTATTTTGTTACATGAACATGTGCATAAAGAGAAGCAAACGGAGAAAACTTGGCAAATTCGTGAATCTTTTTATTGAGGGCGTGCAAAGCATGAGGAAGCTAACTGATACACTTATTACAGTGTCTACTGCTTAATGATCAGCAGATAGACCAACCCAAGAGCAACTGCACAAAAATAAAATACAGCATTCATCATGTTCGCCTGCTTGTTCAGATCGATAATCTGCCTTAACTGCTTGTTGAGTTTCTTCAGTTCTCCCTTAACTTCTGCATCACCCGTCGTAGCAACGATTTCAGAGCCCAAGCTCTCGACCTTATGAGGGTAATTGAGCTCAATCTATGCGCCCCCCTTCCGATCAATTGCGCCCTCTAGTTTAATCCTCTCAATGTACTCATCCATCAACTCAAAATGCCTAAAATTCTTCAGATCCTGAAATCGGATGGGTAGATCAACCCTGATTCAAATCCCAAATCCGGGGAAGAACCAAAATTGGCAAACGAAATCAACAAATTGACTTGAAGAACTCAGATCTAACCTTCCCCTCCTCTGGCTTGCTCCCGCATTTCACAAATTCGCGCCCACAGTTGCCATTTTCCTTGTTCTTAGTGACCAATCGTTTCAGTGGCGCGATGCGTGGGCAATCAGGGCACCTCGTCATCTGCACTGCCCCATACCGCGGCCATGAGGGGCCGGAGGTTGTACTGGAGTTCGGCATCTATCGCTAGTGTTGCGGGATTGAAGAAAGGCACCCGAAGAAGGAAGAGAAAGAAATGGAAGGAAATGGCGGCTCGGGTTCCTGTTCCCCCCTTTTATAAAGGTAATTATGAGGTGAATATGTGGTGGGTCCCGTGATGTTTAGGGCCGGTGGCTGCATCAGGATGGGATGCCAGATGAGCGCGGCATACGCATCAAACACTGTACATGCTAACAAAGTTTGGTTTGCACTTACACTACAAAATATAAGCTGTTTCAGGTTTCTGAAGAAAATGAATCTAGATTCACCCCAAAGTTGAGTGAACCTACATCCTAAAACAAGTCTAGATACATTTGCTTCACAAAGCTAAAAACTCTTATATTTTGTAACTGTATAATGTAATTCCCATTCATTTATATGTCTGGTCCGTTACTATTTTGACAAGCGTTGTATTTTAAGCATACACACTACAACTAGGCCTATAAACATTGCTCATCAAATCCACAAATTGGCGAACGTAAACAACTAACCCAAACTTTACATTACAATCGTAAATTAAGAAAAACAACAACACCATGGTCATGAAACATTCTTTTGGCAAAAACACAACGCCATGCGCGAACTGTTTAGCAATCAAACAACCCAACTTTGCGTAAATTTTTTAATGGTATACCAACATTCGCCAGGGAATCGGTAGTACGAATTTTTGTTTCTTGAGTTTTCAAGAATCTGCCAGCAGCTCCGTGATCTCAAGAACTCTGCTTTTTACCTTTTCGAGTTTGTTTGTCTTCGACAGAATAATTTCTGCAACAGTACGTCTCCTAGAATCATTTATCCTTTCCTGTAACACAATATTAGCAGGGTTAATAAGGTCACATGCTAGTGTATATAAATATGCAAATACCAATTAGAAATTTTGAATACCTGCAAGACTGCATCTGTAAATTTATCTTCGTCAAAGTGCTCCATACAGCATAGCACGAACATTCCACACGAGTTTCTGATCATAACGAATTTAAATTTGAATAACAGTACTAATACATCAAAAGAAATGACATGAGTTCAACCAGAAACTCACGCATCATTTTGCCGTGGTGTTTCGCAGCTTACGATCTCCCAATTGGAAACATCATCAAACTTACAATCCGTAAATTTGTTAGCCACTTCTATGTCTTTTGAAATTTGATCTCTCTATGAAACAAAGAGGTTTAGTGTAATGCTTGGAGTAACCATATCGTCGCTAAATGTATAGAGAGAAAACATACCAGAGCTTCGACATTTGTCTGGACCCTTTTAAATTCAAACAGCGAGTTGAGCACTTTAAATATCTTCTTTGGTCTATTCAGGACGACACAGCACCAGTGGCAATCGTTTATATTCAACGTGAAATATTCCTACCAAAAATAGACAAGTGTTATCACATTACATAATCTGATTTATACCCTGCATTTTCTTGTACAAACAGTACTTACCTTATCAGCACGGAAGTATTCTTCCATGCATCTTTCAAAGCATCCTGATATATCATTAGCCATTTCTGAATTTTTTCCAAGGCCTCTTTCTTATGCTGGGATCTAGTTTTTCTTCTTAGTAGAGTACGTATTAGATCATTTGCCCTATACGCAGGGCACAATTTTCGGTCATCCCCCAGTTGAAGAGACAATTCTGCCATGTAAGCACCTATAACCTACAGAAAAATTTAATAACGTGTGATAAACGATCCTTCTTAGTTGCATAAAATACCAAACTGTGGTACTTGGACTTACATTGTCACCCAGCCATACTTTATCAAGGATCTCAATAATGTGGTTGGCAGGGACCTGAGTGTCGGCCTTGTTATCATAGACACGTAGACTCTTAAAATCTTTATTATTTCTTGCTGTTTCAACATACAATACTGCAACATCTATTTGTTGCGGTGTCAAACTGTCCAGGACTTCTGGGTCTTTGAAAAGACCTGCATACACAAAAACAAATATTTAATACATGCATGTAACTGTTTTATGCACAACCATGCAATTCAATGATGTTGCACTACCTTTTCTAACATCATTTTTTGGTTTTTTACCCTTTTTGTCCGCCAACCTGAGCTTGCGCTTCTCGCCAACGGTATGTAGGCTATTAAACGAGTCAGATGACGATCCATTCGACAGAGTGTCTCATACCTCACCTTTTTGTCCTCCCCGCCCCTTTTGCAATGCAGCTGTGAATGCTTCTAATGGAATCGGCTCTGGGTCCGGTCGCGTCGGTGAAGGACCCCTACCATCAATTAGTATTGGTGACGCTTGGGTACTGCCGAGTTTCGATGGTGCGGTGTGGCAAGCATCAGTAGCATTCCTTTCCTTCTTGTCTGTGGGTGACATGAATATGTCACCTTCAACCTCTTTCTCCTTACTATTTGAATCCTTCTTTAAATTAGAGTCATGTGCAATGTTAAAAGGAGTTACTTTCTGAGGTGTCTGGATGTTCCATGAAATCTTTTGGCGTATATTTGGTGTTAGTAGAGGCGATTCCTGCACCATTCTCTACCTTCTTCTCTACCTCCTTATCTATCTCCTCCTCTTCATTGTCATTATCAGACAATTTTTCTTTAGAAGGTCTGTACGTGACTCCAGTCGCGTTCATCATAACAAGAAGTTTATGCAAGATTGAAAATAAATGAATCATCATGTCATGTTAAAAAAAGCATTTGTTTAACTCAGAGCAGATGACACATAGGGTGTATCACCTTAGCACAAGCTTCTGTGAAGACCTCCATCTTTCTATCAAAGGTTTCTTCAATTGTTCTATCAATATGATCTGTTAGTTTGTTCGTCATCTGTTCCAACATGACTTCTCTCATTCCTTTAGCCCTGCTGGATGTAGAACTTCCTTCCTTCTTCCTGTAGGGCCCTCTACTACGTTTCTTACCAGATGCAATTTCGGGTGTATCGAGAACCTCGTCTCGATGCTTTTGAGATATGTCATCGTCAATCTTCAAGATATGTGTATATAAACCAATTAATATTGACAACCTAGAACCGTTATCAGAACAAAAAATAAGCCACGATATCACTTGTATTTACGTACCTTCCCCAAAGCATGGCCCTTTAATTCTAAGGCGTCTCTCGCCGAAGCCGCATCTTCCGTCCAGTTCCTCATCAATGGCCTTCTGGACGTATACTCGGCGCCATCTGGGAGTATCTTCTCATAGTATAGATACTTCAAATATCACAACAAAATTAGATTAAAACAAAGAAAAATGTATTGTAGATAATTATATACTCCCTCCGATTCAAATTATTTAACTCAGATTTGTCTAGATTTGGATGTATCTAGACATGTTTTAGTGCTAGATATATCCGAATCTAGACAAAACCAAGTCAATTAGTTTGAATCGGAGGAAGTATGTAAGTTGAGAATGGAATTTACCCGTAACAAGATGGTGCTGCCTGTTGGCCATTGCTTCGCTTCATATGCGTTGCCTACTTGTTTTAGGCTAGCAATGAGGTATGTCCGTACATACTCATTGAAATTTAGCTTTTTAATGCGACCCACATCTTCTACCAGTGCATAGTATTATTTTGGGACGATCTTCTGGTTCTGTGGGACAAGGACTGTCCCAATCAGAACCAGAACCACCTTGCGGATATAGTCGTCATCCGCAACTTTATCCTTGATGACGTCGGTGATTAGGTCATCAATTACAAGATTACCTGTCTTTTTGCTTAAAATCTATCAGGTATACGGTTCTTTGTGTCACCAGCTTCCTCATAAAGAATGTCCGATATATCCAATCCATGATTTTTTAACCATAGATGCACTCAACGTCCACTCCCGTAAGGGATATTTCACCATCATTCTTGCGTACATTAAATTTTTCTATCTTTGCATCAAATTTTTGTGTCATAAATTTGATCACCACACATCTTGACTTCACTGGGGGAATGTCAAGAATGCATTCCAAGTCGGTTTCTCCAATTTTGGCACGTTGTGCTGGTATCATACTTTTCACGAAATGACACCACTTCTCAACATCACAACACATTTCTCCGATTTCGTCCATTATGTTGAAAAATAACTATATTTGTTTAGGTGTTTTTTTGGCATCCAAAGAAATAATACTATTCATAACACACATAGACTATAAGATGGATAACACTAAGAGTACGTTATACTACACCATGTCAGGTAAATTGATCTCTGGACGTGCCTAACTACCGATAAATCGAGAGTGGGATTTTAAAAATGTTTACACATATATACAATTACAAATAAAGAGTTTACACACATAGTTTTTCTGTAGTGCATGTGTTTATAGACCTTTTATTTCAAACATATATGAACAATATTACATATAACGTTCAACAGGAGAATCAAACGTCTTGTTTCTTTTATCAAAAGGGACTTCTATACATCATTCGTTTTTAAACACCAAACCAGCTAAATTGCATCTCAACACCGCATTTAGGCCTGAGATGCGATGTCTAACACACTGAACCAATTAACACAAGAAAACTACAGCAGAATTAATAAGCAACAACTGGAATTCCTAGCGAAGATCCACTAACAATTCTTCGACATAATGGAGACTACCCTTGGACGGAAAATCTAACGACTAAACAAACGGATCCGTATGGATCAAGATCTAATCGAAGTTCTGCTGAACTTAGAACTAGTAATATTGTATGATAAATCCGCAGTGCGTACAAAAATACCTGCAACAGTAGTGCGTGTGATGCGATTATTTAGCTCCTCAAAAAGAAACGGTGTGTCCTCGATGTAGCTCTCACGTAGGGCAGGAAGAAAAGAATTCAAATCTCTTCATTGGCGGCGATGGGCGGAGTCGAAGCGATCGAACAAGAAAATTCGTCTGATAAGATGTGCCTCTTTATGCGCACGTACAACGTGGGGTGTGTGCGTGGTGGGTGGGTGGGGCCTGTGGGGTTTAGGGTTTAGGCCAGTATGTATGCCGGTCGGACTCCAATTGTGCAATCAGGAAATCGTGTCTATGTATGCTTCTAAAGAGTAGGCCATGTACGGATACGTCGTTTGGGAGAACTCGTGTCCCTTATCCTCGCGTAACTGTGTAACAGACTAAAACTCTGTTTGGCTTCGGCCCCCAAAACAGGAATAAGTAAAAATGGTTTCCACAAAGCCATCAGAGACTACACCGAAGGTTATCTCCAGGTTCGCCGGACGACCCTTGGCTGGAGATTTCATAGGAAGATGTACATGGCGAGCTGGCCATGCAAGGCCGACGCAAAGACATCGCTGGACGAAGAGCTCACGCTGACGAGGAACATGGGGAGGAAGACGAGTTATGCACCAGCGCCACCGTCATCGAACGCGCCGCCGCCGGACGCAGAGCTCACGCTGACGCCGGGAACATGGCGTTGCTTGAGGAGGACGCGCTGCCACAAACTAGGAAAGCTGCATCGTGATTTTCTCCAGGGTTGCCATCACGTCCAGGATTGCCGGTGCTCCGGGATGCAATCGTGTAGGTGTGTCAACGACATATGCATTACCATTGTTGCCGGCGCGCTGGTGTTCACGGTGGTGGCCGCCTTGAGAGTCTTTCCGCTGCTCTGTGAAGCTTTGTCGCTGTTAATTCTCTTATGTCATCGCTGTCGCCATTAATTGTCATGTCAGTCTCTCGTCCCTGCCTCCATCCAAAAACCAATTTTACAATTTCCTGAAACAAACATGGATTTTGGTGAGCCTATTCTTAACTGAAATTTTGGCAAAACCGGTTTTCCTAAAATCAGCTTAAAACTCGTTTTACAAAAACTAGGAGCTAAACTTCCGTATCCAAACAACCACTATGAGTGGCTAACCAGTGCATGAGTGGGTCTACACGTGGCTTCGTGCATTGAAAGTAGTCATTATTAGTGCATTGAAAGTTACTTACCTAATCACGACAAGGTTTGTGCTATGAATAAATTTGGAATTACAACGTTTCATAGTAACACATTATAAATATTTGAAGAGAATATTAAAAATGTATACATTGCTAGGTTCGAAGGGAGAATATTAAAGATGTATACATCGCTAGGCCAAAAATGTCAACTCGTCGAAATAATAATGTTCTTACATATGGCGGCGAAATAGATAAATAATTGTTCCAGGAGAGCTACAAACGAATAAGCATCAATCTTAAGAAACAAGGAGCTAGATGATGTCGATGATAAACATAATGTTTAGGCCAACTTGTTTTGTGGTCCTAGGAGTAATGAGCAAGGCTTGTCCAACTTGTAGATCATTTTCTTTCGTATGGAAATCCCTCCATCCCTTTTTGTTGAATATCAGCCGGCTGTCGTTGTAAATCATGTAGGCAATGTTGCTGACTTCGAAATCTCCAACCCGCATCCCAACCAAGCCTTCCTCGGGAATTTTAAGGCCGGCAACAAATTTTTTAGGTAGTTTCTGTGATGCCGTCGTGGATGATGAAATCAAAAGAGTAACGATGTGAGACGATTGCCACAAGTTATGCACATATAAGGAGGAATAACATAATTATAACTACCCCTCCATCTCAAAATAGATGTCTTAGGTTTAAATTTGGATAAATCTATATACTAAATTGTGTCTTGATCCGTCCAAATTTTGACAATTTTTGACAAAATTGAGACATCTATTTTGAGACGGAGGGAGTACGAGGATAACATACCATGTTGTGTTTCGCAAGATTGGTGCGTGTTAAACGGGTTACTAATGGGACCCCAAGAATAGTACTTCCTGCATGTATAATATTTAAGAGGTGCCCATGCTCATCTTCGCTCAGTTCGCATACTTGGGAGATGATGGTAGAGTCATTCGGGTCTTTCTCGCCACCGCTGAAATAGAAAATACTGATACTCGGTGTTTTTCCTCCCAACGAAAACACAATCATTTGATCTCCCCCAAACACATGGTTCTGTCTAACGAATTCTTTCCGTCCATCACCACCCATGCGGGTCAAAGCCTTATCTTTCACCACATCAACGTCATATGCACGCCCAAGTGCTAGAAAGCGCACACTAGTCTTCTCTTCTACATATTCATTGAATATGAACCTTGCATTGCACGGAATAATCTATGCACAATTAACAGAATATACACACGTTTAAAAAAAGGTAGAGCGCCGCCAACAAAGTTTACAAGATAGCAATAGTGCAAGGAAAAAATAGTGTGTTTCGTACCAATGAATCTTCAAACTCTTCATGCATAAAGACACTAAATAATAACCCCGAGGTCAAGGAGTCGCACACACTCTTGCATTTTCCGCACAACGCCATGTCTCCTAAAACAATTGTTGGAGATATGCCCTAGAGGAAATAATAAATATAGTTATTATTATATCTTTGTGTTTATGATAAATGTTTACATTTATGCTATAATAGTACCACACCGTTGTGCTGCCGGAATCGCGAGGAGAGTGCTACAACCTCTGCTGCCTGCTGGAACAAGGGAGAGGAAGGTCTTCGTCGAGTACCGAACGTGTGACCGACCACGGAAGCGCTTCCGGAACGTAGTGCCGGAAGGATCGTCTACGCGATCTTGAGATCAGGAAGAGTACGACTACATCACCCACGAGAATCCGCTCTTGTTAAACACTTTGGAATCTTCGAGGGTGAGTTATTCCATATACTCGTTGCTACAATCTAGTAGATAGATCTTGGCTTGTTTGTTTGTATGCGGTAGAAAATTTTGTTTTCCATGCTACGAAACCCTACAGTGGTATCAGAGCCGTGTCTATATGTAGATCTGTTGCACGAGTAGAACACAATGGTCATTGTAGGCGTTGATGATTTTGTTGTCGATTTCTTCTTGTGTACTTTGCATCTTGCGGGATGGTGGGATGAAGTGGTCCGGGCTAACCTTACATGACATCGTTCATGAGACTTGCTCCACGCTTGACATGCAACTTGTATTGCATAAGTGGCTTTGCGGGTGCCTGTTTCTACCAACATAGTTAAAGATTCAATTTACAACGGGTGATTGACAATACTAGTATCAATGTTGTGGTTCTTGTTCGTAAGTTAGAACGACACTTATTGAAAGCCCTAAACCACGTAAAACATGCAAAGAAAGTAGAGGCGTCTAACTTTGTTTTGTAGGGGTGTGCTGTGATGTGATATGGCCATGATTGTGGTTATATTTGATGTATGCAATGTTCCTTATTGTAAGTTGGCAACTGGCAGGAGCCATATGGTTGTCTTTAATTTCTGTTAAGACCCGCGTGTCTATTCAAAGTATTTTTAATAGTTGAAGCTGGTGGACGACAACCATGGAGCAGCATCATGGACCTTGATGCAATGCCGGTGATGATGGAGATCATGTTCGTGCTTGAAGATGGAGATCGGAAGCACAAAGAAGAAAGGCCATATCATATCACATATTATGAATTGCATGTGATGTTAATCCTTTATGCATCTTGTATTGCTTAGTTAACGACGGTAGCATTATAAGATGATCCCTCATGCACATGAATTTCAAGTTCTAAAGTGTTCGTCCTTAGTAAGCACCGTTGCTAAAGCTTGTTGTTTCGAAGCACCACGTGATGATCTGGTGTGTTAGATTCCGCAAGTGTATCCAACGTGAGCAATCCAGATTTGCTCATGCGGAAGCTAAGGTTTGATATTGACGAGCCTAGCATGTACAGACATGGTCTCGGAACACGGATCACCAAAAGGTAAAGCATGAATCATATAGTAGATATGATGAACATGTCGATTGTTCGCCATTGAAGCTACATCAACTCTCGTGATGATCGGTGTTGATGTGGTGGATTTGATTCATGTGATCACTAAAACAATGTGAGGGATATTGTTTTGAGTGGGAGTTCACCTAGATTAATTTAACTATTAATTAGAACTCAATTTGTCATAAACTTAGTCTAAACTATTGCAAATATGTTGTAGATCAATGGCGGCCCCTACCATCAATTTTAATGCGTTTCTAGAGAAAGAAAAGTTGAAAAACAAAGGAAGCAACTTCGCGGATTGGTTCCGCAATTTGAGGATTGTCCTCACAGCTGGTAATTTGACCTATGTGCTGGATGCACCGCTGGGTGACCCACCTGCAGCTACTTCTACCGATGAAGTAAAGAATGTTTACCTCGCTCGGAAGACTCAGTACTCCACAGTTCAGTGAGCTATCTTGTATGGTTTAGAATCGGAGCTTCAGAAAAGGTTTGAGAATTCAGACCCACATGATATTGTCCGTGATCTCAAATTGATCTTTGAGACTCACGCGGCAATTGAGAGCTATGAGGCTTCTGAAAAGTTCTTTACCTGCAAGATGGAAGAGGGCAGCTCCGTCAGTGAGCATGTGCTTAAGATGTCTGGGCACGCAAACAAACTTCAAAGCTTGGGTATAGTGATTCCTAATACTTTGGGGATTTATCGTGTCCTCCAATCACTACCACCAAGTTACAAGAACTTTGTGATGAACTACAATATGCAAAACATGAACAAGCAGTTGCCAGAACTCTTTGCCATGTTAAAATCTGCAGAAGTGGAGATCAAGAAAGAGCACCAAGTGTTGATGGTCAATAAGACCACCAAATTCAAGAAAGGCAAGTCTAAGCAAAAGGGACACTTCAAGAAGGGTGGTAAGAAAGTTACCGCGCCGAAGAAGAAGACCAAGGCTGGACCTAAGCCTGATACTGAGTGCTTTTACTGCAAGGGAGAAGGTCACTGGAGGCGGAATTGCCCAAAGTACTTGGCGGATTTGAAGAACGGCAACATCAAGAAGAAAGGTATATCCCATATACATGTTATTGATGTGTATCTCACTAGTACTAGTAGTAGTGCCTGGGTATTTGATACTGGTTCGGTTGCTCATATTTGTAACTCGAAACAGGTGCTGCAGAATAAACGGAAGCTAGCGAAGAACGAGGTGACGATGCGCATGGGAAACGGATCAAAGGTTGATGTGATCGCGGTCGGCATGCTACCCCTTCATCTACAATCGGGATTAGTTTTATACTTAAATAATTTTTATTTGGTGCCTGCGTTAAGCATGAACATTATATCGGGATCTTGTTTATTGCGAGACGGTTACTTGTTTAAGTCCGAGAATAATGGTTGTTTGATTTATATGAGTAATATGTTTTATGCACATGCACCTTTGATAGATGGTCTATTCTTATTGAATCTCGATAGTGGAAATACACATATTAATAACATTGAGGCTAAACATTTGAAATCGAGCGATAACTCGACCTATATGTGGCACTGTCGTCTTGGTCACATTGGAGTGAAGCGTATGAAGAAACTCCATTCCGATGGACTTCTTGAATCACTTGATTTCGAATCACTTGAAAGATGCGAAGCATGTCTGATGGGTAAAATGACTAAGATTCCATTTTCTGGTATGATGGAGCGAGCTACGGACTTATTGGAAATCATACATACCGATGTGTGTGGTCAAATGAGTGTAGCATCACGCGGTGGTTATCGTTATGTTCTTACCTTCACGGATGACTTGAGTAGATATGGGTATATCTATTTCATGAAACATAAGTCTGAAACTTTCGAGAAGTTTAAGGAATTTCAAAGTGAGGTAGAGAATCAACGTAACAAGAAGATTAAATTTCTACGTTCTGATCGTGGAGGTGAATATCTAAGTTACGAGTTTGGCGAGCATTTGAAGAAATGCGGAATACTTTCACAATTGACACCGCCGGGAACACCACAGCGTAATGGTGTGTCCGAACGTCGTAATCGAACTCTCTTAGATATGGTTCGTTCTATGATGTCACTTACAGATTTACCGCTATCATTTTGGGGTTATGCATTAGAAACAGCCGCATTCACTTTAAATAGGGCACCATCTAAATCCGTTGAAACGCCACCGTATGAATTATGGTTTGGGAAGAAATCTAAATTGTCGTTCCTTAAAGTTTGGGGTTGCGAAGCCTATGTAAAGAAGTTACAGCCGGACAAGCTTGAACCCAAAGCGGAAAAATGCGTCTTCATAGGATACCCGAAGGAAACTATTGGGTATACCTTCTATCATAGATCCGGAGGCAAAATCTTCGTTGCCAAGAATGGATCCTTTCTAGAGAAGGAATTTCTCTCGAAAGAAGTGACTGGAAGGAAAGTAGAACTCGACGAGGTTGTCGAACCTTCTCTCGAAATTGCAAGTAGCGCAGCACCGGAAGAAGTTCCTGTGGTGCCTGCACAAATAAGAGAGGAAGCTAATGATGATGATCATGAAACTTCGGTTGTAGTTGCTACAGAGCCTCGCAGGTCAACGAGAACTCGTACCACTCCTGATTGGTATGATCCCATTATGAGTGTCATGTTGGTGGACAACACCGATGACCCTGCGACATATGAGGAAGCGATGATGAGCCCAGATTCATGTACGAAAACCAAGTTTGGACTTTGGTGGACTTACCGGATGGCCGGAAGGCTGTCGAGAACAAATGGATTTTCAAGAAGAAAACATATGATGATGGTAATGTTACTGTTTATAAAGCTCGACTTGTCGCAAAAGGGTTTCGACAAATTCAAGGAGTTGACTACGATGAGACTTTCTCACCGGTAGCGAAGCTAAAGTCTGTGAGGATTATGTTGGCAATCGCTGCATATTATGATTATGAGATATGGCAGATGGATGTCAAAACAGCGTTCCTCAATGGAGACATTGATGAAGAGTTGTATATGATGCAACCCAAAGGTATTGTCGATCCTAAAGATGCTAACAAGGTATGCAAACTTCAACGGTCCATCTATGGGTTGAAGCAAGCATCCCGAAGTTGGAATCAATGTTTTGATAAGGTAATTAAAAGTTTTGGTTTTATACAAACTTATGGAGAAGCTTGTATCTACAAGAAAGTGAGTGGGAGCTTTGTAGCATTCTTTATACTATATGTAGATGACATATTGTTGATTGGGAATGATGTAGACCTTCTTAATAGTGTCAATGAATATTTGAATAATAGTTTTTCAATGAAGGATCTTGGCGAAGCAGCTTACATATTAGGAATAAATATTTATAGAGATAGATCGAGATGCCTAATATCATTGTCACAAAGTACATATTTGGACAAAGTTCTAAAGAGGTTTGGAATGGAAGATAGCAAGAAAGGGTTCTTGCCATGTTGCCCAATACGACCTTGAGTAAAACTCAAAGTCCGACAATGGCAGATGATAGAGAAAGGATGAGTAAGACTCCCTATGCCTCAGCCATAGGATCTCTAATGTATGTCATGCTATGTACTAGACCCGACATTGCATATGTTGTTAGTTTAACATGCAGATATCAAAGTGATCCAGGAGTGGATCATTGGACAGCGGTCAAAAACATCCTTAAGTACTTGAGAAGAACTAAGGATATGGTTCTTTCTTATGGAGGTGATGAACAGCTCGTTGTTAATGGTTACACCGATGCTAGTTGGATCACCGATCCGGATGATTCTAAATCACAATCTGGATACGTATTTACTTTGAATGGTTCAACAGTTAGCTGGAGGAGTGCAAAGCAAAGTGTTGTGGCGAGACCTTCAACTGAATCGGAATACATGGCTGCTTCGGAGGCTTCGCAAGAAGAAATATGGATGAAAGAGTTCATTACAGAGCTGGGTGTGGTTCCAAGTGCGCTGGACCCAATGTCTATCTACTGTGATAACATGGGCGCCATAGCCAATGCGCAAGAACCAAGGTCACACAAGAAGCTGAAGCATATCAAGCTACGTTTTCACGCTATTCAAGAACATGTCCAAGATGGGGACATAAAGATTTGCAAAGTACACACAGATCTGAATGTGGCGGATCCGTTGACTAAACCTCTCCTGAGGGCAAAACATGACCAACACATCACTGCCATGGGTGTTCGATATAGTACCATGTAATCTAGATTAGATGACTCTAGTGCAAGTGGGAGACTGTTGGAGATATGCCCTAGAGGCAATAATAATATAGTTATTATTATATCTTTGTGTTTATGATAAATGTTTACATTTATTCTATAATAGTATTAACAAGGAAACATTAATACTTGTGTGATTTGTAAACTAAAATAGAGTCCCTGGTAAAGCCTCTTTATAATACTAGCTTGTTGGTTAATAAATGATTGTGGTTTCCCTATCATGAACATTGAGATGTTATTAACAACAAGATCATATCATTAGGAGAATGATATGGTGGACATACTCCTATAGATAAGCGTAGCATAAAGATCAATTCATTTTAATAGTTCAATTGCTATATGCTTTCTGATACATAGTAACCTAATTCCTTTGACCATGAGATCATGCATATCACTTTCACCGGAAGGATGCTTTGATGACATCAAACACCACACCGTAACTGGGTGGCTATAAAGGTGGCATCGAGTGTTCGGAAAGTATTGGTTGAGACACATGGATCGAGAGTGGGATTTGTCCATCCATATGACAGATAGATATACTCTGGGCCCTCTCGGTGGAATGTCATCCAATTAGCTTGCAAGCATGTGACTGACTCACAAGGATCACATATCACGGTAATGAGAAAAGAGTACTTATCAGTAACGAGGTTGAACTAGGTATGCAGAGATACCGACGATCATAACCTCGGATAAGTAAACTATCGTGAGACAAAGGGAAATTGGTATCGTATGTAAGTGGTTCATTCGATCGCAAAGTAATCGTAGAAATATGTGGGAGCCATATGAATTTCCAGATTCCTCTATTGGTTATTGTTCGGAGAAGTGTCTCGATCATGTCCGCATAATTCACGAACCGTAGGGAGACACACTTAAAGATTCAATGTTGTTTGAGTAGTTATGGAATGATGAGTAAGAGACCAAATGTTGTTCGGAGTCTCGGATGGGATCCGGGATATCACGAGGAGATCCGGAATGGTCCGGAGAATAAGATTCATATAAGGAAAGTCCTGTTTCGGGGTTGGAGAATGGTTCTGGTGTTTTCATCGGGATTGTTCTAGAAGGTTCCGAAATGTCTGGCACTCTGGAGGGGAAGGGTACATGAATGTGTCATATCAAGTTGGAACAATTGCATCATGTACTAGGTGTCATCGCTGAACAAAATAAAGGGTTTAATCAAATCCTAGTTTGAAAATTCAAAACGCCAACTTGAAAAGTCAAACGGCTATTTTGTGAGGTGGAGGGGAAGTAGGAAACCTACTTGGGGAGGAGTTCCCTCCCTCCACCGCCGGCCCACTTGGGAAACCGAGTTAGGGAGGGACTCCCCTCCCCTGGCGCGGCCCCTCCACCTATATAAGGAGGGACAGGGCTGCCCCTCCAAACACACAACACCTCCACCCAAAACCCTAGCTCCCAGCCGCCGGCGCCGCCACCTCCTGCTGCCGCCGCCGCCTAGGGAAACCCTAACCACCGACTTGGGCTGCGCCAAGCCCTAGAGGCCGGCCCTAGACCCTCCTCCTTGGTGTGTCTAAACCCTAGATCGCCGAGGATCTCTCTCATAGTCCACCATACTCGCTCCGGCTTAAGGCGAAGCCCTGCGAGATCTCCCCTCTACTTCCGGTACCACGCCGTTGCTGCCGGAATCGCGAGGAGAGTGCTACAACCTCCGCTGCCTGCTGGAACAAGGGAGAGGAAGGTATTCGTCGAGTACCGAACGTCTGACCGACTGCGGAAGCGCTGCCGGAACGCAGTGCCGGAAGGATCGTCTACGCGATCTTGAGATCAGGAAGAGTACGACTACATCACCCACGAGAATCCGCTCTCGTTAAACACTTTGGAATCTTCGAGGGTGAGTTATTCAATCGACTCGTTGCTACAATCTAGTAGATAGATCTTGGCTTGTTTTTTTGTGTGCCGTAGAAAATTTTGTTTTCCATGCTACGAAACCCTACAACAATAACATAATCATACAAATCCATTACACACGTCATATACTAGTACATAGGTCCAAAACATCAGTCATGCACATGTTCAACAAATACAAATAATGTATAGTGAAAGATCTACATAAGTCAGCTACACAATTAATATATTGTATACTATTTAGTTCATCTAGACAATGAAATCAGAGCTAGCCTACAAATTTAATGTAAACGTACAAGCAATAGCGAGTATAGGGCTCACGGACGGTGGCGGATCAACGTCACGAACGGGAGCAGAGACGTCGAGAGAAGATGGACGTGGGGCGGCGGCGAGAGGAGAGGATAGGCGCGGCGGTGGGACGAGAAAACCTATTTATGCGTTTTATAGGAAACTAATTTTGAGCCGGAAAGGCCGCCGCGTGACGCTTCCATCGGCAGAATCATGGGCCGCCTTGTAGGCAGCTGACGAGTTGGCCCATCTCCTCTCCACTCCACTCATCCGCTAGCGCTGTACAATGGGCCCAGATACGATTTTATTATTTTCCTTTTCTTTTTCTTCTATTTGTCCCTATTTTCTTACTTCCGTACTTCATAGTCCCTTCGTTCCGTTTACATTCATATCACAAAACTAAAACGTCTTAAATTTTGGAACGGAGTATGTTGGCATGGAGAATTATTTGTATACATGGCATTTTGAACTTAATAATCAAGCATTCACGTAGATGTATGAACACATGTCGTGTAGGCTTAAAAAATTGAAACCGGTACGAAAATAGGATAACATAATTCGGGTGTCCACTAACAGAGCAAGTGCAACATTCGATATGAAAAATAACTACAGGGCATCATCAAGAAAACGGGTAACAAACAAGTAAGCTCCTTTATAGTAGGCTTGGTACAGCAAGAATAACATCTTGACACCCAATCCAAGTGTAGGCTCCTTGTCCATGAAATTCTTCTAGCTACTCAAACAGAGACGACCATCCTTGTTTGAAATGATGTATGACCCCTGCACCATTGTGTGAGGATAACATACAATGGTCATGCCACCTTCTTTGTCCATCGTATTTGGGACAAGACGTTTTGGGATTTTCTGATTTAAAAATAAAGTAGCACGACACCAAAAGAAGTTGTCAGTTAAACTTGGAATAGAACATAAATGATACTCCCTACATGCATTCACGAAATATAAGCATTTCCGTTCATTAATACTCCCTCCGTTTAGAAATATAAGACGTGTTAGAGCGAGCTTTGTGAAACAAATTTGTCTAGACAACTTTTGTACTCCCTCCGTCCAAGAATAGATGTATTAGGTATTTCAAATCTTGAATGAATCCATATACTAAATAGTGTCTAGATTCATCCACATTTTGAAAATTTGAGACATCTATTTTAGGAGATAGGGAGTATATAGATTCCGAGTGAACCTATACACTAAAATACATCTAGATACATTCTTTTCACAAAGCTAAAATGTTTTATATTTCTGAACGGTGGAGTATCTTATATTAGTGAACGGAGGGAGTACCAAATAAGACCAGTTTAACATTCACAATAAACTTAAAAAGAAAGAAACAGGTTGCTTATGATTACCAGGTGTTTGGTTTGGCTGCGACAGTTTAGGGTATGGACCATTGCTACAGTTGATACTGGTACATAATCTCCAACATAATAATGTGATAGCCTGTAGTCCAAAGTCTACAGTTTCTATGATTGTCTTCATCATCCTCCAATTTATCTTGGTTCCGTTGGTGGCCTTGATAGAATCAACAATGCCATGTCTTTCAGGCGATAGTCGGAAATATTCTGCAATTTATGATTTGAGAAAATTAAATGTAAAAATGATTACACTAAAATATGATATTATTGGTACAAGATGAATTATGTTGGAACACTAATTGGATGGGTGACTGGGAGGTTCCCAGTTGTGACACGATTCCAAGGATCTTTGGTGTTCACAGTGAAGTACATTTTCTGGCCAACTTGAATATTGTAGATTATTGCAACTTCCTTCCATGATCTGCCACTAATGTAGGTTAGACCTGGTTGGTTTGTGACATCAACATCAAATTCGAAGTCCTCCTTGGTCCTTAGAACAGCAGTGAAACTCTCTGTGTCGTCCTTGCGCAAAAAATATGGCATAAGGAAACATGCTCTCACGTAGCACGGGATGACCTAACAACAAATATGTGATTAAAATTAGATTACCACGTCATAAAAGGTCTAAGAGTCATGAAATTATATATATGCCTCTGTAAGAGTCACTTATTTTGATGTTTTTAACAGTATAAGAGCTAAGAGCCATGTAGTGCAAACCATAATCATACAGTTTATTGTGTTCAAACTTTTCATAATACTAGACTTCATCAAATTTATATTGAGGTCCAAGACACTAACACAACTAAAAATAGCAATTACTCTTAATATAAAAAATGCACATAAAAGTTCAAAAATTACATGCAGGTCACACATTAATGACTCAAATAAACAACAAAATATGCCAAACACATAATAAGAAATAAATAAACAACATGATATACTCGTTCGTAGCTGAATACCGTGGTGTCCACAAATCTATCTTGAAACGTCAAATCAAAGTTGTTCATGTAGATATCCCCACGGCCGCACAAAGCAGTTGTGTCAAAACAAGTGGGACACTATGATAGAATATAGATCTGATCAGTAATACTAATTAGGATAAATTTAGTGGTAGGAAGAGACCAAACATGTATGGTACCTCTTTGGTGCCAGCCATCCTTGTTAACGATGAGTGTGGCGGGTAAATCTACCGTGAGAGAGCAGTTATCTTTCTATGGAGGCACGGATGGAGTAGAACGATGACGGCGCGGCGCCATGTCACAAAGATGGATAGTTTGTTCGGGGAATAACGGAGACTAGGTATTTGGAAAAACCCGACACGCATGGCTGGACCAACAGTGGCCCAGCCTGTTAAACGGCTGACGCGCATCCACCCTAAACAGCAGGCCCAGTTGCGTTTCATGTGCTTTTGTTTTAATATATTTAGTTGTGCGCTTGAGACATTGACAAACTACTGAGTGTGACATATCATCATTATGTTGTATTAAAATTGGTTAATCACAAAAAAGTAATTAAATCCAAGAAGCATTGAGTCTAAGCAAACGATATTAGCTAGTTAAAACTCGAATACATCATAGAAGATTCTAGAATTAAGCAAACAAAGGGAATTCAAAATTTTCCAATAATTTTTATTTTAGATTAACAATTCAACTAATTTTTAGAAACAATTCTTTAATATCTTTTGAATAGACTATATTTTACCAATATTTTGCTTAACTTTTCTAGCCAAATTGTGTACATTTTGGACACTCGACATTGTCTCAATAATTCAACACAACAAGATCGCTAGGAGAAAATTGGAACTCAAAACAAGATTAACGAACTACCTAATTGAAGAAAAAAGTAAGACTCGGCGTGCAGGCGCCCAACTCCTACTCCCGCGCCCGCGTCACGGCTGCATTAATACAGGGCCTCTCCAGCTCGCCACCCACACCGCCTGCCATCGACGGAGCTTAGCGAAGCAGAAGAAGCACATGACGCGGAGGATCTGGCTGTCGGAGATCGCCGTCCTACCCTCAGACGCCATAGTGGCAAACTCCACAAGGGGAAAACCAGAAAAGCCTACTCTACTACTTCTTCTGCTCCACAAGGGGAAACTCCACAGGGAGGGACCCTCACCCGACTCGACGCCGGCCATCGCCGGAGAGGAGCGGGGAGGGGCCTGACGGGCCAAGACTTGGAGGTGGATGAGGGAAACAGGAGGGTTTAGAGAGGAAGAAAAGAAGTCTCTCGACCACCCAACGGTTGTTTGAACATCAATAGTACTAACATTAGTAAACCAAAAGAAACTTCATCATATAGCCTAGCCTACTCATCAGAGTCGGAGGAGGAGTCGGAGTGGTAGCGGCGACGGCACATGGTGTGGTCGAAGACGCTGACGCCGAACTTTCCTTCGCCGTCGTACCTGAAGACGAGGATGTTGCCTGCTTCGATCTTGTGCGAGCGGGCGAGGCGCTCCCAGCCGTTGTCGAGGTACATCTGGCCGAGGTGGTCGGACTGCAGGTCGACTGGGTACCTGCCTGTCCTGAAGCTGTTTGCCCGCAGCATGGCGAGCGGGGGCGGCTCGTCTTCGATCAGCGACGCGAACCCGCGGGGCAGGAGCAGCCTGTCATGCGGCATGCCGAGGTGGATGGCCATGGCGAACTGGGCGCCTAGGTCGAAATGTTCGGGCGACGACGGCGGTGAGGGAGAGCGTGGTGGCGCGGTGATTTGGCTGCGTCCTCCACGCCTCCCTTGACGTCCACGGCCGCCGCGCCCTCCCATCGATCCAGCGCCGCCGGCCATGGCTATCTACAGGTAGTGGAGAACGAAAAGGAGAAGGACGAGAGGATGTGGTTCTGTGGGGAGAAAATGTCCGCGGAAGGCCAATTAAAAATGGCCGGCATCGGATGCCGGCACGGAGGCCGAGGATACAGCATTGAAGTGTCTAGGCAGTGAGTGTGCAGTCTCGTCGCCATTGATGGCGCAGGCTGCTGCGGGTCAGCGGTTGCGTCTGAATTGGTGCCTCTGCGCGCATCTCAATCAACACCGCGGTGGTTCACGGGTGGGCCATCGGCACCAGCGGGCAGGACGAGCTGTACGGTGGGAGATGCGTCGGCCCGGTGGAGATGCACGGACGGGATGCGTCGGCCCGGTGGACGAGTTCGCTGGGACAGGATGCGTCGGCCCGGTGGAGATGCCCTGAGGTGCTACCAGGTCCCAGCGGTAGGGCGCGCGGTTGGCCCGGCCCAGCGCTCACATTCATCGAGATAAAACCTTAATTCCTCAGGCCGCATGACTGCACACCACGATACCACCCTCCTCCCTTCGTACGCCATGAAGCGAGTCCGTGGTGATGAGCCGGGGATGCAGCCAAGTGGAGGATCAGAGGATGTCCCTGCGCCGGTCGTGGTTGTACGGGTCGGCGCTGCTGCTCCGGGCAGTCCGGACTCTCCTGGACCCGCCGTAATTGCTCCGGCTTCCGACGCAGCGGTCGTCGGTGACCACGAGGATCAGGTGAAGGACGATGTCGTGGCTCCCTCTGCAGATCGGGACAAGAAGCAGGCGAAGCGCATGGAAATCTTCAATTTCAAGGAGGACTACGACCCGGATGCAAACGTCGACGAGGACTACGAGGTGTACCCGGATGCAAACGTCGTCCACCTTCGAGGTCCCAGAGAATGCTACGAGTTCGAGGTTAAGTTCACTGACGAGTACAAGCTGTTTCTCTGTTAGAGTGTTAGTTGATTACTGTTCGTATTTTTTGCTCTCGCTGCAGATTGATTTGATCCGCCACCAAGTTCATTTAGCCATATTTTATTTTCGGTTTTGCTAGTTCTCGGGCGCCTGAGAACTTCTTAGGTCTCAGTCGCCTCTTTCACCGTTCGATTTACCTCGTGATTCGTGCAAAGTGAAAGTTACACATGAGTTGCAACTAGGGTGTAACTGAGAATTTAATGAGTTGCAACTAGGTTGCAACTGAAATTTTAGCAGAAATATTAGGATGACATCGGGAGCCTGAGATCTAGGCATAGGGTTGGTGGTTTCATTGTATTGTATATTGATTCGATCTACGAGTTAGTAATTTTATTCATATCTAATCAGATTACTTAATTATTAATAATGATAGAATACTAATTTTATAATCAACGTGATTAAGTACCAACTGATTTTTATAGGTCGTAACCATGAATTTGTAATCAAAGTTATTGCACTTGTTTTCATGAAGGCATATCTTTTTTGTGTAGTACTAACTAAGGCAGGTCATAGTGGTAGTATCATACTAGTATCATGCATGGTATCATACCAGTACTATATTTAATGATTTATAGAATCACAATACAAAATTGTGTACAAGAATTATTTATATAAGGATTTTCTAGTTTTACGTGCTATGATACGGTGTCTACCTATGATACTCTAACAATCTCTTTCTTCATTAATTGTTGTGCCACATCAGATTTTTGCCAACATGACAGGCATGATACTAGCTGTGATACTCCCACTAGGACTAGCCTATGTAATGCACTTGGTACTAACCATATCAGATGCATGCAAGTTGATTAGATGCACACTTTTCTTAATGTAGAATAGTAACAATATGATGATTCCATATTTGATGCATAACCTTTATCTTATAATTTCAAAATTCTCGAATGCATGTTACATACCAATCGATGTATTGCCAAGATGAGATGCATGCACGTTTTATCTTATAATTCAAATCCTTACATATGATTTTATTCATGACGATAATAATTTTTGAAAGCTTGAATTTATATTTCATGTAAATTAATTTTCTCACTTATTCGTATTTAATAAATTCAGGAGTATGACAACATGGGAGATGACAAGGAGGCCAGGGACAACAAAAGCATGAACATACATAAGAATCTCAAGTATGTCAACACTAATACGGTGCCCCTCGACGCCGATCCTAAGGCCAAGATTTGATTGTGCTACCAATGGTTTGGTCCCCTATAAATTTTAGTTGTTATCGTTGAAACTATTTGTTGTAGAAACTGGTGTTATTTTGTCGTTTGTGATGGAACCTCGTTTAATCTATATATATGCCTTACGAGTGTCCGCTACTTCGTGAGATGTAGTTTTGGTTCATGTTCATGCACACTGAATTGTTTTGATGGTTGTTTATTCATGCACACCAAAATTCTTGGAGTATTAGATATATTGGTCTGATCCAACTATTTTCTACAAATCGCAATGGAGATAAAAACTATGGTCTACCTTATTATTTCAATATTCCAAATGTTACATTTTTATGGCAAATAAGACACCAATTACAAAGGCAAAATGCGAAAGGGTTTCTAGCCAACTCAGATTAGTCTAGAGCCCATGCAATGTTGGGATGAGGCTATGTGAGGTACAAGTGTGCATCATAGAAGTTATTTAGTTAATTAGAATTAACAACTAGGTGGGATCATGTTTGAGCAAGTGTTGGCTCATACTACTACAAGTTGGTCAGTTGTTTCTAGATAACTCAGATTGGTTAATTTTAGATCCCATGCAATGTTGTTGTGGGTAATTATTTTCCTAAAAAACACCTTCATGAACTTGTGGTTGCATGAGTCATCACTTGGATAACATGATCCTTCCCGGTTGATAGATCTTATTATAACACTTATAGAAACACCTTCACCAACTTGTTGTTGTATGAGTCATCACACCTGATAGATCTAACTATAATTTTGCTATGCCAAGCCATGACACACACAACTGTGGGAGATGTGGGCCCATGCAAACATTGCATGTGATCTAGACCTCTCTAGGTTGGCTAGAAACCGTCGTCATCAACTTAGTGGTTGTGTGAGTCACTACACCTAACCAAATGATCTACCCCACCCACTTGATAGATCTATCTATAAGAGTGCTATGCCAAGCCATGACACACTAGCTTGTGGCAGATGTGGGGCCATGCCAACATTACATTGCATCTCTAGACCTCTATGGGCTGGATAGAAACAACTTACCCAACTTGTTGTATGAGTCATCACACCTGACCAACATAATCCTACCTACTTGCTAGATCTAGCTATAAATTTGCTATGCCAAGCATTGGCACACACAACTATGGTAGAGGTGGGCCCATGCCAACATTGCATGGGATCTAGACTTCTCTGGGTTGGCTAGAAACACCATCATCAACTTAGTGCCCGTGTGAGTCACTACACCTGACCAACATGATCCCACCCACTTGATAGATGTAGCTATAAGAGTGCTTAGCCAGGCCATGACACACACTTGTGGCAAATGTGCGGCCATGCCAACATTACATGGGGTCTAGACCTCTCTGGCTTGATAGAAACACCTTCACGAACTTGTTGTTGTATGAGTCATCACACCTGACCAACATGATCCTACCTACTTGCTAGATCTAGCTATAAATTTGATATGCCAAGCCATGACACACACAACTATGGTAGATGTGGGCCCATGCCAACATTGCATGGGATCTAGACCTCTATGGGTTGGCTAGAAACACCATCATTAACTTAGTAGCTGTGTGAGTCATTACACCTGACCAACATGATCCTACCTACTTGCTAGATCTAACTATACTTTTGCTATGCCAAGCCATGACCCACACAACTATGGTAGATGTGGGCCCATGCCAACATTGCATGGGGTCTAGACACCTCTCTAGGCTAGACATATCCTACCTAGTTGATAGATCTAAGTATAGCACTGCTATGCCAAAACATGATGAGACACTTTGTGGAAAATGTGGTTTGCGTGGGCTATAGACATCTCTTGGTTGGGTAGAAACTCCTTCATCAACTTGTGGTTGTGTGGCTCGGCACTTGGCCAGCATGATCCCACCCAGTTGATACATCTAAGAATGAGAATGCTATGCCAAGACATGACACACACTTGTGGCAGATTTGGGCCCATGCCAACATTGCATGGTATGTAGACCTATCTAAGCTGTCTAGAACACATTCACTAACTTGTGGTTGTGTGACTCAGCAGTTAGCCAACATGATCCTACCCAGTTGATAGATCTTACTATAACACTTATATGCCAAGACATGATGAGACACTTTGTGGCAAATGTGGGCCCATGCCAACATTGCATTGGCTATAGACCTCTCTGGGTTAACTAGAAACAATACCATCAAGTTGTGGTTGTGTGGCTCAGCAGTTGGCCAACATGATCCCACCCAGTTGATACATCTAAGTATGAGAGTGCTATGCCAAGCCATGACACACACTTGTGGCAGATGTGGGCTGTCTAGAAACACCTTCATCAACTTGTGGTTGTATGAGACATCACTTGGATAGCATGATCCTACCTAGTTGATAGATCTAAGTATAACACTGCTATGCCAAGACATGATGAGACACTTTGTGGCAAATGTGATCCCATGTAAACATTGCATGGGCTATAGATCTCTGTGGGTTGGCTAGAAACTCCTTCATCAACCTTTGGTTGTGTGACTCACCACTTGGCCAACATGATCCTACCTAGTTGATACATCTAATTATGAGAGTGCTATGCCAAGACATGATGAGACACTTGTGGCAGGTGTGGGCCCCTGCAAACATTGCATGGGCTATAGACCTCCATTGGTTGGCTAGAAACTCATACAACCACATGTTGATGGTGTTTCTAGCCAACTCAGATAGGTCTAGAGCCACACAATGTTCGCATTCTTTGCATAAATCTGAAAGCTACCATACATCATTCTAAAAGTGCTATGAGTAAAGGTGGAAGGTGTGAAAACCTGAGCATGGTGTGGAAACCTTTTAGGGCATGAAAACCGTACCTTACCCATTTTTATTACTCCCTCCGTTCTAGAATATATGTCTTAGGTTTTTCAAATTTTGGATGAATCTATATACTAAATAGTGTCTAGATCATCCAAATTTTGACAAATTTGAGACATCTATTTTTGGACGGAGGGAGTACTTATTATACTATTATATAATGATGATGTTTGAGTAAGTACACTGAAGCTAGCACATCATAGTGGTACGAGCGATGATAGCCTGTGGTTTTATGCCCGAGATCGCGCATTTGTGATATACCCCGTGTGAACGATTTTATATGCACAAATTATGGTGTAGGTCAGGTTTTGGGCCACTAATGGGCCGGCCTTCACGTTATATACTCCGTGACCCCTGATTTGATGATACCTTCTCTGGCTACGACAAAGATGGTGGGCGGTTCATCGTGGAGGCTGCGACGAACGACACGACGCGACGACTCGAGGTAAACGAAGGTTACATTCTTGACCCCCCCTCCTCTTCTACACAACGTAGTTGCGCAAGTACTGATAGGGTTTGCCGCTACTATTGTTGGGAGTGATTTTGGTAACGGAAAGGGGTGGATTTTTTCTGATTTTGTTGATTTTTGTGTTGAATTTAACTATGATCTCCTAAATTCTATCGCATTGTACTTTTATTTCAGCTAATTCATGGACCCTAGGGAAATTTTGTTGGTGAGATTTCATTTCGGAGGGGAGTTCATCAAAGTGGGGCCAAATCTGGACTACGTTGGAGGAGATGATGCGCTTTCAGAGATAGAGAGGAAAAAACTTTCGCTGCAGGAAGTCAAAGGATTTGTTAAAGATCACATGGCATCGAAGGAAACGATAAAATTATATTTTCTTATTCCAGGGAAAGATCTTGTGGATGGGTTGGTGTTGCTCTATGATGACACTGGCTGTGTCGAGATGGCTCATTATGTTCGCCCTGGGAGTGTGGGTGATGTGTATGTTGAGTACCACGGTGAGGAAGATAGTAAGCATAGTAGCATCAGGTTTGATTTCAAGGATGAAGTGTGGGAATTGAGTGATGGAGAGGAAGAACCAGATGTTGTTGTCATAACTGCAGTTAAACCTGCTGAGTATGAAACCAGATGTTGCCCACTGAGGCAGAAGAAATCATTCAATAAAAGACCAGTGCAAATAGAAAGTGATGAAGATGATGTGATAATGAGAGAACCAGTATTATCTCAAGTGGTGAATCGTACACAAGGTGCAGCTTTTTCATCTTTAGGTCAAGATCATCATCCCATGCCAGCAGCTTCGGGCCATGACGAGCAACCAAATCCAGCAGCTCGAGGACAACACGGTGAAGTGAAATATATTATACTATCAGATTCAGAGAGTGACATGGAATATGTTGCACATAATAATAACAAAGGGGAAGATTCAGAGGTTGTGGAGATAAGAAGTTAAGGTAGAAAGTTTAATAAATGTATGACAGACTCCAAGAGCTGGATTAGTATATATGCAACTGCCACTACCCCTCCATCTGCCCCTGCGTCACATGGAACTGCAGCTGCCCCCTCAACTACAAAGTCTCAACCACCTATAAGAACTGCAGCTACTGCAGGTGCAAGATCTCTAGCTACTCCTGGGGGAGCATCTGGTAGCAGAGGAAGACGAGCAGGAAGAGCCAAAAGGGGAAAAAGAGTGCTAGCATCTCGCGTTCCCATATACTCTTATTTCACTTGCAGTGGCAACTACCGAATGTCATTTTCTTATGTTAATGTAATGTTGCATACAGTGCGGAAAGGTTCTAAGGGACATGTTATGACCTTACGTGAATCTCTATGATTTTTGCTGAATTTATATGATTTTTGCGGAATTTATATGATTTATGTTAAATTTATTCTGGTAATTTGACCAAAATATACACTATTTCTGCTCTCTTGGGAGTACAAGATAGAAGAGGGAGACATCATCCTCTTCGACTTTAATCCAGATAGTGATGGTGGACTGCATCTGATCATGGTGGGGCTGACAAGAACTGAAGACCCTGCTGAAAGTACTTATTAGTAGAACCTGCTGGAACCTGTTATGTTAACTTGCTGTGCCTTGTGTACGATTGGAACCTATTATGCAAACTAGTGACAGTGCTGGAACATAGAGAATATACCATCGGGTTCCAATCACATCAGTTCTACCATTAGCGTGTACTGTGATTCATCATGAGCCGGTGCAACCAGAAACCAGAGATGCATCTAATTCCATCTAATAACACCATGTTGTAGCCTCATATGTGATGCCCACACGAAAACCAGGGATAAGAATCTGTACAACCAAGAACAGTGCATGCTTTTGTGCAACTAATTGTGATCTTGGACACAGAATGCGAATTAATCATCGGCTAGGCAGAGCACCTCCCACCATAACCTTGTAGGACTGACAAAAAACATACTCCATCTGGTTTATATTAATGGCCTCAACTTTGCCTAGATACGATTGCATCTAGTCTGAATACTTAACTAGATACATACGATTTTAGATAAAGTTGAGTCCATTAATATGGACTAGAGGGAGTACACAATTTCAGCACATCACATTCTGCTAAGCACATATTGCCTCACATATGCCAAAGGTATTCTCCCAGGACCAACACAAATGAACACACAAATATTCTATAGAGCTGGTGAGACCCGAAATTATATTGTACAGATCTAGGGTGCTGGAACATAATGATAGAGGTTTGAAATCTTCTGCGGCCATAAACAAACATAATAGATACTTTCTTAAACTAAAACATCTTGATAACATGAAAATGATCCTTGTTCTTCAGTTCGAGGTATGGATGGGTTTGAAAGAGTCATCGGGGTGATTCCTGTAATGCACCTTGTTTGTCTTTGCCTTGTCAAAGTACTTGCTACACTTCGTAACACTGTTGACAAGATAAAACTTGATCATGAATCTATCAACAAATTAATTCCTCCGTGTCATTGCTTCAGCGTTGACAGGGTCGACAAATTTCATGTACATGATCCCATCTTGATCAACATCATGGTTGAACCTAAAGTCTGATGGAACAACGCTGAGTGGATAGCAAATAGTACCAGTATGGAACATGTACTTAACAACAACTCTAGTTAGGACTGCTGGAGTACCCTCAGACACACCAAGAATGTTCATGGTTGTTTCTGACAGATGAGGATTCTTCCATTTCTCAATTGGGTCTCCCTGGCATGAAAATCCAGTAGGGTAACTTAGTTGACGCATGCGATCAACTGACAGGTGGTCATATTCCAGTGGATATGTACACAACGGCATGTTCAATAGCTTGTCCTCCTTCCTTGGCACAAGATTGAGCTCAATAATCTTGTAAATCTTGACAACCGCGTGAGCTAAACTAAATGCTTTATCCTTTGCAGACGCACTCTCAAGAACCTCATTATCAGCAGTGGAAGTGGCCCTCACAAACACTTGTGCTTCATAGGCATCGTTTAGCAAAAACTCAAACTCTCTGCTGAGAAGAGTCTTTGCTATATGCATAACTGTGAAAATTCCTTCTGTGCCCAATAACCTGAAATGGAATAAGCCATTGACTGGACCTGTCCTTTCTCCTAGACGGGCCAGAATATGCTGAGTGACCTGTGGATTCCTGTGCTGGGAGATGTACCCCGTTTCCTTCACCCCCTGGTGGATAATACATTAACAAAATCAACCCAGATGCATTGAACAGAGGAGAACAAATTCATCAATAAAAAACCACCAAGTGTACTACATATTAGTAAAAAAAATATGGCTGGCAATGCAGTTATATCATAATGAAAACAAGTTCAATTATCCCTATATGCTTATCAAGTTTCAATCTACACAATCATGTAATTAAAATAAAATTCAGTTCTTCTAATATTAACACATCAGACAGAATACAAACGGTTGTAAAACACTTTCGAGAAGATAACGAACCCCAAAGAGGGGAGCAATCATCACAGATATTACATACTACTGTCACATCTATATACTGATGATAGGGTATCTTTGATTTGCATATTCTATGTTGCAAAAAAAGGCAAAACAAAGGGCCCTATCCGTTTGCAATTGCAACACCAACTTTCCGTCTAAATGAGACCCACTTAGGTGGTACATTCACATTTATTTAATATTTGATAAATTCTAGTGCCTTATTCACAACAAATACCAATGTTTGAATAAATTACAAATAAAAGCTGGGCAATAAATGGAAAATAAAATGTTCACATGTATAATTGATGGCAAGATTCTACTTAGATCAGGGCCTCTTTCAGTCTATACATCTGTCAGAAAACTTACCGACTCGTCTCTGTCGGAGGAGTACCCAAGGTGCACCTTCCTCTTATGCCCACCTTCTACTGGCTCCCCTTCCTGTTTAATAAATAAACAACACTTCAACTGACATGATCAAGTTTTAAAAGAGGTAATTATGGAAATAAAAAAATTGGCAGGTTATAATAGAAATATTAATGGGAAGTAAAACTTCTAAGTTCAAATACTATATGAAATTATGGATTAAGGCAGTGGAAGGAAATGAAATCCTTTATGATGGATATCTAAACACTACTCATCTCTGAATGCATTGTTAGGTTCCACTAGTCTAACAACAATTCAATTTAAATCCCTGATCTAAAAGTATTTCACAGATTTCATAGCACATGACAATACGTTCTGATGTTATGATTAAGATTCTACCGGATAATAGGGTATTGTAAAACAAAATTAAGTTTTTTAATTGTCTCTGTATGCTTATCTAGTTTAAACCTACACAACCTTGTAATTCAAATAGAACTCAGTTTTGTAATTTTAACACATCAGACAGATTACCAAAGGTTGTAAAACACTTTCAAGAACATAAAGAACCCCAAAAGAGGGGAGCAATCTTTACAGATTATATACTACTGTCACATCTATGTATTGATGAAAAGGTGTATTTGATTTGCATATTGTCTATTGCAAAAACAAGCAAAACAAAGGGCCCTATCCTCCTACAAATGGAACACCAACTTTCCATCTAAATGAGACACCATTTAATATTTGATAAATTGAAGTGTGTTCTTCAGAACAGATTCCAGTGTTTGAATAAATGACAAATAAAAGCTAGGCAATAAATGAAAAATAAAAGCTTGACATGTATAATTCCTGGCAAGATTCTACTTATATCAGGGCCTCTTTTAGTCTATACATCTGTCAGAAAACTTACCGACTCGTCTCTGTCGGAGGAGTACCCAAAGTGCACCTTCCTCTTGTACCCACCTTCTGCTGACTCCCCTTCCTGTTTGAATAAATAAACAACTCTTTAGCTCACAGAAGCAAGAGTATAATAAGTTTGAAAAGAGGTACTCCCTCCATCTAGAAATAACTGATTATGGATTAAGGCAATCGAAGGAAATGAAATCATCTACTATGATGAAAATGAACTGTCAATTTATAACTGTCATGTATATCTAAACACTACTCATCTCTGTATGCTTATCAATTTTCGACCTACACAATATTGTAATTCAAATAAAACTCAGTTTTTTAATGTTAACACATCAGACATATTATAATAGGTTGTAAAACACTTTCAAGAACATAAAGAACCACAAAAGAGGGGAGCAATCTTCACATATTATTATTATCACATCTATGTACTGATGACAAGGTGTCTTTTATTTGCATATTGTCTATTGCAAAAACAAGCAAAACAAAGGGCCTATCCTATTGCAAATGGAACACCAGCTTTCCATCTAAATGAGACACAACTAGTAGGTAACCATTCAATTAATTTGATAAAATCCAGTGCCTTCTTCACAAAAGATGCCAGTGTTTGAATAAATGACTATGTAAATCTGGGAAATAAATGAAAAATAAAAGCTTGGCATGCATAATTGCTGGCAAGATTATACTTTGATCAAGTCCTCTTTCAGTCTATACATCTGTCATAAAACTCACCGACTCGTCTCTGCCGGAGGATTACCCAAGGTGCAACTTCCTCTTCTGCGCATCTTCTGCTGGCCCCCTTCCTGTTTGAGTAAATAAACGACATTTCAGCTCACATGATCTAATTTGAAAAGAGGTAATTATGGAAAGAAAAATAATTGGCAGGTTATAATATAAAGAATAATGAGAAAAAAACTTCTAAGTTCAAATACTATCTGAATGCATTGTCAGGTTCCACTAGACCAGCAACAATTCCATTTAAAGCCCTGTTTTGAAAGTATTAGAATTTGACTTCAGATTCCATAGCACATGACAATAGGTTCTGATGTTATCATTAGGATTCTACCGGATAATAGGGTATTGTAAAACAAAACTAAGTTCTCTAATTGTCTCCGTATGATTATCAAGTTTAAACTTACACAACCTGGTAATTCAAATAAAACGCAGTATTGTAATTTTAAAACGTTAGACAGATTACAAAAGGTTGTAAAACACTTTCAAGAACATAAAGAACCCCAAAAGAGGGGAGCAATCTTCACAGATTACATACTACTGTCATGTCTATGTACTGATTACAAGGTGTCTTAGATTTGCATATGTCTATTGCAAAAACAAGCAAAAAAAGGGCCCTATCCTTCTGCAAATGCAACACCAACTTTCCATCTAAATGAGACACACTTAGATGATACATAACCATTCAATTAGTATTCATGCACAGTTTAAGGTACACAAAAACTAAATAGCACTCACTATGGTCCAGTTGGCAAATGACCAAGAGAGAACAAGATATATGACAACATATAAGATGCAACTGCCAACCTACTCCATGATGCCAAAGTTCAAACTCAATACTACAAATAATGGGAGGAATTTGATAAAATCCAGGCATAGTTCACAACAGATACCAGTGTTTCAATAAATGACAAATAAAAGCTTGGCATGTATAATTGTTGGCAAGAATCATTATATAGGTGATGAGCCACAAGATTATAAAAAATAAGTCTATTTTTTTGTGGTCAGGGTCTCTTACAGTCTATTTGTTGGTGATCACAAGTAATAATTATATAGTAGATCGATCAGCAACTAGAATATAAACAATGCATGAACAAAACTACACCCTAAAGCACATGCTCCCTTGGCAAATAGTACAAGACTAAAAATAATAATTCCATACATATAAAAGTTGTCAAAGAACACACATACTTAATTTCAGACACATAAATTTGCAGTATCATTTTATGCAAAATCAAACGTTTAAGCTCTGGGTAAAGGGAACAAATTTAAAGCTCCTCACATATATAATTTTGTGTGGTGCACTTAGACTGTGTAAACATGATGCATTTATATACATCTTTAGTAATGTCCAGAGATGAATAATTTATTAACATGTGTACACTTTTTCTAAATGATTAGATATCATAAATTATATTTTTTTATTTAGCACATAAATATTATAACTTATCAGTTGCCGAAGATGTATATTGTCATTATGCACTAATGAATTCCAGCATTCAATCCAGAGAAATTTTATCATACACATAATTCTTCAAACTATAAACATTCAATATCTATGATCCTCTCCGCAAAGTGCTATCAACGATGCACAGAGTGTGTCCATCTACTCTTCAATGCCCCCAAAAGGTGCTGACCACTGAACAAAGTACTACACCAACCTCGTACTAACATTCAAATCCTAAGAATCAACCCTAAAAATGAAACACTAGTTATAAGAACTAAAAAAAAGAGAAGTGGAGGTTAAAGAAAACACATAGATGCACCACCGCAAGCTGCTGTGCCTTCACCACCAGATTATCGTCGGAGCCGTGCTTCGCGCCCAGATCCAGCATGTCCGCCTCAACGACCGCCACATTCTCCTTCTCGTCCTGATCCGGCGCCGCCGTGACGAAACCGGCCAACTTGGCCGCACCACCAACCGCACTTCCGTGGGAACCGCCAACCTCCTTCACCGCATCTATGCCGGTGACGGCGCGCTTCTTGTCCATAGTAGCAGCGGCCGCGTCGGCTGCGCTGCTCCCTGCCTTCATCGCTGGCGGAGTCGACGAATGTGCGGGGACAGGGAGAAGAATCGAGTGGGAGGGGCTGGAGTCGATGTAGTGAGACGAGGGTTTTCTTCTTTCCGATTTGGGGGTAAATGGATGGGGAAAAGGAGACGAATGAGCCGACGAACCCTTTTATACGTGTTGCCGTTTCGGTTTTGCCCACGTCACTCCTCCACCACCATGTACGCCATAAACGCCGCGTACGCGTACGGTGCGTGAAACAGCATGACCAGAGCAGTAGGGTTACTAGGCCGGCCCGTTATCTAGCGCCCGCTTCCAATTTCTATCACACAATTTTTCATGTATGGGATTAAACATACTTCAAATATAAATTACCTGAAATCTTCAGCAGAAGTATATTAGTTTACTACAATAAGTTGACCATTTAGGTCTCGTTTGCTTTAATTCAAATTCAAACAATAGGAGTGTCATATGGAATATGCATCACGGGTTTTTCATACTTCCAATTATCGATGCATCTTACATTGTAAATTAATGAAATTAAAATTGATCACCGAAAACACATGAACAACTATGCATAGGCATACACATATATATAAGTGTAGCATCCAGTGTGCATCATACCATGGCATAGTAAGTTTTTACTCATACTACAACAAGTTGATGATGGTGTTTCTAGTCAACTCACATGGGTCTGGAGCCCAATGCAATGTTGGGATATATGAGCCTATATGAGCCACAAGTGTGCATCATGCCATGGGCATACCACTTTTATACTTAGAATCAATGTCATGATATGGCATAGTAGTTGTCTAGTTTGATGTAACAACTATGTGGGATCATGTTGACCAAGTGTTGACTCATACAACCACAAAGATGATGAAGGTGTTCATAGACAACTCCCATAGGTCAAGAACCCATGCAATGTTGGCATGGTGCTATATGTGCTACAAGTGTGCATCATCCAAAGGCATAGCACACTTGTGGCAGATCTAGACCTATCTCAGCTGTGTAGAAATACCTTCATCAACTTGTGGTTGTATGAGTCATCACTTTGGACAACATGATCCTACCTAGTTGATAGATATAAATATAACACTGCTATGCCAAGACATGATGAGCCCCTTTGTGGTAGATGTGGGCCCATGCCAACATTGCATTGGCTATAGACCTCTCTGGGTTGGCTAGAAACACCAGCATCAACTTGTGGTTGTGTTACTCAGCAGTTGGACAACATGATCCTACTTGTGGCAAATGTGGGCCCATGCAAACATTGCATGGGATCTAGACCTCTCTGGGTTGGCTAGAAACACCATCATCAACTTAGTGGCTGTGTGAGTCACTACACCTGACCAGCATGATCCCACCCACTTCATAGATCTAGCTATAAGAGTGCTATGCCAGGCCATGACACACACTAACTTGTGGAAGATGTGGGTCCATTCCAACATTGCATGGTATCTAGACCTATTTGGGTTGGCTAGAAACATCATCATCAACTTAGTGGCTGTGTGAGTCACTACACCTGTCCAACATGATCCTACCTACTTGCTAGATCTAGCTATAATTTTTCTATGCCAAGCCATGACACACACTAGCTTGTGGCAAATGTGGGGCCATGCCAACAGTGCATGGGGTCTAGACCTATCTGGGCTGGCTAGAACCACCATCATCAACTTAATGGTTGTGTGAGTCACTACACCTAGCAACATGATCCCACCCACTTGATAGATCTAGCTATAAAAGTGTGATGCCAAGGCATGACACACACTAGCTTGTGGAAAATGTGGGGCCATGCCAACATTGCATGCATGGGACACCTCTCTGGGCTGGATAGAAACACCTTAACCAACTTGTTGTTGTATATGTCATCACACCTGTCCAACATGATCCTACCTACTTGCTAGACCTAGCTATAAATTTGAGTTTGCCAAACCATGACACACACTAGCTTGTGGCAAATGTGGGCCCATGCAAACATTGCATGGGATCTAGACCTCTCTGGGTTGGCTAGAAACACCATCATCAACTTAGTGGCTGTGTGAGTCACTACACCTGACCAACATGATCCCACCCACTTCATAGATCTATCTATAAGAGTGCTATGCCAGGCCATGACACACACTAGCTTGTGGAAGATGTGGGTCCATTCCAACATTGCATGGTATCTAGACCTATTTGGGTTGGCTAGAAACACCATCATAAACTTAGTGGCTGTGTGAGTCACTACACCTGGCAAACAGGATCCTACCTACTTGCTACATCTAGCTATAATTTTTCTATGCCAAGCCATGACACACACTAGCTTGTGGCAAATGTGGGGCCATGCCAACAGTGCATGGGGTCTAGACCTATCTGGGCTGGCTAGAACCACCATCATCAACTTAGTGGTTGTGTGAGTCACTACACCTATCAACACGATCCCACCCACTTGATAGATCTAGCTATAAAAGTGTTATGCCAAGGCATGACACACACTATCTTGTGGAAAATATGGGGCCATGCCAACATTGCATGCATGGGACACCTCACTGGGCTGGATAGAAACACCTTCACCAACTTGTTGTTGTATATGTAATCACACCTGGCCAACATGATCCTACCTACTTGCTAGATCTAGCTATAAATTTAAGTTTTCCAAGCCATGACACACACTAGCTTGTGGCAAATGTGGGCCCATGCAAACATTGCATGGGATCTAGACCTCTCTAGGTTGGCTAGAAACACCATCATCATCTTAGTGGCTGTGTGAGTCACTACACCTGACCAACATGATCCCACCCACTTCATAGATCTATCTATAAGAGTGCTATGCCAGGCCATGACACACACTAGCTTGTGGAAGATGTGGGTCCATTCCAACATTGCATGGTATCTAGACCTATTTGGGTTGGCTAGAAACACCATCATCAACTTAGTGGCTGTGTGAGTCACTACACCTGGCCAACAGGATCCTACCTACTTGCTATATCTAGCTATATTTTTTCTATGCCAAGCCATGACACACACTAGCTTGTGGCAAATGTGGGGCCATGCCAACAGTGCATGGGGTCTAGACCTATCTGGGCTGGCTAGAACCGCCATCATCAACTTAGTAGTTGTGTGAGTCACTACACCTAGCAACATGATCCCACCCACTTGATAGATCTAGCTATAAAAGTGTTATGCCAAGGCATGACACACACTAGCTTGTGGAAAATGTGGGGCCATGCCAACATTGCATGCATGGGACACCTGTCTTGGCTGGATAGAAACACCTTCACCCACTTGTTGTTGTATATGGCATCACACATGGCCAACATAATCCTACCTACTTGCTAGATCTAGCTATAAATTTGAGTTTGCCAAGCCATGACACACACTAGCTTGTGGCAAATGTGGGCCCATGCAAACATTGCATGGGATCTAGACCTCTCTGGGTTGGCTAGAAACACCATCATCAACTTAGTGGCTATGTGAGGCACTACACCTGACCAACATGATCCCACCCACTTCATAGATCTATCTATAATAGTGCTATGCCAGGCCATGACACACACTAGCTTGTGGAAGATGTGGGTCCATTCCAACATTGCATGGTATCTAGACCTATTTGGGTTGGCTAGAAACACCATCATCAACTTAGTGGTTGTGTGAGTCACTACACCTGGCCAACAGGATCCTACCTACTTGCTAGATCTAGCTATAATTTTTCTATGCCAAGCCATGACACACACTAGCTTGTGGCAAATGTGGGGCCATGCCAACAGTGCATGGGGTCTAGACCTATTTGGGCTGGCTAGAACCACCATCATCAACTTAGTGGTTGTGTGAGTCACTACACCTAGAAACATGATCCCACCCACTTGATAGATCTAGCTATAAAAGTGTTATGCCAAGGCATGACACACACTAGCTTGTGGAAAATGTGGGGCCATGCCAACATTGCATGCATGGGACACCTCTCTAGGCTGGATAGAAACACCTTCACCAAGTTGTTGTTTTATATGTCATCACACTTGGCCAACATGATCCTACCTACTTGCTAGATCTAGCTATAAATTTGAGTTTGCCAAGCCATGACACACACTAGCTTGTGGAAAATGTGGGCCCATGCAAACATTGCATGGGATCTAGACCTCTCTGGGTTGGCTAGAAACACCATCATCAAGTTAGTGGTTGTGTGAGTCACTACACCTGACCAACATGATCCCACCCACTTCATAGATCTAGCTATAAGAGTGCTATGCCAGGCCATGACACACACTATCTTGTGGAAGATGTGGGTCCATTCCAACATTGCATGGTATCTAGACCTATTTGGGTTGGCTAGAAACACCATCATCAACTTAGTGGCTGTGTGAGTCACTACACCTGGCCAACATGATCCTACCTACTTGCTAGATCTAGCTATAATATTTCTATGCCAAGCCATGACACACACTAGCTTGTGGCAAATGTGGGGCCATGCCAACAGTGCATGGGGTCTAGACCTATCTCGGCTGGCTAGAATCACCATCATCAACTTAGTGGTTGTGTGAGTCACTACACCTAGCAACATGATCCCACCCACTTGATAGATCTAGCTATAAAAGTGTTATGCCAAGGCATGACACATACTAGCTTGTGGAAAATGTCGTGGGAATGACCACGGCAGATGCTGAAATCAGCAGCGAGTAGTAGAACATGGGGCAAGGGCGGCCAGCCATCTGCGGTGCGAGATGAGGGCGGAGACACAGGGTTTTACCCAGGTCCGGCCCCCGGAGGTAAAGACCTACTCCTGCTAGATTGTATTATGATGGAATTACAATAGGGCGAGATCGACGGCTAGGCGGCGAGGCTTGGGTGGTTGATGGAACGTATCCTCTACACGCCCTGTAGGGAGGTTTATATAGACTCACCCCCTAGGGTTTACATATCTCAACCGAATCAGTTAAGGTTTCGGCACTCGTTTAACCTAATCCGACTGGGCCTATCTACACTCATGGGCCTTCCTCTTCCAGTCGCTTGGATCGACGCCAGGTCTTGATCCAGTCGCCGTCCTGCAGGCCCACTCGCCAGTTCCTGGGCCAGTCGAAAACGTCCTGCTGGGTATACCCCGGTAGGCATATCCCCATCAGTAGTGCCTGAGACCGTCGCTGATTGGTCGCAGGTGTTCGTTGGCAGTCGGAGTATACGGGTCCAATGCGGACGCCCAGTCGAATCGGCGGCGGACTCATGAATAAAGGAAAAACCAGTTATTCTAGTCGCAATGACAACGTTCAATCAGGTCGTAGCTCGGCGAACGGGTCGGCAAAATGCGCAGTCACTATTGTAGTGATCAGGTCGGCGAGTCGAATGGACGAAGTTGGACCGTTAGATGAGGTCAAACTAGCCGTTGAGTTTGGCTCCGAGTGGTCCTCCGACTGCGACGGAGGTGGCCTTGAAGACCAAGGAGGATGCTTCTCTTGGTGCTAGAGCGTCCACCTCGACCTTCCCCCGCTTCATGGCCAAAGCGGCTACAGCGAGTGGTACAACACCATCGAGCCGCGCACCTTGGGTCGCCGAGACGGAGGTCGAATAGCGTCGCGGGCACACTCCGGCTCTTCTCGCATCTGTGGACGCGCTGCAACTCCATGGCATGCTAGGCGCAGCCATCCAGGTATGTCTAGTTCCCGAGGATCGGGCCACTGAATTTCAGTGGTCAGATTCTTTTTTGTTGTTTGTGTTTTTTTGTAGCACCCAGTCCCCGAGTGCCTAGTCGCTGAATTTCGGCGGGTGGGCACTTAGGCTTTTTTTGATCTCCAGTCCCCGAGTGCCTAGTCACTGAATTTCGGCGGGTGGGCACTTAGGCTTTTTTTGATCTCCAGTCCCCGAGTGTCTAGTCGCTGAATTTCAGCGGGTGGGCACTTAGGATTCCGTTGTTGTTAACTGTTTGACTTGTGCACAGGGCTTGCAACGTGAGTCAGCCGACCGGATTGCTGCGAAGTGTCACGCGGAGAAGGAACTTGTTGCCGTCCAAGAGGCGAACAAGGGACTCCAGGAAATTGCTGTGAAGGCAGAGGAGGTCCGCCAGGGCCTTGTCCCAGCGAGTGAACTGACGGCGGCTCAATCTGCGTTGAGTTTGGCTAAGAAGCGGATCGCCGACCTTGAGCGCGAGCTTAAGGAAGCGAAGGAGGAGGCGAGTTCAGCGGATGGGCGAGCCAAGGCTGCTGTTACGGCCACCGCTGAATAGCGTAAGGTCTCTGACGCCCTCGTTGCTGGGCTACAAGATGACTACTCCTCTCTTAAAAGCTTCATCACGGGTCTCTGCCGTCCTTTGATTGGTAAATGTGCCTGCCTCTGCCTGTAGTAGTTGCATTGCATGATCTTTGTTGTACTCACTGCCACCCTCTATCCACATGTCGGATTATCGACAGCTCGGAAGAGGCGCAGTCGTACGATGCTCGGCAGTGTGTGGCCACTCTAGTCGACTCGGCCACGTTGTCCGCGGCTTGCATTCGGGCGTATCTTCAGGAGATGTCGCCCACGGAAGTGATTCCCAGCGACCTCGTCGAAGTGTGGCGGTATCTGGAGAAGGCGCCGACAGTCGTCGAGTTCATGACGCGGTCAGCGTTCCGGCGCGGGGCGGCGACGGCGCTTACCCTTGGGCTCGCCCACTTCCCGGAGGATTTCGATCTGGACGACGTGACGAGTGGCTACCCCTCGTCGACGGGCTCGGTGGAGATTGCCGAGGTACTGAAGCTGATAGACCGTGCCGCGGTATACTCTGATCGTGTCTGGGCGATGGGCGACCTCCTTCCTTATGAGGAGACGACCGTCGCGCGCAACGATCCCGAGCCACCGCACCGGGACTTCAAGATCGAGCAGCCCTTCCGTGCGGCGATGGCGGGTGAGCTGACGACGTACCTGTCGAACCCGTACACTCCCTTCATTCGCAACCGCAAGGGTGGCGGCGAGTCGACATCGAAGCCTGCGGAATAAAACAATGTGCCCTGGGGCGTTAGTAGCAGTTCGGCCATTGGGCGCAACTTGTATTTTGTAACAACTTTGGTCTGCTATAATGGGATTTCGCGTTATTCTGTGAGTTGTCTTACGATTGTGATTGATGATTGAACAAGTCCCCGAGCGCGTCCGCCCTTTTATGGGGTTTACCTTGTTTGTTATGTGTTTGTGGTTTTGAGTGTTTTGTCGGTTGTTTTGTTATTGAGGTCGACTCGCCCGAGCTTGGAAAGCCAGTCGCAGGGCGACTCCCATGAGTGCTCTTTACTTCACCGTTTTCCCTTGCGCGAACGAGGTCGGGTAGCCGAGTCCCCGAGCGTTGTACTTGGTGGTTCCAGTCGCGGCTCTAGGGTGGGTGAGGACTGGGCGCGTCAGAATGAGCGCATCACTCCTGCCTGGCCCGTCGGGTCAGTCGCATGGCGAGTCCTGGGCACGCTCTCGTACTTGGCGTTTTTCCCTAGCCGCTCGTGCTTAACTGGTCGTCAGTCCCCGAGCGTGGTACCTGGCCGTTCGAGTCGCTGTGTCGAGGATGCGGAGGATCATGGTCGCTGTGAGGAGCGAAGGTAGTTGTCTTGGCTCGTTAAGCCAGTCAAGCTAGGCGACTCCAATGGGGCTCCGGGTAACCGTTTTTCGTGGACGTGGCGAGTCCTGGGGTAACCCAGTGCCCTCGTAACGCACTACTTGGCCGTGCCGGTCGTTGAACCAGAGGTTTACTTCTGCAGTTAGCTTGACACTTGTTATTACGAGTGCGAGTGGCAAAAGACACGGAGAGTAGACGCAATTTGCGGTAACCGATATGTTTTATTTCATAGCTAGTGGAGGGTAAATGTATGGAGTTCTAGGAGTAGAACTTCCGTAGGAGGTGTACATTCCACGGTCGCTTGACGTCGAGTTTCCCGTCTCCGCGGACGTCGGTGAGGTAGTAGGCGTCATTGCCGAGTACTCGCCCGATGGCGAATGGTCCCTCCCACGGGGGGGGGGGGAGATTGTCCTGGATGAGGCGTAGCACCAGGTCGCCTTCCTGGAAATTACGAGTCCTCACCCGCCGGCTATGGTAGCGGCGGAGGCCTTGCTGGTAGATGGCAGTGCGGGAGCGAGCTAGGTCGCGTGCCTCGTCGAGTTGATCGACTCCATCCTGGCGTGAGAGTTCGTTCGTAGCCTCCGTGTAGTGGACGACCCTTGGCGAGTCGTGCTCTAGGTCGGTGGGCATGACTGCCTCGACGCCATACACCATGAAGAAGGGGGTGAACCCTGTCGACCTGTTGACCGAGGTGCGGATGCCCCAGATGACGGAGGGTAGCCCGTCGACCCAGCACCCGACGGTGCGCTCGAGTGGTACTTGGAGCCATGGCTTCAGGCCATGGAGGATGCTCTGGTTGGCCCGTTCCTCCTGGCCGTTGGACTCCGGGTGGGCGACTGAGGCGAGGTCGAGTCGGATGTGATGTTCCTCGAAAAACTCGTCCATGGCTCCTTTGGCGAAGTTGGTGCCGTTGTCCGTGATGATGTTGTTGGGGAACCCGTATCGATATATGAGCTCACGTAGGAGCTTGGTGGCGGTCATCCCGTCGCATTTACGGACTGGATTGGACTCCACCCACTTTGTGAATTTGTCGACCGCGACCAGGAGGTGGGTGAAGCCGGAGGGGGACTTTTTGAAAGGGCCTACCATGTACATGGCCCACACGGCAAACGGCCAGGTGATGGGGATTGTCTTGAGTGCTGAGCTCGGCACGTGTGTCTGGTTGGCATACTTCTGGCACCCCGACGCACCGCTGGACAATGTCGACGGCGTCTGCGTGTGCGGTGGGCCAGTAGAAGCCGTGCCGCATAGCCTTTGCGACCAGAGAGCGGGCGCCGGAGTGGTGGCCGCAGTCGCCGGAGTGGATGTCGTGGAGGATTTTGCGTCCTTCGACGGGTTGGACGCAGCGTTGGAACACGCCAGTCACGCTGCGCTTGTGGAGCTTGTCGTCGATGATGACGAAGGATTTGCAGCGACGTGCTATCATCCGGGCGTCTGTTTCGTCTGCCAGCAAGGTGCCTCCCTCCAGGTAGGCGATGTACGGCGTAGTCCAGTCTTCTGGCTCGGCGATGAGTGTGACTAGGGCTGCCTCTGGTTGCAGCGGGACTCCGATGTCGATCTCCCTTGGGGGAGAGACGGAAGGCTTGGTGATGGTGTCGAGGAAAACGCCAGCGGGTGGTGCGAGTCGAGCCGAGCCGATACGAGAGAGTGCGTCGGCCTCCTCGTTCTTCCGCCTATCAATCCACTCGACGGAATAGCCTGAGAAGTGTCCGCCCAGCTTGTCCACTGCTTGGCGGTATGCCGCCATGGTGGGGGAGACGGCGTCGCAGGTACCAGCGACTAGCCCAGCGACGAGGTCAGAGTCTCCGTAGCAGTGTAGGCGGTTGACATTCATCTCCTTGGCAGCTCGCACACCATGGAGTAGTGCCTCGTACTCGGCCATGTTGTTGGTGCAGGGGGTGACGTCGAGGCAGAGGACGTAGCGGAGCTTGTCGCCCTTCGGGGAAGTCAGGACGATCCCTGCTCCTGCGCTGTCTGCATTCTTGGAGCCGTCGAAGTGCAGGCTCCAGTAGTGGAGGTACGGCAGCTTTTCCGGCTGCTGGGCCTCTTCCTAGTCGGCGATGAAGTCCGCGAGAGCCTGCGACTTGATCGCTTTGCGTGGCTCATACTTGATGTTGTGGACGCCGATTTCGACGGCCCACTTGGCGACTCGCCCGGTTTCCTCATGGTTGCGGATGATGTCCTGCAACGGTGCTGAGGAGACAACCGTGATCGGGTGCTCTTGGAAGTAATGCGGCAGTCGCCGCTGTGCTCTGAAGACCGCGTATACCGGTTTCTGGTATTGCAGGTATCGCTGGCGAAACTCGGTGAGGACCTCGCTGATATAGTACACCGGTCGCTGTACCGGGCGCTCCTTTCCTTCCTATGGCCGCTCGACGACCATGACGGTGCTGACGACGCGCTCGGAAGCCGCGACGTAGACTAGCATGGGTTCTTTGTCGACGAGGGCGGCGAGTAGCGGTGCTACGAGTAGCACCTTCTTGAGGTCACAGAGCGCGTTGTCCGCCTCCTTGTTCCACTGGAAGGTGGGGTTCTTACGCATCAGGCGCTATAGGGGCATCACCTTTTCGCCCAATCGGGGGATGAAGCGACTGAGAGCCGCGACTTGCCCGGCCAGCTTCTGGACGTCGCGCAGGCACTCGGGTTTGCCGAGTCGAGCGATCGTGTCGATCTTGGTGGGGTTCGCCTCGATCCCGTGCTTGGAGACGACGTATACCAGTAGTTGCCCTGCTGGTACACCGAAGGTGCATTTGCCTGGGTTTAGCTTTATCTTGTATTTCCGCAGGTTGGCGAATGTTTCCGCCAAGTCGGCGAGTAGGTCGCTCTGGCGAGCGGACTTTACTAACACGTCATCGATGTAGACGTGGATATTGCGGCCATTCCTGCATGCACCGCTGGTAGGTTGCCCCGGTGTTCTTGAGGCCGATGGTCATGGCAGTGTAGCAGAAGGCTCCGAATGGCATGATGAACGCCGTCTTTTCCTCGTCCTCGACATCCATTTTGATCTGGTTGACCAGGACTAGGTTTGCCAGCCACTTGGAGTATTTGATTGGCCGGATGAAGCCTTGAAAGAGTAGACGCTGCACCTCCTCGGCGATGGCTCGGCGGCGCTCTTCATTAAAGGGCCGCAGCGACTGCTTGACAGGTCGCACTTTAGGGTTGGCGTTGAGTTTTTGCTCAGCAAGTTCCCCAGGGACACCAGGCATGTCATAATGCTTCCATGCAAAGATGTCCCTGTTCTCACGGAGGAACTCGATGAGCGCGCCTTCCTATGCTGGGCTCATGCCCGTCCCGATCGTCACCGTTTGGCTGAAGTCGCCTGGGACCAGCTCGACGGTGCGGGTGTGCGTCGATGCCTCGAAGGCTGAGGTGTTGCCGCCCTCCGAGTTGGGCTTCTTGAGTATAGTGGGGTCGTCGTTGTTGACCCCGCTCGCATACTTGGCGAGCTCGTCGGCGTGGTTGGCCTCAGCCGCGATGACGGCATCGGCGAGTTCAGCTCCTTTGGCCTCGCACTCGGCGGCCATGTTGGGGTCGCCGTGTATGGTGATGACGCCACGCGGTCCGGGGAGCTTCATCGCGTTGTACGCGTAGTGGGGTGCCGCCATGAACTTGGCGAACGCCTGTCGCCCCAGGACGCAGTGGTAGGGGTTGTCGAAGGGCACCAGCTCGAAGACGATCCGCCCATTGCGGAAGTTTGCTGGTGTGCCGAAGGTGACTGGCAGCTTGACCTTGCCGATCGGGTACGCCTTCCGACCAGGGACGATGCCGTGGAACATGGTGTAGGTCGTCTCGACCATCGACTGCGGGAGCCGCAGTCTCCTGAAGGTGTCCAGTTACAGGATGTTGATGGAGCTGCCGCCGTCCATCAATGTCTTGGGGAGCCAGTAGTCTCCCACCTTGGGCTTGACCACCAGGACGACTCGTCCTGGGTAATCGATGCGTGGCGAGTGGTCTTGGCGGCTCCAGGTGATGGGTTGCTCCGACTAGTTGAGGAACTGGGGAATGTCCACCTGGTCCACCGCGTAGACGGCGGCGGCGCAGGCGATGACCTTCTTCTCGCGCTTCGTGTTGAAGCCTGTGAAGGTGTGGAGAGAGCCGACCACGCTGCCGAATTTTCCGCCGTTTGGCAGGTTGTTGTCGGGGTCCTCCCGCGCTCGCCGTGCCTTCTCGATCGCCTTGAGAGAGTGGCAGTCGGCGGTCGTGTGTGTGGCGGGCTTCCCTTCCCTGCTGTGAAACGCACAAGGTTGGTTAAGGAGGGCCGCGGGGTCGAACCTTGGTTTCGCCTTGTAGTTGCCGCCGTCGCGGCGGAAGCTCTTGGGCTCGCGCTGCGCGTGCCCAGCGTTGGCGACGAAGTCGACTCGCTCGTCACTGCGGCGCTTGCCAGTGAGGCGAGTGTTGCTGTAGCGTAGGTCGGACCGTCGTCCGTTGTCATTGCCGTTCGTGCGGCGTTGACCTCCCGACTCGTCATCGGTTTCCTGGTTTGGGTCTTCCTCCGCGTATCTTTTGGCGATCTCAAGGAGGTCCGGTATGTTGTCGAGTGTGCGGTATGCACGTTTGAGCTTGGCGACCAAGGGCTCGTAGCGGCACGAGGTCTTGAAGCAGTGGATCGCGGTGTCCGTGTGGATGCCGACCGCATTGTACCATAGTTCTTGCCACCATTGGACCCAGCTGCGGGTCGACTCGCGGGGTCCCTGGACGCATCGTTCCAGGTCCTCGATGGTGGTGGCGCGGGTGTAGGAACCCTCGAAGTGCCTAACGAAGGCATCGCTCATCTCTTCCCAGGAGTCGATGCTATCCGGGGGAAGAGTGTTGATCCACTGCATGCACGCTCCCTCCATCATCAGGGGGAGGTAGCGGGCGGCTAGCAGGTCGGTGTGGCCAGCGATCCCCATCGCCATGAGGTAGGTGTCCTGCCACACGGAGGGGTCGTATGAGGGGTCGTACTTCTCTATTTCCTTCGGCGCTTTGAAGTTCGCCGGGTATTTTTCGCCTCGGATCATCGGTACGAAGCATCGGGGCCCGAGTCGGCTTAGCGACCCCATCAGCTCGCCGTCGCGGCGATTGGTTAGGGTGTGTCGCAGGTCGTCGGGCTGGCGTGCGCGCCAACTCTGGTTGTTGATGATGTGGGTGCGGGCGTCGACGGGCTGAACGTTGGCGGCAACGAAGTGGGTGATGTGAGTGCCGCGTTCGCGGGTCGGTGTTGGAGCTGTAGTGGTTCGGGTGGCGGGCAGTTGAGGGTGTTTGCCGCCAATGGACGACCGCTTGAGGCCGCTCTGCTGCCCGATGAACGCGAGTACATCCGACCCTATGAGTCGACGCCTGCGTTTTGTTGCTCGACCGCCTTTGCGAGCAGGGCCTTGACGTACTGGATCTGTAGGGCGCCGTCACCGGTGGCCGTGATGTTGTCGGCCGCTTATCGGCCCGCCACGAGGTTGTCCATCAGGGTGGAGAACAGTGGTAGGCCGTTCGCGTCTCGCTCCCGTGAGGAGACCACGATCCCTGGGGGGTGCGCGGTTGGGTGGAGGTGGGGAGCCGTTCGCCATTGACCCTGGTGGGGGCCGGGCGCTTCCTCCGGGTGGCGCGTTCTCGCAGATCGCGCGCTCGGCCACGCGGGTCGGGTCATTCTCGTCGTCGAAGTTCAGGGCGCGCCCCTGGACGGTGGGGTTCAAACGCGACCTGATTCGCTGCTGGTGGTAACGTGACAGCTCCTGCGCCGTCACCTGCTCGAGGCGAAATTTTTCGCGCTCGGCTTGCTCCTTGCGGACTGCCTCCGACAGCTTCAGGCGGAGCTCCTCAACCTCCGTTGCCGTGGCGTTAGGAGGGATCGGGGTGGAGAAGGGATCCTCCCACGGGTCGGTGCCAGTCGCCATGTAGGTCACGGCGTGGCGACCGGTCCCGTCGCGGAGATCGGCGGAGTTTTCCGATCCGGAGTCAAAGTCGAAGATCCCAAGGATGGAGGGATCCTCGAAGTCTCTAACGTTGGAGACCTGGTACCACTGGAAAAACCATCTTCGGTTCGATCATAACAAGCCCAGCAGTCCCGGCCCGTCACGAACCGCGACTAGTGCTAGCACTAGTCCCGGTCCGTGATGCCTCCAACGGCTAGAAATGGACATAAGAATTAGTCCCGGGCCGGACCAGAGCATTAGTCCCGGTCCGTAATACGGCCCGGGACTAATAAGCTGGAGCGTGGCAACAACTCTTTTCGGGGACTATTAGTCCCGGGTCGTATCACGGCCCGGGACTAATTGTCCATCACTATATATACAGCTCCCTGGCCAGCTGCCCTAAAGCATATGGTGGCCATTTTTCTCAAAGAAAGCAAGAGAGTTCATGCCATTTTTTTCTCAAGATTTACTTTGCAACACCTAAATCCAAAGCTTTAAAAGGTTAGAACTTCATTCTTTCATCTCTTATTGCTACTTTAGCTCTATATAATGCTCTAGAAGTATAGAGATATGGATCAAATGCATGCATGCTCTAGAAGTAGCTAGAAGGATTTTGATATATATGTGTAACAAATTTTGATTAGGCACATAGTTACTAAAATTTGAAATGTGTAATTTTAGAGTTTCAGAGCTTAGAATGGAATGAGGTTTTCACTAATGGAACAATAATAAAAAACTCCACATTTATCATGTTGATTGTTTTCTCCAATTCACAAATTGGTGCATGTAAATTTTTCAAAATTCAAAATTAATGCTCTAGAAGCTCTCAATATAACTTGTAATAATTTTATCATGTTGTGTAATGGTTTTTGATATACTTTTACTATAATGCAGATGGTCCGGGAATGTATGTACGGTACTGACCGACGCTCTGGCGAGTTCATTAATGGCGTGCATGAATTCATCCGTGTTGCTAATGCAAACAAGCACAATGGTTTTGTATTTTGTCCATGTAATGGATGTATGAATCAGAAGGATTACTCTGACTCAAAAACCCTTCACAGCCACCTGTTGAAGTCCGGCTTCATGCCCAGTTATAATTGTTGGACCAAGCACGGAGAGAGAGGGGTTATAATGGAAGACAATGAAGAAGAGGAGGAGGATGACAACTATCATGGTTTCCCTGAGTACGAAGATACTTCCATGGGGGATGCTGAAGGGGAGGATGAAGAAGAGACACATGATGAACCCGCTGATGATCTTGGTCGGACCATTGCCGATGCACGAAGAGATTGTGAAACTGAAAAGGGTAGGGAGAAGTTCAATCACATGCTAGAGGATCACAAAAAGTTGTTGTACCCAAATTGCGAAAATGGTCTGAAAAAGATGGGCAGCACACTGGAATTGTTGCGGTGGAAGGCTGAGTGTGCTATACCTGACTCCTCATTTGAAAAGTTGCTGAAAATGATGAAGAATATGCTTCCAAAAGATAATGTATTGCCCGCCAGTACATACGAAGCAAAGAAGGTTGTCTGCCCTCTAGGTTTAGAGGTTCAGAAGATACATGCATGCCCTAATGACTGCATCCTCTACCGCGGTGAGGAGTATGATAATTTAGATGCATGCCTGGTATGCACTTCACTTCGATATAAGATTAGACGAGATGACCCTGGTGACGTTGAGGGCGAACCCCCCGGAAGAGGGTTTCTGCGAGGTGATGTGGTATGCTCCTATAATACCACGGTTGAAACGCTTATTCAGAAACAAAGAGAACGCCAAGTTGTTGCGATGGCATAAAGAGGAAAGTAAGTCAGACGGGATGTTGAGACACCCCGCTGATGGGTCCCAATGGAGAAAAATCGATAGAAAGTACCCGGACTTTGAAGGTGACGCAAGGAGTTTATGGTTTGGTCTAAGTACAGATGGCATGAATCCCTTTGGGGAGCAGAGCTCCAGTCATAGGACCTGGACCGTGACTCTATGCATCTATAACCTTCCTCCTTGGTTGTGCATGAAGCGGAAGTTCATTATGATGCCAGTGTTGATCCAAGGTCCGAAGCAACCTGGCAACGACATTGATGTGTACCTAAGGCCATTAGTGGAAGAACTTTTACAGTTGTGGCACGAACCCGGGATACGCGTGTGGGATGAGCACAAGCAGGAAGAATTTAACCTCCGAGCATTGCTTTTCGTAACAATCAATGATTGGCCTGCTCTTAGTAACCTTTCAGGACAGTCAAACAAGGGATACAATGCATGCACACACTGTTTAGATGAGACTGCAAGTATATATTTGGAACATTGTAAGAAGAATGTATACAATGAGCATCTTCAATTTCTTTTGGCCAAGCATCCTTTAAGAAAGAAAGGCAAGCGTTTCAACGGTCTGGCATGTCACCAGACGAAGCCTAAGGAGCGTACTGGTGCTGATATATTTGATATGGTCAAAGATTTGGATCCACTGGTAACCTTTAGAAATGGTCCTGGAGGAAAATCAGTTCCGAAAGACGTTGAAGGACACGCACCCATGTGGAAGAAGAAATCTATATTTTGGGAGCTACCATATTGGAAATTCTTAGAGGTCCGCTCTTCAATCGATGTGATGCCTGTGACAAAGAATCTTTGCGTGAACCTTCTAGGCTTCTTGGGCGTGTATGGGAAGACAAAAGATACACCGGAAGCACGAAAGGACCATCAATGTATGAAAGACCCAGATGGCCTGCATCCAGAATGGTTTCAAGGTCATGACAGCTACGCTCTTACCAAACAAGAGAAGGAAATATTTTTTGAATGCCTAAGCAGTATTAAGGTCCCGTCTGGCTTCTCGTCGAAATTAAAGGGGATAATAAATATGGCAGAAAAAAGTTCCAAAACCTAAAGTCTCATGACTGCCACGTGATTATGACGCAAATGCTTCCGATTGCATTGAGGGGGCTTCTACCAGATAATGTTCGAGTACCCATTGTGAAGCTATGTGCATTTCTCAATCCAATCTCTCAGAAGATAATCAATCCTGAAGAGCTACCATGGTTACAGAATGATGTGGTGCAATGTCTTGTCAGTTTTGAGTTGGTGTTCCCACCATCCTTCTTCAATATTATGACGCACCTACTGGTTCACCTAGTCGAAGAGATTTCCATTCTCGGTCCTGTATTTCTACACAATATGTTTCCCTTTGAAGGTTCATGGGAATCTTAAAGAAATATGTTCGTAACCGTGCTAGGCCAGAAGGAAGCATCTCCAAGGGCTATGGAATAGAGGAGGTCATTGAATTTTGTGTTGACTTCGTTCCTGACCTTAAGTCGATTGGTCTTCCTCAATCGCGGTATGAGGGGAGACTGAGTGGAAAGGGTACTCTAGGAAGGAAATCAATAATATGTAGAGACGAACATTCTTACACCGAAGCACATTACACCGTTCTACAGAATTCTATCTTGGCAGCCCCATATATCGAGGAACACAAGAAAATCTTACGCTCCAACAACCCTGGAAAGGATGACTCTTGGATTAGAGATGAACACATGAAGAGTTTCGGCGGTTGGTTGCAACATCTCATCAAAAACAACACTCTTGGAGATCAGCTATACTTGTTGTCTAGGTCACCATCTTCGACTATATCGACTTTCCAAGGGTACGAGATAAATGGGTATACATTTTACACGATAGCCCAAGATAAAAAGAGCACCAACTAAAACAGTGGTGTCCTCTTTGATGCAACAGACAACAATGGGTCAAAGACCACATAGTATGGTTACATAGAGGAGATATGGGAACTTCACTATGGACCTACTTTTAAGGTCCCCTTGTTTCGGTGCAAATGGGTCAAGCTGACGAGAGGAGGGGTTGAGGTAGACAAGAAATACGGAATGACATCGTTGGATCTCAACAATCTTGGGTACTTAGACGAACCATTCGTCCTAGCCAATTATGTGGCCCAGGTTTTCTATGTGAAGGACATGTCTACCAAACCTAGAAAACGAAAAAAAAGAAAAATAATACACCAGACGATGAGCCAAAGCGCCACATAGTTCTTTCAGGAAAAAGAAACATCGTGGGAGTGGAGGACAAGACAGACATGTCAGAAGATTGTGATAAGTTTCATGAAATTCCGCCCTTTGCGGTGAATGATGACCCAATCATCATGTTAATAAATGAAGATGCTCCATGGATACGATGGGATCAGAAAGGAACACACGCGAAGAAATGATATGTAATAATTGTAACATTTTATGAGTGAAGATGTTCCATGCATGTGTCCATTTTTATAGTGTTGTCTGCAAACAATCTTGAGTGTGTTAGTCCCGTTTTGTGGCTGGACCGGGACTAAAGGAGGTCCTTTAGTACCGATTCATACTTACCATTAAGATCTGATCTACAAACACATGATGTCACATATTAGGGAGTGCCTCTATGACCAGTTTCTCGGAGATGCCGGAGGACTGGGCTCCGTCGGCATCTCCCTGAAACTGGCCGTAGTGGTGTCCCTGCTCTCGAAAACCATCTTGCAGCTTGTACCTTCTCTAACTAGATCAATATGCCTGGGAGCTAACTAATTTTACATATTAGGGAGTGCCTCTATGACCAGTTTCTCGGAGATGCCGGAGGACTGGGCTCCGTCGGCATCTCCCTGAAACTGGCCGTAGTGGTGTCCCTGCTCTCTAAAACCATCTTGGAGATGCCTCAAACTGGCTGGAGGACTGGACTCACAAGGATGCCTATTTATAGTACAAGCAGCTCGGCATAATGTCGACACTCACGACATAATGTCGACACTCACCCCTATTATTAGTGCTGACTCATCTTTAGTCCCGGTTGGTGTCTCCAACCAGGACTAAAGGTTCATCTTTAGTCCCGGTTGGTGACACCATCCGGGACAAGGTACAAGCCGCACGACATAATGTCAATACTCACCCCTATTATTAGTGTTGCCTGGCCTAGTCTGCCGCAATCCCTTCAGTCGCGGTTGGTTTCTCCAACCGGGACTAAAGATGAACCCTCTCTTTATACAGGCATTTCCCTCTATTTATTAGGTAACACTCAAGACATTTATTAATATTAAAAACCGGGACAAACCGGGACTAGCTAACACTCAGGACTAAAGCTGCCCCCTTTAGTCATAATCATGCCTAGTCCTATAGTATGCAGCTTTAGGGTCTTCATCGTCATCGTCATCATCATCGTCATCGTCACCTGCCACTCTGGGGATCCTCAGCCCATCCATGGCATATACCAGGGGCCATTCCAGCCTCGGATTCACGGCGGACGGGAGATGGGTCTCCTGGAAGACGATGCCGCTACCGCCGGGACGGTGTGGGGCATATGGCGGGTGAACTCGTGGGCACCGTAGGCGAGGATGTTCTCCCCCGGCTATGTAGTGCATCACTCCCATGATAGTACGGTTGGCCCACCACAGATGACGGCCGGCTTCGTTGTGGTTCACCGGTGGCGGGCCATCACCCTCGTACCTGGCGAGCTCCCTTTCCTGCCTATTAGCAAAGAAGGCATTCCAGGTGTTGTAGTTGTCGGGATCCCACTGGGGATCCATCCGCTACTCCGGCGTGAGATCGTGGTAGAAGTGGTTTGTGATGGCCGCCTGGCGTGCGGAACCTTGAGGGACAGGAACCCCTCCAGCGCTCAGCATCTAGCCGGCGGGCGGCCGGTAGCCCGGCGAACAAGGGTAGTTGGAGGCGCACAGCGTCTCTGTCTCCTCGAGGGTCAGAATGGCCCAGTAGGCGTTGTCCATTGTTCTAAGAGAGGAAGGTGTGGATGTGTGGATAGCCATGGCACGATCGCCCTAAATATAGAGGGAAAGGGCGGGAAAACTTGGCGTGAAGCTTTGGGAAATGGCGGGAAATATCTTTAGTCCCGGTTAGTGACTACATCCGGGACTAAAAGCTCTCGTAGAAAGGAAAGGGCGGGAAAACTTGGCGGGAAGAGGTGGGATTTTTCAAAGTTTTGATATTAGTTTTGAATTAAAAAAGAAAATTTACAAATGAAATAATTTATAAATGATGCAAACAGATAAATGGATATTATATTAAGATTCATTATATTTTTCTGATAATAATAGACATATTATTTGTGTTATTTGGATTATTACAATAAAAGATATGATTTTCCAAAGTTTTTATATTTGATTTGAATTAAAAAAGAAAATTTACAAATGAAATAATTTATAAATGATGCAAACAGATAAATGGATATTATATTAAAATTCTTTATATTTTTCTGATAATAATAGACATATTATTTGTTTTATTTGGATTATTACAATAAAAGATATGATTTTTCAAAGTTTTTATATTAGTTTTGAATTAAAAAAGAAAATTTACAAATGAAATAATTTATAAATGATGCAAACAGATAAATGGATATTATATTAAGATTCATTATAATTTTTCTGATAATAATAGACATATTATTTTTGTTATTTGGATTATTACAATAAAAGATATGATTTTCCAAAGTTTTTATATTTGATTTGAATTAAAAAAAGAAAATTTACAAATGAAATAATTTATAAATGATGCAAACAGATAAATGGATATTATATTAAAATTCTTTATATTTTTCTGATAATAATTGACATATTATTTGTTTTATTTGGATTATTACAATAAAAGATATGATTTTTCAAAGTTTTTATATTAGTTTTGAAATAAAAAAGAAAATAAAAAAAACAAATAGTCGCGGGTCGTGGCTGGACCCGGGACTAAAGGGTGAGTGCGCGCGCGGAAACGAAGCGGCCGAAAAACCCTTTAGTCCCGGGCCGTGGCTTAGCCCGCGACTAAAGGGGGGTCTTTAGTCGCGGGTTAATCCACGGCCCGCGACTAAAGACCCTTTAGTCGCGGGCGGTGGCTTAGCCCGGGACTAAAGATCCGTCTGTATATATTCCGCGCGCCAGGGGGCTGCCCAACACTTAGCATTTCTCGACGAACGAAGAAGACGAAGACGAAGCATAGATCAAAGAAGCATGGGAGGTGTTGCCCAGACGGCGATTCCACCGCGCCGCCGCCCTCGTCTCCGACCGTGTGTGCTCCGCCGCTCCGCCGTGCCGCCACGCCGCCGCGTGCTGTCCGCCGCCGCCCCGCAACGCGCGCCGCCGCTCGCTGTCCCGCCGCCGCACGCTGTCCCGCAACGCGCGCCGCCACGCCGCCGTGCCGCCACGCGCCGTCCCTCCGCCCGCAACCGCCACCGCCTCGACGTGCGTTATTTAGCTAGGAATTTTTAGTTTCTTTTTTTATATTCTTTTTTTAGAATATATATTTGTTTATATAATTGTTTTTAGTTATTTTTAGGAATATATAATTGTTTTTAGTTTCTTTTTTTAGGAATATATAACTGTTTATATAATTGTTTTTGGTTTCGTTTTTTAGGAATATATAATTGTTTTTAGTTGTTTTTAGGAATATATAATTGTTTATATAATTGTTTTTATTTTCTTTTTTAGGAATATATAATTGTTTTTAGTTGTTTTTAGGAATATATAATTGTTTATATAATTGTTTTTAGTTGTTTTTAGGAATATATAATTGTTTATATAATTGTTTTTAGTTGTTTTTAGGAATATATAATTGTTTATATAATTGTTTTTAGGAATATATAATTGTTTATATAATTTTTTAGGATTAGGATCATTATTTTAGTGATTTTTTGTTTTATTTATTAAGATTACAATTAGGATTAGGGTTATTTTTTTTAAGTTATTATAATTAGGATTATATTGTTTTAGTTATTAGGATTATTGTTTTTTCTAACCTGTTTAACTCTCTTTTTGTTAAAGATAATTAAGTCATGGATCCATCCGAAGATCCTGGTCGCAACGGTGAAGGTTTTCTTCAGGGCATGATAAGAGGTGAAATTCCTCTTATTACGGGCACGGCCGAAGATATTTTGCTCGAGGAAGAGATATCCTCATATCTGAATTCATCCGGTGATGGACTAGAGGAAAACCAAGGGGAAGACCAGATGGACGAAGGGCAAACAAATAACAACAATAATGATGGCCCCTCGACAGGATCCGGCGAGGTACATATATATATAAAGTCTCGTGTTACCTCTATTCATTAACTGATCTAGATATATATTAATCACTCTCTCTTCTTCTTTTAGCCCACCGGATCGAAGCAATCGACAGCTCGAACGAAACAAGGGTCGAACGAAAAGTTGGATGGTAATCAGAGGTTCACCATCGAAGAAATAGATGATGATGGTGAACCGATTGCTCCAGAGAAGCACCGGAGGATGTTTATAAATCAATGCGGGGTGCTTGTTAGGGACAACCTGCCGATCACCATCCAAGAATGGAATAAGTCAAAGAAACCCGGTGAAGAATCCAACAGCTATGTCACCAATGATGCCAAAGATGACCTTTGGCAGAAGCTCATAGCGTATTTCATACTACCTCCAGAGTATGAGGAATTTGAGGTAGATGGTATTACCCCAAGGCCGGATCTGATATAAGAAAATAGAGCGAAAGTCAAGGAGTGGGCACTAAGCAAGATGGCTGAACTGTACCGGAACCACAAGAAAAATTTATACGCGAAATATGTCGCGAAAAAGAAAACTCCAGACTTCAAAGGAGTAAACGAGAAGTTGAGAGAACAGTGGACCAATTTTGTACAGTACAAGCAATATGATAAAGCAAAGGCAAAGTCGGGAAAGAACGCGTTAAATGCTGCCAACAAGAAATACCATCATAAAATGGGGACAGGTGGCTACAAGAGTGCCATCCCTAAGTGGGAAACTATGGAGAAGGATATGAGGGCTAGAGGCGTCACTCCTGGTATAGATGGATGGCCCGAGAGGTCAAAGCACTGGTGGTACGGGCACGGGGGATCCTTGGACCCAGAAACAGGGAAGACATTATTTCATGATAAAATTCTAAAACCCTCCCAAGACCTTATTCAAGAAATGAACGATTCTCAATTGGGATTGTTCCGACCCGAGAGAGAGAGAACGACGAGCTGACACGCGCCCTAGGGAATCATGAAAAGGGAGGACGAACACGAGGAAAAGGCGCCGGTGTCTCGTGGAAGAAAGGATTTCCTCTGTATGATGCCAGTTACAGAAGCCGTCAGAGAAAGAAGGACCGGGAGGCAGACTGGATCTCTAGGGTAGAGCAGGACCTAGCTGATCTGAAGAACCTCATGCATGAAATTAGCCAAAGGCCGTCGTCGTCAACTCACCCGCGGTCTGATGATCCCGCATTGGATCTTAGCCAACGGAGAAGCAGCGTGGCTTCCACGGAGGTCCGTGCTGATGATCAAGCACTGCTGGATGATGCACCGTCTCCTCACTACCCCGTGGATGATGTCAGAGAGATGGCACAATGTGAGCTACATCAGCCAATGAACAACCTGTCCTTCAAGGTGGCGATCGGCACTGCTTTACCTTGTCTACCTGGAGCACTCCACCATTCACTTCCGATTCCACCAGGCTATGCTCGTGTCACAGTGGATGACATAGTGGAGGATTTTGCGGACCTAGAGATTGAAATCCCTACGCCTGAAGGCCTTACGAAACTAGGAGATGTTAAGCGCAACATCATTCTATGGAATAAGAAGTACATCAAGTTTCCAGGATCGGCGCCAAGTCCACCGACTCCAAGGAATCCAAATCCACCCCGCATCGAATATCGTCAACCTCCAAGTCCACCCCAACCCGATTATCGCCAACCTCCAAGTCCACCCCAACCCGATTATCGCCAACCTCCAAGTCCACCCCGCCCCGCCGATGATCGCCGCAGCAGGAGTACATCAACTCGATCTCCGCCTCCGCCTCCGTGCAATACTACTACCTCGTCGAAGAAACGGAAGTTCGACGGTCCCCCGCGCCCCACATCGAATAAAGGTCAAACGCCGAAGATAGTCGATATCCCGCCGGCTCTTCCAAAGAGACCTTATGACAAGATCGACGAGGAAACTAACGTGGATGTGGCTGCCAAAGTTAAGGCGCATTTTGCACCCAAAAAGCCCGAGCCAAAGCCGGTATATAACGAAAAAACAAAAAAGTGGGCTAAGTCCTTTCTTGAGCAACCATCCCAGATATCGATGAATCTGGAATCAGACTATGACCGGGAGATTATTAAGCAAGCACAGAAGAAAAAAATCACAAGTGCAAAAAGCGGGAAGCAAGTTGCCCAGCTCGGAGCATAGAAGGATCAATCGGTCGCCCCGCTCAAAGTCATATTAGACCTCGACAAGGCCTTCAGAGCTGAAATGGGTATGGACATGCAAATAATGGACCCTAGAGCCCGTAATAATGCTGCACTTATGGGAATCACTGTATCGGAGGCCAAAGCACTTTCTAACAAAGCAAATATGTCTCTTGGTCAATATTTAGGCTATGAAGATACGCCAGTGGGTCAGATAGTACGGCAGTATGTCCAAGGGCAGCCTCTAGTCAGTAATGAGGAGCTCGCGCGTCTATCCACACATATGCGAAATCTGCATGAATGGTACATGTCGCAAGTAGAAAAAAAGCATCATAAAGATTGGTTTCCGGTGGACGTTAGAAAGGAGCATCACTTCAAACCATACTCGATAAAGGTTCAAATGACCGAACTGTTTCAGTTATACAACCAGCGCGCCCTCGACAAATCTATCACTGGTTGCTACTGTCTATAAGTTATTTATTTCTATAATTAAATTTGTAGCTTTAGCTCATTCATTGTATTTAATATATTATCCTAACTATATATCCTTTTGTATGATGATATTATATTCCGCATAATGAAAATGCAAAAGAGCTAGAAGATACGACGTTGGGTTCATTGACCCATATATAATTAATGAATATACGTTAAAGAATCACCCCAAAGACGTGGAGGAAGACCTGTCCAGGTTTTTAACCGAGCATAATTTTGTTAAGGAAATACTATTTCCTTACAACTTCAAGTGAGTGTTTATATCTTGTACACATTTTATTTTTGCTTACTGGATGAGCTATGCATGTAAGCTTATGTAAATGTCCACAGATTCCACTGGATCTTGCTAAACATTCAAGTTAACAACTCCCTAGTTGAAGTCCATGACTCATTAAGTTGGGACCAAGAGAAGTGGAGTGACATGAAAGCAATGCTCCATAAGTAATTTCAATCATTATCACATTATATCGTCCTCTTTCATTCATTTCCTGATATCAAGTAACTAATAACTCCTTTGTTCATTTTCTTTGCCGAGCAAGTGTTGGACACGGTTCAAACAGAAAATACCAGGTCCATTCAAAGAGGAGCTAACTTATAAAATGGCGAAGAGTTTACAGCAGCCACCGGGAACTCATTTATGCGGATACTACGTCTGCGAGTACATCCGAGAGTTGACCAGTGAGCGGAAAGTTGACTCACATTATATTTATGATTTGCGGGAGAAACTAGAGCCAGACCAGCGCATAAGAGCAATTCAAGAGGAGCTGGCGGGATTTATGATGAAGGAAGTCCTTGATGTACATGGAGAGCATTATGCGGATGACGTGGAACTCGATTTGCCTTAGTCATCTCCATGTAGCTCATATTATATATATATATTCATCAATGACCATGTAATTTCAAAACATTTCTTCCCTTTGATATGATTGATTATACGTATGCTTGCAAGGGATCGATCTTATATAAATGCATCGACTTGTAGTGTATATGTAGTAGCGTATAATATGTCTACTGAAATATATGTTTGTTATAGTGAAACACAAAACGAAAAAGGAACAAAATGACAAAAATAAAAGGAAATACACAATCTCTGCCGCGGCAGAGAAATGTGGTGTTTCTCTTCCGCGGCAGGAAACCTTTTAGTCCCGGATGGTGTTACAGCCCGGGACTAGAGGGTTTCCGCCCCCCGCGGCGCTGAAACAGCCACGTGGCTATTATCAGTCGCGGGACGTTGCGAGCCGGGACTAGAGGTGGGGCCTCTAGTCCCGTTTTCGCTGTCCCGGGCCCAAAACCGGGACTAGAGACCGTTGCGGCCCGGGACTAGAGGCCCTTTTTCCACCAGTGTGGGTGATGGAGCCCGCGGGCGAAGCCACGATGATGGATCCGGCGAGTGACGCCGGGGTCGCCGAGTCGGCGTCGTCGTTGAGGGCCGCGTCTTCCGCGGCTGCGGTGGTTTCGGCCACGTCGCTGTGGGCCGAGTTGTACTCGGAGGCGAGGCTGTGGATCATGCGGACCTGGCTCTCGGAGAGCCGGTCGCGTGGCGGCGACTCGCGGATGTGAGCCGAATCCTCCAAGACGATGACGTCGGTGAGGCCGACGAAGAGGCTGATCGTGCCGACTGGCAAGATCATGCTATGCGTGACGGGTCGCGCCGCCGGGACGTAGCTGCTTGGCAAGATCTGGAGCATCTCGCCGATCGCTATCATGCGGCCGATGGCGACCGACTCGTTGATGGGCAGATTGGATCTCTCCGCAGAACACCGGCCAGACCGGCCAGGCCCCACGGTGGGCGCCACTGTCGCGAGTAGTAGAACATGGGGCAAGGGCGGCCAGCCATCTGCGGTGCGAGATGAGGGCGGAGACACAGGGTTTTACCCAGGTTCGCCCCCCCGGAGGGTAAAGACCTACTCCTGCTAGGTTGTATTATGATGGAAGTATATGGGGCGAGCTCGACGGCTAGGTGGCGAGTCGCTTGGGTGGATGATGGAACGTATCCTCTACACGCCCTGTAGGGAGGTTTATATAGACTCACCCCCTAGGGTTTACATATCTCAACCGAATTAGTTAAGGTTTTGGCACTCGTTTAACCTAATCCGACTGGGCCTATCTACTCTCCTGGGCCTTCAGCTTCCAGTCGCTTGGATCCACGCCAGGTCTTGATCCAGTCGCCGTCCTGCAGGCCCACTCGCCAGTTCCTGGGCCAGTCGGAAACGTCCTACTGGGTATACCCCGGTAGGCATATCCCCATCAGGAAATGTGGGGCCATTCCAACATTGCATGCATGGGGTCTGGACACCTCTCTAGAAACACCTTCACCAACTTGTTGTTGTATGTGTCATCACACATGGCCAACATGATCCTACCTACTTGCTAGATCTAGCTATAATTTTGAGTCTGCCAAGCCATGACACACACTAGCCTGTGGCAAATGTGGGGCCATACCAAAATTGCTTGGGGTCTAGACCTCTGTGGGCTGGCTAGAACCACCGTCATCAACTTAGTGGTTGTGTGAGTCACTACACCTGGCCAACATGATCCCACCTGCTTGATAGATCTAGCTATAAGAGTGCAATGATATAGTTACATCTAACAACTAGTTGGGATCACACGTTGACCAATCGTTGACTCATTCAACCAGAAGGTGATCAAGGTGTTTCTAACTAACTCAGATATATATAGGTCTATAATGTCACCCTAGACTAGGAAGTTTTAGCAGCACAAAGTACTTTTCTCTATTCGTTTTCTCACAATCACACTCGCTCTGAATTTGCTAGTGAAGCCTTTCTCTGCAACGAGGAGCGTGTGCCTTGGCGAAGCCTGCGCTTGTTGTCGATCTGGACTATGCCAACATATTATGCAATATAGACCTTTTTGAGCTGTGTGGAAACACCTTCATCAACTTTGATCTACTCCCTCCATCCCATTTTAATTTGCGCATAATTTTGCGTGCAAGTCAAACTTTGCAAAGTTTGACCAAGAATATACAAAATAATATAAATATGTGTGATACAAAATGTATATATTATGAAAATATAATTCAAGACAATTCTAATAATATCATTTTGGCACTGTATTAGTTTATAGTTGTATCAAACTATTAGGTCAAACATTATGAAGTTTGACTTTGATAAAATCTTATATTGCAACCTAAATTGGGACCGAGATTACTAGGTGGGATCATGTTGACCAAGTGTTCACACATACAAGCACAAGTTGATGAAAGTGAACACTTGGTCTAGAGTCCATGCAATGTTGGTAGTATGAGGTGGACGTCACGTGTGACGGTGACCAAGTGTTCACACATACAAGCACAAGTTGATGAAAGTGAACACTTGGTCTAGAGTGCATGCAATGTTGGTAGTATGAGGTGGACGTCACGTGCGCCGGTGATGTCAGCGAAAACAAATCGATGGGACGTATAAGAGCCCTCTCGGCCGCTTCGCGTCGCCAGATCCTCACCATTTCCCCCTCCTCCCTTTTGTCTCACCTGATACTGAAAGGAGTGAGGAGTGATAAACACTACCTCACGTCGTCGTCTCCTCCGCTTCCGGTCTGGGTGTCGTCCTCCTCCGCGCGATTTCTACTCCGGCGATGGCGGGAGTGGGATCCGGAGCCGATGCGAGCAGTTCTGCTAGGGTGGGGATGGGATCCGTGACCCGCCCTGATGCAGTCGACGAGGTCGAGCGCCATGGAGGTGGTGGTACGGACGCTTTGGCCTATGCGGCTCTGGGAGAGGAGGAGATGCTGGATGCGGAGATCGGCGAGGCGGAGCAGCTAGATCTGAACGTCGTGCTCGGCACCGGGGAGGATCTGTCGCCGGTGCAGCCTCAGGAGGTTGCTGCGATGCAGGTAAGAGGTTTTTTCAGCTAACTTCCGTTTTCCCTCTTTTGATTGTTTGGATGGAATCTCGGTTCTGTAGATTTAGCTATATCAGTATTAGGGATTGACATATCTTTGGATGGAAGCTTGGTTCTGTAGATTCCTGGTGTAGATTTTTTTTGGGATTTATATATTTCAACGAAAGTTATTTGTTGCAGCATATATCTAGCCCTAGGAAATAGTTCAGTGCATCGGATTATTCGGGATGATTAACTATGAAATTACACAATGTTGCATGCATATTTTTATTGTACTTTCTTTCCTGGACTTGTATGATCATATATTAGACTAGTTCTATTAAATGAATGCTTAGAAGCGAGGGATGTCCCTAAGATATGATATTTAGTGTAGTTTAAGTAGTTAGTATAGTGCAATATCAGTTTATCATTTTTCCTTGATTTTTGCATGGTGATTAAATGGTAAATGGCTGCATGCTCTAAACTGTATTAGCATACTGAGTAGACCTTGGCGGCTGTTTTTGGACACTTGAACTGGAGAGTTGTCCTGAAAGTTCAGTCAGATCGTCTTGATGATCTGTTATTGAACTAACTGGTGGTTTGTGTTGTTTATACCTCTACTCTATGACAATTAATAGAATAATCTTAGCCTTTTAGGTTACCTTGTTTCTATGGCTGCAATACTTGTAGACTTATGTCAGCTGCCTCTTCAATTCTGCAAGTTTTAAACATTGGTTCCTGACTATCTAAGGCAATAACATGTATGGGCATCAGATTTAGTTGATGCAGGCAATGCTATATCCTGAAAAGGTTTGTAGAGTTTTAAATGTTCTAATCCTTAAACATGTTGCAGCAGTTAAATGTTTCTTTATTAAATGATGTCTCCTGTTTTGGAATATTTCTTTCATGGATCATGTAGTAGTGATTTTTCCATGGTGTGATGTTGGGATTGTTGATGTGTTGTTGCCATGTTTAAGTAATAGAATATTGGGTCATATATTTGATAGAAGAAAGTTTGCATTTGTTGTATTTTATTTTTATGTAACATAAGTGCATAATCCTTGTTATTTATTGTCATCTAGCATAAATATATTTGATATATTAGTTAATCATATTGAATGATGTTTCCCTTTGTGAAATCTTTCTTTTATAGATCAACTAGTAGTGATGTTGTCATAGTGAGATGGTCGAATTGCAGCAGTTATGTTGGCAAGTCGTAGTAATAGGAAAATTTGATTATATGTATGATAGAACAAAGGTTGCATAATTATGGTGCAATTATATACATGTAACAGAATTGCATAATCCTTGTAATTTAATGGCATACAACATAAATAGCATTGATGTACTACTTAACCACTGTTAGTTTAATTACTAGTGTTGAGTCGAGGTTGAGGCAAGAACCGGGGTGCAGCGTGCCTTCATACGATACAATGAAAGAGGATAGCTGATCTAATCGCAGGTTAGGTACGTGATGCCGTGATGGACTCCATATTTGAAACGTATGTGTATGTCCAGCAAAGTAGAGAGCTCAATCTAGCTCAATGGAAAACTCAAAATTGCTATTTTTTATCTTTTTAAGATCTATTATAGCCTATATATGCAGCACATATCTGGGGAGGGCCCCCCAAATTTTGGGCCTGGGGCGGCTGCCCCTCCAGTCCCCCCAAGGGCCGACCCTGTGACCTGTCAGCGCGGTTAGCCGACGTCCTTATACATTACAAGAAAAGAAAATCGCCAGTTCCTCCACCGCATAGTGGCAGTTCCTGTCGTCTCCTCCCCTCCTTGTTCCGGCGTAGTGCTTCCCTCTTCGACTCCTCCTATCCTTGTTCTTCTCCTCGTCATCTCCTGGTCTTCTTTATTCCTTGATGGGAAGGCATGGCGAGCAGCCGACTGAAGGTGAACTGGTCCGATCTCCCGGCCGACGAACCACTTGCCAAGATCAGCGAATCCTTCCTGGAGAACGAGGAGTATGTCGATGCCTACGCTGCTTGTCGGAGAGTCTGCGGCGATTGGTGCCGCGCGTTAAAATAACCTGAGTTCCATCTCAACAACTGGATCCTGGTATATCACACACTTCCAGACGTCGGCGACTTCACGTTCCTCAACCTCGCCACAGGTCATTGCTTCACGACGAATCTAATGTAAGTTCAGCGCAGGTTCACAATTCATCGGATCAACATTCATTTGTTATTATGATATAAAGTTATTCTTAAACATGCATGTTTAATTGTGTACTCCCTCCGTCCACAAATAAGTGTACTTCTAGCCTTGTCCTAAGTCAAATTTTACTACGTTTGACTAACTATTTAGAACAATGTACTAACATTTATGACACTAAATTGATATCTTTAGATTTATTTTTAAATCTGATTTTATAATATGTCAATTTAATGTAATATATGTTCCTATATTTCTCTATAAAGTTGGTCAAATTTGGTTATGTTTGACTGAGGCAAAAGCTAGATGTACACTTATTTGCGGACGAAGGGAGTAGGTTCTTAAACATGCATGTTCTTGAACATTCTTAAGCAAAGTTTAATTGTATAGGTTCACTCATTTAGGATATATATATCTAGTACATTTTGAAATATCTAGAAGCTCTGTCTTATATTTGTGAACAGAGAGAGTATTTTCCATTGTACATATATCTTAGGGCTAACTGTTCTCTTCATCAAAAGGTTCTACTTCATCGGTGTTTATCGTGGCGTCGTCGTTATTTCTCAGAGGGAAGAGCCGCACAAGATTTTCCTTCTGAACCCACTCACCCGTAAGTTCAACACTGAGTTTTAGGCGCAGATACCATCAAATCTCGTGGCATCTGTAGCCGTCACGAAGTCCCCCATGACGGTGTTTGTTTCCACACATTATGAGAATTCTATTTCTTGGGCCGATGAGGCCACCCCGACAGGGGATTTCAATGGAGTATTTGGAGAAGGAATTTATCCATCGTCCGACGTGCGATGCATTACCCCATTCCGTGGTGAAGTGTATGCAGTACAGGATTGTGGAGACATCATGTCGACCAACATCCAGGTGGAGCAGCGCGCGAGCACGGTCAAGATGACCAGAATAATTTCAGGTCTAGTCTTTGAAGAGATACGCGGAGCCTACAAGTTCTACCTTGTGGAGTCAGAAGGTGATATGCTTCTTGTGTTGGGTGGGGTTTTCGCCGAAGGTCAACCGGTGCTTTACCGGGTGGACACGGAGAAACGCTGTCTCGAGGCTGTAGGTGACATTGGCAGCCGTGCCTTCTTCGTTCATTTTAACCGGTCGATCTCTATCGACACTAGAGTGCACCCTAGTACAGTCCTAGCCGGTTGCATCTACTACGCGAATCTTTCTTATATCAGAGCGTACAATCATGATCTTAAGGCTTGGGATGGGGTACCAAGACTTGCAGATGGTTTTGGTCAACATGATCTGGAACGTTCACCGAGGCCTTACCGTCTCGATAAGATACTGGCAGCACATTGCAGACGGGGGGAGTTCAATGAATTTCTCCTGCAGGACACGGGAGCGGACGCCTATGAAATATATAGGGCTGAATAGCCTAGGTTATTTGCTCACTCGCTAGCGTGTTCAGATCTTTCCGAAGTAATAAATTGCAATGTATTTATTTTTAGTACTTTCAGAATTCAGTGTGGTAGCTTTCAGAATTCTGTGTGGCGGCTTTCATAATTTTGTGTAAGTACTATCTTTCAGCTTTACTCATAGAACTCAAGTTGTGATTACTGATTCAGAGTCTCACCTATCGTGGTTTTTGCCTTAGTTTGAAAGAAGCACCAGAAATTAAAAAAAATTCAAGAAATAGTGGAACTAAGTTGATGATGGTGTTTCTAGCCATGATGCTCGTAAATTTGACCTAGCCATGATGCTTGTGACAGTTCTAACTTATAAATTACGGTACTATTCTATCATCACATAAGCACTAAGTTGATGAAGGACTTTCTAGCCAACCTATAGAGATCTATAGGCTTGGCTAAGGACTTTGAATTCATCAACTTAGTGATTACTAAGTTGGCTAGAAACTCTTTGTGGCAATTGTGGACACATGACAACATTGCATGGTCTGCATGTTGATTTCACAGATGATTAATAAGGAGCTTGAGGCCAGCCGAGCTACCACGGAACCAAAACACAAAGATGTCACCAGCTCTCATATCAAACTTGTTCACAACCTCCATCCACTTTGATGTTATCATGGCACCTCCACATTTTAGTTTTCCTCTAGTGTTTGACTTGGCCATCACCATTTTAACTTTTGCAACTTCCATATTGTTACAAAATACTTGAATGTTTGCTGGTAGTTCAATATATGAAACAATATGCTCCATGGTGAAGCTCCTCGAAAAGTATTGCATATAGATTACACCAATATATACATACAAATGTCAGTAATTAATAGTAGTAATGTAACATTTTGAAAAATTGTTACTAGTTCAAAAGTTTTACCATTTTTGCTTTGCCTTTCAAGGTGTTTGATTTATTTATGGTGCATACATAAAATGGTATTTTTGAGAGGTTCTTATCAACTCCATACTTTAGTACATTAATTTCGGCATTATCCATCGCCACACGTTTTCCATAATGGCAGAAACATTCAAATTCTTTCTCGAACTTTATTCCGGGACCTGCATGTAACAAATACATACATAAGTAGCAATATTATAACTGCATTGATTTTTTTAATTTTACATTACATACCTCTTATATGTATAGGTTTATGCAACTTAAGAGCGGCACGAGCATTACGAGTGCGAGCATACTCCTCCACCTAACCAGAAAGTGCCATGTACACAAACTTTTTACAATAAAGTAATCTATATTCTACCACCTCTTATTTAGATACTTGAACACGGTTTGTATGTTTATTAACACGCGTGATATTCCAAAGCACTGAGTAGTGTCCATTAGATAATACTCCGTCCGTTTTAAAATATAAGATGTTTTAGTTTTGTAAAGCAAATGTATGTAGACTTCTTTTAGTATGTAGGTTCACTCAAGTTTGAAGTGAATCTACACACTAAATTAAATCTAGATACATTTTCTTCACAAAACTAAAACATCTTATATTTTGAAACAGAGGAAGTACAATTTTCTTAATAGTACATAAGATCTGACACGACATGCTTTCAGTGCTAACATATAATAGAGTGTTATTGTACTAGTTCATATGTAGATTCGATCTACACAATTATGATCATAATGCATTTTTGAAATTTGATCGTATTTTCTTCACAAAACTAAAACATCTTATATTTTGAAACAGAGGAAGTACAATTTTCTTAATAGTACATAAGATCTGACACGACATGCTTTCAGTGCTAACATATAATAGAGTGTTATTGTACTAGTTCATATGTAGATTCGATCTACACAATTATGATCATAATGCATTTTTGAAATTTGATCGTATTTCCTCTAGATCTGACGAAATTTCTGTACATCACTCGTTCTAGATTTTCATATAGGAGTTGGTGAAAACATACCCGATCCTTGAATCTCTGATCCATGAACCTGTGTCGTCGCAGGCGTTGAATACTGGAGGCAGTCCTCGATGGAATTTTTGAGGTTGTTGTCGTGTGGAGGCGCTCGTGTGAGGAGGGATAGGAGGCGAGTCGTGGGCGGAGGCGACCGTGGAGTGACTAAATAGTAAATACCTAATGCGTCTACACCGTCATACCCGCACGCGTTTGCTAGGCGCAGTTGGGCCGGCCCAAATAAGAAAGCAGCCGTTGTAGCGATAACACGGGCATAGGAACAGGAGCTGGGCTGGGCTAAGTCTGCGTATTTTAGAATGTGTAAAAAAATTTGAGGTTATTTCGTGAAGGAAAGAGGGTCAGGTGAGACAAAACAGGCTTTTTGTAGATTTGTCATTATTTGGAAAAGGAGGTTCAGGTGAGACAAAACAGGCTTGTTTGTAAATCAACAACTATATGAAAAAGGAAAGAAGAGCAAAATAAGGGTACAATATGGCAACGCAACCAGCCAGCCCAATTTGGCAACAAATCAAAGAACCCTCCCTCTCCCTCTCCCCCTCCCTCCTTTCTCCCTTTGTCTACCTCTGCCAGGCTCACCTCATTCATTCCTTTTTGCCCAATTTGGTAGAAAATCTATACGAGCATCTATTTCTCAATTCCTTAACTATTTCCCTTGAACCTTTCCGAAATAGGAAATCCCGCCACACACCAGCATGTACAGAAACAAATGTAGATAGTAAGCATCTAGAATGTAGAAACATAACAAGCAACTAATTAAGCAAGGTTCAACACAAACTAATTAAGCATCTAAAATGCAGAAACATAACAAGCAACTAATTAAGCAAGGTTCAACACAAACTTGATAAGGCAGAGGTTCAACACAAACGCTGCTAAGCAGCGAACATAAACACAGTTCAAACAAAAGCATGTTGCTTAAACCAGCAGCAGCAGCACACACAAACAGGCACATCATTACATCACTGCCTCCTCGCCGCCTCCTCCTGGTCCCGCTCCTCCCTGTCCCGCTTCCTCTGCTTCCTGCTGCCCATACCCTGAACCTTCGGTGGCTTGGGCTTGGGAGCAGGCACACGACCGGACTCGATAGCTCGTTTCAGTTTGTTCCTAAGGAAGATGCCATAGGCCATGTGATTGGCCCTGAAGCCGTGGACATTGACAGTTTCCCCAACTTTGACACGGCCAGATCCACAGCCTTCAGCATGCTGCAGGATGCTTTGGAAGTCCATCTTTATTCTCCTTTTGCAGAAGGGGCAACTGTTCATGCCATCAATCCAGGGTTCACTCCAGAACCGGTCGAACCCCCCCCCCCCCGCTTTAAGCTTTTTGAGAGTGGCCCTGGTCTTACTTTGACACGAGTAGACATCGCTGTCAACATCATCAGTAGCCTGCTGAAATATACAAAATACACATGTGAAGCAAATATGTAGAAACTGCAACTAAAATTGAATGCTTAACAAAGGAAGCATAAGAGTCTCCAGCTAGCAATAACAGAAAGTAATCAAGGGATCAAGCAGATAAACCACTTCCGTCGGTCAATAAGCTAGCATTAATCCATAGAAATGAAAACAACAATCCACATATCCACAAATATTAATCGATTCTGTCCATAATCGAACCCTAGCTAGCAATAATCCACAGATCCACAAATATTAATCGATTCTGTCCATAATCGAAGCCTAGCTAGCAATAATCCACAGATCCATTAATTACACATCAATCGTAATAGATAACAAACGAATCTGACGCTAAGTGAAAACCCTAGGCCCCAATCTTAACAGATAACAAACGAATCTGACGCTAACCGAAAACCCTAGGCCCCAAGCAGATAATCCATTAATTGGAACTTACCTCCTCCTTGTCGTCGATGATGTTCTCGTCAAAGGCCGGCGGAGGTGGCATGATGAGCTCGACCTCCTCATCGTCATCCTGCGGCTGCTTCCCAAGATTGTACGCACAAGTACTGATAGCAGCGGGAGCCGATGAGGGACCGATCGGCCGGCCTTCAGCAATGGCCTCCGCTTCATCTTTCGCATCCGCTGCGGCTGTGATTAAATCCCTTGCGGCATTTTGTGCCTCCTCCGTGGCTCTAGCCGCCTCCGTCGCGGCTCTGGCCGCCTCCTCCGCGGCTAACGCCAGCGTCGCAGCCTTCTCCTTCACTGCGGCGATAGCGTCGGATGGTTGCTCCATCGCCGGAATGGTAAGTGCAGCGGAAGAGGAAGGGGAGAGGGTTTTTTCCAGGTCGGCGGAGAGAGGAGTGGGGAAGGGTAGTGGTTAGGGGCCTAGGGGAGTTGGGAAGAGGTGGCGTGATGGAGTGAATGAGGGGAGGCGGAGAGAGATAGAGGGATGGGCTGTATATGGTGAGACGCCGACGTTTCGTGCTCCCGCAGTTCACACGTGTACGGTTCAGCAGCATACGCATGCGCACCTGCTCGCACAGTGCACCGTGGACATGCGGTAGTACGGTACTACACAGTTCACACGCGCACGGTGCGCCTCGGACATGCCTAGTATGGTACATGCATGGTTCTCACGCGCCCGGTGGCCCCATTCGCCAACAATCTCTCTCTCTTCTATGTCAAAAAAAATCTCTCTCTCTCTGCGGACCCCCGCCAGTGGCCCACCCACTCTTTTCCGATCGTAGCTACCTTCTTTTTTAACTATTTGAAGTTGAGTTTGGAATACCTAATTTGAATTTTAATGCACGGTTGAGTGTGTGTAATATCTAAGTTTAAGTTTTTCTTACAACAAAAATGACACTTGTCCAACATGGCGGCGATAGTAGATAGAAACAACAGGAAAGCAGATAGCTTTCGGACTGCGCAAAAGGTGTCTCCCGTTGCAACTCATTGTTTGGATAGTTCAGTTTATAGTTGCAAAATAGAAACACATAGTTCAATTCAGCAGAGCAACACCGAGGAAAGTCTGATACATTACAGTCGTAGCCTGGCGAGGAGCTGCTGGTTTTCGTCCTCAATCTCTTCAAGTTGTAGGCGACGTACGAGAATGTCCCGCCTGATCTTGACCTGCTCACTGAGCGAAGGCTTGAGCTCCCGAAGCAGGTTCATGTTCTCGACACGGAGATTGACATTATCATCTTTTAGCCTCGCATTATCCTTCGAGAGCCCCTCGTTGATGCATGTATTCAGTCGGTTCGAGGCTTGGATCTTCTTATGCAGTTTCTTCCAGGCAGCATTGTCCCTTTTCAGCTCGTCCCGCTCCTTAGTAAGGGTATTCACAGCTAATTTGAGTTGTTCTAATTCCAGCTGTTGTTTTTGCATTTTCTCCCTATGGCTGCTTATTCGTGCATTAAGCCAAGCATCCACATTATTGATGAGTTTTGGCTTCTTTTCCTGGGACAAAGAATACATGGTTTTAGTCCTATCACGGAACGGGAACAACAATAACGTGTCATTATAGCACACGAGCTTTATGCAGAAATGGGCGGTGTGGAAAAGATCCAGGAGAAAAAACCCCAAATCATAGTCGCAAAAACCCCAAATCCTAGTCGCAAAAACCCCATGTATATTATTTACCTCGTTGTTCCGGGGATCTGGGAGGGACATGTCTGCCGGTGAACTGACGGCTCTGAAGAAAGAGAAGGAGGTGATGATTAAGGAGAAGAAGAATGCTGGATAACCCTATTAAGGAGAAGAAGTACATGACCTACCCGGAAGATCCCTCGCCTGCGGGCATGAGCATATTTTGTGACTCTTTAGTGTGTAAAGCGGCGTGGCGAGCTCTCTCTTTTCTCTCCTCGCGCATTGTCGTCGCGGCACGCTTCCGAGAGGGATCCATGGCTGCGCAGAGGGAGGGAGCAGGAGCGGGATGAGCAGGAGGAAGAAGAAAGGGAGGAGGGCGCTAGTGACTAGTGGAGGTAGATAGTCAAAAAGGCTAGGCAGACCAGTCTTATTACCCCACCGTACTCTCCCCTACTGTGCGACCTGCCTTCTCAAAGAAGTTTTGTTCACACGTGGCAGGCAGAGAACTGCAACGATGCGACCGATTGGATACTCCATTAAGTCGATTGACAATTCACTTCGACGCTGATAGAATGGTGCACACGTCCCTGCACGCGTCATGATGACACAGTCCTGCGGGTGGTGTCAGACGTGCACCGTGTCGGAGGTGAGGGGGGTGCGCCTTGCCGATGTATCGCTATTTTTTTCATTCCCTTCTGTATCGCGAACCCGCGCTCTTATCCGCGCGTGCAACACAAACGGCCCACCGGCGGGAACAGAAATGCGGCCCAACAAACCATGTAGGGGTGTTTTTTTGGGTGTTGCCACGTCAGACAGCTGAGTTGGACGTCGGGAATCCACGTCGCGTCGCAGAATACGCGCGTACTAATCCGCTTCGGGCCTGTACGGGCTTTGGCGGGGTCTACGCGCGTGATCTAACCTTTCTGTATGCCAATCCTACCCCCAGGTGCGAAGGGGTATCCGCCCATCTCAGCCCTCGATTGTGCCTGAACTTTCTTTCATTTCCTTCAGGGGCCTATTGAATCAGAAGTCTTCTTTTCACCCCTTGCTAGACCAAGTAAAAGTGAATCAAAGCCCACCTTTCAAACTTACAAAAACATTTGTCAACCCCATTCAAATCACAATTCAAAATTGAATCTTTAACATATGTGAAGATCACACATTTTCAAAACCCAACCAAACCAGTGCCCCTTGACCAATCCAACTAACCTGATACTCCCTAGTATGTTCCTAGCAAACCCACCAAGTTTGAATCCAAAATTCAAATTTGAATTTTTTTCAGCCATTTTATCAAACACCTTGTCAGCAGCAAACAAAGAAACACAAAACACTATAGTGAGCAGTGATTAGTGCCTAACTTGCTCCCTCTATAGCTCACTCTACACTCTTAGTAGATGATCAAAGTAATCTAACTAGCTTTAGCTCCACTGTGAGCAAGCCTAGCCATTAATGGTGAGCATGCCAAGAGCACCATTGTCACCCCATGTTGCCAGCGAGCTAGAGGAAGAACTAGCCTCGCTAACCTTGTCTGGTACATGCAGCACCGTCCATCGCCACTCCCTGTCCAAGTCCCAAGCGTAGCCAGCCACTGGACCACCCGCCAAGCACGCACCCAGTCCCTCTGCGTGCGAGCCGAGAGAGCGCCAGTGCACCATCAATGACACTAGCCGACAGACCATGCGCCGCCCTCGCCGCTTGCAGACGTGATCACCAGCAGCCCAGCACCCCGCCAGCCAACCTCGTTCGCCGCCGCGCGGACCACGCACGATGTGCTCCATTAAACTTGCCGTCGGACCCGCCCAGAGCGCCACGACGTTCTTACCATCTCGCACCGCCCCACGCCTCGCCGCCATGCCGTTGAGTGTCGCTAGGGAGCACAACACCGCCCCTATATTTGCCCATACCAGTAGCACTCTTGTGCCGTCGACACCGACGAGCTCCACCCGCGCCATTCGGTCCCCTTTATCCACTATAAAAGGAGGCCTCCCCCGCTCGTTTTCTTCACACCAGTTCACTACCCACCTCTCACTGATCACACCCACTCACTCCCGGAGCAAGGCAAGCACCAGGTGGCCGGAATTTCACCAGAGTTCACCGCTGTAGAGGAGGAGAGGCGTCGTCAATTGGAGCCGCCCCAGGAGAAGCTGCCGGTACCAGGAGAATCGCTGTCGTCGACTTCGTTGTTCGCCTCCGTTGCCAACCATCTCCTGAGCCTCGGTGAGCCTCCCACGACCCCCACCGGCCATGCTAGGGTTCTGTCTCGCCGGCGCTGCCTGACATGGACGATGAACCAGATCCATTCGATTAGAGTTAGATCCTACGATCCTAATCTCCCCATACCGCTTCGCCCCTCGTTGTCTCACTGACGAGTGGGGTTGCTCACTTAACCAGCTCGCGCGTGCATTGTGCATAGTGGGCCGGCTGTGACACCCCCGGGATTAAGGCTAGACAAATCCCAGACCATCTTCTGAACATAAGCCTAAACTAATCTCGAAAAGCGTAGAGATAAAATCGGTAACACAACAGTGACCCTACGAGACAAAAATTATTACAGCGAGCTCATAACTGAGCAGAGAACTAAAATATTACAAGAAGAGGTCACTGACCACAAACATCAAACAACGGAAGGCAAATTATGCTATTAAGTATAGCAAACTTAACAAATGGCCTAAGAGGCCTGGAGCATAACGATGTCGTCCAATCCATAGATCCCATACTGCTGACTGGGAACTCAAAGGTACTCGTCGATGTCGATGCTGTAAAGAACTCATCTTCAATGGTAACACTTACTCTACTGCAAAAGTATCAATGAAGAAAGGGTGAGTACAGGGTTTACTCTGCAAGACTTTTAGTTGGTGGAGTTATTTTGCATAAAGCCATTTTTGTTTTGTAAAACAAGAGGGAGAAGAATCTCGACTAATCAGAATATTTTAAAAGGGGATAAGAGAGCGGTATCACTAGCTTGGATCATCTTTTGATATCCACCAAATCATCATCACCTGAACCTATCTAGGATCACCCCCTCGATCCCTGAGGAAGCATCCTTAAGCACACATTACTTAACTTGCCAAGTTTTACGATTAGGTTCAAGTTCTCTATGATCTTCACGTCTGTTCCCAAGTTGTCCATAACCGCGGACACGACTTTTCGAAAAGTTTAATAACCCTGCAGGGGTGTACAACTTTACCCACATGTACCAACCGATTCTTAATGCCAAATATTATTAGCCCTCTTCCTTGGAAGGCCGGCAGAGAGTGGTTGGACACGACCTTTACCTTGCTTTCGCCGAGACCATGAGTCACGCACTAGGGAGATGCCTCCGTAATGGGTCAAGTCCTGAATCCTGTCCCTAATGATGTGAACAGGGTTCAATATTACGGATGTCGGGCATCTCTTGTTCCCTTCCACGCTTACCTACTTGTATGAATGCACCTCCTTCACCTCCTTCAAGAAGAGCCAGAATGCGTATGTCGAATGGAACGCCCGAACTATGTGACTCATGGAATCTACTTGGAAATTTAGTTGGTCGAGGGGGTTTCCAGGACCCCGTGTGGCTGTACGCTCGTCTTGGTTCAAGAGGCAATAACATCGGGTCCTAAGGGTGGCAAGTATGGGACTGCAAAAAACCACAACCCACTATGGCGTCCCATACAAGCCTTAGCATGTTTAACTTTCATCTCTGATCTTACCATGTCATCCTGTCATACTAGGTTCATTTGCAGCTCTTATTCATCAACCATATGGACCAGCGGTAACATCTAAGCATGGCTAAGCACAACAGATATATAACAACTCTAACAACGCTTCACAAGCCAAACCCTAGTTATGCTAAGAGCAGTGGATCAGGGAATATAGGCTACAAAGTGAACATGCATCAGATAGGATTACTCTATCTAGCTTTGGAATCATATGCACATGACAAGAATGTAAATACTTTGAAAGCATAGGATTCATATGTATGTGTGGGGCTTCGCTTGCCTTTGCCAGTTGATATCTAGGGAGCAGAGTTCCGGACACCTGGTACTTGACTTGGTTATAGTTGGTCAAGTATTAGTCTTCGAGCTTCGACTATGTTGATCTCGGTCTTCAATCTTGATCTCGATTCCGATATCATATTCTACCGAAAAGAACCAAACACCGGAAACAAAGGGGAAACAATCAACACATGGCATCGATGCAATGCTCAATCAATAATGATGATATGACAAGTTAATTTGTATCGAGATAAACCCTAATACATGCTTGGTCATTTAAACGGGGTCCAAGGGGTCCAAACCCTAATTCGGAGAAACACCGGATGTATATGAGAGGGTGCATTTAATTCTTCTAATTAAACATGTCATGAAAGTTGATTAACAATGCATGATTATAGCTCTATTGTGTAGATCTTATTTTTCTAAACATGTTGATATATTATTAGTACTTTTCTGATTTAAAATGAATTAGTTATGTTTTTTCCCAATTTTAATTCATTTTAAATCATTTTTAGAATATTATAAAATAATTTACATTTTGGAATTACTTTAATAATTTTATTAAACAGAAAACATTTCTGATAATGTTTATTTGACTTACAATAGGGGCCGACATGTCAGGGATTTAATATTTACAGAAATAATTACAGAAATTAGATAAAATAAAAGAAAAGGAAAATGACCTCATGTTGATGTCATGCTGAGATCAGCAATGGAGGCTCTCCCAGATTAAGCACGAAGTAGGCGATTGAGGGCACACGGGGATGTGGGAGCGGGGGCATTGGAAAGAGGAGAACAAGGGGAGCCAGAAAGTGGCGGCGCAGCTTGTGTATGGTCGTCGGAGAGGAACCAGCGACAACGAATAGCGGTGAGGCTCGCAGGTGGCTTTGGTGGCGCTGATACAGAGAGGGAGAGATGAGACAGAGGGGCTCGTTAGCACCACAAGCTCACCAGGAAGCCGGTGTAGGGGTCGGGGAGGCGAGGCGAGGCCGGGAGCCGGCGAATCGATGGTGGTGGTCGTCGGAACTCCGAGGAGGAAGAGCTCGGTAGGTGGCACCCGAGTCCGATTCCACTGGCTAGGAAGGTCATGGCGACACGGTGGAGCTCATGGTGGTCTCGGATGTGAGAGGGAAGGCCGGAGACGACGAGGAGGAGGACCTCGAAACTAGGGTTTCGGTGATTTGGCGAAAATTTACACAGCGCACGAGAGGAGGAGAGACGGGTATGGGGAGAAAGAGAGGAGGGCGCGGGCGATCTTATCCTCGCGTCCAATAGCGGCGGCGAGAATCGCAGAGCGGCGGTCGACGGACGACATCGCGGTGGCCACGCAGGTGCTTGGATCTGCTAGGAAGACGACGAGGGACTACAAGCGAAGCGGTACGGGGCCGCACTTGGGCTGGGGTGGGCTGTGCAGGAGCGCGCTGAGCAGCGGGGAGGAGAGGGAGAATAGATGGGCTCAGCCCATATTAGGTTAGGGCAGTTTTTCTTTCCAAATTCCTTTTCTATTTTTGTTTTGCCTTTTCTCTTTTGTATTTCAAATCCAAAGCTGTTTTTCAATATTTTAAAAATACAGAGACTTTTATAAACACTTTAAATACTTTAGAACCCTTATAATCCATTTGGGTTCCAAATATTTGTAGGGTTCGCAGCATAGAAAATCCAAAATTTCCTACGATGGGACCTATGTACCAAGATCTATCTACTAGATACAAACAACGGGCGGATGTATATCCGTAGAGAAAATACCCTTGAAGACCGACAAAGCTTAACGAGTTTGACTCATGGTTGATGTAGACGATCTCTTGCCGATATCAAGATCGAGAGGAAGTCCTAGTGACGCAAATCAGCAGCGCATCCGTGCTCGCACACACGTCCGAGGCACCGAGCAACCTCCGCCTCCTCGCTCTGGCGATGCAGCGGAAGCACAACTCTTTCTTGCCGAATAGCCACCGGGAACATGTATTTCGCTAGTTCGATACCATGGGGGATAAATTCTAGAGGGGGAGAGAGATCCTTCACGAGGAGGTGTGAGTGAGAATTGAGAGGAAGGGCTCCTTATATAGAGGAGGGAGGTAGCCCAAGGGGGCATGGCCGCCGGCCATGTAGGGTGCCCCCACCTCTCCCTCATTCATGTGGGTGGACACTCCACTCACAAAATGGCCCTTCAATTTTCTCCACTCAAAAACCCACTCAAATTCCCATTAAATTTCCACCAAATTTAATTCAAACTCTCATTAAATAAAACTCTTTTATTTATTCAGAATTTTGTCAATTACTTTAATGACACACATTCACATATAACCCCTTGCTAGAATTCTATTTCACATGCATAACCACTTTATGCAATTTCACCAGAAAACCTGTTTCGGTATCTAGTGAAATAAATTCATGCTCTTGTTATTCTTTTCGGCATGAAACTTTTGCTCCAATTGGATGTCGATGTCTCTTAAGTGTGTCACCCTACGGTTCGTGAATAATGTGGACATGATCGAGACCCCTCTCGGATCAATAATCAGAAGCGGGATCTGGAGACCCATACTGACTCCCACACATTCAACGATGACTTTCTTGTGATCGTTGGAACCTTTTACGCTCGTATCTTCATCCCTTTGTTTCGCAATATATTACATGTCTGAGATTCGATCATCGGTATCTCCATACCTAGTTTGATCTCGTTACTGACATGCACTCTTTTCTTGTTCCCGTGATATAACATTCTAGTGATCAAATCACTTGCTTGCAAGCTATCCAATGTGATATCACCGAGAGGGCCCAGAGTATATCTATCCGTCATCGGGACGAACAAATTCCATTCTCGATCCATGGGCCTCAACATAACACTTTATTAGTTCTTAACCCATCTTTATAATCACTCAATGACTTTGATCGTAATGCTATACTTCAGATGAATGTTCATCACACCATTTAACTAATGTTGTGATCCCGTTATTAGCAACATCCAATGTCTATGATCAGGAAACCTTGATCATCTTGTTAATCAACGAGCTAGTTTATGAGAGAGGCATAACTAGGAACTTTCTGTTTTTTTATTAAACACACTATTAATGTTTCCGTATTAATACTGTTATAGCATGCAAAATAAACATCTATCATATACTTGGAATACACATAATAAACACTTTATTATTGCCTCTCAGGGCATATTCCCTTCAGTCTCCCACTTGCACTAGAGACAATAATCTAGTTATATAGTGATGAATCTAACACCCATGGAGTTCTGGTGTTGATCATGTTTTTCTCTAGGGAGAGTTTTAGTCAACGGATCTTCTACATTGAGATCTATGTTTACTTTACAAATCTTAATATCTCCATCCTTGACATGCTCGCGGATGGAGTGAAATCGGCGCTTAATATGCTTGGAATTCTTGTAAGACCTTAGTTCTTTGGCATTGGCAATGGCACCATTGTTGTCCCAATAGATCACCATTGGGTCCAACGCGCTTGCAACCACACTTAGTTAGGATATGAACTCCTTCATCCAAACCGCTTCCTGAGCCGCTTTCGAAGTAGCAACATATTCGGCCTCCGTTGTTGATCTCACCACCACAGGTTGTTTGGAACTCCTCCAACTAACCACTCCGCCATTCATGAGAAATACGTATCCGGATTGAGACTTAGAGTCATCCGGGTTGGTGTCAAATCTTGCATCGACATAACACTTAGCGATAAGCTCTTCTTCACCTCCGTACACAGGAAACATATCGTTAGTTCTTCGTAAGTACTTAAGGATATTCTTAACCGCTATCCAGTGTTCTGAACCTAGATCCGATTGGTACCTACTAGTCAAACTAATGGCATGTGCCACATCCGGTCTTGTACATAGCATGGCGTACATAATAGAGACTATGGCTGAAGCATAGGGGACTTTGTCCATTATCTCTCTTTCTTCCGCCGTAGCCGGACTTTGAGTCTTACTCAATGTCTTGCCTTGCAACATAGGTAAGAACCCCTTCTTACTTACGTCCATTTTAAACTTCTTTAAAATCTTATCAAGGTATGTACTTTGCGATATCCCTATTAGGCGCCTAGATCTATCTCTATAGATCTTTATGCCTAATATGTAGGACGCTTCACCTAGGTACTTCATTGAAAATTTTCTGTTTAGATAACTTTTAACACTGTTTAAAAGATCTATATCATTTCCGATCAATAATATGTCATCCACATATAATACCAGAAATGCCACATTGCTCCCACTCACTTTCTTGTAAATACAAGCTTCTCCATAAGTTTGGACAAATCCAAACTCTTTGATCACCTCATCAAAGCAGAGATTCCAACTTCGTGATGCTTGCTTCAATCCATAGATGGATCGTTGAAGCTTGCACACCTTGTTAGCATCCTTAGGATCGACAAAACCCTTTGGTTGTATCATATACAACTCTTCTTCAATATTACCATTGAGAAACGCGGTTTTGACATCCATCTGCCATATCTCATAATTGAAATATGTAGCAATTGCTAACATAATCCTAACTGATTTTAGCATCGCTACGGGAGAGAATGTCTCATCGTAGTCAACTCCTTGAATTTTTCGAAACCCCTTTGCGACAAGTCGAGCTTTATAGACGATTACATTACCATCAGCATCAGTTTTCTTTTTGAAAATCCATTTGTTCTCCACGGCCTTTCGGTCGTGAAGTAAGTCCACCAAGTTCCAAACTTGATTTTCATACATGGATTCCATCTCGGATTTCATTGCTTCTAACCATTTGTTGGAATCCGGGCTCATCATCTCTTCTTCATACGTCGCTGGGTCATCAATTTCATCAACCATGAAATTCATGACAGGATTTCCGTACAGCTCGGGAGCTGCACGCGTCTTGCTAGACCTGCGAGGTTTGGTAGTATTCTCTTTCGGAGTTTCATGATCATTATCATTAGTTCCCTCTTCAACTAGTGAATCCAACTCCGGAACAACTTCCGGCACTGCGCTACTCGCCATACTTTGAAGAGAAGGTTCAATAACCTCTTCGAGTTCTACCTGCCGACTACTCACACCTTTCGCGAGAAACTCTTTCTCTAGAAAGGATCCATTCTTGGCAACAAAAACCTTGCCATCGGATCTGTGATAGAAGGAATACCCAATAGTTTCCTTAGGGTATCCTATGAAGACGCATTTTTCCGCTTTCGGTTCGAGTTTATCCGGTTGAACTTTATTCACATAAACATCGCATCCCCAAACTTTAAGAAATGACAGATTAGGTTTGTTTCCAAACCACAATTCATACGGTGTCTTTTCAACGGATTTAGATGGTGCCCAATTTAAAGTGAATGCAGCAGTTTCTAGTGCATAACCCCAAAATGACAATGGCAAGTCCGTCAGAGACATCATAGATCGAACCATATCCAATAAAGTACGATTACAACGTTCCGACACACCATTTCGCTGCTGGTGTTCTGGCAGGTGTGAGTTGTGAAACAATTCCACACTCTTTCATGTGTGTGCTAAACTCGTAACTTAGATACTCACCTCGGTCGGACCGTAGAAATTTGATCTTTCTATTACGATGATTTTCAACTTCATTCTGAAATTCCTTGAACTTTTCAAAGGTTTCAGACTTGTGTTTCATCAAGTGGATATAACCGTATCTACTCAAATCATCCGTGAAAGTAACAAAATAACGATATCCACATCGCGCCGACACACTCATTGGACCACATACATCAGAATGTATGATTTCCAATAAATCTATCGCCCGTTCCATTAAACCGGAAAACGGCAGTCTAGTCATCTTGCCCATAAGGCATGGCTCACATGTATCAAATGATTCAAAATCAAGTGATTCCAAAAGTCCATCCGAATGGAGCTTCTTCATGCGTTTAACGCCAATATGACCTAGACGGCAGTGCCACATATATGCGGATATATCATCATTAAGTTTAATCCTTTTAGCATCAACATTATGAATATGTGTAACATTATTATCGAGATCTAATAGAAATAAACCATTCATCATCGGTGCATGACCATAAAAGATTTCATTCATATAAATAGAACAACCATTGTTCTCGGATTTAAATGAATAACCACTTCGCATCAAACACGATCCAGATACAATATTCATGCTCAGTGTAGGCACCAGATAACAATTATTCAAGTTTATAACTAATACCGACGGCAAATGGAGAGGTAGCGTTCCGACGGACATCACATCAACGCTTGATCCATTCCCGACACGCATCTTGACCTCACCCCTTGCTAGCGGTCGCTTGTTCCGTAGCCCCTGATTCGAGTTACAAATATTAGCAACTAAACTGGTATCAAATACCCAGGTGCTACTGCGAGCACTAGTCAAGTACACATCAATAACATGTATATCATATATACCTTTTTTTTCCTTGCCGGCCTTCTTGTCTGCCAAATACTTGGGGCAGTTGCGCTTCCAGTGGCCAGTCCCCTTACAATAGTAACACTCGATATCAGACTTAGGTCCAAATCGGGGTTTCTTTTCAGGAACGGCAACCGGTTTGCTGCCCTTACTTCCCTTCCGTTTTCCCTTCTTGTATTTCTTGAAACCAGTGTTCTTATTGATCATCAACACTTGATGTTCCTTTTTGATCCCGGGGAGAGACTTCTTCATGCCTTGCATATTATAGTTCATCACAAAGCTCTTATAGCTAGGTGGCAGAGACTGCAGAACATGATGGATGCCTAAGTCAATGGGAATCGATATTCCCAAGGACACAAGCTTATCGGCGTAACCCGACATCTTGAGTACATGCTCACTAACGGAGCTGTGCTCTTCCATCATGCAGCTAAAGAACTTTTCTGAAGCATTGTAGCTCTCTACAGCAGCATGTGTGTCAAAAATCATTTTCAACTCACCCATTGTATCAAATGCATTGCCATTTTCGAAACACTTTTGAAGTTCCGGCTCTAGCCCATACAATATGCCGCAATGAACTAAGTTGTGGTGCTCCTGACGAGTCTGATAGACATTCTTCTCCTCGTTAGGGGCATCCTCAAAAGGTGGGGGGCCTAGCGGCGCTTCTAGCACATATTGCTTTTGTGCAGCAGAGAGGAGAATCCTCAAATTCATGGCCCATTCGGTAAAGTTGCTACCGTTCGTTGCAAGTTTCTCTTTCTCCATGAACACATTGAAATTAAAAGTAGGTGGTGCCATCTACAACAGAATTTGTAAAGTTTAGACTAAGTTTATGATAAATTGAGTTCAACTAATCCACATTACGAATGAACTCCCACTCAAAAACGACATCCCTCATGCCTTTTTGGTGATTACATGAACCAAATCCACTACACCAAGTCCGATCATCACATGAGTCGGTGTAGCTTCAAAGGCGAGCATCAAATGGGCGTCATATCTACTATATGACTCATGCTTAACCTTTCGGTCCATGTTTCGAGGCCATGTCTGTACATGCTAGGCTCGCCAAGTAAGAACCTTATTATTCGCGTGTGTAACTGTCTTACACCCGAAATATGGTCGTGGATCCAAGAACACCCGATCATCACGTGATGTCTTGGAGCGACGAAAACATAATCTGTGCATACTAAAGGAAGAACACATTCTTATCTTGATATTTAAATGAGGGATCATCTTATTATGCTAATAAAACGCCAAACAAGCAATATAAGATGCTATCAAACATCACATGTTTATTAGTGAAATGATATGGTTCCCGCATATGATCTCTATCATGTTCATCGTGGTATGATCACTATCATACCTATATGTGTAAGGCCAAGGTATATGGAACTTACACATTATGTGTGTTGTAAGAGTATCATCACATACTTCTACTTACAACATCACCATATCATAACACTAGCCCAGCAACAATCTAAACTAGACACCTCTAATTTATCCATTGCAAATTTTACGTGGCTTAGGGATTTCGAAGATAGAACCGTTCATACCTACGAAGATGAACCACAGCGAGGATAACCAAATTGTTGACAACTCGTTGCAAAATAGATATTGACTATAGTAGGAGAGACAGACACCCGCTAGCCACTTATGCAAACTAGTTGCATGTCAAGCGTGGAACAGGTCTCATGTGCAAGGACATGTAAGGTTTTTCCGGGCCGCTTCATCCCACTATGCCACCAATATCCAAAATTACAGCTAAGGAGCAACAACATGATCATGATCGCCCACATACTCATATGTGTACTACCCGTGTAAAGCATCTACGCATAGATCCGGCTATCATACCACTGTAGGGTTCGCAGCATAGAAAACAAAAAATTTCCTATGGGAACTATGTACCAAGATCTATCTACTAGATACAAACAACGGGTGGATGTATATCCATAGAGAACATACCCTTGAAGACCGACAAAGCTGAACGAGTTCGACTAGTGGTTGATGTAGACGATCTCTTGCCGATCTCAAGATCGAGAGGAAGTCCTAGCGCCGCAAATCAGCAGCGCATCCGTGCTCGCACACACGTCCGAGGCACCGAGCAACCTCCGCCTCCTCTCTCCAGCGATGCAGCGGAAGCACAACTATTTCTTGCCGAATAGCCACCGGGAACATGTATCTCGCTAGTCCGAGACCATGGGGGTAAATTCTAGAGGGGGAGAGAGATCCTTCACGAGGAGGTGTGAGTGAGAAGTGAGAGGAGTGGCTCCTTATATAGGGGAGGGGGGCAGCCCAAGGGGGCATGGCCGCAGGCCATGGAGGGTGCCCCCACCTCTCCCTCATTCATGTTGGGTGGACACTCCACTCACAAAATGGCCCTTCAATTTTCTCCACTCAAAAACCCACTCAAATTCCCATTAAATTTCCACAAAATTTAATGCAAACTCTCATTAAATAAAACTCTTTTATTTATTCAGAATTTTATCAATTACTTTAATGGCACACATTCACATATAACCCCTTGCTAGAATTCTATTTCACATGCATAACCACTTTATGCAATTTCACCCGAAAACCTGTTTGGGTATCTAGTGTAATAAATTCCTGTGCTTGTTATTCTTTTCGGCATGAAACTTTTGCTCCAATTGGATGTCGGTATCTCTTAAGTGTGTCACCCTATGGTTCGTGAATAATGTTGACATGATCGAGACCCCTCTCGGATCAATAATCAGAAGCGGGATCTGGAGACTCATACTGACTCCCACACATTCAACGATGACTTTCTTGTGATCGTCGGAACCTTTTACGCACGTATCTTAATCCCTTTGTTTCGCGATATATTACATGTTCGAGATTCGATCATTGGTATCTCCATACCTAGTTTGATCTCGTCACTGACATGCACTCTTTTATTTCTCCCGTGATATAACATTCTAGAGATGAAATCACTTGCTTGCAAGCTATCCAATGTGATATCACCGAGAGGGCCCAGAGTATATCTATCCGTCATCGGGATGAACAAATTCCACTCTCGGTCCATGGGCCTCAACATAACAATTTATTAGTTCTGAACCCATCTTTATAATCACCCTGTTACGGTGTGACGTTTGATGTTATCAAGAAACTCTTCCGGTGTTAGTGATTGACATGATCTCATGGTCTAAGGATTAGGATCACTTCGTAAGTTGTTATAGCAATATAAACTCAATGACTTTGATTGTAATGCTATACTTCGGATGAATTTTTATCACACCATTACACTAATGTTGTGATCCCGTTATTAACAACATCCAATGTCTATGATCAGGAAACCTTGATCATCTTGTTAATCAACGAGCTAGTTTATGAGAGAGGCATAACTAGGAACTTTCTGTTTGTTTATTAAACACACTGTTAATGTTTCCGTATTAATACAATTATAGCATGCAAAATAAACATCTATCATATACTTGGAATACACATAATAAACACTTTATTATTGCCTAAAAGGGCATATTCCCTTCAATATTTTGAGGTTTTCAAATTTCAACACCATTTGAAATGTTTCAAATAGAGAGAGGAAATAGGTTTTAGGGTTTTGTGATTATTTTTCTTGCATGAATTTTTAAATGATGATGCTCATGAATTCACATTCAAACCCTAATGTCTATTTAGTAAAACTAGGGTTGTTACACCGGCCCAGCTAAAACATCCCGCGCGACCCACTAATTCAAATTTAGATTTATTCATTTAATTTCAAACCTAGTTCTGTACCTAGATTCAAAAATCAACCCAGCTTGATTCACTGAACCAAAATGCATGAAACCAATTTTGTTAGAAAGGTACTGGAATGCTTATTCCAAGCCTGTTGGATTCAAACCAGTTAAATTTGTAGATCACCCATGGTAAAAATAACAAGGCATAAGCTTTTCTGCATTCAAACATTTTTCAAAATTCAACCATAAGAGCTTTTGAGTTGATTCCAACTCTCAAAAATCACATTTAACTATAGCTTTCAGAATATATAAAAATATATAGGTTTACTTACACAAATAATGTTCAAGTAATAAAAGAATGGCACATAGGCATTTCTAGTCACTTTAATTAATTAAAATAAAAAGGTTAAACCTTATTAAATTGTGACACCATTTTAAATCACATCCCATGTACTGAAATATGTGGTGATGACATGTGTCAAGATGATCCCATGTTTGAGTTGGAGAATATTAAATCTTAAGTAGTTTTTCAATGAGTAGAAATTAATTTTATCAAATAAAATAAAAGAGACAAGTGCTTTAATCCTTATAATGTTAGTGATGATGCTAGATCATCTAGTGTGAACCTTTGTGTGAAGATTAGAAATATTTAAGTATTGTTTGATGATTGTGTACCTCATATTTATTTATAGACGCTAGTACCGACCAAGGATACGGGGAGGAAGGAGGATACTACGAGGAAGAAGCCGAGGAGAACTTCAACCACTGCCCTACACAAGGCAAGCCAATACTTGCAAGCTACTCATTAAGCAAGCTACCACTTGCAACATCTACCTGCAAACTTATACCCATTTGATGATACCCAATCCTAGTTTTACTTGCAAAGCTTAATACTTTATTTCTTTATCAAAGCTTTCTCTTAGAGTTTACTTAGTAACTTGTAGATAATAGAAGGATATTGGAAGGTAGCATAAAGAGCATAAAACTTGGCCTAAGTTAGATAATCATGATGTCATCCCGAGGCATGAGATTGAACTTAGATAAGATACACTTGTTTACCACCCCTCATTAGTATTTACCCCCACTTGTAGATGTTAGTGCTGAGCATAAAACTTGATCAACTTTAGATGGGAATACTTAGAGAAAATGGTTATGAAAACCTTAGAATGATGAGTCATTATACTGAAATATTTTGACATGTGTTATTGAACACCAAATGATTTTTGATGATGAAAATGTTTAGGCATGAGCCTTAGCCCTTTATAAAACTTATGGTTGTTTGGATGCCATACCATTCCAATTTTACCGTACAACCACAATACCCGAAATTTGGGTAGGCCTTGAATGGAAATTTATATACCTTAGTATGGGTTCCCTTGCGGCCAAGGATTAAGCTGAGGCTACCTTGTGAAGATTGTCCACCTATGCAGTTTCCAAGATGACAGTTGGTCATGGTTGGGAGGCCAAATTCATAGGAGATGTGCCTATACTAGGGCGTGTAATTGAAAGGTTAGGATTGATTATCCGCATACTGAGTATGGTGAATTCAGGATTGTTCCTGACGGATGTATCGAATGTTGTGGTGAAAGTGTACAATCTATGAAGAGTGTCAAACTATTCGAATAGCCGCGTCCGCGGTTATGGACAGTTGGAGTGGCCATACTGTTCCGTCGTCATATGTTTTCAAAATGACTTATGAAATGATTTGTGACTTTGACTTGACCACAACAGTGTTGTGACATGAAATTCAAGTTCCCACTTGGGTGTTATAAAATTTTCAATTAGCTTTCTTTGCTTCTGAACTTAGTTAAGGTAAACCTGGCTTTTTGCAAAATAACCCTAGAGCTTAGTACTTCCTATTCCAAAACCACTTCACTTGTTAGTATTAGTTTGCGAGTACTTAAAGAGTACTCATAGCTTTGTCCCTGGCTATTCCCGTGGCCAGACTATGAATAGGAGTATCAGGAGGACGGACATCAGGAAGGTTACGACAACTAGGATCATCTCCCATAGCCAGCATTGCCTGTGACCATGAAGATGGAGCTTCGCCTACGCTATCGTTACTATTACGTTATTCCGCTGCTTGAATTGTATTAAGAACTGGATCATGAGATCCTTATTTGTGTAAGAACTTATGTATGGTTTGTAATGGTTGATGTACTGTGATATAAAATCTGTTATGTCTCACAAAAATGGTAATCATGGGATTGCGATGTATGGCATAACAGGCCTCTGTGATTAAAAATCCGTGTGTTGATAGCCAGAGGCCACTTCTGGCTGATGCAGCGCGCGTGCCTGCGCGGCGGGATCCGGCTGCATCATGGCCTCCGATTCTGGTGGAGCGATGACTTCAGGCGGATGCGGGAGGCAGTCGTGGAGGGGGCATCCTGGTGGACCGGGGGGTCACGAGGCGGCTAGGCGGAGAGGTTGCGTGTCGGGCTCGCGGCGCCAAAAGAGATGGCGGCACTGCGAAGGCATAAGTAGAAACAAAGTCAAGACAAGACAAAAATGAAGAGCAAGATGAACGAAAAAGAGACTGTTTAACACGAGACTTACCCCTGCACCACTGATACGTCGGAAACGTATCTATAATTTTTGATGTTCCATGCTTGTTTAGTATCTACTTTACTTTGCTTTGTCCACACTTTGAGGTACTTTTCATATGTTTTCTGGTACTAACCTATTAACAAGTTGCCACAGTGCTAGTTGCCTGTTTTCTGCTGTTTTTGGTTCCAGAAAAGCTAGTAAGGAAATATTCTCAGAATTGGACGGGACAAAAGACAAAGTCAATATTTCACCGAGGACAACACGGAGTCTAGAGGAGAGACGGAGGGGCGCCACAGGGTGGCCACACCCCCCAGGCGCGGCCTAGGGTAGGCCCACGCCTGGGCAGGGTGTGGGCCCCCCTGGCCGCCCCCTGTCTCGCCTCTTCGCCTATAAGAAGCCCCTGATGCCTAAACACTAAGCACCCGATCAACATTCCACGAAACCGACTGTAGCCGCCGCCACCATCATCCCTAGATCGGGGGGATCTGAAGCTCTTCCCAGCACCCTGACGGAGGGGAGATCATCCCAGAGTCCTTCTTCTTCATCATGCCAGCCTACTGTATGAAGCGTGAGTAGTTCCACCTTGAATTACGGGTCCATGTAGTAGCTAGATGGTTGTATCTCCTCCTTGTGCTTTCATGTATAGATATTGTGTGCTCAGTTCATGATCAAGATCTAATCTATTTGTAATCATGCATGTTGTGTTTGCGGGGATCCGATGGATATTGAGATCACTATGTCAGATTGATTAATGGTTTTGTCTTATTGATTCTAATATGTCTGTGTTGTTTGTGATCTTGCATGCTCTCCGTTGTTAGTAGATATCTTGGACAAGTAGTTGCTAGTGAATCCAAGACGGGGTATTTATGATCGATAGTGGGTTCATGCCTCTACTTAATCAAGGGAAGTGACAAAAATATCAACGGTTGTAGATGTGTTATTTCCACTAGGGAGAAAACAACGGTCTTTGGTTCATGGAACAGGTGGATTTTTTACCTTACACACTTTGCTTAAAGCAGTTGTCTGTTGCTTGCAACTTAATACTAGAGGGGGTTCGGATGATAACCCAAAGGTGGACTTCTAGTCATAGATTTAGTTGGATGGCGGTCTGTGTATATTGTTGTATTGCACAATCTAATTTGATAGGATCTTTATGTCTAGTATTGCATTGTTATGCCTTGCTCAGTCCTGTCAATTGCCCGGCTATAACTTGGTTACCCAGCATGCCATGTTTGTTTATCTAAGGAGAACACCTCTAGTGAACTATGGAACCCGGTCCAATCTTTACCATTGATAAATCTTCCACTGTTACGGTTTACTTGCTGCAAACCATCATCACCTTCCACACCATACATTTAATGCTTTGTTACAGCAACCGGTGAGATTGACAACCTCACTGTTGAAAGGGCATTTATTGTCATAATCACTTTTGGTGTTCGTTAACAACAAGTAGATCATTTTACAGTTTGTCATTGTCCACAGGTTGGTATTGTGATAGATGAACAGCACCCTCACTCTTTGGAAAAGACCGCATTCAGATGCCACTGTTCTGGAAACTCCAGACCGGAGTCTCCGGTCTGCCAAGACCGGAGTCTCTGGTGTGGTGCAGAGTTTCCGGTTCTGGCTCCGGTGGTGCCTCCCAGGATCTAGCTGGGTCATTCTGTCTGGGGGTCCGGAGCCTGCACCGGAGGATACACCGGAGTCTCCGGTGTTGGACAAGTCCGGAGTCTCTGGTGTTGGAGGACCGGAGTCTCCAGTGATGCTGGGGCAAGATTGGTCTGGGTTAGTCAGATGGGCAGTCCGGAGGCTGGTCCAAAGATTGGCCGGAGTCTCCGGTCTCCATACCGGAGTCTCCGGTCTGACTTTTCTACAACGGTCAGAAAACGGTTCGTGGAGGGGCTGCCTATAAAAAGGGACCCTTATCTTCTTCCTCCAGTTGCTCGAGCTGCTCAAGAACACCAACCCCATTAGAGCCACCAAATCTACAAGATCTCTTCATCCAACCATCCAAAGTCATTGATCTTTGTAGAATCGAAGGAGGAGGCCTTGATTTACATCTTCACCAAGAGAGATCTTCCTTTCCCCCTCATTCACTTGAGGGCCCCCAAGCTCTAGTGTTTCATTGGAAACCCTAACTTTGATTTGGTTCTTACAAGCTTGTCTTTGATTTTTCTTGACAGCTTGCTTGTATTTGGGAGCCTCCAATTCAGTTGTGGATGTGTGCCCCGAACTTGTTGTAAAGGTGCCGGCTTCCACCTCGAAGGTTGCCGATATAGTGGAAGGTGAATCGAGCCCGTTGGGGTGATGTTCATTAGAGAACAAGGGAGGCCTCTCGTGGCGTTGGTGGTTTGAAACCACCCCCTCTCCAAACGTAGACGTACTTCCCCTCAAAAGGAAGGAACTACGGGAAACAAATCCTTGTGTCTCCGCGTCCACTCCTTTGGTTACTTCTATCCTTTACCGCACTTTACTTACTTGTTCTTGCTTAGTGTTGTGTTTGCTTGTGCTTGATTGACATATAGGTAAATTTCACCATAGTTGCATATTCTAGAGAATTTACCTTTCTTGTCAAACCCTAATTTGAAAAAGAGTAAAATTTGAAGTAGCACCTATTCACCCCCCCCCCTCTAGGTGCCCATACGATCCTTTCAACTGTTCATTGGGGCAAAGTCTTGAGTTTATGTTGTGCAGGTTTCCACGTTCCTTGCAACACCTTTTAGATGTTTCCTTCTTCCTACTGGTTCGATAACCTCGGTTTCTTACTGAGGGAAGACTTACTGCTGCTGCATCACACCTTGCTCTTGGGGTTTCCCGAAGAAGCGTTTCTAGGCACCATCAACAAGTTTTCTGGCACCGTTGCCGGGAGGAAAGGTAAAAGGCACTCACACACGTTACCCCACGGTAACCACCGGCGCGCCGATCCTCTTCTGGGTACCTACGCCCCGGCTAGGGCACGGGGGGATGCCTACCCTACTACGCTTGGCAGCCGGATCCTCGGGGGCGGTGGCGTGGCTCGAACTGCCCTCGCCGACCCGCTTCTTGGTCGGTTCGGGCGGCGTGGCATCATCGCTCTCATCCGGCGAGGGCCGTGCGGGTCCTCCACCACCTCATCGGTCTGGCTGGGAAAGAACTCCTCCTTGCCGTCCGAGACCTTGCCAGACCGCCACGCGCGCGGCTCGGTGTGGTCGGCGGTGAAGGATTGGAGAGGCGCCTCGCCATCATCCTGGATGATGCACGGGAAAGTCTGCTAGAAAGGAAAGAGAAACAAACCGGATCAAGAAGCGATTCCGGATGAGCAAAAGGCAAGAAGAACCGACAAAGGAAACTTACCCAGGGGGGCGGTTCTCACGGTGGTAGGGGCAAGACCGAAGGACCAGTCGGCCTTGATATTTTCCTTCATGATCATCCAAACCCACTAGTAGAGGTTGGTAAAGGGAGAATCATGGCGGGAGAGTCGGGTCGCGTCCATCCGGTCGGAGTAGTAGCACATCTTGTGTGCTCGTTGCTGCGGCGACATCATCAGCCGGGAGACCCATCTGAGGGTGAGGTCGATGCTGGTCAAGCTGGCTGTGACAAGCTCCCTCATCAGGTGCAGCAGCTCTTCCACATCAGTCTTGGAGCAGAAGTGCTTCTGCTCCCAGTTCGCCGAGGTGGACTCCACGTCTTGGAAGGCCGGGAGGTTGATCGGGTCGACGGAGGACAGGTTGCATCCATAAAAGTACGTTTTCTGCCACAACTTCACCGTGTCGCGCAGCCGGAACTTTGGGTAGCCGGTCTGCGCACGAGAATAGATGGAGGAGCCACCGCAAGGTACGAGCGGGCCCTTGGCGTATTGTACTTTTGGCCGAACGAGGAAGAGCCGACAGAAGAGCCCGAGATCCGGCTGGATCCCGAGGTAGTACTCGCAGAAGGCGACGGAGTGCATGAGAATGTCAATCGCGTTGGGGCCGATATGGTGGAGGCGGAGATTGAAGTGGGCGAGGAAGGAGAGTAAGAAGGCACTGGCCGGAAGGGCCAGACCACGCACCAGATGCGCGAGGAAGATCACGCGCTCGCCGGCTTGCTGGTTCGGCGTCACCTCGCCGGCTGGCGCGAGGCGCACTACGACCTCGCCGGCGGTAGGCAGCATGCGGGCGAGGCAGTACTTCTCGACCTGCTCCTCCGTGACGGAGGAGCCGCACCAGGCCCCACGGCTCTCTACCATCTCACCAACAGCGACCAACAGCGGAGAAGAAGGGGGAGCGGTGGAGGAGAGACAGTGGCCCGTCGCTCCGGTGAACAAGAAAAGGGCGGCACCAGCGAGATGTAGGCGTGCAGGCTTGTCAGCGGCATCGAAAGCTCAGGCGTAGAAGGAGGTAGCAAGAGCGCAGAGAGGCGGCGCGACGTCTTTGGTTCTAGAAAGGGCAAATGGCCAGGAAGGGGGCGGCGGTGAGACGAGGCCCATATTTATGTCCGGGATAGTGCGGTGACCCAGCATACAACTGCATGTTTAGTACACTATAGTCGTTGACATGACATCCACAGAACACTGTTCCGTAAATATCACATCCCTCAGAGTGGTAGAACAGAAACATTGCGGGTCCATATTAAAAAAAGTACACACATTATTATTATTACAATACCAGAAGTTCAAGAATTCCAAAAGATTCAACTTACAAAACAAAATATAAAGTGTTTCAGCGGAATTTAAAAGTAACAACTCCGTCTAGGAGTTGAGCTCAACAGCTTTATTCTATAGAGTTCATGCTTCTCGGATCTGTTGGTTACTATTCACTAGAAATACTTAGTTGGACTCGTTATCATCGACACCATAGCGGATTTCGTAATCCACTACTTCAACACCTCCGGATAGATCAGGTTCCTCGTAGAACACATCTTCTTGGCATTCGGCTGCATACATTGGCACATCTTCGGGATCCTCAGAGTCTAAGCAAGGGATCAAAGGAAAGAATGAGTAACAGCGTTACCCAACAAGTTCATTATATGCAATGTCGGAAGTTTGATGCTCTAACTACCACCTTGGATTATAAATCCTTGGCACTATGCAATTTTTGTAAATCTTTATTTAAAGATTGATTTTATTCTGAAAAACTATGACCATTAGCCTTCATAGGTTGACAGAACTTTCATGGAGTTCCTTTCCTGCCGCGTTCGTAGCTCCTTCTCGGAACAGGGAGTAACAAGTTACAGTTCTTACACTCTGTAGAGGTGCGTTACTTTACCCATGAGAGATCAACTCTTTGTTGCATAACCGGGCGTACTTTCCCGTGCACAATTCCGTGATGTGGGGCCTAGTAGTTGGTCCAAGCCAATCAATGCCCCTTCGCGACCCTGCATGCTTCCTTGGTGTACACCATGCCAACATAATGAATTACGACAATGGTTTGTACAAACTGTTAGATGCCAGAACTATCGTGGGATGATGAGGGTTCCCACCCATATGCTGCATATCCTCTACGAATTACCAATTAATATGCACGCTTCAAGGATAACAGCCACGACCTGCACATCCGGCTCCCTGCGAGAGGAAGAAGATACAACTAACTTCTCTGTCCCATTCCATATCTCATGGCTAACGCGTAATATACTGCGCTAGCTTCACTGATGTCAGGGGTTATTAAGTCCCTACTTGATGATCATTGTAGCAATTAGAACTCTAAGTTCTATTGCTTCATCATATCACCACTTAGGATGATATCTATAATTTCTTTATTGGTGAAAATAATATTTTCTTTCTTTTATAGCATATATGATAACACACAATTTGCAAATACTTTGATAAAGACTCTTCAAAGGACATGAGCAAGTGATGAACTTGCCTTGTGATGGAAAGGTAGTGAAGTCTGATGCTTGCACTGGACCTTGAGGTTCTATGTCTACAAAAACATCATTATTGTCCGGTAAGGACAATATTTAAAGAAGCAAAATGATTATGCAAGTAATGTAATGTATTATTTAATTCTATATGCATTTTCCCTATATAAGGTGCCTTTTAATAATATTACTTTTTTCAATATTTATAGCATATATTGAGTTATTTTATTTTATTTCCTTTTTATTTGACTTTTATTGATTTAATAATTATTTTAGGAATTATCAATTATACATTAAAAATTATTATTAATTATTTATTTAGTATTTTTCAAAAATACTATAATATTAATATATAATGAAAGTGATTTTTATTTATTTTATCATATTTCAATAATTTTGTAAAATTCCATAAGCAATATATAAATTATAAAATTCTTATAAAAATTTAAATGTCCAAAATTTTATATCCTATTTTATTTGGATAGAGTGGATTATTGTGAATCCAAAAATATTTTACTTTTAATTTTTGGACTTTTATTTTATTTTCTAAGTTTTAATTAATCCAGGGGTATTTTGGTCTTTCCTTATTATTAAAACAGACCTAAAAGGATTTCTGGGCTGGTTTATCTTATTGGGCCCTAGTAGCCCATTAGTCAGGGACAAAAGAACCACCCCGAATGGTCTGGCCCAACTCGGCCCACTCCTCACTGCCTCTCTCTCCCTCTCTCTCTCTCGAGCTTATCCTCTCCTCCTCTGACCCCGACCCTATGGCCGACGATGCCGCCACCGGCGATTCCCGCCGCCGTAGGCTGTTCTGGTCGCTGTCGTGGTGCAACAGGGGGTTGTCAATGGCACTCGTTTGTTCTATTCAATTGCATTCGAGCCTAGGGCTCTCCTGCAATGGATTGATGCCGTCCCAAACCCTAGGGTTTGGGGGTTGTGATGGATCCAGGTGCTGCCGTGGTCATCGTGCGTTGAGGTGATGCTCTGCACATCCAGGCGTGATCAGGGTCGCTGCCGTGGCGCCGTGCAGGTTGCAGTGCCCCCTCTAGGGTGCTCCCTGTGCCGCCATGGTCGTCGGCCCCTCTGCTTCCTCTTCTAGTGTTTAGCGAGGACCTACGGTGAGTTTGATTCCTCTCCCCTGGTGCTCTTTGTGCTTGTTGATCCGATGCTAGATGCTAGATGCTAGCAGTGTCCTTTCTGGCTACTGTCTGATTCTGATTAGGATGACATATCTATTTAGGGTTCTTATCCTGGGGTTGATCATATACTGGATGAATTGGATCATGTTTGGATGAATTGTAAACATGATAAGTTGTTATTGGCCTGAGGCTTGTTACTTAAGATGATCTATAATGTTGCTAGTGGATTATTAGATGATTCTATGCTTGGATTGCATCTGATTCAGATGATATAGTTCCTTGGGAATTAACATGTGGTTCTCAAACAGTGAAGTTTAACATAGGAATATCCTAGTTATGATTCCTGTGTTAATAGGAAAATGATTAGTTAGTTGATTGTCTGAATTTATGATGATTTAATGTCTATCCCGATTCATAATGGATTGTTCTTGTGACTGAAGGGAATATGCCCTGAGAGGCAATAATAAAGTATTTATTATGTGTATTCCAAGTATATGATAGATGTTTATTTTGCATGCTATAATTGTATTAATACGGAAACGTTAATACATGTGTCTTTAATAAACAAACAGAAAGTTCCTAGTTATGCCTCTCTCATAAACTAGCTCGTTGATTAACAAGATGATCAAGGTTTCCTGATCATGGACATTGGATGTTGTTAATAACGGGATCACAACATTAGTGTAATGGTGTGATGAACATTCATCCGAAGTATAGCCTTACGATCAAAGTCATTGAGTTTATATTGCTATAACAACTTACGAAGTGATCCTAATCCTTAGACCATGAGATCATGTCAATCACTAACACCGGAAGAGTTTCTTGATAACATCAAACGTCACACCGTAACAGGGTGATTGTAAAGATGGATTCAGAACTAATAAAGTGTTATGTTGAGGCTCATGGATCGAGAGTGGAATTTTTTCAACCCGATGACGGATAGATATACTCTGGGCCCTCTCGGTGATATCACATTGATTAGCTTGCAAGCAAGTGATTTGATCACTAGAATGTTATATCACAGGAACGAGAAAAGAGTGCATGTCGGTAACGAGATCAAACTAGGTATGGAGATACCGATGATCGAATCTCGGACATGTAATATATCATGAAACAAAGGGATTAAGATACTGGCGTAAAAGGTTCCGACGAACACAAGAAAGTCATCGTTGAATGTGTGGGAGTCAGTATGGGTCTCCAGATCCCGCTTCTGATTATTGATCCGAGAGGGGTCTCGATCATGTCCGCATTATTCACGAACCGTAGGGTGACACACTTAAGAGACACCGACATCCAATTGGAGCAAATGTTTCATGCCGAAAGAATGAACAAGCGCAGGAATTTATTTCACTAGATACCGAAACAGGTTTTCGGGTGAAATTGCATAAAGTGGTTATGCATGTGAAATAGAATTCTAGCAAGGGGTTATTTGTGAATGTTTGTCATTAAAGTAATTGACAAAATTCTGAATAAAATAAAAGAGTTTTATTTAATGAGAGTTTGCATTAAATTTGGTGGAAATTTAATGGGAATTTGAGTGGACTTTTGAGTGGAGGAAATTTAAAGGGCATTTTGTGAGTGGAGTGTCCACCCACATGAATGAAGGAGGGGAGAGGGCAGCCCCCATGGACGGCGGCCACCCCCTTGGGTGCCCCCCTCCTCCTATAAAAGGAGCTCCCCTCCTCACTTGTCTCTCACACCTCCTCGTGAAGGATCTCTCTCCCCCTCTAGAATTTATCCCCCATGGTCTCGGACTAGCGAGATACATGTTCCCGGTGGCTATTCGGCAAGAAAGAGTTGTGCTTCCGCTGCATCGCTGGAGCGAGGAGGCGGAGGTTGCTCGGTGCCTCGAACGTGTGTGCGAGCACGGATGCGCTGCTGATTTGCGGCGCTAGGACTTCCTCTCGATCTTGAGATCGGCAAGAGATCGTCTACATCAACCACGAGTTGAACTCGTTAAGCTTTGTCGGTCTTCAAGGGTATGTTCTCTATGGATATACATCCGCCCGTTGTTTGTATCTAGTAGATGGATCTTGGTATATAGTTCACATCGTAGGAAATTTTTTGTTTTCTATGCTGTGAACCCTACAGTGGTATCAGAGCCGGATCTATGCGTAGATACTTTACACGGGTAGTACACATATGAGTATGTGGGCGATGATGATCATGTTGTTGCTCCTTTGTTGTAATTTTGGATATTGGTGGCATAGTGGGATGAAGCGGCCCGGACGAACTTTACATGTCCTCGCACATGAGACCTGTTCCACGCTTGACATGCAACTAGTTTGCATAAGTGGCTAGCGGGTGTCTGTCTCTCCTACTATAGTCAATATCTATTTTGCAAGCGAGTTTTCAACAATTTGATTATCCTCGTTGTGGTTCATGTTCGTAGGTAAGAACAGTTCTATCTCGAAAGCCCTAAGCCACGTAAAACTTGCAATGGATAAATTAGAGGCGTCTAGTTTAGATTGTTGCTGGGCTAGTGTTATGATATGGTAGTGTTGTAAGTAGAAGTATGAGATGATACTCTTACAACACACATAGCGTGTAAAATCCATAGACCTTGGATTTACACATATAGGTATGATAGTGATCATACCACGATGAACATGATAGAGATCATCTGCGGGAACCATATAATTTCACTAATAAACATATGATGTTTGATAGCATCTTATATTGCTTGGTTAGTGCTTTGTTAGCATAATAAGATGATCCCTCATTTAAATATCAAGATAAGAATGTGTTCTTCCTTTAGTATGCACCGATTATGTTTTCGTCGCTCCAAGACATCACGTGATGATCGGGTGTTCTTGGATCCACGACCATATTTCGGGTGTAAAACAGTTACACATGCGAATACTAAGGTTCTAACTTGGCGAGCCTAGCATGTACAGACATTGCCTCGGAACATGGACCGAAAGGTTAAGCATGAGTCATATAGTTGATATGATGCCCATTTGATGCTCGCCTTTGAAGCTATACCGACTCACGTGATGATCGGACTTGGTGTAGTGGATTTGGTTCATGTAATCACCAAAAAGGCACGAGGGATGTCATTTTTGAGTGGGAGTTCATTCGTAATAAAGATTAGTTGAACTCAATCTATCATACACTTAGTCTAAACTTTACAAATTCTGTTGTAGATGGCACCACCTGCTTTTAATTTCAATGTGTTCATGGAGAAAGAGAAACTAGCAACGAACGGTAGCAACTTTACCGAATGGGCCATGAATTTGAGGATTCTCCTCTCTGCTGCACAAAAGCAATATGTGCTAGAAGCGCCGTTAGGCCCCCCACCTTTTGATGATGCCCCTGACGAGGAGAAGAATGTCTATCAGACTCGTCAGGAGGACCACAACTTAGTTCATTGCGGCATATTGTATGGGCTAGAGCCGGAACTTCGAAAGCGTTTCGAAAACGGAAATGCATTTGATACAATGGGTGAGTTGAAAATGATTTTCGACACACATGCTGTTGTAGAGAGCTACAACGCTTCAGAAAAGTTCTTTAGCTGCATGATGGAAGAGCACAGCTCCGTTAGTGAGCATGTACTCAAGATGTCGGGTTACGCCGATAAGCTTGTGTCCTTGGGAATATCGATTCCCATTGACTTAGGCATCCATCGTGTTCTGCAGTCTCTGCCACCTAGCTATAAGAGCTTCGTGATGAACTATAATATGCAAGGCATGAAGAAGTCTCTCCCCGAGCTTCTGTCAATGCTTAAAACTGCAGAAGTGGAGATCAAAAAGGAACATCAAGTGTTGATGATCAATAGGAACACTGGTTTCAAGAAAGACAAGAAGGGAAAACGGAAGGGAAGCAAGGGCGGCAAGCCGGTTGCCGCGCCTGAAAAGAAACCCCGAGTTGGACCTAAGTCTGATTCCGAGTGCTACTATTGTAAGGGGACTGGCCATTGGAAGCGCAACTGCCCCAAGTATCTGGCAGACAAGAAGGCCGGCAAGGCAAACAAAGGTATATATGATATACATGTTATTGATGTGTACTTGACTAGTGCTCGCAGTAGCACCTGGGTATTTGATACCGGTTCAGTTGCTAATATTTGTAACTCGAATCAGGGGCTGCGGAACAAGCGACCGCTAGCAAGGGGTGAGGTCAAGATGCGTGTCGGCAATGGATCAAGTGTTGATGTGATCGCCGTCGGAACGCTGCCTCTCCACTTACCGTCGGGATTAGTTATAAACTTGAATAAATGTTATCTGGTGCCTGCACTGAGCATGAACATTGTATCTGGATCGTGTTTGATGCGAAGTGGTTATTCATTTAAATCCGAGAACAATGGTTGTTCCATTTATATGAATGAAATCTTTTATGGTCATGCACCGATGATGAATGGTTTATTTCTATTAGATCTCGACGATAATGTTACACATATTCATAATGTTGATGCTAAAAGGATTAAACTTAATGATGATATATCCGCATATATGTGGCACTGCCGTCTAGGTCATATTGGTGTTAAACGCATGAAGAAGCTCCATTCGGATGGACTTTTGGAATCACTTGATTATGAATCATTTGATACATGTGAGCCATGCCTTATGGGCAAGATGACTAGAACGCCGTTTTCCGGTTCAATGGAACGGGCGACAGATTTATTGGAAATCATACATTCTGATGTATGTGGTCCAATGAGTGTGACGGCGCGAGGTGGATATCGTTATTTTGTTACTTTCACGGATGATTTGAGTAGATACGGTTATATCTACTTGATGAAACACAAGTCTGAAACCTTTGAAAAGTTCAAGGAATTTCAGAATGAAGTGGATAATCATCGTAATAGAAAGATCAAATTTCTACGGTCCGACCGTGGAGGTGAGTATCTAAGTTACGAGTTTAGCACTCACATGAAAGAGTGTGGAATTTTTTCACAACTCACACCTGCCGGAACACCACAGCGAAATGGTGTTTCGGAACGTCGTAATCGTACTTTATTAAATATGGTTCGATCTATGATGTCTCTGACGGACTTGCTGTTGTCATTTTGGCGATATGCACTAGAAACTGCTGCATTCACTTTAAATCGGGCACCATCTAAATCCGTTGAAAAGACACCATATGAATTGTGGTTTGGAAACAAACCTAAGCTGTCATTTCTTAAAGTTTGGGGATGCGATGTTTATGTGAAGAAACTTCAACCGGATAAACTCGAACCCAAAGCGGAAAAATGCGTCTTCATAGGATACCCTAAAGAAACTATTGGGTATTCCTTCTATCACAGATCCGAGGGCAAGGTTTTTGTTGCCAAGAATGGATCCTTTCTAGAGAAAGAGTTTCTCGCGAAAGGTGTGAGTAGTCGGAAGGTAGAACTCGAAGAGGTCGTGGAACCTTCTCTTCAAAGTATGGCGAGTAGCGCAGCGCCGGAAGTTGTTCCGGAGTTGGCTCCACCTGTTGAAGAAGGAACTAATGATAATGATCATGAAACTCCGAAAGAGAGTACTACCGAACCTCGCAGGTCAAACAGGACGCGTGCAGCTCCCGAGCTGTACGGAAATCCTGTCATGAATTCATGGTTGATGAAAATGATGACCCTGTGACGTATGAAGAAGCGATGATGAGCCCGGATTCCAACAAATGGTTAGAAGCCATGAAATCCGAGATGGAATCCATGTATGAAAATCAAGTTTGGAACTTGGTGGAACTACCTCACGACCGAAAAGCCGTGGAGAACAAATGGATTTTCAAAAAGAAAACTGATGCTGATGGTAATGTGACCGTCTATAAAGCTCGACTTGTCGCAAAGGGGTTTCGACAAATTCAAGGAGTTGACTACGATGAGACTTTCTCTCCCGTAGCGATGCTAAAGTCAGTTAGGATTATGTTAGCAATTGCTGCATATTTCGATTATGAGGTATGGCAGATGGATGTCAAAACCGCGTTTCTCAATGGGAATATGAAGAAGAGTTGTATATGATACAACCAAAGGGTTTTGTCGATCCTAAGGATGCTAACAAGGTGTGCAAGCTTCAGCGATCCATCTATGGATTGAAGCAAGCATCACGAAGTTGGAATCTCCGCTTTGATGAGGTGATCAAAGAGTTTGGATTTGTCCAAACTTATGGAGAAGCTTGTATTTACAAGAAAGTGAGTGGGAGCAATGTGGCATTTCTGATATTATATGTGGATGACATATTATTGATCGGAAATGATATAGATCTTTTAAAACAGTTTTAAAGTTATGTAAACAGCAAATTTTCAATGAAGGACCTAGGTGAAGCGTCATACATATTAGGCATAAAGATCTATAGAGATAGATCTAGGCGCCTAATAGGGCTATCGCAAAGTACATACCTTGATAAGATTTTAAAGAAGTTTAAAATGGACGGAAGTAAGAAGGGGTTCTTACCTATGTTGCAAGGCAAGACATTGAGTAAGACTCAAAGTCCGGCTACGTCGGAAGAAAGAGAGATAATGGACAAAGTCCCCTATGCTTCAGCCATAGGCTCTATAATGTACGCCATGCTATGTACAAGACCGGATGTGGCACATGCTATTAGTTTGACTAGTAGGTACCAATCGGATCCAGGTTCGGAACACTGGATAGCGGTCAAGAATATCCTTAAGTACTTACGAAGAACTAAGGATATGTTTCTTGTATACGGAGGTGAAGAAGAGCTCGTCGCTAAGTGTTATGTCGACGCTAGCTTTGACACCGATCCGGATGACTCTAAGTCTCAATCCGGATACGTATTTCTCATGAATGGCGGAGCGGTTAGTTGGAGGAGCTCCAAACAACCTGTGGTAGCGGGATCAACAACGGAGGCCGAATATGTTGCTGCTTCAGAAGCGGCTCAGCAAGCAGTTTGGATGAAGGAGTTCATATCCGAACTAGGAGTGGTGGCAAACGCATTGGACCCAATGGTGATCTATTGTGACAACAATGGTGCCATTGCCAATGCCAAAGAGCCAAGGTCTCACAAGCATTCCAAGCATATTAAGCGCCGGTTTCACTCCATCCGCGAGCATGTCAAGGATGGAGATATAAAGATTTGTAAAGTACATACAGATCTCAATGTAGCAGATCCGTTGACTAAAACTCTCCCTAGAGCAAAACATGATCAACACCAGAATTCAATGGGTGTTAGATTTATCACTATGTAACTAGATTATTGTCTCTAGTGCAAGTGGGAGACTGAAGGGAATATGCCCTGAGAGGCAATAATAAAGTGTTTATTATGTGTATTCCAAGTATATGATAGATGTTTATTTTGCATGCTATAATTGTATTAATACGGAAACGTTAATACATGTGTGTTTAATAAACAAACAGAAAGTTCCTAGTTATGCCTCTCTCATAAACTAGCTCGTTGATTAACAAGATGATCAAGGTTTCCTGATCATGGACATTGGATGTTGTTAATAAGGGGATCACAACATTAGTGTAATGGTGTGATGAACATTCATCCGAAGTATAGCATTACGATCAAAGTCATTGAGTTTATATTGCTATAACAACTTACGAAGTGATCCTAATCCTTAGACCATGAGATCATGTCAATCACTAACACCGGAAGAGTTTCTTGATAACATCAAACGTCACACCATAACAGGGTGATTATAAAGATGGATTCAGAACTAATAAAGTGTTATGTTGAGGCTCATGGATCGAGAGTGGAATTTGTTCATCCCGATGACGGATAGATATACTCTGGGCCCTCTCGGTGATATCACATTGATTAGCTTGCAAGCAAGTGATTTGATCACTAGAATGTTATATCACAGGAACGAGAAAAGAGTGCATGTCGGTAACGAGATCAAACTAGGTATGGAGATACCGATGATCGAATCTCGGACATGTAATATATCGTGAAACAAAGGGATTAAGATACTAGCGTAAAAGGTTCCGACGATCACAAGAAAGTCATCGTTGAATGTGTGGGAGTCAGTATGGGTCTCTTAAGAAAAAGGTCTCGATCATGTCCGCATTATTCACGAACCGTAGGGTGACACACTTAAGAGACACCGACATCCAATTGGAGCAAATGTTTCATGCCGAAAGAATGAACAAGCGCAGGAATTTATTTCACTAGATACCGAAACAGGTTTTCGGGTGAAATTGCATAAAGTGGTTATGCATGTGAAATATAATTCTAGCAAGGGGTTATTTGTGAATGTTTGTCATTAAAGTAATTGACAAAATTCTGAATAAAATAAAAGAGTTTTATTTAATGAGAGTTTGCATTAAATTTGGTGGAAATTTAATGGGAATTTGAGTGGACTTTTGAGTGGAGGAAATTTAAAGGGCATTTTGTGAGTGGACTGTCCACCCACATGAATGAAGGAGGGGAGGGGGCAGCCCCCATGGCCGGCGGCCACCCCCTTGGGTGCCCCCCTCCTCCTATAAAAGGAGCCCCCCGCCTCACTTGTCTCTCACACCTCCTCATGAAGGATCTCTCTCCCCCTCTGGAATTTATCCCCCATGGTCTCGGACTAGCGAGATACATGTTCCCGGTGGCTATTCGGCAAGAAAGAGTTGTTCTTCCGCTGCATCGCTGGAGCGAGGAGGCGGAGGTTGCTCGGTGCCTCGAACGTGTGTGCGAGCACGGATGCGCTGCTGATTTGCGGCGCTAGGACTTCCTCTCGATCTTGAGATCGGCAAGAGATCGTCTACATCAACCACGAGTTGAACTCGTTAAGCTTTGTCGGTCTTCAAGGGTATGTTCTCTACGGATATACATCCGCCCGTTGTTTGTATCTAGTAGATGGATCTTGGTATATAGTTCGCATCGTAGGAAAATTTTTGTTTTCTATGCTGTGAACCCTACAGTGACACCATCATGGTATGGCACACAAGTTTGATTCTAACCCATTGATTGGGTTGTTTTAGGCTTAAGAAAAACCACTACTAGAAAACCGCCTATTCGTGGCGCACATGAAAAGGCCTTCTGTGGCGCACTAGCAGTGCGCCACGGGCCTCGCGCTACGGCTATCTCGTAGCCGTGGCGCACTGCATGGTGCGCCACGGTTATATCGAGATAGGCATGGCGCACTACCAGGTGCGCCACCGGTAGGGGTACATGTGCGCCACAGATGTTTTTTTCAAAAATAAAAAAAAATGCAAAAAACACCCTCGTTTTGAATTGCAAAAGCAATCGGGTCCGCATCGCCGCCGTCGTGTCGCCTCGCCGGCAGGGAGGTGGTCGTGGCCACGACCTACCACCGCAGGGAGGTGCGGGAGGCCATGGACTTGCTACTCCTCGCCGGAATCGAGGAAGAGAGGCAGTGAGGTGTGGCTGGAGAAGGGAGGAGGTTGCCGCAAGGAGAAGGAGGTCTTCGGCGGTCGTCGGAGCTCGTCGGAGCTCTTCATGACTGCAAGGAGGAGGAGGCCGCAAGGAAGGAGGAGGCGAGGAGGAGGCCGCAAGGAAGGAGGTCATCGCCGTCATGACTGCAAGGAGGAGGAGAAGGTCGCCGCCGCCATCGCCATCGTCACTGCCACGGCAAGGGAAGGAGGAGAAGTAAAGGAGGAGGAGGAGGAGGAGAAGAGAGAAGGAAAATGAGGAGGAGAAGAGAGAAGGAAAAGGAGGAGGGAGGAGAATGAAAAAGAGAAGAGGGAGGGAATAGGGGTAGGTGGGCGGGGTGGTGATTCAAATTTGAATCCCGCCCAAGATTATCCGTGGCGCACTAGGTGGTGGTGCGCTACGGGTAAGTTGCCTCAATTTTTTTTCTGCAGCAAAAAATCTTGTTTTTGCCATAACTTTTTACTCTTTTCGAATTTTGAGATTCTAAAAAATCGCTAAACGACCTAAAGGTGTTGCAAGCAGATCTGTTGCAAGCGGATCTGAAATCTCATTCTGGTCATTTTGGTATATTATACGTTTTTTTTCGACATCGTATGCAAAAGTTACGGCCTTTTTACCGTGGCATGACTTTTTTTTGCAAATAAAGTCGAAACTCATTTTTGTTAATTTTACTAGAAGCTATACCACATTACCTACGTAAATATGAAAGGATTTAATTTTTTGAAGTGTTTATCATTTTCGTTTATTTTTTGCAAACTCTAAAAAGGCGATCCACGGGGGGGGGGGGGGGGGTGGAGTTGGTGCATGCCACTTAGGCGTAGGGCACTAGGGCAGAGTGCCCTACGGCTAAGTTTATACATCTGTGGCGCACTATGCCATGTGCGCACAGATGTTTGTGGCTGTTTCACAGCAGAGGGGGCGTGCGTTTAGGCGTAGCGCACCCCCCATGTGCGCCACAGATGACACTAACAACCGTGGCGCACATGACTATAGTGCGCTACAGATGTTTGGAGAGCGTCCAACAGGGCCCTGGACCACAAACATCTATGGCGCACTATAGTCATGTGCGCCACTGTTGTTCTAGTTACTAGTAGGGCACTGCCCACAGGTGAGCCACGCCTGTTTTACCCGTGGGGTACTTCAACCATGTGAGCCACGGATATGCTGATTACCTATAACTGTTTTCCTAGTAGTGAACTTGGCTTTGAAAGATAAATGAGAATATCCTTCTCTGAATTCCCTAAGACCAATGATGTTGGTCTGAGGCTTAGGGATTCAGACCTTATCTAATTGGTTCATATAGATAGCCCTGGTAGTGGTACCAGCTATTGTTTTTGAATCAAAGCTTGGAAAAATGATAGTAAGCTTGATCATTCTATGGATCCCAAAGATTTGTTTCTAAGGTGCTACCCTTCCTTTAGGGATGTGCCTAGGAATAGATCATAGATATATTTAGGCTTTAATTGTAATATATAGCCTAATCCAGAGCAATGATGTTGCTCTGAGCTCTAGCTGGATCCAGGTACTTTGTTGTTTGCTTTTAGAGTTGAAAAATCTCTATGATGGATTCACCCCACTTGGGTGCTTTATGAGGATTTGTTCATAAAACAACACATGCTTCTGTCCATATAAGAGGATTAGATCATGTGAGGGTTTTATGTTGCTCACCACAAAATCTGATGACCGTGGAGTAAGTTGGTGATCATCTTGATCTGGTTTTGCTGGACTCCTGTGCTTGACCTTGAGCTTGCCTGCTCCTCCTAGCTCCTGGACTTGCCTTGCTGTCCACCTGATCCTTCCCCTCCTTATGTCACCATCCTGGTGATGTTTGGTTGATCCTTGGTGGTTTGGTTTGGTTGATGTGCTTGGTAAGCTGCTGTCTAAGCTGGCTGCTCTTGTGTGCAAACAGTGGAGAGATGCACTAGTGCCTCTCCATGGTCGTGCTTGTGGTTTTGTGAGTCTGGGGCTGTTCTGTGGGGTTGACAACACACCACATGCATGTTGGTGTGTGTCCTGCCTGTGTGCTTGCTGTGCACTTGTGGATATGTTCATAAGTTTGAAACTTACTATTATCTAGTTACTTTCACCTGGCTGGTGAATTTGTCCCTCTTGGCTGTCATTTGACTTCTAGCTTTAAAGTTATGAAAGATGGATTATTTCATATTGGTGAAACTTGCCCCTTTTTATAAATTTCTCAATGATGAATTTGTCTAGTGCACTTCACTAACATGTCTGAGAGAAAATAATACTTTATAGTTCTTGGTGTTCATCGATACAGCTCAAGGATCCTTTATAGTTCTTGGTGTTCATCGAGATAGTCAGTCAGGCAGGAGTAGGGTTGTTACCTCACCACGAGGGCCTTGAACCTAGGTACTTCTTGTGTCCCTAACGCTTGATTGTGCCGAATCCCTCCTGCGGACACCGTAGATTGCTTCCTTGCTCGCTCCCACACCTCTATCTAGTCTACATAAGGAGTGCCGCTTCCACACCGACGACAGAAAGGCAGAAAAACAGCAAATCTGGGCTGTTTAGAACAACCCATAAGAGTAGGAGGTAGTCACTATATGCCGCACACAATTGGCATGTGTTATAGGCTACCCTGACCACCACCTCGCTTAGTGGGCCGCGCATGGGTGGCCAGCCCACCCAGCTAGCAGGCTGGAGCGCTAACGGGCCGTGCGGGGGGATGGTCTCGGCCCACCCAGGGCTAGACGGCCTCTGCCGACGAGGCGAGCTGGGCCACGGGGTGTCGGCCCACCCGGCTGGCTCCTGCTATGCCTGGCTGCTGCTAGCTCTTGCTAGGCCGCGTGTGGTGGTGCCGGCCCACTCGGGATGGCTGCCCTTTGCTGCCTTATCTATTGGGATGTGGTGATTTCAGGCCATCCGGCTATGACCATGTTTCTGTTTATTCTTTTGACAAAATTATTCCCACATGGCTAAGCTTTTGATAAAAGCACACCCCCTCTTCCTATGTAAAGGGGTTCCCATGGGTGGGATTAAACACAAAATAAATTGAGATATTCTCTTTCGTTGGAATACTCCTCTCTCTCTCTCTAAAGTTGCCTCTGCTAGTGTCCGGTCCCAAGTTCGGACTGTATAGGCAAGGCGCTCTCTTAGGCGGCATGTTGTTGTGCTGCTGGGATTCTAGACAGGAGTGTTGGAGATATGCTCGAGAGGTAATAATAAAGTGGTTATTATTATATCTTTGTGTTTATGATAAATGTTTACATCCCATGATATAATTCTATTAACCAGAAACATTAATACTTGTGTGTTTTGTAAACATTAAAGAGTCCCTAGTAAGCCTCTTGTTGAAACTAGCTTGTTGATTAATAGATGATCATGGTTTCCTAATCATGGACATTGTATGTTATTAATAACAAGATCATATCATTAGGAGAATGGTGTGATGGACACACACCCATAGTAAGCATAGCATAAGATCGAGTTATTAAAGTTTGTTTTTCTACAAGCTTTCAGATACATAGTAACCTAATCCTTCGACCATGATCATGGTAATCACCATCACCAGATGAGTACTTTGATGACATCAAATGCCACTTCCGTAACTAGGTGGTTATAAAGGTGGCATTGGTATTATGAAATTATGTGTTAAAGCGCATGGATTAAGAGTGGAATTTGTCCATGCAAATAACGGATAGATATACTCTAGGCCCTCTCGACGGAATGTCATCCAATTGGCTTGCAAGCATGTGACTAGGTCACAAGGGATTTCATATCACGGAACGACTAAAGATTACTTATCGGTAACGAGGTTGAACTAGGTATGGAGATAGCGACGATCGAACCTAGGATTAAGTAAAGTTTCGCACGACAAAGGGAATCGGTATCGTATGTGAATGGTTCATTCGATCACAAAGTCATCGTTGAATATGCGGGAGCCATTATGGATCTCTAGATACCTCTATTGGTTATTGACCGGAGAGGTGTCTCGATCATGTCTGCATAGTTTGGGAACCGTAGGGTGACACACTTAAGGAATCTATGTTGTTTAAGTAGATATGGAATATGAGTTGGAGACTGAATGTTGCTCGGAGTCTCGGATTGGATCCAGGACATCATGAGGATATCCGGAATGCATGGTGCGGAGAATAATATTCATATAAGAAAAGTCATTTTCTAGGGTTCGGAAAAAGTTTTCGGTGTTTTGACTGGAAGCTTCTAGAGTGTTCTAGAGGAGCGACCAGTGGACCCACCACCCTATGAGGGGCCACTTGGGATATGGCATGCTGCGGGGGCCCTAGGGCCTGCCGGACCAAGACCAAGGGGCTAAACCAGCCACCAAGAGGATTGGGGCAAAACCCTAATAAGGAAAGGGCAAACTTGGGGGGTCAAGTTTTCCCATCTCCCTCTTGTGCCGTCGACTTGGGGCAGGATTCGACCAAGGGGTGGGAAATGGCCGCACCCCTCTATATAAAGAGGGGTGGGGAGGGCGCACCCCTGCCACCTTGACTCCAACCCTAGCCGGCGCCCCTCTCCCTCCTCCATTGTCCTGCTCCGGCTTAGGCGAAGCCCTGTAGGATTCTCTCCTCCACCACCACCACCACACCGTCGTGCTACTGGTATTCCGAGGGGAGATACTACCTCTGCTGCCTGCTGGAACAGGGAGAGGAAGGTCTTCATCGACTCCGTGCGTGTGACCGATGCGAAAGTGCTGCCGGAACGCGGTGCCGGAAGGATCGTCTATGCGATCTTGAGATCGAAAAGTGATCGACTACATCAACTATGATATATGATCTTGTTAACTCTTTGGATCTATGAGGGTTAGTTCTCTTCAACCTTGTTGCACTGATCTCTTAGATTAGATCTTGGTTTTCCATAGATTGGATCTTGGTTTTATATGTTCTTGCGATAGAATTTTTTGTTTTCCATGCAACGAACCCTATAGTGGTATCAGAGCCGAATCTATGTGTAGATATGTTGCACGAGTAGAACACAATGGTTTTGTAGGCGTTGATGCTCTTACTATCGCTTGCTTTTCGTGTACTTTGCATCTGGCGGGATGGTGGGATGAAGCGGCCTGGGGTAACCTTACATGTCTTCACACATGAGACTTGCTCCACGCTCAACTTGCAACTTGAATTGCACAAGTGGATTTGCGGGTGTCTATCTATCCAACCATATTTAAGATTCAATTTACAATCTTTACTTGACAACACTTTTATCAGCATTGAGGTTCTTATTCGTAAGTAAGAACGGTTATTATTTGAAAGCCCCAAGCCATGTAAAACATGCAAAGAAAATTAGAGGCATCTAACTTGTTTTTGCTGGGGCATGTGTTGTGATATAGCTTTGATGTGATTGTGATTATATTTGATGTATGCAATGATCCTTATTGTAATATGGCAACCGGAAGGAGCCTCATGGTTGTCTTTAATTTTTTTAAGACCTGCGTGTCAATTCATCATGTAATATATTTATTCCAAGTAGTTGTAATAGTTGCTGTTGGTGATGGACAACCATGAAGCGGCGCCATTGACCTTTACGCCACGCTGGTGACGATGGAGATAATGTCCGTGATTTGTATATGGATATCAATGGCACAAGAATAAAGGCCATATGATATCACATATTATGAATTGCATGTGATGTTAATCTTTTTATGCATCTTGTATTGCTTAGATCGCGACGGTAGAATTATTAGATGATCCCTCTCACTAAATATCAAGTAATAAAGTGTTCATCCTTAGTAGGCACTGTTGCTAAGACTCGTCGTTTCGAAGCATCTTGTGAAGATCGGACTTGGTGTAGTGGATTTGGTTCATGTAATCACTAAGACAACATGAGGGATGTTGTTTTGAGTGGGAGTTCACCTAGTTAATTTAAGAATTAAATTTGGACTCAATTTATCATAAACTTAGTCTAAACTCTTTGCAAATATGTTTTAGATCATGGCGACCCCTACCATCAACTTTAATGCGTTCCTAGAGAAAGAAAATCTCAAAAACAATGGAAGCAACTTCACGGACTGGTTCCATAACATGAGGATTGTACTCAATGCTGGTCAGCTGAACTATGTTCTGGATGCACCGTTAGGTGACCCGTCTGCAGCTGATGCTACCGATGAGGTGAAAAATGTTTACCTCACTCGAAAGAATCACTACTCCACAGTTCAATGTGCCAACCTGTATGGTTTGGAATCGAAGCTTCAGAAGCTCTTTGAGAAACGCAACCCTCGTGATATTATCAATGAGCTCAAAATTATATTTGAGACTCATGCGGTAGTGGAAATCTATGAAGCTTCCGAGAAGTTCTTTAACTGCAAGATCGGAGAGGGAAGCTCCGTTAGTGAGCACATTCTCAAAATGTCTGGGCACGCAAACAAACTCCAAGATTTGGGAATAACAATTCCTAATGCGTTGGGGATTCGTCATGTCCTCCAATCACTGCCACCGAGTTACAAGAACTTTGTGATGAACTACAACATGCAGCACATGGATAATTCATTGCCTAATCTCTTCTCCATGCTAAAAACTGCGGAAGTGGAGATTAAGAAAGAGCACCAAGTGTTGATTTTTAATAAGACCACCAATTTCAAGAAGCAGGGAAAGCCTAAGAACAAGGGAAACTTCAAGAAGGGCGGAAAGAAATCTTCCGCGCCTAAGAAGCCCAAGGCTGGCCCCAAGCCTGATACTGAGTGCTTTTACTGCAAGGGCGATGTTCACTAGAAGTGGAATTGCCTCAAGTACCTGGCAGATCTGAAGAACGACAACATCAAGAAGAAAGGCATATTTGATATACATGTTATTGATGTGTATCTTACTACTACTAATCGTAGTAGTTCCTGGGTATTTGATACTTGTTCGGTTGCTCATATTTGTAACTCAAAACGGGATCCGCGGAATAAACGAAAACTAGCTAGAGACGAGGTGACGATGCGCGTTAGAAATGGCTCCAAGGTTGATGTGATCGCCGTCAGCACGCTCCCTCTTCATCTACCATCAGGATTAGTTTTAAATCTAAATAATTGTTATTTGGTGCATGCGTTAAGAATGAACATTATATCTAGATCTTGTTTATTGAGAGACGGTTACTCGTTTAAGTCAGAGAATAATGGTTGTTCTATTTATATGAGTAATATCTTTTATTTTCATGCACCTGAGATGAATGTTTTATTCTTATTGAATATCGATAGTAGTGATACACTTGTTCATAACATAGATACTAAATGAATGAAATTGAATGATAATTCCACGTACATGTGGCACTACCATCTTGGTCACATTGGAGTGAAGCGCATGAAGAAACTCCATTCCGATGGAATTCTTGAATCACTTGAAAGATGCGAAGCATGTCTATTGGGAAAAATGACTAAGACTCAATTTTCTAGGATAATGGAGCGAGCTACGGACTTATTGGGAATAATACATACCGATGTATGCGGTCCAATGAGTGTAGAATCACGTGGAGGATATTGTTATGTTCTTACTTTCATGGATGACTTGAGTAGATATGGGTATATCTAATTTATGAAACATAAGTCCGAAACTTTCGAGAAGTTTAAGGAATTCCAAAGTGAAGTAGAAAATCAACGTAACAAGAAGATTAAGTTTCCGCAATCTGATCGTGAAGGTGAATATCTCAGTTACGAGTTTGGAATGCATTTGAAGAAATGCGGAATACTTTCACAGTTAACACCGCCAGGAACACCACAATGCAATGGTGTGTCCGAATGTCGTAATCCAACTCTCTTAGATATGGTTTGGTCTATGATGTCTCTTACAGATTTACCGTTATCGTTTTGGGGTTATGCATTAGAGACAGCCGCATACACTTTAAATAGGGCACCATCTAAATATGTTGAATCGACACCGTATGAATTATGGTTTGGTAAGAAACCTAAGTTGTCGTTCCTTAAAGTTTGGGGTTGTGAAGCTTATATAAATAAGATACAGCCCGACAAGCTTGAACCCAAAGAGGAAAATGCGTCTTCATAAGATATCCTAAAGAAACAATTGGGTATGCCTTGTATCATAGATCCGAAGGCAAAGTTTTCGTTGCTAAGAATGGATCCTTTCTTGAGAAGGAGTTCCGCTCCAAAGAAGTGACTAGAAGGAAAGTAGAACTCGACAAGGTTGTTGAACCTTCTCTCGGAATTGAGAGTAGAATAGCACCGGAAGATGTTCCTATGCGCCTGCACCAATAAGAGAGGAAGCTAATGATGGTGATCATGAAACTTCGAATGAACTTGCTACTAAACCTTGCAGGTCAACAAGGGTCGTAACACTCCTGATTGGTATGACCCCATCATGAATGTCATGCTGGTGGACAACACACCAACGACCCTGCGACGTATGAGGAAGAAATGATGAGCCCATATTACAACAAATGTCAAGAAGCCATGAAATATGAGATTGGATCCATGTACGAAAACCAAGTGTGGACTTTGGTGGACCTACCTGATGGCTACAAGGCTGTCGAGAACAAATGGATTTTAAAAAAGAAAACAGATGCTGATGGTAATGTTACTGTCTATAAAGCTTGACTTGTCGCGAAGGGGTTCCAACAAATTCAAGGAGTTGACTACAATGAGACTTTCTCACCGGTAGCAAAGCTAAAGTCTGTGAAAATTTTGTTAGTAATCACTGCATTTTTTGATTATGAGATTTGGCAGATGGATGTCAAAATGGCGTTCCTTAATGGTAACATTGAGGAAGAGTTGTATATGGTACAACCCAAAGGTTTTGTCGATCCTAAAGATGCTAACAAGGTATGCAAACTTCAGCGGTCCATTTATGGACTAAACCAAGCATCCTGAAGTTGGAATAAACATTTTGATAAGGTGATCAAAAACTTTGGATTTATACAAACTTTTGGAAAATCTTGTATTTACAAGAAAGTGAGTGGGAGCTGTATATCATTCCTGGTACTATATATGGATGACATATTGTTGATTGGGAATGACATAGAACTTCTTGAAAGTGTCAAGGGATATTTGAATAATAGGTTTTCAATGAAGGATCTTGGCGAAGCAGCTTACATCTTTGGCATCAAGATTTATAGAGATAGATCAAGACTCGTAATAGCTCTTTCACAAAGTACATACTTGGAAAAGGTTCTAAATAGTTTTAGAGTGGAAGAAAGCAAGAAAGGGTTCTTGCCCATGTTGCCAGGTAAGACCTTGAGTAAGACTCAAAGTCCAGCTACGACAGAAGTTAGAGAAAGGATGAGTAAGATCCCCTATGCTTCGGCCATAGGGTCTATCATGTATGCCATGCTGTGTACAAGACTGGATATCACACATGCTATTAATTTGACCAGGAGATATCATAGTGATCCAGGAGTGGAACATTGGACAACGGTCCAAAATATCCTATAGTACCTAAAGAGGACTAAGGATATGGTTCTTTCTTATGGAGGTAACGAAGAGCTTGTTGTAAACGGTTACACCGATGCTAGTTGGAACACCGATCCGGATGACTCTAATTCATAGTCTGGATATGTATTTATTTTCAATGGTGCAATAGTGAGCTGGATGAGTGCAAAGAAAAGCGTTATGGCACAATATTCAACTGAATCGGAATACATAGTTGCTTCGTCAGAGGCTTCACAAGAAGTGATATGGATGAAGGAGTTCATTACTGAGCTTGGTGTGGTTCCTAGTGCATTGGACCCGATGGCCATTTATTGTGATAACATGGGTGCCATAGCTAATGCACAAGAAGCTAAAGCACATCAAGCTACGTTTCCATTCGATTCGCGAGTATGTCCAAGAGGGTGACATAAAGATTTGCAAAGTATGAACAGATCAGAATGTGGCAGATTCGTTGACTACACCTCTCTCTAGAGCAAAATATGACCAACACCAGATAACAAGATCATATCATTAGGATAATGATGTGATGGACAGACACCAATAGTAAGCATAGCATAATATCAAGTCATTAAAGTTCGTTTTGCTATAAGCTTTCAAATACATAGTAACCTAATCCTTCGACCATGATATCATGTTAATCACCGTCACTGGATGAGTACTTTGATGAAATCAAACGCCACTTCCGTAAATGGGTGGTTATAAAGGTGGCATTCGATATTCTAAAAGTGGCGAGGGTTCGACTTGTCAATGCCCATTTTTATGGACTTGGGTTTTGGAGAGGATGGGGATGCTAGAGACCGCGAGATGGTTAATAGATAGATAGCAAGGGGACACGAGGTTTACCTAGGTTCAGGCCCCCTGAGGGAAAACCTTACTCCTGCTTGTCTGTTCTTGATTACGGCAGAACCGGAGGTTACAGGGGTTGCACAGATGTGATCTGGTGTTATTTGTGTGTATGAGTTGGAGATATCCTCCTCTTCATGCCCTCCTGGCATTTATATAGATAGGACAGGTCCCAAATGTAGGTCGAGTCGGTTACAAGTTAGGGTTTCACCCTTGAATATTCTATCTACAGCTTGACCGTGTTCTCCAAGGAGTCGAGCTTCTACAGGGCTTGGGCTACACGGAGCTTCCTTGGACAACAAGTATTCACGTGGGCCTTCCCTGGGCTAGACCGGGTATACCATTGTGGGACACCCGTAGGGTATATCCATGTTAGTATCCCCCGAGTGTTTAGTCGAATCGCAGATTCTACTAGAGACTTTATAATATTTCGGGTGCTCCTCATTCGAACTTGTCTTTCGAATAAGTACGTTACTTCATAGGGATTTTTGATATGTGTGCCTGACTAACCCGACGGATCAGGGTTAGTTAAGTATCATAGGACAAAAAACACGATCTTCTTCAGACTTGAGTCCCTGGAGTCGAATTCGGAACAATGATGGTGTAATTCTGTCAACACCCGGATTTTTAATCCCATATGCATGTTATGTCGTACATCGCAATCCCAGGATTACCATTTTTGCGAGACATAACAGATTGGTACCATAGTTCATCATCCATTACAAACCATAAAGGTCTTACAAATAGTTGATCTCATGATCAAGTCTGATTACAATCAAAGTAGCGGAATAATAATAATAAGGGTAGCGTGGTCGGGACTCCATCTTCAGGGTCACAGGAAATACTGACGATGGGAGATGATCCTAGTTATCGTAAGTGTCCTGTTGTCCATCCTCCTCGTATTCTCCTTCATAGTATGATCATGGGAATAGCCAGGGAAAAGCCATGAGTACTTTGAAGTACTCGCAAACTTTCACGAAAGAAGTAGGGCCATTGTAGTAGGAATCCTAAGCTCTAGGTTTGTTTGGCACAAACCAATTTTATTTCAACCATTGTCTAGTAATAAAACCTAACTTTAGTGGTCTAGGTTACCTAGGTGGGAACCTAGCTTCATCTCCACAACTTGTGGGGTCAAGTCAAAGTCATCTTTCAAGTCACCGGTCATTTTCGAAAACATCTGACAACGGAACAATATGGTGTAACATCCCAAAAATATTAAACTTAAATCATCAAACTCTAATCATCAAAATTAGGGTTAACAAAAACTTTTCTAATTAAAATTATGAAGGCATGCATATGTGTATGCATTTAATTTGAAATTCTTTTGAACCACCTTGTTTGTATGTTTCCTTGCTTGTAAAATGTTTCTTAGGTGAAATAAACATCATCTAAACATTTCCCAAACTTTTCCTAAAGACAAATAAATCAAAACCAATAAAATAAAGGAATGGTCATTTTGACCAATTTAACTCCCATGCCTACTTTGGCTGTCTCAAACTTTCAGAACCTAATGGAATCTTTTCTGGATATTTGCACCCCTTGAATTTACTCATAATAAGTTATCAAGTCCCACTTTGTGATCATCCAGAAACTTTCAAATGACAATTCAAAATTGAATCTTCATCATATGGGAAGATCCCACTTTTTCAAAAACCACTCAAACAAGCTCAACTTTCAAAACCCAAGCATCTGTAGACTCACTAGCACCAACCTAGCACACCCACCAAAAATCTTTTCAAAATTCAAAACTTGAGTTCATTCGGCCATTTCATCAAACACTTGGCAGACACAAATCAAAAAAAATCTAAACACTATAGTGAGCAGTGATTGAAGCCTAACTTGTCCCCTCTTTGGCTCACAACCATCTCAGTAGATCATCTAGCTAACTAAACCAAGCACTAGCACCACTGTGAGCTTGCCATTGTCATCAATGGTGAACAACCGAGCATACCCTTGCCACCCCATAGTCGACATCAAGCTAGGAGCAGCACCAAGCCTAGCCAGCATGTCTGGGAGGCAACCCACCGTCCACCGCCACTCACTGTCCCAGCCACGAGCGTTGCCAAGACCTGGACCACATGCATGAACCATGCCAACCTCGCCAGCAACCATGCCGAGCGTGCGCCAGAGCGCCACCCTCGACCAGTGCCCACAGAACGCGCGCCGCCCTCACCGCGTTCATACACAATCCCCACCGACCCAGTAGACCACCAGACATCCTCGTTTGCCGCCCCGTGACGCACAGCCACCGCTCGCCGTCGAAGACGCCGCCTCTGCCGCGCAGAGCGTCGCATGTTCCAGACCAAGCCGCACCGCCCCACGCCTCAAAACCATGTCGTTGAGCATCGCCAGGGAACACCGCGCCGCCCCCTACCTTCGCCCATGCCAATAGCCGCCTGTAACATCGCCCCCGACGAGCTCACCGTGCGTCCCGTCGGTCCCCTCGCTTGACTATAAATAGAGGCCACCCCCGCTCGATTTCTTCACACCATCTCACTCCCCTCTCCTCACTGATCGTGCCACATCATTCCCAGAGCAAGGCGAGCACCACCTCGCCGGAATTTCACCAGAGCCCGCTGCCTCTGGAGAAGAAGGGCGCCATCGATTTCGTCCACCCCAGGAGCTGCCGCCACCACCCCTGAGTGTGCCGTCGTCGACTTTGTCGTTTGCCCGCCTCGCCGACCCTCGCCTGCACCCCGGTGAGCCCCCAGCACCCCTCACTGGACGCGCTAGGTTTCTTTCTCGCCGGCCTTGCTCAACGTCGACGATGACTCTCAGCCGTTGGATTAGAACTAGATCGAACGATCCACATCGCCCCATACCGCTTCGCCCCTCCCTGTCTCACTGACGAGTGGGGACACCCACGTAAGCAGCCCACGGGGGTACTGCGCTTAGCAGGCCGGCCCGTTAACTTTTCCCGCGCAGCCCAGTTATTTGAATTAAACCTTTTTCATTTTGTTTCAAACTCACTTCTGTACCCAACTTCAAAAATCAATCCATATCGATTCGTTGCACCAAATTGAATGAAACCAATTTTGTTAGAAAGGTCTGAGAATGCTGAATCCAATCCCGTTGGATTCAAGTCATTTGGATCTATAGATCACCCATGGTAAAAATAACAAGGCAGAAGCTTTTCTGCATTCAAACATTTTTCAAATTTAAACCATAATAGCTTTTGAGTTGATTCCAACTCTCAAAAATCACATTTAACCATACCTTTCAGAATATATAAAAATATATAGGTTTACCTTCAGAAATAATGTTCAAGTAATAAAAGAATGCTACATAGGCATTTCTAGCCACTTTAAATAATTAAAATAAAAGGGTAAAACCTTATAAAATTGTGACACCACTTTAAATCATATTCCCATGGACTAAAATATGTGGTGATGACATGTGTCAACATGATCCCATGTTTGGTTTGGAGAATATTAAATCTTAAGTAGTTTTTCAATGAGTATAAATTACTTTTCTAAAAATAAAAAGAATTAAACCAAGCTTTAATCTTGAAATGTTAGTGATGATGTTGGATAATCTATAGGACCCTTGTGTGTGATGATTGCAAGTAGTTAAGTATTGTTTGGTGATTGTGTACCTCGTATTTATTTATAGACGCTAGTACCGACCAAGGATACGAGGAGGAAGGAGGATACTACGAAGAAGAAGCCGAGGAGAACTTCAACCACTGCTCTGCTCAAGTCAAGCTATAAACCTTGCAAGCTAACACTTGCAATTTAGCAAGCTTATACTGATATTGTGCAAGCTTTATTAACTAAGTGGACCAAGGCAAGCTAACCCTTGCAAGATACCCTACTGATGCCACAAACCACTACTTGTTACTATGCCCACTATATGCCTTAAGCATATATGATCCAACCCACTTGACCAACCAATCCTAGTTTTTACTTACAAGCTTTATACTTTATTTCTTTATCAAAGCCATTCCTTAGAGTTTACTTAAGTGAATTATAGATACTATAAAGATATCTGAAGGTTGCATAAAGAGCATAAAATTTGGCCTAAGCTAGATAATGTTGATGTCATCTTAAGGCATGAGAATGAACTTAGTTAGAGCTCCAATAGTTTACCACCCCTCATTATTGCTTACCCCCACCTGTAGATGCTAGTGCTAAGCATAAAAATTGATCAACTTTAGATGGGATTACTTGGTGGAAAAATGGTTATGAAAACCTTGGAATGATGGATCATTCTATTGAAATGTTTTGGACATGTGTTTCCAAACACCTGATGATTTTGGTGAGGAAAACAATGAGGCATGAGCCTTAGCCCTTTATAAAACTGATGGTTGTCTGGATGCGATACCATTCCAATTTTATCGTACAACCACAATACCCGAAGATTGGGTAGGGCTTGACTGGAAACTTATATACCTTAGTAGTAGTTCCCTCACGGCCATGGTCTGAGCTGAGGCGACCTTGTGAAGATTGTCCACCTGTGCAGTACCCAAGATGACAGTTGGTCATGGTTGGGAGGCCAAACTCATAGGAGAGGTGCTTATACTAGGGCGTGTAATCGAAAGGTTAGGATTGATTATCCGCATACTGAGTATGGTGAATTCAGGAATTGTTCCTGACGGATGTATCGAATGTTGTGGTGAAAGTGTACAATCTCTGCACAGTGTCAAACTATTCGAATAGCCGCGTCCACGGTTATGGACAGTTGGAGTGGCCATACTGTTCCCCCGTCAGACTTTTCAAAATGACTTGTGAAATGATTTGAAACTTTGACTTGACCACAACAGAGTTGTGATATGAAATACAAGTTCCCACTTAGGAGTTATAAAATTGTGACGAGCATTCGTTGCCTCTAAACTTAGTAGGGATAAATCTGGCTTTTGCAAAACAACCTTAGAGCCTAGTGTCCTATTATCCAAAAACCCCTTTACCTGTTAGTATTAGTTTGCGAGTACTTAAAGAGTACTCATGGCTTTGCCCCAGGATATTCCCATGGCCAGACTATGAAGAGGAGTACCTGGAGGATGGACCCCAGGAAGGTTACGACAACTAGGATCATCTCCCATCGTCAGCATTGCCTGTGACCCCGAAGATGGAGCTTCGCCTACGCTACCGTTATTATGTAACATCCCAAAAATATCAAACTTAGATCAACAAAACACTAATCCTAAAGTTTAGGGTTAACAAAAACTTTTCTAAACCAATTCATGAAAGCATGTATATGTGTATGCATGAATTTTGAAATTCTTTAAAACCACCTTGTTTGTGTGATCCATTGCTTTTAAAATGTTTCTTAGGTGAAAAGAACATCATCTAAAACATTCCCCACACTTTTCCTAAAGAAAAATAAGTCAAAACCAATATATTAAGTGAATGGTCATTTTGACCAATTTAACTCCCATGCCTAATTTGGCTGTCTCAAACTTTCAAAACCTAACAGAAACTTTTCTGGATCTTTGCACCCCTGAATGTACTCATAACAAGTATCAAGGCCCACCTTGTGATCATCCAGAAACTTTCAAATGCATAGTTTAAATGACAACTCAAAATTGAATCTTCTTCATATGGGAAGATCCCACTTTTTTTCAAAACCCACTTAACAAGCTCAATTTTCAAAACCAAGCATCTGCAGACTCACCAGAACCAATCTAGCAAACCACACCAAAATCATTTCAAAATTCAAAACTTGATTTCATGCGGCCATTTCATCAAACAGGTTGCAGACACAAATCAAACAAAACCACAAACATATAGTGTGCAGTGTTTTGAGCCTAACTTGTTCCCTAGTTAGCTCTCACACAATCCAGTAGATTCTAGCAAGGTTAGACCTGCACTAGCACCCCTGTGAGCTTGCCATTGCATTAATGGTGAACAGCCGAGCACCTCATGCCACCCATAGTCTCAAGCAGGCTAGAGGAAAACTAGCCGTGCCAACCTTGTCTGGAGGCAGCCCACCGTCCACCGCCACAGCCTGTCCCAGCCGCGAGCGTTGCCAGCCCTGGACCACGCGCACAAGACACGCCCAGACCATGCCGAACGTGCGCAGAGCGCCACCCTCGACCACCACCCACAGACCGTGCGCCGCCCTCACCGCGCGCACACACGATCACCACCGACCCAGGAGACCGCCAGACATCCCCTTTTAACGCCCCGCGCATACAGCCACCGCCCGCCGTCGAGAACGCCGCCTCTGCCGCGCAGAGCACCGCCCTTCCAGACCAAAACACACACCGCCCCATCCCTCGCGACCATGTCGTTGAGCATCGCCAGGAGACCAGCACCGTCCCCTACCCTTGCCCATGCCATAGCTGCCTGTAACATCGCCTCCGACGAGCTCACCTGCGCCCCGACGGTCCCCTCGCTCGACTATAAATAGAGGCCACCCCCGCACGATGTTTCACACCATCTCACTCCCCTCTCCTCCTGATCGTGCCACACCATTCGCAGAGCAAGGCGAGCACCACCCCGCCGAATTTCACTGGAGCCTGCCGTCTGCCGGAGAAGAAAGGAGCCAGCGATTGGAGCCGCCCCAGGAAAGCCACTCGGTACCAGGAGGTTAGCCGTCGTCGACTTTGGCGTTCGCCCGCCTCGCCGAACTCGCCCGTACTCCGGTGAGCTCCCAGCACCCCTCACTGGCCGCGCTAGTTTCGTTCTCGCCGGAGCTGTCTCGCGTCGACGATGACCCTCAGCCGTTGGATTAGAACCAGATCGAACGAACCACGTTGCCCCATACCGCTTCGCCTAGCCCCGTGTCACTGACGGTGGGGACATCCACTTAAGCATCCCGCGGGAGCACTGCGCTTAGCAGCCGGCCGTTAGAATTTCCCGCGCAGCCCAACAATTCAAATTAAATCTTTTCTTTTTAATTTCAACACACTTCTTGTACCCAACTTCAAAAATCAACCCAGATCGATTTAGTGCACACAAATTAGATGAACCAATTTTGTTGGAAAGGTCTGTGAATGCTTATCCAAGCCCGTTGGATTCAAGTCATTTGGATCTGTAGATCACCCTTAGCAAAAATGACAAGGCAGAAGCTTTTCTGCATTCAAACATTTTTCAAATTTAACCACAATAGCTTTGAGTGATTACAACTCTCAAAAATCACTTTCAACCATACCTTTCAGAATATATAAAAATATATATAGGTTACTTGCAGAAATAATGTTCAAGGAATAAAAGAATGCTTCATAAGCATTTCTAGCCACTTTATTAATTAAAATAAAAGGGTAAAACTTTGTTAAATTGTGACACCACTTTAAATCACCTTCCCATGGACTACAACATGTGGATGACATGTGTCAACATGATCCCATGTTTAGTTTGGAGAATATTAAATCCTAGGTGTTTTTCAATGAGTAGAAATTACTTTCTATAATAAGAAGACTTAAACCAATCCTTAACCTTGTAATGTTAGAGATGATGCTAGATCATCTCTAGGACCCTGTGTGTGATGATTGCAAGTAGTTAAGTATTGTTGGTAATGTGTACCTCGTATTTATTCATAGACGCTAGTACCGACCAAGGCTACGAGGAAGAAGGAGGATACTACGAAGAGGAAGCCGAGGGAACTTCAACCACTGCTCTGCACAAGGCAAGCTAGTAACTATGCAAGCTTTACTGATATTGATGCAAGCTATACTACCAAGTTTACCCATGCAAGCTAACACTTGCAAGATACTATACCTATGCAAGCGCATAGACACCCTATTGTTGCCACAACCCATGCTTGTGATATGATTACTATATGCCCTAAGCGTATGTAACCATACCCACTTGCTAAACCAATCCTAGTTTTATGGCAAGCTTCTACTTTATTCATTATCACAATTTACTTAGAGGCTACCCAAGAATTTTGGTAGATACTAGACAGTTGTGCTGAAGGTTGCATAAAGAGCATAAATGTGGCCTAAGCTAGAAACCTTGATATCATCTTATGGTATAAGGTTGGACTTAGTTGCAACTCCACTAGTTACCACACCCCTCTATTAGTACTACCCCACCTGTAGATGCTAGTGCTAAGCATAAAACTTGATCAACTTAGATGGGAATACTGGTGGGAAAAATGGTTATGAAAACTTGGAATGATGGATCATTCTATTGAAATGTTTTGGACATGTGTTTCCAAACACTTGATGATTTTGGTGATGAAAATGTTGAGGCATGAGCCTTAGCCCTTTATAAAACTGATGGTTGTCTGGATGCGATACCATTCCAATTTTATCGTACAACCACAATACCCGAATATTGGGTAGGGCTTGACTGGAAACTTATATACCTTAGTATTAGTTCCCTCACGGCCAAGGTCTGAGCTGAGGCTACCTTGTGAAGATTGTCCACCTGTGCAGTACCCAAGATGACAGTGGTCATGGTTGGGAGGCCAAACTCACAGGAGAGGTGCTTATACTAGGGAGTGTAATTGGAAGGTTAGGATTGATTATCCGCATACTGAGTATGGTGAATTCAGGATTTGTTCCTGACGGATGTATCGAATGTTGTGGTGAACATGTACAATCTCTGCAGAGTGTCAAACTATTCGAATAGCGCCCGCGGTTATGGACAGTTGGAGTGGCCATACTGTTCCCCCGTCAGACTTTTCAAAATGACTTGTGAACGACTTGAGACTTGGCTTGACCACAACAGAGTTGTGACTAGAAATACAAGATCCCACTTAGGAGTTATAAAATTGTGACTAGCTTGGGAACTTAGTATATAAATCTGGCTTTGCAAAACAACCCTAGAGCCTAGTGTCCTATTATCCAAAAACCCCTTTTTCTTGTTAGTATTAGTTTGCGAGTACTTAAAGAGTACTCATGGCTTTGTCCCTGGCTATTCCCATGGCCAGACTATGAAGAGGAGTACCTGGAGGATGGACCCCAGGACGGTTACGACAACTAGGATCATCTCCCATCGTCAGCATTGCCTGTGACCCCGAAGATGGAGCCTCGCCTACGCTACCGTTACTATTCCGTATCCGCTGCTTGATGTTGTATTAAGGACTGGATCATGAGATCCCTATTTGTGTAAGAACTTATGTATCGTTGTAATGGATGAAGTACTAGGTATCCAATTCTGTTATGTCTCGCAAAAATGGTAATCCTGGAGATTGCGATGTATGGCATAACAGGCATCTAGGATTGAAAAATCCGGGTGTTGACAAGTTGGTATCAGAGCCATCCTGACCATAGGAGACCCTAGTTAGATTGGACGCTGAACCAAAAACTTAGTTTCAACACTCAAAACAAACCTTTACGAAAACTTATTCTCATTCTTACCTCTTAAATTCTTTAATAAACTTCATGTACCTCAAAAACTCTTGCAAAATATATAAAATTTTGACACACTTGATCACTTTGCCTAAACTACTCATCCTCTATTTTTATAGATGGACGTTAAGTACAGCAAGTTTTACCAACTCGGAAATGGGAGACCTTATCTTTGAGGGGATCTGGATCAGCTTTCGGAACTTTTGGAGCGCCCGCATCCCGAGTTCTTCGGAGAGCTCAGCTCAATGTTCAAGGGGAGAAGATCTACAGTGGCTAATTGTTGCAAGCCCGAGGAAAGATTGAACCTCACTGCGGAGGGGATTCAGTTTACCTTGAGGGAAAAACAACGCTCGATGGACTGCCAGAGCAATGCAGGAAGCTCTTTCCCGTCTGTGGGCAGAGCATCAATCAGATCAAGGGTACTCGCTTTGAGTTTTGCCCAAGACGTGTGATGCAAATGGTCAACCACTGGAAGCCCATACCACCCTGAGCTGAAGACCCAATTGGACCACCTTAGCTTCATGATGTATGATCGTCAGCAGGAACTGGACAACTGCCATGACTATTGCAACCACAAGTCTGCCATCATCAAGACGAAGGATCAGACCATCGCCATGCTAGCAAAGGATCGCAAGTCTCGCCGCCGTCAGCTCGACAAGAAGGAGCGCATTATTGCCCGTCTTCGCCATCGTATCTCAGCTCTGGAAGAGACCATCCATGAGAGAGACATGCAGTTAGAGGAAAGGGAGAATGCCGGAGAAGATCTTCGTGGAGACCCTTACTCCTATCTCAGCGATGACGATGATTTTCTGGAGGATCAGGCCATGGACTTCTTCACCGATGAGGATGATTTCGCCTTCATCGATGATGCGGAAGATGATGAAGCCACAAACTCCGAGCAGTAGTAGCACTGAGCACTAGCGTAGTGAGTAGTAGTCGGTCCCACTGTATCGTAGTTCCTAGAATGGTTCTTAAAACCATCTGTTTTGCTTTGTTGTGGTGTGTGTTGTACTGTGTACTATGAGTGAATGAATGAAAAAGCAAGTTGCTAGAAAACTTGAGTCAAACTCTAAAAACTTTTCAAAGACCCAAAACCTTAGAAATTTCCCTCTTTTCTCATGATCTATATCAATCTTCAGATGCCACGTGGAGGAAGTGGTTCAGCCCCGGACCCAATGTTGCAGATCCTGCAAGTGTTGACTTCTGACCGCGAAGCTGAACGAGCGGAACAGCAAGCCAACCTAGCCACTCTGCAACAGATAGCCCAGCTAGCCCACAACAACCAAGGTCATGGAAATCAGGACAACCACGGATCTAAGCTCAAGAATTTCCAGAATACCAACCCACCCGTTTTCACCAAGTCAGAAGAACCCCTAGACGCCGATGATTGGCTGCAAACCATGGAGAATAACTTAGAAGTAGCCGGAGTAGAAGCCACCGAGAAAGTCTTGTTCGCCACTCATTATCTAGCCGGAGATGCCAGGGCATGGTGGAACAGTGTTCGTGCAATGACCGGAGGCCAATGATGACCTGGAGGAATTCAAGGTCAAGTTTAGCAGAACCCATGTGCCGCCAGGTTTGATCAAGAGAATGAGAGACGAGTTCAGAGAATTGAAGCAAGGAAGGATGACTGTAGTGGAATACCGTGACAAATTTTTTTCATTAGCTAGGTACGCCCCAGATGAGATAGACACCGAAGCCAAGAAGAAAGAAAGATTCCTGAATGGTCTGCATGACGAGATGCAGACAGTATTAGTCAATATTCCCTTTGCTGATATTGAAGCTCTTGTCGACTCCGCTATCCAAATGGAAGGAAAGATCAACCAGGCCAATGAGAACCGCAAGCGTCGCATGATGCATCAACCAGGAACCCATCAGACCCCAAAGTATCGCCCCAATCCATCTCCAGGATTTGCCCCAAGAATCAACAGACCCCCTATGACCCGTCCGAACTATCCCAACCGTGGAAACCCTAGACCCGGAGGAAATCACAACAACCCCGGCAATTCTAGCACTTTCACCCGTGCCCCACCCAAGTTCAACACCAACCATGCTACCTCCAACCCCAATACTGCCCCGAGGACTGGAAGCAACGCTGTGCCTGTCACAGCCAAGGACAAGTCACAAGTGACCTGTTATGACTGTGGAAATAAAGGCCACTATTCCAACGAGTGCCCCAACAAGAAGAACGCTACAGCCCCTAATACCAATGTCCCAGCCCAGCAGCAACGTCGTGTCCAGCCAGGGAGAAGATTTGCCCCAGGAAATTCAATCAACCGCAATGGCCGCCTTTTTCTCATGCATGCTGAAGAAGCTCAGGAAGCGCCAGACGTCGTGCTGGGTATGTTTTCTGTTAATTCAGTACTCGCAAGAGTGTTGTTTGATTCTGGTGCATCGCATTCATTTGTCACCGAAGAATTTGCATGCACTAGTAAAATCCAACCAACCAAACTGAAGCATGTGATGATTGTACAAATTCCAGGATCGACCACCAAGGCTAGGCAAATTTGCAAAGCCGTCCCTATCCGAATCCATGGCATAGATTTTTATGCTAATCTAATAGTACTCGGAACAAAAGGTTTGGAAGTAGTACTAGGAATGGATTGGATGTCCAAACATAAAGGAATGATTGATTGTGCCAAGAAAGCCATTACCATGACTAGTACCACCGGAATATTAGTCGAGCATATATCGGAAACCTTACCTCGCCAATTCAAGTGTAACAAGAGTCTAGCCCAACCTACCATCGACCAAGTTCGGGTAGTCTGTGAATACCCCGATGTATTACCAGATGTTTTGCCCGGTATGCCCCCAGATAGGGATATCGAGTTTATCATCGAACTAATCCCCGGAACAGGACCTATAGCCCAGAGACCCTATAGTATGAACCCGTCAGAACTAGAAGAACTGAAGAAGCAACTGGATTCCATGTTAGAAATCGGATTGATTCAACCAAGTGCGTCCCCATGGAGGTCACCTGTCTTGTTTGTGGACAAGAAGGATGGAGGTAACCGTTTGTGTACGGATTATCGAAAGTTGAATGATGTCACCATCAAGAACAAGTACCCCTTGCCCAAGATAGAGGATTTGTTTGATCAGTTGACCGGTGCCCAGGTGTTTTCTAAGATTGATCTTAGAACTGGTTATCATCAACTCAAAATTCGTGCTGAGGATATTCCAAAGACTGCCTTTACCACCAGATATGGGTTGTATGAGTATAGAGTCATGTCTTTTGGATTAACCAATGCCCCCGCTTATTTCATGAACCTCATGAATAAGATTTTTATGGACTTCCTGGATAAGTTTGTCGTTGTTTTCATCGATGACATTCTGATTTATTCCAAATCGGAAGAAGAACATGAGCTACACCTAAGGACCATTCTTGGAACCTTAGAGAGCATCAGCTGTATGCAAAATTTAGCAAATGTGAATTCTGGTTACAGGAAGTAGGATTCCTCGGTCACATTGTATCAGCCGGAGGAATTGCCGTTGACCCTGCCAAAGTGAAAGATGTAGAAGATTGGCAAGCCCCAACCACTCAAACCCAAGTTCGTGCTTTTCTCGGATTGGCGGGATATTACCGCAAATTCGTAGAAGGATTCTCTAGTATCGCCCGACCCATGACCCAATTGCTGAAGAAGGACAAGAAGTTTGAATGGACAGACAAGTGTGAAGCGAGTTTCCAAGAACTCAAAAGGAGATTGATTTCCGCCCCAATCTTGATCATGCCGGATATCACGAAGGCCTTCGATGTGTATTGTGACGCATCCAAGATTGGTCTCGGATGTGTGCTAATGCAAGAAGGCCAAGTTATATCCTATCTATCGCGACAATTGAAGCAGCATGAACAAAATTATCCCACCCATGACCTCGAACTCGCAGCCGTAGTTCTAGCCCTGAAGACATGGAGACATTACCTTATGGGAAACCGTTGTGAGATTTATTCGGATCACAAGATCCTAAAGTATATATTCACTCAGAAGGAGCTGAATATGAGGCAGAGAAGATGGATTGAGCTAATCAAGGATTACGACCTGGACATTCATTATCACCCTGGAAAAGCCAACGTAGTAGCCGATGCCCTTAGCAGATTGCCGTGCTGCTTGAACTCCATGATTTTGAAGGAGCAACCAAGTTTGCACAAAGAGATGGAAGATTTTCGAATAGAATTAGTAAGTGAAGGATTTTTGGCTAGCATAGAACTTCAGCCCACTTTGATCAGTCAGGTTAAAGAGGCGCAGAAAGGAAATGCTAGTATCGACGGAATTAAACGTCGTATCGGTACAGGCAAAGTACCCGGATTCACCGAGGACGAAGGAGTTTTGTGGTACAAAGGACGCCTTTGTGTACCAGCAGATTCTGAGTTAAGAGAAGTTATCCTGAAGGAGGCTCATGATACTCTTTATTCTATCCATCCAGGAGGAACTAAGATGTATCAAGATTTGAAAGAGCAATTTTGGTGGCATAATATGAAGAGAGAAATCGGAAGCTATATCGCCAAGTGTGATATATGTCAGCGAGTCAAGGCAGGACATCAAAGACCCGCTGGATTGTTGCAACCTTTGCAAATTCCGGAATGGAAATGGGATTCTGTAGGAATGGACTTTATCACTGGACTACCTACTTCTAGTAGGGGAAATGACTCTATTTGGGTCAAAGTGGACAGATTGTCCAAAGTCGCCCATTTCTTGCCCGTTAAAACCACCTATGAGAGTTCGAAGCTAGCAGAGTTGTACATCGCTAGGATCGTTAGTTTGCACGGAGTCCCCAAGAATATCGTATCGGATCAAGGAACTTAGTTTACCTCGAGATTCTGGAAGAAGGTCCAGGAAGGTTTAGGAACCCGCCTAGATTTCAGTACCGCGTATCACCCTCAGACCGATGGACAAACGGAGCGAGTAAACCAAATACTCGAAGATATGCTTAGAGCATGTGTGCTAGAATATGGATCCAAGTGGGAAGACTGTCTGCCGTTTGCAGAATTTTCCTACAACAATAGTTACCAAGCCATTTTGCAAATGGCCCCATTTGAATTCATGTACGGAAGGAATTGCCGCACCCCTTTGAACTGGTCGGAAGTAGGAGAGAGTCAAATTTTCGGACCCGACATCCTACGAGAAGCAGAAGAGAAGGTTCACAAGATTCGAGAGCATCTCAAGACAGCCCAATCCCGACAAAAGAGTTACGCCGACAAGAGACGTCGAGACCTCGCCTTTAACATTGGAGACTTTGTTTACCTGAAAGTGTCGCCATTGAAGGGAATGCAGCGTTTCCAACTCAAAGGAAAGTTAGCCCCCAGATATATCGGACCTTTCAAAATTTTGAACCGTCGAGGATAAGTATCATATCAACTCGAGCTACCAGAAGAGATGTCAGCAGTGCACAATGTGTTCCATATCTCGTTACTTCGCAAATGTCTCGAAGTCCCCGACAAGACCGAAGTGTTCAAGAATATCGATCATAGGACCATAGAGATCAATGATGACCTGACCTATCCCGAAGTACCCATCCGTATATTGGAGGAAGCTTTTCGAACGACCAGAACCCGAAGCATCAAGTTTCTCAAGATTCAGTGGAGCAACCACACAGAAGAGGAAGCTACCTGGGAACGCGAAGATCACATCAGGACGGAGTTTCCAGATCTCTTCAAATCCTAGGTAATCTTTTCGTCCTTTTTCAAATCTCGGGACGAGATTTTGTTTAAGGGGGGAAGGTTTGTAACATCCCAAAAATATCAAACTTAGATCAACAAAACACTAATCCTAAAGTTTAGCGTTAACAAAAACTTTTCTAAACCAATTCATGAAAGCATGTATATGTGTATGCATGAATTTTGAAATTCTTTAAAACCACCTTGTTTGTGTGATCCATTGCTTGTAAAATGTTTCTTAGGTGAAAAGAACATCATCTAAAACATTCCCCACACTTTTCCTAAAGAAAAATAAGTCAAAACCAATATATTAAGTGAATGGTCATTTTGACCAATTTAACTCCCATGCCTACTTTGGCTGTCTCAAACTTTCAAAACCTAACAGAAACTTTTCTAGATCTTTGCACCCCTTGAATGTACTCATAACAAAGTATCAAGGCCCACCTTGTGATCATCCAGAAACTTTCAAATGCATAGTTTAAATGACAACTCAAAATTGAATCTTCTTCATATGGGAAGATCCCACTTTTTCAAAACCCACTTAAACAAGCTCAATTTTCAAAACCCAAGCATCTGCAGACTCACCAGAACCAATCTAGCAAACCCACCAAAAATCATTTCAAAATTCAAAACTTGATTTCATGCGGCCATTTCATCAAACAGGTTGCAGACACAAATCAAACAAAACCACAAACACTATAGTGTGCAGTGTTTTGAGCCTAACTTGTTCCCTAGTTAGCTCTCACACAATCCAGTAGATCATCTAGCAAGGTTAGACCTGCACTAGCACCCCTGTGAGCTTGCCATTGCCATTAATGGTGAATAGCCGAGCACCTCAATGCCACCCCATAGTCTACAGCAGGCTAGAGGAAGAACTAGCCGCGCCAACCTTGTCTGGGAGGCAGCCCACCGTCCACCGCCACTGCCTGTCCCAGCCGCGAGCGTTGCCAAGCCCTGGACCACGCGCACAAGACACGCCCAGACCATGCCGAACATGCGCCAGAGCTCCACCCTCGACCACCACCCACAGACCGCGCGCCACCCTCACCGCGCGCACACACGATCACCACCGACCCAGGAGACCGCCAGACATCCCCGTTTAACGCCCCGCGCCATACAGCCACCGCCCGCCGTCGAGAACGCCGCCTCTGCCGCGCAGAGCACCGCCCGTTCCAGACCAAACCACGTCGCCCCATCCCTCGCGAGCATGTCGTTGAGCATCGCCAGGAGACACATCACCGTCCCCTACCCTTGCCCATGCCATTAGCTGCCTGTAACATCGCCTCCGACGAGCTCACCTTGCGCCCCGACGGTCCCCTCGCTCAACTATAAATAGAGGCCACCCCCGCACGATTTCTTCACACCATCTCACTCCCCTCTCCTCACTGATCGTGCCACACCATTCTCAGAGCAAGGCGAGCACCACCCCTCCGGAATTTCACTGGAGCCTGTCGCTGCCGGAGAAGAAAGGAGCCAGCGATTGGAGCCGCCCCAGGAGAAGCCACCGGTACCAGGAGGTTCGCCGTCGTCGACTTCGTCGTTCGCCCGCCTCGCCGACCCTCGCCCGTACTCTGGTGAGCTCCCAGCACCCCTCACTGGCCACGCTAGGTTTCGTTCTCGCCGGAGCTGTCTCGCGTCGACGATGACCCTCAGCCGTTGGATTAGAACCAGATCGAACGAACCACGTTGCCCCATACCGCTTCGCCCAGCCCCGTGTCACTGACGAGTGGGGACACCCACTTAAGCAGCCCGCGGGAGCACTGCGCTTAGAGGCCGGCCCGTTAGAATTTCCCGCGCAGCCCAACAATTCAAATTAAATCTTTTCTTTTTAATTTCAAACACACTTCTGTACCCAACTTCAAAAATCAACCCAGATCGATTTAGTGCACCAAATTAGATGAAACCAATTTTGTTGGAAAGGTCTGTGAATGCTTAATCCAAGCCCGTTGGATTCAAGTCATTTGGATCTGTAGATCACCCTTAGCAAAAATGACAAGGCAGAAGCTTTTCTGCATTCAAACATTTTTCAAATTTAAACCACAATAGCTTTTGAGTTGATTCCAACTCTCAAAAATCACTTTCAACCATACCTTTCAGAATATATAAAAATATATATAGGTTACTTGCAGAAATAATGTTCAAGGAATAAAAGAATGCTTCATAAGCATTTCTAGCCACTTTAATTAATTAAAATAAAAGGGTAAAACTTTGTTAAATTGTGAAACCACTTTAAATCACCTTCCCATGGACTACAACATGTGGTGATGACATGTGTCAACATGATCCCATGTTTAGTTTGGAGAATATTAAATCTTAGGTAGTTTTTCAATGAGTAGAAATTACTTTCTATAATAAGAAGACTTAAACCAATCCTTAACCTTGTAATGTTAGAGATGATGCTAGATCATCTATAGGACCCTTGTGTGTGATGATTGCAAGTAGTTAAGTATTGTTTGGTGATTGTGTACCTCGTATTTATTCATAGACGCTAGTACCGACCAAGGCTACGAGGAAGAAGGAGGATACTACGAAGAGGAAGCCGAGGAGAACTTCAACCACTGCTCTGCACAAGGCAAGCTAGTAACTATGCAAGCTTATACTGATATTGATGCAAGCTATACTAACCAAGTTTACCAATGCAAGCTAACACTTGCAAGATACTATACCTATGCAAGCGCATAAGACACCCTATTGTTGCCACAACCCATGCTTGTGATATGATTACTATATGCCCTAAGCGTATGTAACCATACCCACTTGCTAAACCAATCCTAGTTTTATGGCAAGCTTCTTACTTTATTTCGTTATCACAATTTACTTAGAGGCTACCCAAGAATTTTGGTAGATACTAGACAGTTGTGCTGAAGGTTGCATAAAGAGCATTAAATGTGGCCTAAGCTAGAAACCTTGATATCAGCTTATGGTATAAGGTTGGACTTAGTTGCAACTCCACTAGTTACCACCCCTCTATTAGTACTACCCCACCTGTAGATGCTAGTGCTAAGCATAAAACTTGATCAACTTTAGATGGGAATACTTGGTGGAAAAATGGTTATGAAAACCTTGGAATGATGGATCATTCTATTGAAATGTTTTGGACATGTGTTTCCAAACACTTGATGATTTTGGTGATGAAAATGTTGAGGCATGAGCCTTAGCCCTTTATAAAACTGATGGTTGTCTGGATGCAAAACCATTCCAATTTTATCGTACAACCACAATACCCGAATATTGGGTAGGGCTTGACTGGAAACTTATATACCTTAGTATTAGTTCCCTCACGGCCAAGGTCTGAGCTGAGGCTACCTTGTGAAGATTGTCCACCTGTGCAGTACCCAAGATGACAGTGGTCATGGTTGGGAGGCCAAACTCACAGGAGAGGTGCTTATACTAGGGAGTGTAATTGGAAGGTTAGGATTGATTATCCGCATACTGAGTATGGTGAATTCAGGATTTGTTCCTGGCGGATGTATCGAATGTTGTGGTGAAAGTGTACAATCTCTGCAGAGTGTCAAACTATTCGAATAGCCGCGTCCGCGGTTATGGACAGTTGGAGTGGCCATACTGTTCCCCCGTCAGACTTTTCAAAATTACTTGTGAACGACTTGAGACTTTGTCTTGACCACAACAGAGTTGTGACTAGAAATACAAGATCCCACTTAGGAGTTATAAAATTGTGACTAGCTTGGGAACTTAGTAGTATAAATCTGGCTTTTGCAAAACAACCCTAGAGCCTAGTGTCCTATTATCCAAAAACCCCTTTTTCTTGTTAGTATTAGTTTGCGAGTACTTAAAGAGTACTCATGGCTTTGTCCCTGGCTATTCCCATGGCCAGACTATGAAGAGGAGTACCTGGAGGATGGACCCCAGGACGGTTACGACAACTAGGATCATCTCCCATCGTCAGCATTGCCTGTGACCCCGAAGATGGAGCCTCGCCTATGCTACTGTTACTATTCCGTATTCCGCTGCTTGATGTTGTATTAAGGACTGGATCATGAGATCCCTATTTGTGTAAGAACTTATGTATCGTTGTAATGGATGAAGTACTATGGTATCCAATTCTGTTATGTCTCGCAAAAATGGTAATCCTGGGACTGCGATGTATGGCATAACAGGCATCTAGGATTGAAAAATCTGGGTGTTGACATATTATTACGTATTCCGCTGCTTGATGTTGTATTAAGAACTGGATCATGAGATCCCTATTATTGTAAGAACTTATGTATCGTTTGTAATGGATGATGTACTATATTATCCAATTATGTTATGTCTCGCAAAAATGATAATCCTGGGATTGCAATGTATGGCATAACAGGCATCTGGGATTAAAAATCCAGGTGTTGACATATGGCCATCCAACTGTCCATACCACAGACGCGGCTATTCGAATAGTTTGACACTCTACAGAGGTGGTACACTTTCACCACAACATTCGATACATCTATCAGGAACAATCCTGAATCATAATACTTGCTATGAGGATAATCAATCCTAACCTTTCAATTACACCTCCTAGTATAGGCACCTATCCTATGAGTTTGGCCTCCTAACCATGATCATCTGTCATATTGGGCACTGCATAGTTGGACAGTCACATTCACAAGGTATCCTCAGCTCACCTTGTTCCTCGAGGGAATCCATACTAAGACATATAAACTTCCAGTCAAGCTCTACCCAAATTCGGATATTGTGGTTGTACGGTAAACGTTGGAATGGTATCGCATCCGAACCCAACCATCATGTTTTATCAAAGTCAAGTCACGTACTTCCTTAACCATCATCTTCAAGTCATTGCGTCCATAACACATGTCAAAACATTTCAATAGAATGACTCATCATTCCAAGATTTTCATAATCATTTTTTCCCATCTAGGGATCAAGTTTATTTTAGCACTAGCATCTATCAAGAGGGGGTGCTACTATTTGAGGGTGATAATCAGGTGTAACTATCTACATCAAGTTCCAAGCTCTTGATGACATCAATCCAAATCTTCCACTAATCACCAATTAATTAACTACTTGAACATTTGCAAAAGGAAAGAAAGATAAAGCTTGCAGGTAAAACTGGGATTTGGTATACTCAAAATGGTAACACAGGTGTAGGCATAGGTCTATCTTGCATACTATAGCTTGCATGGTTTAGCTTATCTTGCCTTGATTGGTAAGGTGGTCGAAGTTCTCTTCCTCGTCTTCGTAGAATTCCTCCTCGTCATAGCCTGGATTGATACTAGCGTCTATAAATAAATACGAGGAACACAATCACCAAACAATACTTAAAAACTTCTATTTATCACAAAAGGGTCACACTAGATGATCTAGCATCATCTCTATCATTACAAGAAAGGGTGATAGGATTTTATTATCTTATTTTTAGAAAAGTAATATTTACTCATTGAAAAATTACTTAGGATTTAATATTATCCAAATTAAAAATATGGGATCATATTGACACATGTCATCACCATATACTCTAATACTTGGGAATGAGACTTAAAGTGGTTGGCCTTATTTATAAAGCTTAACACTATTATTTAATACTATTTAAGTGGCTAAAAATGACTATAAAGCCATTCTTTACTTTTGGTCCAAGAATATTGTATGTAAGTATGTAGATTTTTACATATTCAGAAAGGTCTTGTCAAATGTGATTTTTGAGAGTTGGAATCAACTCAAAATCACTTATGGTTGTTTTTAGAAAAATGTTTGAAGTTGAAAAAGCTACTGGCTTGTTATTTTTACCAATGATGATCCATAGTTTCAAACTGTTTGAATCCAACTGGAGTGATTAGATATTTTCATCAAATTTCAAGAAAAATTGGATTCATTCAATTTGCAGAAGTGAATCTCTCTGAATTGATTTTTAAAGTTCACTACAGAAAAGGTTTTTGAATAAAAAGAAAAAGACTAGATTTGAATTACTGGGCTCGCGCGGGAAACACTACTAGGCTGGCCCAACTACACAACGTGCATGCATCGGGCTCACTCAGGCTGGTCCCATGCGTCAGTGGGTCATCTAACACGAAGCGGTATCGAATAACATTGGCCTTACGATTACAACATGATCTACGACCGAGGTTCATCGTCTATGTTTCGCGGCTCCAGCGAGATTTTGATCTAGCTGCACGGCGAGGGTGGCTGGGGGCTTACCAGGGCTCCAGCTAGGGTTGGTGATGCGGGCGAATGAGCTTATCGATGACAGCGAGTCAAATGGTGGTCACGGCAGCTCCTGGGGTGGCTCCAATCGACGACGCCTTTCCCTCACGGCAGCGGCGGACTCTGATCAAATTCGGGCGATAGGGTGCTCTCCTTGCTCCGGGAATAGGTCAAGGGTGTTTCTGAGTAAGAGAGGAGTCGAATGGTGTGAGGATTGAGGCTGGGGAGGGGTCTTTTTATACCCTCGTGGACAAGGCAGTGCGGTATGGCAAGGGATCGTCAGCGATGTTGCGACAGGTCGAGCTAAGCATGGAGAAGGGCATGGATTGTCGCTGCTGGGTGTGGCGATCGTCATGCGAGTGGTGGTGTGACAAGGGGCGGTCCCAGTCGGTCGGGCGACGTCGGTGCTCTGTGTGGGTTCCGCGGTGTTCGTCAGCAAATGCAGTGGTCAAGGTGACACACGATGACCAATGGTCATGTCTGGGTGGTGGCTGGTGATGCCACGGTTGTGGGTACGAGCGGAGAGGTTGAGTCCAGCGTGGCTGTGCGAGGCAGCCGCGGAGCTCCGTCCTACTCTCGGAATGTCCGTGTATTAAATGGGCGTGGTCGTTCCAGTGTCTCCGCGTCTCGCCGTTGGTCAAGGGGTGGACACAGAGGGGCGATGAGGTCACGACTACTGGCTATACATTGTGGGAGAGCGAGGGGTGGCATGTGGCTTCGTGTCCATGTCCGAGTGACATGGTGAGCTCGGGTACCACTGACATTGATCAAGGTAGCGAAGAAGAGTGGCTCAATTGCATGGCTGTGTACTGGGGGAGATCGTGGGTAAGCTAGGGAAAAGAATTTGAGTCCAATTGCTGAGCAATTGATTGATCACAAACAGTAGATAGTTGGTAGTTGTACTGTGATTACCAAGTGTTCGATCAAATGGCCGCATGAACTAAATCATCACCAAATTCAATGATTTTTGGTGAGTTCTCTGATACTAATATTGGCAGTCTCTGGGTGCAATGGTTTGCCAAGGGGTGTTGATTTGAGTGGTTTTCTAAAAATGGATATCTTGATACATAAGATAGATTCAAATTTGAATTGCCACTCAAAAGAGTTTGAAAATGTTTCTGCAAGGTTGGAAAGCTTCATTGGGTTTAGTGTCACTAGGTCTAGCTAGGGGAGAAAATAAGTGGGAAAGTTTCTATTTGAGATTAGTTGCTAGAGATGCTTGAAGTGAGCTATTGGTTAACTTGGGAAGAAATGACCATTTGGTGTTAGGCTTTATATTTTCAATTTATTTTGTTTTGATCTAGTTTGGTAGTGACCTAGATGATATGGTTTTGATCTTTAAACCATTTCTCATCATTTACAACAATCATTCATGGCATTCCAAGAATTCATACACTCAAGCAATAATATTTAAATTTAATTAATAAAAGCTTTTGTTAACCCTAATATTGATTAATTAGGGAGTGATCCTCATTAATAATTTTGGGGTGTTACAAACCTACCCCCTTAAACAGAATCTCGTCCCGAGATTCTGGAAAAACTAGGAACTAAAGAGATTGGGAAACTCCGTCCTCATGTAATCCCCGCGCTCCCAAGTGACTTCTTCTTTAGTATGGTTTCTCCATTGGATCTTGAGAAACTTGATACTTCTGGTACGGGTGGTCCGGAAAGATTTTTCCAAAATACGGATGGGTTCTTCATGATAGGTCAAGTCTGGGTTGATCTCCACATCTCTGTTATTGATATTCATGAAAACTTCCATCGTTTCTGGAACTTCTAAACACTTCTGAAGTAACGAGATATGAAACACATCATGCATAGCTCACATTTATTCTGGAAGTTCTATCTGATAAGGTACCTCTCCTCGACGACTTAGAATCTTGAAGGGTCCAATGTATCTGGGTGCAAGCTTTCCTTTGAGTTGGAAACGCTGCATTCCCTTCAAAGGTGGTACTTTGAGATACACAAAATCTCCGACATTGATGGCTAGATCTCGACGTCTCTTGTCGACATAACTCTTCTCTCTGGATTGGGCGGTCTTGAGGTGCTCACGGATCTTGTGAACTTTCTATTCGGCTTCTCGTAGGATGTTGGGTCCGAAAATCTGACTCCCTCCTACTTCCGACCAATTCAGTGGGGTACGACACTTCCTTCCATACATAAACTCAAATGGGGTCATTTGCAAACTGGCTTGGTAACTGTTTTTGTATGAGATTTCTACGAAAGGCAGACAATCCTCCCATTTAGATCCATATTCCAACACACAAGCTCTCAACATATCTTCGAGTATCTAGTTTACTTGTTGTGTTTGTCCATCATTCTGCGGGTGATAGGTTCTGCTGAAATTCAGTTTGGTTCCTAATCCTTCTTGTACTTTCTTCCAAAATCTTGAGGTAAACTGGGTTCCTCGATCTGACACAATGTTCTTGGGGATTCCATGCAACTTGACTATCCTAGCACTGTACAACTCCGCTACATTCGAGCTCTGATAAGTGGTCTTGACCGGTAAGAAATGAGCTACTTTGGAAAATCTATCCACTATGACGCAAATAGAGTCATTTCCCCTACTAGATACATGCAAACCAGTGATGAAATCCATTCCAACTGAATCCGATTTCCATTCCGAGATTTGCAAAGGTTGCAAAAGTCCTTCGGGTCTCTGATGCTCCTCTTTGACTCTCTGACAGAAATCACATTTGGCTATGTAGCTTCCGACTTATCGCTTCATCTTATGCCACCAAAATTGCTCTTTCAAATCCTGATACATCTTGGTTCTTCCCGGGTGGATGGAGTAAAGAGTATCATGGGCTTCTTGCAAAATAGCTTGTTTCAACTCTCAACCTACGGGCACACATATTCGTCCTTTATACCACAGAACTCCTTCTTCATCTTCCGTAAATCTGGGTACCTTCCCTGTACCGATACAACGTTTAATTCCGTCAATACTAGCATTTCCTTTCTGATCTTCCTTTATCTGGTCTATCAAGGTGGGTTGAAGTTTGATACTAGCAAGGAATCCTTTGCTAACTAGCTCCATCCTGAAATCTTCCAACTCCTTATGTAAACTTGGTTGCTCTTTCAGAATCATCATGTTTAATCTACACGGTAGTCTACTAAGAGCATCCGCTACCACATTGGCCTTGCCGGAGTGGTAGTGAATGTCAAGGTAATAATCCTTGATTAACTCTATCCATCTCCTTTGCCTCATATTCAACTCCTTCTGAGTAAAAATATACTCCGGGCTCTTGTGATCTGAGTAAATCTCACAGTGATTACCCATAAGATAATGATGCCATGTCTTCAAGGCTAAAACAACGGCGGCTAACTCTAGGTCATGGGTGGGGTAATTCATGAAATAAGCGGGGGCATTGGTTAATCCAAAATACATGACCTTGTACTCATACAATCCATATCGTCTCATGAAAGCAGTCTTTGGAATATCCATTGCACGACTTTTTAGTTGATGATAACCAGTTCTAAGATCAATCTTAGAGAATACTCTAGCACCGGTCAACTGGTCAAACAAATCTTCTATCTTTGGCATGGGGTACTTTATCTTGATGGTGACATCATTCAACTTCCGATAATTCGTACATAAACGGGTGGCACCATCCTTCTTATCCACAAACATAACAGATGATCTCCATGGTGATGCACTTGGTTGGATCATATCCTTGCTAATCATGTCATCCAGTTGCTTCTTGAGCTCCACTAACTCATATGGGTTCATACTATATGGTCTCTGAGTTATGGGTCCAGTTCCAGGGATTAGTTCAATGATAAACTCGATATCCCGATCTTGGGGCATACCGGCCAATTCATCTGGGAACACATCGGGGTATTCACAAACTACTCTGACTTGGTCTAGGGTTGGTTGGGATAAACTCTTGTTGCACTTAAATTGACGGGGCAAGGTCTCAGACACATGCTCAACTGATACTCTGGTGCTACTGGTCATGGTTATGGCTTTCTTAGCACAATCTATAAGTCCTTGATGTTTTGACATCCAAACCATTCCTAGTACTACTTCCAAACCGTTTGTTCTGAGTACTATTAGATTGGCATAGAAATCTATTCCATGAATTCTGATAGGTACGGCCTTGCAAATCTTTCTAGCTTTGGTAGTTGACCTAGGTATTTGAACTATCATAACATGCATCAAATTTGTTGGTTGAATCTTACTAGTGCATGCAAATTCATTTGTAACAAATGAGTGCAATGGTCCAGAATCAAACAACACTCTTGCAAGTACTGAATTAATAGAAAACATACCCAGCACGACATTTGGCGCTTCCTGGGCTTCTTTAGCATTCATGTGGAACAGACGGCCAGCACGGTTGTTCGGGTTTCCTGGGGCGAATCTCTTTCTTGGTTGGACACGCTGCTGCTACTGGGAAGGTACAGTAACACTGGATGCTGCAAGAATCTTCTTGGGGCACTCATTGGAATAGTGACCTGTCACTCCACACTCAAAGCAAGTGATTGTTGACTTGTCCTTTTCGGCAACAGGTTCGACATTACTTCTAGTCCTTGGGGCAGTGTTATTATTGTGGTTGGTGGGCCTTGGAGGTGCACGATTAAAGTGATTGGGGTTTCCATGGTTGTAGTGGTTGTTGCCTCCAGGTCTTGGGTTTCCTGTGCTACAATTGGGAAAGTTCGAGCATGACATGGGTGGCCTATTGGTTCTGGGTGAAAATCCAGTAGATGAACTAGGGAGATACTTTGGGGTATGGTGGGGTCCAGGTTGGTGCATCATATGACGCTTACGGTTTTCAGTAGCTTGGTTGATCTTTCCTTCCATCTGGATTGCTGAATCAACTAAAGCTTCCAGATCAGCAAACGGGATATTGACTAACACCATCTGCATCTCATCATGCAAACCATTCAGAAATCTCTCATTTTTCTTGGCTTCAGTTCCAATATCATCAGGGGCATACCTAGATAGAGACATAAATCTATCGTGATACTCTACCACAGTCATCCTTCCCTGCTTCAGTTCCTTGAATTTATCCCTCATCCGCAGAATCAAACCCGATGGCACATGGGTTCGTCCGAACTTGAGTTTGAATTCATCCCAAGTCATCATCTGTCCTCCATTCATGGTACGGGTGCAATTCCACCATGCTCTTGCAGAACCAGCCAGATAGTGGGTGGCGAACAGTACTTTCTCGGCTTCCTCTACTCCGGCTACTTCCAAGTTGTTCTCCATAGTCTACAGACAGTCATCGGCATCTAAGGGATATTCTGACTTACTAAAGATAGAGGGATTGGTGTTCTGTAAGTTCTTAATAATTTTGGATCTATGATGATCCTGCTTTCTAGGGCCTTGTTTGTCATGGGATAGTTGAGCAATATGTTGAAGAGTGGCTAGGTTGGCTTGACGCTCGGTCCTACCGGCTTCTCGGTCGGCTACTAACATTTGCAAGATTTGGACCATCGGATCTTGAGATGAGTTGCTCCCTCTACGAGGCATCTGATGATTGAGATAGATCATGAGACAAGAGGGAAATTTTTCTACGGTTTAGGTGTTTGGTTTAAAAGTTTTTAATCTTTTGAGTAAGGCTAAGGTTTGAAAGCCAACAACTCATTCTCATTCATTTTCAAAGTCACGCCATACAAGCAACTCATTCCAACACATCACAAAAACAAACAGATGGTTTTAAGAACCATTCTGGAAAGCTACGATATAGTGGGACTACATACAACTCACACCTACGATAGTTCCCAAGTGATACTACTCATCAGAACCGGTGGATTCTTCATCATCAATGAAGTCGCGGTCCTCATCATCAGTGTGGTATTCCTAATCCATGTCCTGCAAGTAGTCATCATCATCACTGAGATACAAGTAGGTATAACCACGGATATCTTCCCCTTCGTTCTACCTCTCCTCAAGATGCATGTCCCGATCATGAATGGTATCTGTCACATCCCAAAATTTTCCAACTTTTGTAATGTGAAAATAAATAAACAAAATAAATAATTGTTGAAATTTAGGGTGAAAAGAAATTTTTTATTTTAAAAGCAAACTTAAAATCCCATCTTGAACAAACTTGAGTAAAATTTGAACCCAACTAAATTCAAATCAAGTAAAATGCATTCTTCATGATTGCATTTGGAAGTTTAAACACTTGAGAAATAAACCAAAACCCTAAAACCCTAATAAAATAAAATCATTTCCAAGATATCTCTAAGACCATGGTTTTGATCCATATAGAATTTTGTCAACAAACATTTACAAATGATAAATAATGACAAATAAAAATATTATAAAACCATAGAAATTGATTTCATTCAATTTGGAACTATAGATAAAATCTTATGAAATTAATAAGATAAGGGAATTGAATTTCCAAAGCTAATAAAGAACTTATCTAGAAATCCATACCAAATGGTTAGAAAATAATCCTAAAGATATTTAAAAAGGATAAACAAATATTAAATAAGATTTTACAAATTGGAATCACCAAATTTGGATCTATAAATAAAAAGATATGGATTTTATAAGATAAAGATAGAAATATTAAATGAGGAATATTTAAAGGCCAAATTAAATCTTGACCTAATCCATAAGCAAATGAAATAAATATAATCCAAATCCAAATAAAATAATGGATAAAGAATTTTCAAATTAAATAAAATGACATTAACAAAATTCCATTTCCATTTGAATAAAGACAAAATCCCTATTAGAAATGATTAATTAAATCATGGGAAAATAATATTTGGAATTTACCCAAGTGGAATAAAAGTTGTTTAATTAACTTAAATAAGATCAAAGAAATCTTCCAAATAAAATTTATGGAATTAAAACTATATTTAATTTCATTGGAATAAAGACAAATACCCAATTTTAAATGATTAATAAATCATATTAAAATCATTCCAAATAATTCAAGTTGAATTATTTGACACCCAAACAAACAAATAAAATCTACCGAAAGGATTTGGAAAGATTTAGATTTCAAATGGAGTTTGAAAAACATTATTAAATCTTATTTGAATTAATACAAGGGCCTATTTTAATTATTTAATATTCCCTAAAAAGAATAAATATATTATTCTAAATTTGACTTCAGAATCTGTTAGTAAGCAGTGTTTGATTATTCACAAAGTTTGGTTGAAGTTTGAAATCAAATTGTTGTTTGAAAAGTTTAAACAAAATCAAAGCAGATAAATAGGAAAAGAAAAGGAAAAACAAACCGGTACAAAAAAATGAAACAAGCAACAGCCCAGCAAACCCAACCCACTGGCCCAGCAAGCCCATCTCCCCAACCCCCGCAGTGAACCGTTTTTCACTCGCGAATTGACCCGCACAGTGGCTGACAACCAGAACCCACCTCCTCTTTCTCTCTCTCACTGTCAACTAGACCCCACCGGTCAGATGGTCGTCTCCACCCCGCCGCTAACCACGCCCGGCCGTTCTATCGCCGTTTCTTCGATTGATTACGCGGTAATGACGCCATTTAACAGCCCCCGCAACTTCGCCCTCTTAAGCGCCTCTACCTCCTCTCCGTTTCCCCCTCAACCTCCCATCCACGAGCGCCCCCAGGCTGCCTAATTTTGCACTACACCGCCACTGTCTCCGACAAGATCTCCTAGCAATTCCGGCCAGAACCCTCACCCCCGCAAGCCCTGCTTCACGCGAGAGTTATCCCCAGCCTCTCGCGCATCTCCATGTGCTTTCCGTTCATCCGCGCGAGCACCGTGAGCTCGGCAACGTCTTCCCAGAACCAGCGCCGCCGTCTGTCTCCAACTTTGGCAACGTCTCCCCGGTAAACCTGACCGCCCCTCTCTTTCCCATGGACACTATAATGATCGACATGCCCTTGCGGACCTAACGGTGTCTTCCCTTTGTCCTAGGGTGCCCTCCATCCTCGCCTCCGACGACAAACAGAACATGCCCGATGCTGCGACAACTCCGGCGAGCGATTGTCGTCCACTCAGAGCGCCCCTCGACAAGCGACGACCATGTTGAGCATCAGCGAAGCAAGGTGAACCTGGTAAATCCCTTCCCCATCGCCCTTGATTCCTAAATCGCCGGCTCCGCCGCCGTCTGACCACGCCGCCGCCAACCGCCGCCGCTAGCGCCGCTCATATATGGTTAGACCCCTGTACACCGTTGGATCTAGATCGCGTGGTTAGAATAGAGTCACTTAAGTGAAACGGTATGGAGCGATCTGTGCCGCATGATCCCATTTTAATCCAACACCTCGCAACGCTTGATCCGCACGAACCGTTATCGTCCAATGAGAAACAGCCACGTGGCCAACCCTTTGATTTAAAAACAGAAACATTTCTATTAGTGGTATGATTTTGTAAAATCCATAACTTTTGATCCACACGTCCAAATTTTGCAAATTTTATATCAATGGAATCAGAAAGACAAACCCTATCCAACCATGCACTTTTTTTAGTAAATTTCTTCTGGTAAATTGGTTGTTTTTGCAGAAACTTGTGTAGGCATAATTTGAATATAAAATTCATCCTAAAATTATTTTTGTGAGAAAACCTTTGGGAAAATGGATTGTTTGAACCTACTGACCTTAGAAACCAACTCATGGATTTTAAAATGTATTTGGTAAAGCTAAATAGTAAATATTTGATTTAAAGCATTTCTAGTCAAATAAAAATGTTGTTTATATGTAAAAAAATACTTTTTGGAGAAAAATATTTGGGAAATGTTTTGATTTAAACTCTCTGACCCTAAGCACAAAGTTTTATGATTTAAAAATATATTTTGTGAACCCTATAAAAATTATTGTTTTGCTAAAGGCATTTTCAACCACACAAAATATTGATTTGGTTTAAAAATGGCTTATAGGTAAAATCTTTTGCAAATGGTTTTGCCACTTTTATAAAATGACCAATAAGTGTTTTAGAATGTTTATAACCTACTAGAAACCACTTTTCCAAATAAAACAATCTTTAGCATGCTTGCATGCATTGCTTTGTTTCTTTTATTTTATGTGATGTTTGCTTGAATGGTAGATTGAATTTTTGCTTGCTTGATTGAATTGTAGTGGAATTTGAAGAGTGTGAATATTGCAAGATCAAGGAGTGAACTTATATTATCTATCAAAAATGCAAGTGGTGCTTCATGATTTTATTCCTATGTTTTTCAACTATGCACTAGAAATATTTTGTATAGGACTTGCATGAATATTTTAATCTATATGCTATGCTTGGGAAATCCTAGTAGTTGTAGAATTGCTAGAAATTCTAAGTTAAGATTCTTATCAATACCATTTCTTAGCCTATCTAGTAGCAACCAAGGGTGGTTATATATTCATACTATGAGAAAGTATTTCTAAGTCTTTGGACTTGTGTTTTTGCTTAATAAAACAACTAAGTGAATGAAACACCTGGGTGGAATGGAAAGAATGGATTGTGTTGAGTGGTTACACAAGGCCCATTTCTATGGTTTACCTTGTGTATCTCACTTGTGGAAAGCCACCCAGGAACAAAGGGATTTGAGATGCCATATGTCAAGAAGCTTCAAGTGCAGCCACTTGGCATTATGGGCTCTGCCTGGATCATATAGGTTGCAATAACTTAGCCAAATGGACAGTTGGTGGTAGGGGTTTGATAGGTTGGAGCGCGTCCATTATGGTATAAGGGAAGGCTTCTAAAAGATCTTGTCTTGGTGAAACCAAGTCTTGTGGGGAAAGTGCACCACCTCTGTAGAGTGTAAAATCTAAGTACTTAGCCATGTCCCTGGTAAAGGACAATTTGAGCATCAAGACATGGAAGCTATCAAGAATCTCCTCATCCCAGTTTCTAAGTTAAAAACTTGTGGTTGAACAAGGTTTGAAGGATCACCAATTTCTATTGGGAGATGCCTTGGGTGATTTTGTCAAGAAAAAACTTAGTGTTTTCAAATGAGAAGGAAAATCTATTTTGAGCAAAGCAAGCCTAAGCTCCACTTAGCCAAATGCATATACATGATAGACTCCACTATACTACCATAGTATCACTTGCCAATACAATTCAAATGTATTGACCCTTGTGGCTGTAACTTATTATGTTGCAGGTTTGTTTGATGTTAGTGAAGTGTGTTGATTAGGATTACAAGTCTACAACCAACATGACTGCCTGTGGCACTTTGAAGATGAAGGACCCCATGCTATTGTTATATTCTGCTGCATTGTAATGAGATATCCAAATGAGCTATGCAAGATGTAATAAATTATTTTATTCCTGGTTATAAAGTTGTATAATGACCTTTGTTTCTTGATATTACATCTTAACTGTGGATGCTAGATATTGATCCAGGGACTAGCATTGTAAACACAGGGATCTCTACCTTATTGAAGGTTGGGACCTCTACAGTATCCTCCAAGTCTGACACTTTGTGACGAAGGAGAGCAATGATGCGATCCTTCTTGTCACGCAGACGGCAAAGTGACTTGCGCTCCTTCACAAGGATGGCGAAGTTCTGGTCCTTCTTGGCGGCAGCAAGTTGATTCTCGTTGGCGGCAGCATGTGCATTGTCCAGCTCTTTCTGACTCTCATGGAGCATGAAGGCATGGTGGTCCACATGTTGCTTCAACTCAGGGTGGACTGGCAGCTCCAGGGGTTGTCCATTGGATTCACTTCTGGCATAGTGAGCAAAGTGTGTACCGGCGATCTTGTTGATATTTTTTCCACATAGTCGGGCAAGTGCTTCCTGCATTGCTCTGGCCAGTCCATCTATCCAGTTGTTCTCTCTGATGGTGAAATGGATATTCTCTGATGTAGGTGGCTCCATCTTTCCGCGATGATCGGCAACTATCAGCCATTGCAGCTCCCCTCCGGGGTGATCATGGAGTTGGGCTCCATAGAACTCTGGATGCGGGTGCTCTAGAAATTCCGCAAGCTGACTCAGGTTGTTCTCAAAGATGAGACTTCCTCCGTTGCCCAACTGATAGAACTTGCTGTAGGCGTAGTCCATCTAAAAGCAATTTGAGAGGATTAAGTTAGAGAAGTGATCAAGTGTGCAAGATTTTAGGTAATGTTGCAAAACATTTAAGGAACATATGACTCTCTTTTGAAAAGAATTTCAAGGGTAAGAGTGAGAATAGGTTTTCAAAGATACTCACTTTCTTGGTTTTGGAAACTAAGTTTTTCTGACATCCATGCTTACTAGGGTCTCCTATGGTAAGGATGGCTCTGATACCACTTGTCAACACCCGGATTTTTAATCCTAGATGCCTATTATGCCGTACATCGCAATCCCAGGATTACCATTTAACGAGACATAACAGATTGGTACCATAGTTCATCATCCATTACAAACCATAAAGGTCTTACAAATAGTTGATCTCATGATCAAGTCTGATTACAATCAAACTAGCGGAATAATAATAATAATAAGGGTAGCATGGTCGGGGCTCCATCTTCAGTGTCACAGGCAATGCTAACGATGGGATATGATCCTAGTTATCATAAGCGTCATGTTGTCCATCATCCTCGTAGTCTCCTTCATAGTCTGGCCATGGAAATAGCCAGGGACAAAGCCATGAGTACTTTGAAGTAGTCACAAACTTTCACTGAAGCAGTAGGGCCATTCTAGTAGGAATCCTAAGATCTAGGTTTATTTGCCATAAACCAATTTTATTTCAACCAGTGTCTAGTAATAAAAGATAACTTTAGTGGTCTAGGTTACCTAGGTGGGAACCTAGCTTAATCTCCACAACTTGTGGGGTCAAGTCAAACTCATCTTTCAAGGCACGGGTCATTTTGGAAAACATCTGACAACAGAACAGTATGGGCATCCAACTGTCCATAACCGCAGACACGGCTATTCGAATAGTTTGACACTTTATAGAGGTGGTACACTTTCACCACAACATTCGATACATCCGTCAGGAACAATCCTGAATCATCATACTTGGTATGCGGATAATCAATCCTAACCTTTCAGTTACACCTCCTAGTATAGGCACCTCTCCTATGAGTTTGGCCTCCCAACCATGACCATCTATCATCTTGGGCACTGCATAGGTGGACAGTCACATTCACGAGGTAGCCTCCGCTCACCTCGTTCCGCGAGGGAACACATACTAAGACATATAAACTTCCAGTCAAGCCCTACCCAAATTCGGGTATTGTGGTTATACGGTAAACGTTGGAATGGTATCACATCCGAACCCAACCATCATTTTTTATCAAAGTCAAGTCACATACTTCCTTCACCAGCATCTTCAAGTAATTGTGTCCATAACACATTTCAAAACATTTCAATAGAATGACTCATCATTCCAAGGTTTTCATAACCCTTTGTTCCTATATAGGGATTAAGATTATTTTAGCACTAGCATCTATCAAGAGGGGGTGTTACTATTTGAGGTTGCTAATCATGTGTAACTATCTACATCAAGTTCCAAGCTCTTGATACCATCAATCCTAATCTTCCACTAATGACCAATTAATTAACTACTTGAACACTTTACAAAAGGAAAGAAACATAAAGCTTGCAGGTAAAACTGGGATTTGGTATACTCAAAATGGTAACAAAGGTGTAGGCATAGGGCTATATTGCATAGTATAGCTTGCATGGTTTAGATTAGCTTGACTTGATTGGTAAGGTGGTCAAAGTTCTCTTCCTCGTCTTAATAGAATTCCTCCTCATCGTAGGCCGGATTGATACTAGCGTCTATAAATAAATACGGGTACACAATCACTAAACAATACTTAACTATTTCTATTTATCACACAAGGGTCACACTAGATGATCTACAATCATCTCTATCATTACAATAAAGGGTGATAGGATTTTATTTATCTTATTTTTAGAAAAGTAATTTTACTCATTGAAAAGTTACTTAGGATTTAATATTCTCCAAATTAAAAATATGGGATCATATTGACACATGTCATCACCACATACTCTAATACTTGGGAATGTGATTTAAAGTGGTTGGCCTTATTTATAAAGCTTAACACTATTATTTAATACTATTTAAGTGGCTAAAAATGACGATAAAGCCATTCTTTACTTTTAGTCCAAGACTATTGTATGTAAGTATGTAGATTTTTACATATTCAGAAAGGTCTTGTCACATGTGATTTTTGAGAGTTGGAATCAACTCAAAATCACTTACGTTTGATTTTAGAAAAATGTTTGAAGTTGCAAAAGCAACTGGCTTGTTATTTTTACCAAGGGTGATCCATAGTTTCAAACTGTTTGAATCCAATAGTAGTGATTAGAGATTTTCATCTATATTAATGAAAATTTGGATTCATTCAATTTGGTGCAGTGAATCTCTCTGAATTGATTTTTAAAGTTCACTAGAAATAAGGTTTTTGAATCAAAATAAAAATACTAGATTTCAATTACTGGGCTCGCGCGGGAAACACTATTAGGCTGGCCCAACTGCACAGCGCGCGCAACAGGCTCACTTAGGCTGGTCCCACACGTCAGTGTGTCATCTATTGCGAAGCGGTATCGACTAACGTTGGCCTTACGATTACAACATGATCTATGGTCGAGGTTCGTCGTCTACGGTGCACGGCTTGGGCGAGATTTTGACCTAGCGGCAAGGCGAGGGTGGCTGTGGGCTTACCAGGGCTCCAGCCAAGGTTGGCGATGCGGGCAAATGAGCTTGTCGACGACGGCGATTCGAATGGCGGTCACGGCAGCTCCTTTCCCTCACGGTAGTGGCGGACTCCGATCAAATTCCGGCAATAGGGTGCTCGCCTTGCTCCGGGAATAGGTCAGGGGTGTTTTCGAGTGAGAGAGGAGTAGAATGGTGTGAGGATTGAGGCTGGGGGAGGGGTCTATTTATACCCTCACAGGAGAGTCAGTGCATAATGGCAAGGGCTCGTCGGCGACATTGCTATAGGTCGAGCTAAGAATGGAGAAGGGCATGGGTCGACGCTGCTGGGTGTGGCGATCGTCATGCGAGTGGTGGTGCGACAAGGGGCGGTCTCAGTCGGTCGGGCAACGTCGATGCTCTGTGCGGGTTCTGCGGTGTTCGTCAGCAAGTACGGTGGTCAAGGGGACGCACGGTGACCAATGGGCATGTATGGGCGGTGGCTGGTGATGCCATGGTTGCGAGTACAGGCGAAGAGGTCAAGGTGCAGCGTGGCTGCGCGAGGCGGCTTCGCCGTTGGTCGAGGGGTGGACATAGAGGGGCGGTGAGGTCACGGCTACTGGCTAGACATCATGGGTGAGCGAGGGGTGGGTTGTAGCTTCGTGTCCATGTCCGAGTGACATGGTGAGCTCGGGTACCACTAGCATTGATCAAGGTAGTGAAGAAGAGTGGCTAAAATTTCACGGCTGTGTACTGGGGGTGATCGTGGGTGATCTAGGGCAATTAATTTGAGTGCAATTGCTAATAAATTGATTGATCACAAATAGTAGATAGTTGGTAGTTGTATCACCAAGTGTTTGATCAAATGGCCGCATGAACTAAATCATCACCAAATTCAAAGATTTTTGGTGAGTGCTCTGATACTAATCTTGGTAGTCTCTGGATGCAATGATTTGCCAAGGGGTGTTGATTTGAGTGGTTTTCCAAAAATGGCTATCTTGATACATAATATAGATTCAAATTTGAATTGCCTCTCAAAAGAGTTTGAAAATGTTTCTGCAAGGTTGGAAAGCTTCATTGGGTTGTGTGTCACTAGGTGTAGAAAGGGGAGAAAAAAATGGGAAAGTTTCTGTTTGAGATTAGTTTCTAGAGATGCTCAAAGTGAGCTAGTGGTTAACTTGGGAAGAAATGACCATTTGGTATTAGGCTTTATATTTTCAATTTCTTTTTATTTGATCTGGTTTGGTAGTGACCTAGATGATATGGTTTTGATCTTTAAACCATTTCTCATAATTTACAACAATCATTCATGGCATTGCATGCATTCATACACTCAAGCAATAAGATTTAAATTTAATTAATAAAAGCTTTTGTTAACCCTAATCTTGATTAATTAGGGATTGATCCTCATTAATAATTTTGGGGTGTTACAAATTCGACTCAGGACGTCGAGGTCTTAGATGAGTTGAATTCCAGTGCTTGTAAGTTATGTACCGAACACGTCCGTCAGGATTTTTCATCGTGCCTGTTGACATAGTATGTTACTAGCAGAGCGCAGTCAGGTGCATTACCAGGTCATCAGATGATATCTGTAGGACTTATTTTTGCATCGTAGACACAGTATCCGAAGGTTTATCACCGCGGAGGTGTTTCATGTGACCAAGGATATTGCTTCTCACTTAGTGTTAATTTGGGAAAAGTTGCCAAAAAGATTTTTATCATACGTGATCCGTAGGATCTCATTCGAATAATTCATAGGATGCGCGACCAGCGCTCCCTATGGAAGTATCCTTTGAGTGGTTCTTCGAGTCATAGACTCGAGTGGAGACTTTATTTATGTGAACGTCATCCACGTTAATGTTTTTTTGACTGCGCGACCAGCGCACCCTATAAGAGTAGCCCCCGAGTCCATAGTAGAGTCGCAGACTCGACGTAGGACTCAAAGATATCTTCAAGGCATTTTGACAACTGTAATTTCTTAGGTGCGCGGCCAGCGCTCCTGATTGGAGTAGCCCCTGAGTAGTTGGTTAAGTCGTAAACTCGAGTAAGTACTTTCGTTCTGTCGAAAATTTCCAACCGTTGTTGGCTTTGCTTTTGATGACGTCATTGTTGATGCTTGGTGAGCTCAACCGTCGGCGGGAGTAGAGACGATGCAACGGGACGATCGTTGGTCCCACCTTCTAACGCGAATTTGACTAGTCACGTGTTATTTTGGCAAAAATTACGGCACATCCTCGATTCCTGTTCGTAGTGGGCGGCGTGTTCACGACGGTTCGGTCGTGTGCTGACACATGTATGGTGATATGTAAGGTACGCGTTAGGGCTTCTGCATCGACGGCCCCACTTCATCTTTTCCGCCCTTTTATACTATGGGGAAAAGATAGGAGTTTTTACCCCTTTGCCATTTGTGCTCATCTTCTCCATTGCTACCATTTCTAGTGCTCGTGCTTGCGCTGCGTGATGGACATCCTTCACATTTTCCCTTTGTTGTTTCTCCGCTTGCATCGCCACCCTCGTTGCGCCAGCAAGATGGGCAAGTCGAAGAAAAGCTCCTCCGCTGCAGTGGGTTCAAGCCCTACCGGCTCCACCAAGAAGGTTGTCGCTCCCAGCCGTACCACCAATGGTGGGTAGCGGCGGACACAGATGAGGGATGCGGACCTGCTCAAGATGTGCGAAGCTGGCCTGATCTCCAAGAACAAGGGCGACGCCATCCTTCCTGATCAGGAGGTAATTCCATTCCCACCCGAAGGGTTTCAGGTCATGTTTTATGTTTTTATTGTTCGTGGCCTTTCTTTGCCTGCCCGCAATTTTCTTCTTTGGCTTCTTTTTCTCTATGGGCTACAACTCCATAAGTTGTACCCCAACTCTCTTCTTCACATCACGTGTTTCATCATGCTTTGCGAGTGCTGGCTCGATATGGATCCTCACTTTGGCCTCTTCCGGAGACTTTACTCTGTGAAGAGGAAATCTGGCACTGATGGTGTTTATCCATTAGGTGGGTGCGGGATTTCCATCCGCCCCAATGTCCAGTTCTTCTCCTTTCATATTTGCGAGTCCGTCCAGCAGTGGCAGAACAAATGGTTCTATATCCACGATGCCAAGCTAGACGACCAACATTACGGGATCGCCCCCTTCGACTTCTCCCAGAAGATCACCCGAAAGCACTCATGCTCAAACGGCATCATGGAGGGTGAATCCGAAGAGGTGGAGAAGTTATATCGGCGGGTGGAGGCGCTCCAATTGACTCCAGTCAAGGAGGTTAACAGTGTTGACATATTCGCACCTTCCTCAAGCGTCGGGTGCAGCTGCTCCATGTGAGGGTGCATTCGATGTTCTTTTATTCTGCCCCCAACGACGCGACGGGAGTTATGTCAAAGGAAATGTCCTCCGCTGACCTGGATAGGGAGCTTCGACCTCTTCTGAAGCACAAGGCCGATGTGGAGCGGCCGGGGAAGTCTCTGGCTTCCCCCTTTCGCGCAAATTAGGAAGTTCCTCAGGTGAAAACATGTGGTTGCATGTAATTCTCTTCATATGCTCATTGCTTGCTATATTTTTTGACTGATCTTTTATTTTGTTGTTCATTCGTAGGACGTCAAGGTAGAAGGCATGATGTCGCATCTGCCTGAATAGTTTGAGGATGCGCCAGATGGTGGGGACGCAGAGTCTGAGTGTAAGCTCCTATCACATCCCAAAATTTTCCAAATTTTGTAATGTGAAAAATAAATAAACAAAATAAATAATTGTTGAAATTTAGGGTGAAAAGAAACTTTTTGATTCTAAATGCAAACTTAAAATCCCATATTGAACAAACTGTGGTTAATGTTTGAATCCAAACTATATTCAAGTCAAGTGAAATGCATTCTTCATAAATGCATCTGGAATTTTAAACACTTGGAAAATAAACCAAAACCCTAAAACCCTAAAGGAATAAAATCATTTCCAAGATATCTCTAAAACAATGGATTTGATCCATATGCAATTTTGTCAACAAACATTTATAAATGATCAAGGATGACAAATAGAAATATTATAAAACCATATAAATTGGTTTCACTTAATTTGGAACCATAAATAAAATCTTATGAATTTATAAGATAAGGGAATTGAATTTCCAAAGCTAATAAAGCACCTATCAAGAAATCCATACCAAATGGTGAGCAAATAATCCTAAAAGATATTTAAAAGGATAAAAAAATATTAAATAAGATTCTAGAAATTAGAATCACCAAGTTTGCATCTATAAATAAAAGATATGGATTTTATAAAATAAAGATAGAAATATTAAATGAGGAGTATTTAAAGGCCAAATTAAATCTTGACCTAATCCTTAAGCAAATGGAATAAATATAATCCAAATCCAAATAAAATGATGGATAAAGAATTTTCAAATTAAATAAAATGGCACTAACCAAATTCCATTTCCATTGGAATAAAGACAAAATCCCTATTAGAAATGATTAATTAAATCATGGGAAAATAAGAATTTACCCAAGTGGAATAAAAGTTATTTAATTAACTTAAATAAGATCAAAGAAATCTTCCAAATAAAATTTATGGAATTAAAACTATATTTAATTTAATTGGAATAAAGACAAATACCCAATTTTAAATGATTAATAAACCATATTAAAAACATTCCAAATAATTCAAGGTGAATTATTTGACACCCAAATAAACAAATAAAACCTACTGAAAAGATTTCAAAAAAAATTTAGATTTCAAATGGAGTTTGGAAAACATTATTAAATCTTATTTGAATTAATGCAAGGGCCTATTTTAAATAATTATTATACCCTAAAAAGAATGAAAGGTTTATTCTAAATTTGACTTCAGAATGTATTATTAATAAGAATTTGAATACACACAAAGTTTGATTGAAGTTTGATTTCAAATTGTTGTTTGAAATAATTAAACAAAATCAAAACAGAATAAAAGAAATGGAAAAGAAAAATGATCAGAACAAAAAGAAGCCAGCCCAACCCGGCAGACCCAGTCCAGGCCCAGCTAGCCCATTTACTTCTTCCCCGCAGGAAAACGATTCACACCAAAGTTTTAACCCGCAGAGCCTATGACTGCCCGGACCCACTACCACTCTCTCTCTCTCACTCCCGCCAGACCCCACCTGCCCCGTCAACGTCTTCAACCCCGCGATGACCTCGCCCCCCACCTCGCCGGCAGTTTCTTCCCGTTAAAGCCTGAGTAAATTCACAGCATTGACGCAGCCATTACCGCCTGCGACCATGCACTATTAAGCGCCTGTACCTCCTCTCCATTTTCCCTCTCTCGCCCCTCCCTTTCTGCCTTCAGGCCGTCCCAATTCATCTCCACACCGCCACTGCCTCCGACGTCTTCCGGCGACGATTCCGGCCAAACCCCATCGCCCCTCGCCTCCTCGACCACACGAGCACACTCTCCATCGCCAGGCGCGTCTCTCGGTACCTCCCTCTCGCCCGCGCGTGCCCTGTATCCTCGGGAACATCATCGACTGAGCTCCGCCACCGTCTGCTCGAACTCCGGCAACCATCCCGCGTAAGCCCCAGCTTCCTCTCTCCCTCTGTTTGATACGTGTGTGATCCCCAGCATCATGCGCACCTAACGCAACCCTTTTCACCTCTTAGCATGGCCCATAACTTTGCCTCCGTCTCCAACAGAGAGCAACCGACGCCGCCTCTCTCTCCGACGAGCAATCATCGTCGACTCCGTACGCCCCTTTGCCAACCGAGCACACGTCGAGCATCCCCTCGCCACGGCGATTTTGGTGAGCTTCTCCCCTACTCCTATCGCCTCCTGTAACTCCGGCAACTTCACCGCCAGACCACGCCGACGCCTGTCGCCGCCGCTAGCGCCGCCCGTTTAGGGTTAGTGGCTTTAGGCCGTTCGATTTAGATCCCGCAGATACGATAGATCCACTTAAACGAAGAGGTACGAGTGTCTCTGTCCCACACAATCTGTTTTGGATCCAACGCACCAGAAAGGCTGATCCAACCGAAGCGGTACCAGCCTAACAGAACACGACGCGTGGCCCAGAGTTGATTTAAAACAGAAATTATGTTCTATTAGATGTTCAATTTTGTAAAATTCATAACTTTCAAACCACACGTCCAAATTTTGCAAATTTTATATCAATGGAATCAACAAGACAAGTACTTTCCAACCATGAACTTTGTTTAGTAAATTGCTTCTGTTAAAATGATTGTTTTTTCAGAAACTTGTGTAGGCATATTTTCAGTATAAAATTATTTCTAAAATTATTTTGGTGATAAAATATTTGGAGAATGGTTTTTTTTGAACCTACTGACCATAGAAATCAATTTGTGGTTTCAAAAACATATTTTGTGAAGCAAAAGAATAAATCTTTGTTTTAGACCATTTCTAGTCAAATAAAAATGTTGTTATATGTTAAAAATACTTTTGGAGTAAAATCTTTGGGAAATGTTTTCATTTAAACTCTCTAACCCTAAACACTAAGATTTATGTTTTGAAAACATATTTTGTGAACCCTATAAAAGTTATTGCTTTGCTAAAGGCAATTCTAAGCACATAAAACATTGATTTGGTTTAAAAATGGTTTATAGGTAAAATCTTTTGCAAATAGTTTTGCCACTTCATAAAATGACCAATAAGTGTTTTAGAATGATTATAACCTATTAGAAACCAGTTTTGTAAATAAAACAATGTTTGGCATGCTTGCATGCATTGTTTTGTTTCTATTATTTTATGTGATGTTGCTTGAATGGTAGATTGAAATATTGCTTGCTTGATTGAATTGTAGTGATTTGAAGAGTGTGAATATTGCAAGATCAAGGAGTGAACTTATATTCTCTACCAAAAAGGCAAGTGATGTTTCATACTTTTTTCCCAATATTTTCACTATGCATTAGTCATATTTCTAAAGTAGGACTTGCATGAAATTTTTGATAAATATAAACTATGCCATGGGAAATCCTAGTAGATGAAACCTTAGTAAAATTTCCTAAGTTAAGATTCCTACTACTATCATGCTTAGCTTAGCTAGTAGAAAACAAGGGTGGAATATATTCATACTATGGAATATTTCTAAGTCAAGGACTTGTGTTTTGTTTAATAAAACAACTAAGTGAAAAAATCACCTGGGTGGAATGGAAGGAATGGTTTTTGTTGAGTGGTTACACAAGGCACATTTCTATGGTTTACCTTGTGTATCTCACTTGTGGATGGCCACCCTGGAACAAAGAGATTTGAGATGTCAAATGTTGAGAAGCTTCAAGTGCAGCCACTTGGCATTATGGGCTCTGCCTGGATCATATAGGTTGCAATAACTTAGCCAAATGGACAGTTGGTGGTAGGGGTTTGATAGGTTGGAGCGCGTCCATTCTGGTCTAAGGGAAGGCTTCTAAAAGATCTTGTCTTGGTGAAACCAAGTCTTGTGGGGAAAGTGCACCACCTCTGCAGAGTGTAAAATCTAAGTACTTAGCCATGTCCCTGGTAAAGGACAATTTGAGCATCAAGACATGGAAGCTATCAAGAATCTCCTCATCCCAATTTCTAAGTTAAAATTTTGAGGTTGAACAAGGGTTGAAGGATCACCAATTTCTATTGGGAGATGCCTTGGGTGATTTTGTCAAGAAAAAACTTAGTGTTTTCAAATGATAAGGAAAATCTATTTTGAGCAAAGCAAGCCTAAGCTCCACTTAGCCAAATGCATATAGATGATAGACTCCACTATACTACCATAGTTTCACTTGCCAATACAATTCAAATGTATTGACCCTTGTGGCTGTAACTTATTATGTTGCAAGTTTGTTTGATGTTAGTGAAGTTTATTGATTAGGATTACAAGCCTACAACCAACATGACTGCATGTGGCACTTTGAAGATGAAGGACCCCATGCCATTGTTATATTCTGTTGCATTGTAATGAGATAGCCAAATGAGCTATGTAAGATGTAGTAAATTATTTTATTCCTAGTTATAAAGTTGTATTATGACCTTTGTTTCTTGATATTACATCTTAACTGTGGATGCTAGCTATTGATCCAGGGACTAGCATTTCAGTCAGAGGGATCCTTACCTTTATAAGGGGAGGGATCTTACAGATGGTATCAGAGCACTGTGTTGCCTGTAGGATTGTAACCCTAGGATTGGACAAAACCCCTTAGAAAAATAGGAGTTGTATTTATGCCAAAACTTACTTACAAACAGTCTTGTAAACTCTTTCCTCTACCTTTTGTTTTTAACTCCACATCTCATCTATTTCAAACTTGATGGACAAAGCCTTATGCATGAACAAAGACTTCAACTTTATTTTCACCAAGGACTTCAACTTGGATATCACTAAGGACTACAAGTGAGACAAGAAATATTACTCAAGACTTGAAGACTAAGGAAACACAACTTAGAAGAAACCATCATCACCTTTGAAGTTTGTGACCAAGACACAATTATTCTCCAAGGATACAAAGATCTTGTTCATAGCAACCAAGAAGGATGGATTGCTCTCAAATGAACCATATAGTTGGACCACCATATTTAGATTAAACCAAACACACCAAGTGTGGTGTAGCAAAATTATTTTGTTGCCTAAAAATGTGCTTGAACTTTGTTATTTGAGTAGAATGTTTGTTTGTGATTGCTCGCACATTGCTTGTGTGAATTGTGATATGTGTGATTAGAACTATTTCCTTATAAATATTTTTCCTATTCTAATCCCAATCCAACCCAAACAGATGACTACTCCAAGAAAATCCAACATCAAGGATGGTGACAACAACAACCAAGAGGCCAACATGAGGGAACTCATAGTAACCCAAACCCAGTTGAACCAAGTGACAGCTCAATTTTTATCCAACACCAGTGAGTTAGATCCAACCATGCAATGGTTTTTGGAAACCCAAACCCTATTGTTGCATAAGGTGACAAATCAAATAATCAACATGGGAGACAACTCTTTCCAAGGAGTTTGTGATAACAATGATGTTAGGGATGATATTCTAGAAGGAACCCAAGCTTGCAATGTTTGTGGAGACAAGGATCACACTTCCAAAGATCATGAAGATCAATGCCCCAATTGTGAAGAGAAACATCTAACTAATCAATGCCCCACATCTCAAGCTACTTGTTTCCTATGTGAAGGAAATAATCATGTCCCTATCCAATGCCCCATCTATTCCATAGTTCAACAAAGGAAACAAGGTGGAGTGCAACAACAGATTGCAGACTTCCATGAGAGAACAACTTCTACCAAGAAGGGTGAATACAAAGGAAAATCCCAGCTTACACCTCCAAGCAATATGACTCAATTTGATGGACCAAAGAGGAGACATATGTATTACCCAAGGAAAAGATCAAGGAGATCAAGAAACTTTCCTACCTTTGAGATAAGATATGAAGAACATGAACTAGAAGCACTCCTAGCTTTGGAGAAACCCAAGAAGAAGAAAGACAAAAGCCAAGTGCAATTCTGTCATTGCAAAGAGATGGGACACTATGCCAATGAATGTCCTGAGAAGAAAAAAAAATATAAGGAGATTAACCAAGTGTGGTGCAACAACTTCAAAGAGATAGGCCATTATGTATCAACTTGTCCACAGAAGATACGTGAAGAATTCAATCTTGTCACATGTTACAATTGTGGTGAGCAAGGGCATTATGCAAGCAATTGTCCAGAAAATATGAAGCACAAGATAAACCCTATAAAGGATCTCAGCCTTGTCACATGTTTCAAGTGTGGAAACAAAGGACACTATGCAGATGTTTGCCCAGAGAAGTATCATCAAGACCCCAAGAAAGCCAAGATGTAATCTAGTTGGAAAATTTTAAGGGTGGTAGTACCCTAGTTCCTTTGAGCCAAATTGTAACCCTAGCCTTCCCAAATCTCGTGACGAGATTTATTTTAAGGGTGGTAGCCTGTCACATCCCAAAATTTTCCAAATTTTGTAATGTGAAAAATAAATAAACAAAATAAATAATTGTTGAAATTTAGGGTGAAAAGAAACTTTTTGATTCTAAATGCAAACTTAAAATCCCATCTTAAACAAACTGTGGTTAATGTTTGAATCCAAACTATATTCAAGTCAAGTGAAATGCATTCTTCATAAATGCATCTGGAAATTTAAACACTTGGAAAATAAACCAAGACCCTAAAACCCTAAAGTAATAAAATCATTTCCAAGATATCTCTAAAACCATGGATTTGATCCATATGAAATTTTGTCAACAAAAATTTATAAATGATCAAGGATGACAAATAGAAATATTATAAAACCATATAAATTGGTTTCACTTAATTTGGAACCATAAATAAAATCTTATGAATTTAATAAGATAAGGGAATTGAATTTCCAAAGCTAATAAAGCACCTATCAAGAAATCCATACCAAATGGTGAGCAAATAATCCTAAAAGATATTTAAAAGGATAAACAAATATTAAATAAGATTCTACAAATTAGAATCACCAAGTTTGGATCTATAAATAAAAGATATGGATTTTATAAGATAAAGATAGAAATATTAAATGAGGAGTATTTAAAGGCCAAATTAAATCTTGACCTAATCCTTAAGCAAATGGAATAAATATAATCCAAATCCAAATAAAATGATGGATACAGAATTTTCAAATTAAATAAAATGGCACTAACCAAATTCCATTTCCATTGGAATAAAGACAAAATCCCTATTAGAAATGATAATTAAATCATGGGAAAATAATATTTGGAATTTACCCAAGTGGAATAAAAGTTATTTAATTAACTTAAATAAGATCAAAGAAATCTTCCAAATAAAATTTATGGAATTAAAACTATATTTAATTTCATTGGCATAAAGACAAATAACCAATTTTAAATGATTAATAAACCATATTAAAAACATTCCAAATAATTCAAGGTGAATTATTTGACACCCAAATAAACAAATAAAACCTACTGAAAAGATTTAGATTTCAAATGGAGTTTTAAAAACATTATTAAATCTTATTTGAATTAATGCAAGGGCCTATTTTAAATAATTATTATACCCTAAAAAGAATGAAAGATTTATTCTAAATTTGACTTCAGAATGTATTATTAATCAGAATTTGAATACACACAAAGTTTGATTTGAAATTGTTGTTTGAAATAATTAAACAAAATCAAAACAGAATAAAAGAAATGGAAAAAGAAAAATGATCAGAACAAAAAGAAGGCAACCCAACCCGGCAGACCCAGTCCAGGCCCAGCTAGCCCATTTACTTCTTCCCCGCAGGAAAACGATTCGCACCAAAGTTTTAACCCGCAGATCCTATGACTGCCTGGATCCACTCCCACTCTCTCTCTCGCTGCCGCCAGACCCCACCTGCCCCGTCAGCGTCTTCAACCCCGCGATGACCTCGCCCCCCACCTCGCCGGCAGTTTCTGCCCGTTAAAGCCCGAGTAAATTCGCAGCATTGACGAAGCCATTACCCCCTGCGACCACGCTCTATTAAGATCATGTACCTCCTCTCCATTTTCCCTCTCTCTCCCCTCCCATTCTGCCGTCAGGCCGTCCCAATTCATATCCACACCTCCACTGCCTCCGACGCCTTCTGGCGACGATTCCGGCCAAACCCCGTCGCCCCTCGCCTCCTCGACCACACGAGCACACTCCCTATTGCCAGGCGCATCTCTAGGTACCTCCCTCTCGCCCGCGCGTGCCCTGTATCCTCGGCAACATCATCGACTGAGCTCCGCCACCGTGTGCTCGAACTCCGTTGACCATCCCCCGTAAGCCCCAGCTTCCCTCTCCCTCTATTTGATATGTGTGCGATCCCAAGCATCATGCGCACCTAACGCAACCCTTTTCTCCTCTTAGCGTGGCCCATAAAGTCGTCTCCATCTCCAACAGAGAGCAACCGACGCTGCCTCCATACGCCCCTTCGCCAACCGAGCACACGTCAAGCATCCCCTCGCCACGACGATTCTGGTGAGCTTCTCCCCTACTCCTCTCGCCTCCTATAACTCCGGCAACTTCACCTCCAGAGCACGCCGCCGCCTGTCGCCGCCGCTAGCGCCGCTCGTTTAGGGTTAGTGGCTTTAGGCCGTTCGATTTAGATCCCGCGGATACGATAGATCCACTTAAATGAAGACGTACGAGTGTCTCTATGCCGCACGATCTGTTTTGGATCCAGCGCAACAGAAAGGCTGATCGAACCGAAGCGATACCAGCCTATCAGAACACGACGCGTGGCCCAGAGTTGATTTAAAACAGAAATTATGTTCTATTAGATGTTCAATTTTGTAAAATTCATAACTTTCAAACCACACGTCCAAATTTCGCAAATTTTATATCAATGGAATCAGCACGACAAGTACTTTCCAACCATGCACTTTGTTTAGTAAATTGCTTCTTTTAAAATGATTGTTTTTGCAGAAACTTGTGTAGGCATATTTTGAGTATAAAATTCTTTCTAAAATTATTTTGGAGATAAAATCTTTGGCAAATGGTTTGTTTTGAACATACTTACCATAGAAATCAATTTGTGGTTTCAAAAACATATTTTGTGAAGCAAAAGAATAAATCTTTGTTTTAGACCATTTCTAGTCAAATAAAAATGTTGTTATATGATAAAAATACTTTTGGAGGAAAATCTTTGGGAAATGTTTTCATTTAAACTCTCTGACCCTAAACACAAAGATTTATGTTTTGAAAGCATATTTTGTGAACCCTATAAAAGTTATTACTTTGCTAAAGGCAATTCTAACCACATAAAATATTGATTTGGTTTAAAAATGGTTTATATGTAAAATCTTTTGCAAATAGTTTTGCAACTTTATAAAATGACCAATAAGTGTTTTATAATGTTTATAACCTATTAGAAACCACTTTTGTAAATAAAACAATGTTTGGCATGCTTGCAGGCATTGTTTTGTTTCTATTATTTTATGTGATGTTGCTTGAATGGTAGATTGAAATATTTCTTGCTTGATTGAATTGTAGTGATTTTAAGAATGTGAATATTGCAAGATAAAGGAGTGAACTTATATTCTCTACCAAAAAGGCAAGTGATGTTTCATACTTTTGTCCCAATATTTTCACTATGCATTAGTGATATTTCTAAAGTAGGACTTGCATGGAATTTTTTCTAAGTATAAACTATGCCACGGGAAATCCTAGTAGATGAAACCTTAGTAGAAATTTCCTAAGTTAAGATTCCTACTACTATCATGCTTAGCTTAGCTAGTAGAAAACAAGGGTGGATATATTCATACTATGGAATATTTCTAAGTCAAGGACTTGTGTTTTGTTTAATAAAACAACTAAGTGAATAAATCACCTGGGTGGAATGGAAGGAATGGTTTGTGTTGAGTGGTTACACAAGGCCCATTTCTATGGTTTACCTTGTGTATCTCACTTGTGGATGGCCACCCAGGAACAAAGAGATTTGAGATGTCAAATGTTGAGAAGCTTCAAGTGCAGCCACTTGGCATTATGGGCTCTGCCTGGATCATATAGGTTGCAATAACTTAGCCAAATGGACAGTTGGTGGTAGGGGTTTGATAGGTTGGAGCGCGTCCATTCTGGTCTAAGGGAAGGCTTCTGAAAGATCTTGTCTTGGTGAAACCAAGTCTTGTGGGGAAAGTGCACCACCTCTGCAGAGTGTAAAATCTAAGTACTTAGCCATGTCCCTGGTAAAGGACAATTTGAGCATCAAGACATGGAAGCTATCAAGAATCTCCTCATCCCAATTTCTAAGTTAAAACTTTGAGGTTGAACAAGGGTTGAAGGATCACCAATTTCTATTGGGAGATGCCTTGGGTGATTTTGTCAAGCAAAAACTTAGTGTTTTCAAATGATAAGGAAACTCTATTTTGAGCAAAGCAAGCTTAAGCTCCACTTAGCCAAATGCATATAGATGATAGACTCCACTATACTACCATAGTATCACTTGCCAATACAATTCAAATGTATTGACCCTTGTGGCTGTAACTTATTATGTTCAAGGTTTGTTTGATGTTAGTGAAGTTTATTGATTAGGATTACAAGCCTACAACCAACATGACTGCCTATGGCACTTTGAAGATGAAGGACCCCATGCTATTGTTATATTCTGCTGCATTGTAATGAGATAGCCAAATGAGCTATGTAAGATGTAATAAATTATTTTATTCCTGGTTATAAAGTTGTATTATGACCTTTGTTTCTTGATATTACATCTTAACTGTGGATGCTAGCTATTGATACAGGGACTAGCATTGCAATCACAGGGATCCTTACCTCTATATGGGGAGGGATCTTACAGCTCCCCCCTGCTTAGTCGCCTTGCACAGAAGCCCCCGAGCCTGGCGAAGGGCTAACTCGAAATAGGTCCCGGAGCTAGAGTTCAGATGGGGCGACGCCGGCAATGCCGAGGGGTCCTGCGTCCCTCGAGCGTCATGGTGGAGATGAGGGTGTAGAGTCCCCCATCCCTGCCATGCCCGTTCGAGCCATGGCTCCTTAGCCGCCGGCAAAGAAGAAGAAGTAGAAGAAAGAGAAGAAGGAGGCACCAGTCTTCAACTTATCAGACATTCCCTTGTAAGTTTATGATCCCCAATTGTTATTTGTTTCATGCTAAGTATTAGCTTTTGTGCTGACTTTGTTCGTCGTATGCGTTAGGAGGGACTCCTTGTGTAAGATCCCTCCTTTATAAAGGAAAAGGATCCCTGTGATTGCAATGCTAGTCCCTGGATCATTGCTAGCATCCACAGTTTAAGATGAAGTACACAGAAACAAAGGTCATTATTACAAGTCATTCCAGAGACAAACATAGTCTTTTACAAACTCCATGGCCACAGGCCTAGTACACGAGTTTAAGTATGTAATAAGATAAATAAGTATTCATCTTCATGTGCCACAGGCAAGCATGTTGAGTGTAGACTCATAACCCCTAATCACCATCAGAATAACCTGCAACATCACAAGTTACAGCCACAGTGGGTCAATACATTGGAATAGTATTGGCAAGTGATACCTTAGTATAATATTGGTAGCTAGATACTGTATGCATTTGGCTAAGTGTAGCTTAGGCTTTCTTTGCTCAAAATAGGTTTTGCCTATTAGTTGAAAACACTAAGTTTTTCTTTGATAAAATCTTTCCCAAGGAACCACCAATAGACATTGGTGAACCTATACCCTTGTTCAACCACAAGTTTTTACTTATAAATTGGGATGAGGAGATTCTTGATAGCTTCCATGTGTTGATGCTCAAGTTGTCCAATACCAGGGACATGGCTAAGTACTTAGATTCTTCCATCTGCACAGGTTATGCACTTTCCCCACAAGACTTGATTTTCACCAAGACAGGACCTTTCAGAAGCCTTCCCTTAGACCAAATGGACGCGCTCCAACCTATCATCCCACTACCACCAACTCTCCAAATGGCTAAGTTTTTGCAACCTATATGATCCAGGCAGAGCCCATATTGCCAAGTGGCTGCACTAGAAGCTTCTTAACATATTGCATCTCAAGTCCCTTTGTTCCTGGGTGGCTTTCCACAAGTGAGATACACAAGGTAAACCATAGAAATGGGCCTTGTCTAACCACTAAACATAACCCATTCTTTCCATTCCACCCAGGTGTTTCATTCACTTAGTTGTTTTATGAAGCAAAAGCATAGTCCAAAGACTTAGAAATATTTATTCATAGCATGAGTATAACCACCCTTGGTTGCTACTAGCTAGGCTAATCATGGCATTGATAAGACTTAGAAATATTTCTAGCAATTGTACAACTACTAGGATTTCCCAAGCATAGCATATAGATCAAAAAAATATCCATGCAAGACTAACAAAATATTTATAATGCATATTTGAAAAACATAGTTATAAAATCAAGAAGCACCACTTGCCTTGGTAGTTTGGAGAGTATCTACAATCCTCACAATCATAATCACTACTTGCACCAAAATCTACACATAAAATGATAGCACCAAAATCCCATACAAAATAAATACAAGCAAACAAATATGGATGCATGCATAATGCCATGTGATGATTCTCTACACCAAACAAGACAAGTGCACAATACTAAAACATAAACAAGTACAAAATAAGCCAAATAAACTTTATTTGCATAGCAAAACATTTTCCAAATAATTATTATATACAAAATAGGCCTACACATGTTTCTGCAAAGACAACCATTTTAACAGAAGTAAAACTTTAAACACATTGCATATATGGAAAGGATTTTATCTCTTGATTCCATTGATATAAAATTTGTCAAATTTGGACGTGGGAATCAAAAGTTATGAATTAATCAAATTTAAACATCTAATAGATCTAATTTAAACTTTTAAAACAAAACTCGTGCCACGCGGCGCTTCCTGGTTGGCTGGTACCGGTTCGGGCTGGATCGTGCTCGCGCACCGTCAGATCTTACTTATCATCTGCGGCTCATATCTAATCGTACCTCTTCGGTGATGGATCTATCGCGTCCACTGGATCTAAATCGAACGGCCCTAAGCAGCTAACCCTAAACTAGCGGCACTAGTGGCGGCGCGCTCTGGCTGCAAGCTTGCCGGCGAACTAGGTTGCGTGGGGAGGTGTGAGGATACTCACCAGAATCTCCGTGACGAGGAGATGCTTGACGTGTGCTCGGTTGGCGAAGAGGCGCTCGGGGTCGTCGTGGATTGCTCGTCGGAGAAGTCCCTGGCAACGGTGCTCTCGGTTGGCGACGAAGGCGACGCTCTGGGCCACGCTAAGACGAGATAAGGGTGCAGTTAGATGCGTAGGACACTGGGATCACACGCGTATCAAACAGAGGGAGAGGGGAAGATGGGCTTACGGTGAACGGTCTCCGGAGTTCGAGCAGAGGGCGGTGGAGCTCAGTCGATGACGTTGCCGAGGCTACAGAGCATGCGCGAGCAAACGGAGGGTGTCAGTAGGTGCGCATGAAGATGCAGAATCATCTAGTCTGAACCACAGGAAGAGGGGAACGCGGGGCTTACCGGAATTCGACGGCGAACTCGTCGGAGCAGAGGGGCGTCCAAAGAGAAATACGAGCAGCCTGGTGGCTCCGGTGGGGTGTGGTTTGGTGGAAAAGGAGGAGGGTGGCATGGTGCTTAAGTAGGCGGGGACGTGGGCGTGAATTACTCATGCATTCAACGGAATTGAAGCCGCGGAATTTAAATAGGAAACGCCCGGCGTGATTTGGGGAAGAACCAGTCGCTGGGAGTGGAGACGAAGACAGGCGTGTGGGCCGCGGTTGTCAGCGAGAGAAAAGGAGAGGAGGTGGGGTCCCTGCGTCAGGGACTCTCTGGGTGCGTTTGCGGGTAAAGGAAAACACTTCGTGGGAGGGGATAGTTGGGCTAGATTGGGTGGAGCTGGGCTGGTTGGGCCAGTTTGGCTGTTTGTCTTATTTTTTTCCTTTACTCCTTTTCTTTTTCTGTTTGATTTTCTAGAAATGATTTTTCAACTTTAGTTCAAATAAGTTTGAAATCAAATCTTCTGTAGGTATTTATACAGTAAACTTTGCACTCAAATGTGTGTCAAACACTACTGTTTACTCAAAACACTATGATCATTTGAAAATAAAAATAAAACCAAGCCTTAATGTGATATAAACAATAGGCATAAAATTGGTTTTATTTTCACACTTTGTTTTGAAAACTTTGCTCAAGCTTTGGAAAGTACTTAAGTTTGAATTCAAAACATTACTGACCAAAACAAGTACTCTTCTCATTAGAAAGTAGCACTAAGGCTAGAGTATACTTACAAAAAATAATGAGCAACATATGCTCCTGATTTTGAAATGGTTTTGAAAAGGAAACCCTAAATGATCATGGATGCATGGATGATATGCATGAGTTTTGAAACATGATTTTAGGGATGTTACAAATCTACCCCCCTTAAGGTGAATCTCGCCCTCGAGATTCGGGTTGGCTAGCAAATAGGTGAGGGTGGTCTTTCCGAAGATCATCTTCTCTTTCCCATGTTGCTTCTTCTTCGGAATGATGGTTCCATTGAACTTTGCAGAATTTAATACTCTTTCTGCAGTCTCAAGAATCTTGATAGGTTTCTCTTCATAAGTGAGGTCACTCTCCAATTGAACCTCTTCAAAAGTTATAGTATCCTTCAAAGAAGTCTCTTCCATTTCTGGATGACATTTCTTAAGCTGACTCACATGAAACACATTGTGAACGGCAGACAAAGATTCTGGCAATTCAATCTCATAAGCGACTTCTCCTTTACGACTCAGAATCTTGAATGGTCCAACATATCTTGGGGCCAATTTTCCTTTGACTCCAAATCTCATCACTCCACGAAGTGGTGACACTCTAAGATAAGCTCTATCACCCACTTCATAGGTGACATCTCTATGCTTAGGATCTGCGTAGCACTTCTGTCGGGACTGTGCTATCTTCAATCTGTCCTTAACTAGCTTGACTTTCTCTTCAGCCTCTTTGATTAGTTCTGGCCCGAACAAACTTCTTTCTCCCACACCATTCCATAGCAATGGGGTGGTACACTTTCTCCCATAGAGAAACTCAAATGGTGCCATCTCAATACTAGCTTGATATCTGTTATTGTAAGAGAATTCTGCGTAAGGCAGACTTTCATCCCAACTGGCTCCATAGTCTAGGGCACATGCCCTCAACATATCTTCAAGAATCTGATTAGTCCTTTCTGTCTGTCCATCAGTCTGAGGATGAAAAGCAGTGCTGAATTCCAACCTCGTTCCTAATGACTCATGTAGTTGTCTCCAAAAATGAGAAGTGAATTGAGTTCCCCTATCAGACACAATACTCTTGGGTACTCCATGTAGACATACAATTCTACTCATATAAATCTTGGCTAACTTAGCACTTGTATAGGTTGTCTTCACGGGTATGAAATGAGCCACTTTAGTTAGGCGATCCACTACTACCCAAATAGAATCATATCCTGACCGGGTCCTTGGCAATCCGGTAATGAAATCCATACCAATCTTGTCCCACTTCCAATCAGTAATAGGTAGTGGTTGTAACAATCCTGCTGGTTTCTGATGTTCCGCTTTCACTCTACTACATACATCACACAAAGCAATATGTTCGGCGATGTCCTTCTTGAGATTATTCCACCAAAATCTTTCCTTCATATCCATGTACATTTTGGTGTTACCCGGATGAATGGAATATGTTGAGTTGTGTGCTTCTTGTAATATCAGTTTCCGAAGCTCCGGATCTTGTGGAACACAGATACGTTTTCCATACCATAGAGTACCCTGTTCATCTTCATGGAACCCATTGGATTTTCTCTTGCCAATCTTTTCCTTAATCTCTTCTATTTCCTTATCTGTCTTTTGGGTTTCTTTGATCTTGTCCAACAAAGTGTGTTGAACATCCAAAGACATGAGATGTCCTTCAGGCACAATCAACAATCTGAGATCTCTGAATTGAGCACACAGATCATCTGGATATTCTCCCTTAGTAAGGCCATTCACAAAAACCTTACGGCTTAGAGCATCATCTACAACATTTGCTTTACCGGGGTGGTATTGCAAACTCAAGTCATAGTCCTTGATAAGTTCTAGCCATCTTCTTTGTCTCATGTTGATTTCTTTCTGGGTGAAGATATATTTCAAACTCTTGTGATCTGTGAACACTTCACATCGCTTTCCCAAAAGATAATGTCTCCATGTTTTGAGTGCATGGACAACAGAGGCTAAGTCTAAATCATGAGTAGGGTAGTTTACTTCATGAGTTTTTAGTTTTCTCGAGGCTTAATCCACAACTTTCCCTTCTTCCATAAGTACTGCACCTAATCCATGATGAGATGCATCGCAATACACTTGGAAATCTTTCTCCAAATCTGGCAAACATAAGACTGGTGCTGTCACTAGCCTCTTCTTCAATTCTTGAAAGCTGAGTTCACAACCTTCAGACCAAGCAAATTTCTTGTCCTTCTTTAGCAACTCAGTCATTGGCTTAGCTATCTTGGAGAAATTTTCAATGAACCTTCTGTAGTATCCTGCCAAGCCAAGGAAACTACGAACCTCTTTCACTGACTTGGGAGATTCCCATTCATTTACAGCTGAAACTTTAGCAGGATCAACTGCTACACCATCTCCTGACACAACGTGTCCAAGAAATCCAACTTCATTCAACCAAAACTCACACTTGATGAATTTTGCATACAACTTATGCTCTCTAAGTTTCTCAAGTATCAAACGAAAATGTCCTTCATGCTCTTCTTTGCTCTTGGGGTAGATCAAAATGTCATCGATGAAAACAACAACAAACTTATCAAGGAATTCCATGAACACCTTGTTCATCATATTCATGAAATATGCAGGTGCATTGGTCAAACCAAATGGCGTCACGGTATACTCATACAATCCATACCTTGTGGTGAAAGCTGTCTTAGGTATGTCTTGTTCCCTTATCTTGAGCTGGAAATAACCTGATCGGAGATCAATCTTTGAGAACACACAAGCTCCTTCTAACTGATCAAACAAGTCATTGATTCTAGGCAAAGGGTATTTGTTCTTGATAGTCACCTCATTGAGTGAACGGTAATCTATGCATAACCTTTGACTTCTAACTTTCTTTTCCAAACTGGTGCTCCCCAAGATGAAGAACTTGGTTGGATAAAACCTTTCTGCAACTGTCCTCCAAGCTGCTTCTTGAGTTCTTTCAACTCATCTACTGACATCTTGTACGGTCTCTTTGCTATTGGTCCAGATCCTGGTAGCAAATCAATAAGAAATTCCACATCTCTATCTGGTGGCATTCCCGGCAATTCTTCTGGTGTAACATCCCTAAAATCATGTTTCAAACTTATGCATATCATCCATGCATCCATGATCATATGAATTTCATTTCAAACAAATCATTTCAAAACAGAAGCATTTATGCTTATTATTTCATGTAAGTTTGCTCTAGCCTTAGTGCTATCTTCCAAAGAGAAGAATACTTGTTTTGATTCAGTAAAGTTTGAAATTCAAACTTAGGAACCACCCAAAGTTTGAACAAAATTTCAAAACAAAATGAGTGAATAAACCAATATTATGCCTATTTGAATATATATCATAAAGGCTTGGTTTTATTTTATTTTCATTTGATCAAAGAGTTTTGATTAAACAATAGTGTTTGACACACATTTGAGTGCAAGGTTTGCAGTATAAAAACCTAGAGAATATTTGAATTCAAACTCAATTGATTTGGATTTGAAAACCATTTCAGAAAATCAAAACAGAAAAGAAAAGGAGAAAATAAATAGAAAAAGGCCAGCGCTACCTATCTGGCCCAACTGCTAATCCATCCCACTAAGCCCACCCGGGGTCTCCCTCTCTCTCGCTCACTCGCAGACACACCCCCCAGGTCACTGACCACACGACCCCACCCCCTCTTTGTTTCACTCACTGACCGGTGGACCTCGCCAGCTCACCCCTTCTTCCCCAAATCGCGCCACGACCACGTGGTCGGCCGTTTCCTCCGCCCATCACTGCCGCGTTGATTCCTCGCTTAAATTCCCTTGATACCGCGCGCGATCTTCGCCCCCGCCTGGCCTACTTAACCCCCACCTCTCTGCGACCATTTCCCCTCACTCAGCGCTTCCACATCGCCACCAGGATGCCCACCATCACACTTGCGCCGCCTCTGTACCGAGCCACTCCGACGGGTGATTCTGGTAAGCTCCGACCACCCCTCTGCCTCTGGTTCAAACGAGCGTGACCACCACGTCCTTGTGCATCTGCTAACACCCCTGGTTTGCCTGCTCGTGACCCAGGTCGCCGTCTTCATTCACGCCCGCAACCACCAGAGCCGCCGCTCGACTCCGACGAGCAATAGCGGTAAGAATCGAGCGCCCCTTGCCTCCTCTTTGGTACTGTCTTGTTCGCCAGACCCTTGCGCATCTCCTAAACCCTCTGGCTTGTGCTAGGACGACACAGAGCTTCGGCAACGACCTCGACAACAAGCAACAGACGACGCCCGCAACTCCGACGAGGTCCAGCGACCAACTCCGTGCGCCCCTTGCCAAACCACCGCCACCTTGAGCATCAGCAGCACACTGCGATTCTGGTAAGCCCCTTCCCCCTCTCCCGCGCGACCTAGAATGCCGGCAGCCACTCTGACAGAGGCGCCGCCGCCTGTTGCCGCCGCCAGCGCCGCCACTGGATGGTCAAGGTGTTGTGCGCCGTTAGATCTAGATCTTGCGGGTAGGATAGAACGCGAGCGAAGCGTTAAGTTTAGTTATGAGCCGTGCGATTAAGTCAGATCCAGCGGCTCAGAAGCGTGATCCAACGCGAACCGGTACGGGCCAATTAAATTAAGACGCGTGGCAGCTCTTTGGATTTAAAAATAGGATTTGAATCTATTAGATGTTTAATTTTGTTTTGGCTATAACTTTTGATCCCCACGTTAGAATTTGACAAATTTTATATCAATGGAATCAGGAGAGCAAGCCCTTTCTAAATATGCAATGTGTTTAATGTTTTGCTTCTGTTAAAATGGTTTTATTTGCAGAAACTTGTGTAGGGCTAATTTGAGTATATGAATTGTTTAAGAAATGTTTTAGGCTTTAAATAAATGTTGTTTGGCAAGTTTTTAACTTGTTTATGAACCAGTACTGTACACTTACTTTGATTTTTAAAAATCATCACATATCATATTGCATGCATGCATATATTTTTGTTTGTATATGTTTTGTATGTGATTTGTGGCTATGATTATTTGTGTAGATTTTGGTGCTAGTGATTGTGATTGTGAGGAGTGTAGCTACTCTCCAAACTACCAAGGCAAGTGGTACTTCATGAATATTTTATCCCTATGTTTTCTACTAAGCATTAGAAATATTTTGTTAGTCTTGCATGCTATATTTTGCTTATATGACATGTTGGGAAATCCTAGTAGTTGTAGAATTGCTAGGAAATTTCTAAGTTAAGATGCTTATCTATGACATGCTTAGCCTAGCTAGTAGCAACAAAGGGTTGGTGAAATATACATTCTATGATGAAAATATTTCTAAGTCTTTGGACTTGTGTTTTGCCTAATAAAACAACTAAGTAAATGAAACACCTGGGTGGAATGGAAGGAATGGTTTGTGTTGAGTGGTTACACAAGGCCAGGGGACTGGTGAACCTTGTGTATCTCACTTGTGGAAAGCCACCCAGGAACAAAGAGATTTTAGAGGCCAAGTGTTGAGAAGCTTCTAGTGCAGACACTTGGCAATATGGGCTCTGCCTGGATCATATAGGTTGCTAGAACTTAGCCATTTGGACAGTTGGTGGTAGTGGGAATGATAGGTTGGAGAACGTCCATTTGGTCTAAGGGAAGGCTTCTGAAAGGTCCTGTCTTGGTGAAAATCAAGTCTTGTGGGGAAAGTGCACAACCTCTGCAGATGGAATAATCTAAGTACTTAGCCATGTCCTTGGTATTGGACAACTTAAGCATCAAGGCATGGAAGCTATCAAGAATCTCCTCATCCCAATTTCTAAGTTAAAATTTGTGGTTGAACAAGGGTGAAGGTTCCCCAATGTCTATTGGTGGTTCCTTGGGAAAGATTTTTTCAAAAGAAAACTTAGTGTTTTCAACTAATAGGTAAACCTATTTTGAGCAAAGCAAGCCTAAGATACACTTAGCCAAAATGCATATAGTATTTAGTCTACCAATATTCTACTAAGGTATCACTTGCCAATACTATTCCAATGTATTGACCCACTGTGGCTATAACTTGTGATGTTGCAGGTTACTCTGATGAGGATTAGGAGTCATGAGTCTACACTCAACATGTTTGCCTGTGGCACATGAAGATGAAGACTTTTATTTATTTACTTATTCAAACTCTTGTACTAGGCCTGTGTCCTTGGATTTGTAAAGACTATGTTTGTCTCTAGAATGCCTGTAATAATGACCTTTGTTTCTGTGTACTTCATCTTAAATTGTAGATGCTAGCAATGATCCAGGGACTAGCATTGCAATCACAGGGATCCTTTTCCTTTATAAAAGAGGGATCTTATAGATGGTATCAGAGAACTGTGTTGTCTGTAGGATTATGACCCTAGGATTGGAAACCACTAAGGAAAATATTTCAACAACTTCTACACTTGTCTATTCCTCTCGTAAACTTTTCTAATCTTCTTTCTCATCTCTAATTGTAGATGAACTCCATCAACGAAGCCGTGAGGAAAGGACCACTCATGAAAATGACTTTGGAGTGTGAGACAGAATTCCCCAAGGCTCTCAAGGACCTCATGGTTGCAATGGAAATACATGGTGCAGCTGTGTACAAAGGTTTTCCTGTGATGGATGAAGGAGTTGAGTATTGGTGGGTGCAACTTCACTTGTATAAAAACAAGGAAGACAACCACAAGGACTCAGGATTCTGCATGTTCACCAATTCAGTGATGCACCCTACATTCTTTGACTCAACAAGGGATGTAGCTTGGAAGACCATCAATGAACTTGGTGAAAGAGTCAAGTGCAGAATGTTCAACATCCAAAATAGCCTAAAAGAAGAGAAGAAACATACCCAAGAGTTGGAGGCTACCAACCAAACCTTAAGAGGAGACATTATAGACTTAGTGATGGGGTCATGTGAGCAAGATAGACTGATTGCTTCTAGAAACATTATGTTAGCCAACAGATCCAGTGAGATAGGATTGTAAACGTACTTCGTTAGTTGGACCACCACTTATTACCTTATTTTCCAAATGTTGCTTTAAAATAAGTTGAACCTTGGTTGCTGTAATGGATCCATGTATGCCATGACTTGTGTGTTTTGATTTCCAAGGATATGTATGTGATGCTTTGCCTTTTGTTTTATCTTGAATTGTGTTGTTCTAACTTTTTCTATCTTATAAATTGATGCCTACTGTTACCATCAGCACTATTGAGGAGTTCCAGGGAACTCGCTTTGGTCCTCGTATTGTTGAGCTTACTACTTTTCTCAATTCCCTCTTCCTACCATCATGGTGCTTCCCCTCACCAAGTTTGAGAGGAAATACCTCTGGGGTTTCAAGGTCAACCAGCCCGGACGCCAGACTGAGCCTACCACGGAGGCCATCGTCTTCAAGCTCATGCACGATGACAAGGAGAGAGGCCTTGAGGTAGTCATGCAGGATCTGATAGGACGTCTGCTGGGGAGACACTCTCGACAGGTTAGAGGTACTCACTTCCACGTCTTCGGTAGAGGTGATGAGGATGGAGAGTCCATCGACTTCGAGGACACTTCGAGGGAGACAGCGGAGACCATTCGTCTATACCTCCAGGACTTAGAGGCTCTCATTAGGCACGTGGATTCTGATAGGACCAACGTCATGATCAACAATGACGAACTCTAGGTGCAGCTTCGCGAGAAGGACAAGCTCTTCGCGGAGCAAGATGAGATAGTTAAGGAGATGGAGGCAAAGTTCGAGAGCCAGGACAGAAAGTTCAAGGGTCTGGAGAAGCGAGTCCTGGATAGGAACAAGAAGATCCGGGACATGACTGAAGAACTGCAGGCCAAGGACTTCGAGCTCGAGCATCAGCAGACGGTGATTGAGAGGCTTCATTCTCAGAAGAGGGCTCTCAAAGCCAAGATAGAGACATTGACCACCAGTGTCGAGGAATACAAGACCGCGATGGAGAACGCAGGTCTTACTTTTGTCGAGGAGGAGGTTGATGCCGAGGAGTAGATTTGACTACTCATTTATCATTTATTATCATACTTGTTGTTGGGAACTTGTTATTTGACCATCCAACATGTGGATGGCTTGTTATTCGTGTGTGTTTTACTTTGCGAACTTGTTATCTGGTTGTTGAACCTTTATCATTATGATGCATGCTTTGTGATTTTTTATGTGATGTATTGTGCATGAAAGCATCTATGGGTATCTCATACTTATCTCTATTGAACAAACCACAGATGCCTCCCCGTCGTGCAAATCCCAACCCCAACAACAACAACATCACTCCAGAAATGCATCAAATGATGACAGCGCAGACTCAGCTGATGAAAATGATGACGATGTTCATCCAGAACCAAAACAACAACAACAACAACAACAACAACAACAACAACAACAACAACAACAACAACAACAACAACAACAACAACAACAACAACAACAACAACAACAACAACAACAACAACAACAACAACCCACCGGGTTTTGACATGCTTACCAGGTCCTTGAGATTGAGGCCAACAAAGTTCTCAGGAACAACTGATCCCATGGTGGCCAATGATTGGCTACGCTCTGTGAACAAGGACTTGGTAACTGTGGGCTGTACTGATGCAGAAAAGGTCAGATTTGCAGCACATTTGCTGGAAGGACCAGCCGCCACTTGGTGGGATAACTTCCAGATCACCACTCCCATAGAAGATGTGACATGGGCTATCTTTGAGGATGGATTTCTTACTGCTCATATCTCATCTGAAGTGATGAGTCTGAAAAAGAAAGAGTTTCATAACCTGAAGCAGCACCACCTCAGTGTGGCTTAATATATTGAGGAGTTCAACAATCTGGCGCGTTACGCACCGGATGAAGTTGACACTGATGCTAAGAGGAAAGAAAAGTTCCTCGAAGTGTTGAATGATGAGCTGAACCTGCAGTTGGCTGTGGCATATGTTCCCACATACCAGTCTCTTTGTGATAAGGCTGCTATTTTGGAGAACAAAATGAAGCAAGTTGAGAGCAGGAAGGGAAAGCACTCGGACAAGCACAGCTCAGGATCGTCTCACAAGCGTTCCCATTATGATGACAGTGGAAGCTCAGGATCCCATAAGCATGGGAAATTCAACAAGCACCACAACCACAACCTTCATGACAATAAGCATCACCGTAGTCATGACAATGACAAGTACAAGAACCACAAGGATGGATATAAGAGCCACCACAGTGGAAATGGAAGTGGCAGTGGAAGCCAGCCTGTCAAGAAGGACATTAGTCAGGTTGAATGCTTCAAGTGCAAGAAGATGGGGCATTATGCAAATGAATGCCCAGAAAAGAAAGTTGAAGGACCCAACAAGCCCAACCCTTTTCAGAAGGGACAAGTGAACCACATCAATGTGGAGGAAATTTATGAGGAGCCTGATGCTGTTGCTGGTAAGTTCAGACTCAATTCTATTCCAGCATTTGTTCTTTTTGATACTGGAGCATCGCATTCATTCATATCAAAAGAATTTGTTGATAGAAATGGGTTTCCAACTGAAAACATTGGGTGTCCAATAAAAGTTAGTTCTCCAGGTGGAGATATGATAGTAAGTCTTGGATGCCGGGATCTAGTAATAGAGTTTGGAAAGCATAAATTTCCAGTGAGTCTGATAATCCTAGATTCCCAAGGATTGGAAATAATATTGGGAATGGATTGGATGGCTAAGTATGAAGGAGTACTAGATTGTGCTAATCGTACTGTCGCACTCACAACCCCGAAAAGAAAACGGATTAAATTAAAGTCTAACTTTGAATAAAAAGGGAGTAAGCTAAATTATCTTAAGGGGGTTAGCATAGACAGTGTGCCAATTGTGAGTGAATATCCGGATGTGTTTCTGGAAGAATTGTCGGGAATGCCACCGGATAGAGATGTGGAGTTCCATATTGATTTGCTACCAGGATCTGGACCAATAGAAAAGAGACCATACAAGATGTCAGTGGATGAACTGAAAGAACTCAAGAAACAAATCGGAGAGCAGTCGCAGAAAGGATTTATTCAACCAAGTTCTTCATCTTGGGGAGCCCCAGTGTTGTTTGTGGAAAAGAAAGATAGAAGTCAAAGGTTATGCATAGATTACCGTTCACTCAATGAGGTGACTATCAAGAACAAATACCCTTTGCCTAGAATCAATGACTTGTTTGATCAGCTAGAAGGAGCTTGTGTGTTCTCGAAGATTGATCTCTGGTCAGGTTATTTCCAACTCAAGATAAGGGAACAAGACATACCTTTGACAGCTTTCACCATAAGGTATGGATTGTATGAGTATACCGTGATGCCATTTGGTTTAACCAATGCTCCAGCATACTTCATGAATATAATGAACAAGGTCTTCATGGAATTCCTTGATAAATTTTTTGTTGTTTTCATCGATGACATTTTAATCTACTCCAAGAGCAAAGAAGAGCATGAAGGACATTTACGTTTGATACTTGAGAAGCTTAGAGAGCATAAACTGTATGCCAAATTCAGCAAGTGTGAATTCTGGTTGAATGAAGTTGGATTTCTTGGACATGTTATGACAAAAGATGGTGTAGCAGTTGATCCTGCTAAAGTTTCAGTTGTAACTGAATGGGAATCTCCCAAGTCAGTGAAAGAAGTTCGTAGTTTCCTTGGCTTAGCAGGTTACTACAGAAGGTTCATTGAGAATTTCTCCAAAGTAGCTAAGCCTATGACAGAATTGCTAAAGAAAGACAAGAAATTTGCTTGGTCGGAAGGTTGTGAACTCAGCTTTCAGGAATTGAAGAAGAGACTTGTGACAGCACCAGTCTTGTGTTTGCCAGACTTGGAAAAAGATTTCCAAGTATAATGTGATGCATCTCATCATGGTTTTGGGTGCAGTACTTATGAAAGAAGGAAAAGTTGTGGCTTATGCCGCGAGACAACTCAAAACTCATGAAGTGAACTATCATACTCATGATTTGGAGTTAGCCTCTGTTGTCCATGCACTCAAAACATGGAGACACTATCTTTTGGGTAAGCGTTGTGAAGTGTTCACAGATCACAAGAGTTTGAAGTATATCTTCACCCAGATGGAAATTAATATGAGACAAAGAAGATGGCTAGAACTCATCAAGGACTATGACTTAAGTTTGCAATACCATCCCGGTAAAGCAAATGTTGTAGCGGATGCTTTAAGCCGTAAGGTTTTTGTGAATGGTCTTACCAAGGGAGAATTGCCCGAAGATTTGTGTGCCCAATTCAGAGATCTTAGATTGGAGATTGTGCCTGAAGGACATCTCATGTCTTTGGATGTTCAACCCACTCTGTTGGACAAGATCAAAGAAGCCCAGAAGACTGATAAGGAAATTGAAGAGATTAAGGAAAAGATTGGCAAAGGAAAAGCCAAAGGATTCCATGAAGACGAACAGGGTACTTTATGGCATGGGAAACGTATCTGTGTTCCCCAAGATCCGAAGCTTCGCAAAATGATTTTGCAAGAAGCACACAACTCACCTTATTCCATTCATCCGGGTAACACCAAAATGTACATGGACATGAAGGAAAGATTTTGGTGGAATAATCTCAAGAAGGACATCGCCGAACATATTGCTTTGTGTGATGTGTGTAGTAGAGTGAAAGCGGAACATAAGAAACCAGCAGGTTTGCTTCAACCACTACGTATTCCTGATTGGAAGTGGGAAAATATTGGTATGGATTTCATTACCGGATTACCAAGGACCAGGTCAGGATATGATTCTATTTGGGTAGTAGTGGATCGCCTAACTAAAGTGGCTCATTTCATACCCGTGTAGACAACCTATACAAGTGCTAAGTTGGACAAAATCTATATGAGTAGAATTGTATGTCTACATGGAGTGCCCAAGAGTATTGTGTCTGATAGGGGAACTCAATTCACTTCCCATTTTTGGAGACAGCTACATGAGTCATTGGGAACGAGGTTGTAATTCAGTACTGCTTTTCATCCTCAAACTGATGGACAAACCGAAAGGACTAATCAGATTCTTGAAGACATGTTAAGGGCATGTGCCCTAGACTATGGAGCCAGTTGGGATGAAAGTCTGCCTTACGCAGAATTTTCTTATAACAACAGCTATCAAGCCAGCATTGAGATGGCACCATTTGAGTTTCTCTATGGGAGAAAATGTACCACCCCATTGTTATGGAATGGTGTGGGATAAAGAAGTTTGTTCGGACCAGAACTTATCAAGGAAGACGAAGAGAAGGTCAAGTTGGTCAAAGACAGATTGAAGATAGCACAGTCCCGACAGAAAAGCTACGCAGATCCTAAGCGTAGAGAAGTCACCTATGAAGTGGGTGATAGAGCCTATCTTAGAGTGGCACCACTTCGTGGAGTGAATAGGTTCGGAGTCAAAGGAAAGTTGGCCCCAAGATATGTTGGACCATTCAAGATTCTAAGTCGCAAAGGAGAAGTTGCTTATGAAATTGAATTGCTAGAGTCTTTGTCAGCTGTCCATAATGTGTTTCATGTGAGTCAGCTTAAGAAATGTCATCCAGAAATGGAAGAAACTTCTTTGAAGGATACTATACCTTTGGAGGAGGTACAATTGGAAAGTGACCTCACTTATGAGGAGAAGCCTATCAAGATTCTTGAGACTGCAGAAAGAGTCACACGGACTAAGACTATCAAGTTTTGCAAAGTTCAGTGGAACCATCATTCCGAAGAGGAAGCAACATGGGAAAGAGAAGACGATCTTCGGAAAGACCACCCTCACCTATTTGCTAGCCAATCCGAATCTCGAGGGTGAGATTCACCTTAAGGGGGTTAGATTTGTAACATCCCTAAAATCTTGTTTCAAACTTATGCATATCATCCATGCATCCATGATCATATGAATTTCATTTCAAACAAATCATTTCAAAACAGAAGCATTTATGCTTATTATTTCATGTAAGTTTGCTCTAGCCTTAGTGTTATCTTCCAAAGTGAAGAATACTTGTTTTGATTCAGTAAAGTTTGAAATTCAAACTTAGGCACCACCCAAAGTTTGAACAAAATTTCAAACCAAAGTGAGTGAATAAACCAATATTATGCCTATTTGAATATATATCATAAAGGCTTGGTTTTATTTTATTTTCATTTGATCAAAGAGTTTTGATTAAACAGTAGTGTTTGACACACATTTGAGTGCAAGGTTTGCAGTATAAAAACCTAGAGAAGATTTGAATTCAAACTCAATTGATTTGGATTTGAAAACCATTTCAGAAAATCAAAACAGAAAAAGAAAAGGAGAAAATAAATAGAAAAAGGCCAGCGCTACCTATCTGGCCCAACTGCTAATCCAGCCCACTAAGACCACCCGGGGTCTCCCTCTCTCTCGCTCACTCGGAGACACACCTCCTAGGTCACTGACCACACGACCCTACCCCCTCTCTGTTTCACTCGCTGACCGGTGGACCTCGCCAGCTCACCCCTTCTTCCCCAAATCGCGCCACGACCACGTCGCCGGCCGTTTCCTCCGCCCATCACTGCCGCGTTGATTCCTCGCTTAAATTCCCTTGATACCGCGCGCGATCTTCGCCCCCGCCTGGCCTACTTAACCCCCACCTCTCTGCGACCATTTCCCCTCACTCAACGCTTCCACATCGCCACCAGGCTGCCCACAATCGCACTTGCGCCGCCGCTGTACCGAGCCACTCCGGCGGGCGATTCTGGTAAGCTCCGACCACCCCTTTGCCTCTGGTTCAAATGAGCACGACCGCCACGTCCTTGTGCATCTGCTAACACCCCTGGTTTGCCTGCTCGTGACCCAGGTCGTCGTCTTCGTTCACGCCCGCAACCACCAGAGCCGCCGCTCGACTCCGACGAGCAATAGCGGTAAGAATCGAGGGCCTCTTGCCTCCCCTTTGGTACTGTCTTGTTCGCCAGACCCTTGCGCATCTCCTAAACCCTCTGGCTTGTGCTAGGACGACACAGAGCTTCGGCAACGACCTCGACAACAAGCAACAGACGACGCCCGCAACTCCGACGAGCTCCAGCGACCAACTCCGTGCGCCCCTTGCCAAACCATCGCCACCTTTAGCATCAGCAGCACACTGCGATTCTGGTAAGCCCCTTCCCCCTCTCCTGCGCGACCTAGAACACCGGCAGCCACTCTGACAGAGGCGCCGCCGCCAGCGCTGCCACTGGATGGTCAAGGTTTTGTGCGCCGCTAGATCTAGATCTTGCGGGTAGGATAGAACGCGAGCGAAGCGTTAAGTTTAGATCTGAGCTGTGCGATTAAGTCAGATCCAGCGGCTCAGAAGTGTGATCCAACGCGAACCGGTACGGGCCAATTAGATTAAGACGCGTGGCAGCTGTTTGGATTTAAAAACAGGATTTGAATGTATTAGATGTTTAATTTTGTTTTGGCTATAACTTTTGATCCCCACGTTAGAATTTGACAAATTTTATATCAATGGAATCAGGATAGCAAGCCCTTTCTAAATATGCAATGTATTTAATGTTTTGCTTCTATTAAAATGGTTTTATTTGCAGAAACTTGTGTAGGGCTAATTTGAGTATATGAATTGTTTAAGAAATGTTTTAGGCTTTAAATAAATGTTGTTTGGCAAGTTTTTAACTTGTTTATGAACCAGTACTGTACACTTACTTTGATTTTTAAAAATCATCACATATCATATTGCATGCATGCATATATTTTTGTTTGTATATGTTTTGTATGTGATTTGTGGCTATGATTCTTTGTGTAGATTTTGGTGCTAGTGATTGTGATTGTGAGGAGTGTAGCTACTCTCCAAACTACCAAGGCAAGTGGTACTTCATGAATATTTTTATCCCTATGTTTTCTACTAAGCATGATGCTTGGTGCTTGGACTCACCCCTGAAAGATAGGTTCCCTGATTTATTTGACATTTGTCAGAATCAAAAAATCACGGTGGCAGACATGGCAAAAAAAGGGTGGAGTCTCTCTTTTATGAGATGGCTGGATACTGATGGATTGAATCATCAGGAACAAATGAGAAAGTTGCCAGCTGGGGTGAGTTTGAATCAGGAAAAGGACAAACCAGTGTGGATGTGGAATAAATCTGGCAAGTTCTCTGTTAAGTCAATGTACACGCGCCTGTCGAATGTTGGGATTGATAGAAGTTTTAAACATCTGTGGAAAGAAAAAATTCCCCTAAAGATTAAGATTTGGCTGTGGCTTATCTGGCACAATGCTATTCTCACCAAAGACAACATGAGAAGAAAGAATTGGGTTGGAGACTTTACTTGTAGGTTTTGCAATAAGGATGAGAGCACTGGACACTTGTTCTTTTCGTGTGTGGCTGCTAAATATGTTTGGGGGGTGGTTGCCAGAGCTGTTGGTGTCGCGAATAGACCTGGATCTTTTTCCCAATATTTTTGGTGGGCATCTCAGTATGTGGGGGTTAGTAGGAATGTGCAGATTACGGTGGTAGCGGCAATTTGCTGGGCTATTTGGAAGCTCAGGAATAGATCTTGTTTTGAAAAAAAACTCATTAACTCGCCTGTTGATTTGGTCATATATGCTTGTGTGTTCATTCGTTATTGGGCAGGGTTGCATGGGGAGAATGACCAGGCGGTGCTGCAAGATGGAGCGGATATTCTTCAACAGAATGCGTTGGCCGATGCGGCAGCTATGGATGTGGCCCATGTTCCTTTTCTGGGGCTGCCTGCAATTCCTGGAAATCGTGCTCATGAAGCTCCGGAGCTGGAAAGGGGGAGGGAGAAAAGAAGGAGAACTTGAGAAAAAAGGAACTGGGCTGCGAGAAGATGGTGTTGGAATCCAGTTTTTTAGTTCCCTTTTTGCTGTGTTTTGTTATGGACGGTTCCCCACTAGCCTGAGGGCGGTGTTCTTGCGTCTCCAGCCTCCTTCTTTATTTTTGTTTAGTTTGTTCAGTGTGTAAGTTGAACCTCTTGCTTTTCCTTTGTGACCCCCTAGGTGGGTCAGTACTACGTCGGTATGTGTGGTTGTTGTTCCGTTGTCTGATGATAATGGAACTCGATCCCTCTTCCTGGGGGATTGTATGAAAAAAAACTAAGCATTAGAAATATTTTGTTAGTCTTGCATGCTATATTTTGCTTATATGACATGTTGGGAAATCCTAGTATTTGTAGATTTGCTTTCTAAGTTAAGATGCTTATCTATGCCATGCTTAGCCGAGCTAGTAGCAACCAAGGGTTGGTGAAATATACATGCTATGATGAAAATATTTCTAAGTCTTTGGACTTGTGTTTTGCCTAATAAAACAACTAAGTAAATGAAATACCTGGGTGGAATGGAAGGAATGGTTTGTGTTGAGTGGTTACACAAGGCCAGGGGACTGGTGAACCTTGTGTATCTCACTTGTGGAAAGCCACGCAGGAACAAAGAGATTTTAGAGGCCAAGTGTTGAGAAGCTTCTAGTGCAGCCACTTGGCAATATGGGCTCTGCCTGGATCATATAGGTTGCTAGAAATTAGCGATTTGGACAGTTGGTGGTAGTGGGAATGATAGGTTGGAGAGCGTCCATTTGGTCTAAGGGAAGGCTTCTGAAAGGTCCTGTCTTGGTGAAAATCAAGTCTGGTGGGGAAAGTGCACAACCTCTGCAGATGGAAGAATCTAAGTACTTAGCCATGTACCTGGAAAAGGACAACTTGAGCATCAAGACATGGAAGCTATCAAGAATCTCCTCATCCCACTTTCTAAGTAAAACTTGTGGGTGAACAAGGGTGAAGGACCTCAATGTCTATTGGTGGTTCCTTGAGAAAAGTTTTGACAAAGAAAACTTAGTGATTTCAACTAATAGGCAAAACCTGTTTTGAGCAAGCAAGCCAAGCTACACTTAGCCAAATTGCAGATAGTATCTAGTCAACCTAAATTATACTAAGGTATCACTTGCCAATACTATTCCAATGTATTGACCCACTGTGGCTGTAACTTGTGATGTTGCAGGTTACTCTGATGAGGATTAGGAGTCATGAGTCTACACTCAACATGTTTTCCTGTGGCACATGAAGATGAAGACTTTTATTTATTTACTTATTCAAACTCTTGTACTAGGCCTGTGGCCTTGGAGTTGTAAAGAGTATGTTTGTCTCTAGAATGCCTGTAATAATGACCTTTGTTTCTGTGTACTTCATCTTAAACTGTGGATGCTAGCAATGATCCAGGGACTAGCATTGCAATCACATGGATCCTTTTCCTTTATAAAGGAGGGATCTTACATCCGGAAACACATCAGGATATTCACTCACAATAGGCACACTGTCTATGCTAACCCCCTTAAGATAATTTAGCTTACTCCCTTTTGATTCAAAGTTACACTTGAACCTAATCCTTTTCTTTTCCGGGGTTGTGAGTGCAACAGTACGATTGGCATAATCTAGTACTCCTTCATACTTGGTCATCCAATCCATTCCCAAAATTACATCCAGTCCTTGGGAATCTAGGATTATCAGACTCACTGGAAACTTATGTTTTCCAAACTCTATCACTAGATCCCGGCATCCAAGACTTACTATCATATCTCCACCTAGAGAACTTACTTTTATTGGACACCCAATGTTTTCAGTTTAAAACCCATTTCTATCAACAAATGCTTTTGATATGAATGAATGCGATGCTCCAGTATCAAAAAGAACAAGTGCTGGAATAGAATTGAGTTTGAACTTACCAGCCACAGCATCTGGCTCTTCACAGATTTCCTCCACATTAATGTGGTTCACTTGCCCTTTCTGGAAAGGGTTGGGCTTGTTGGGTCCTTCAACTTTCTTTTCTGGGCATTCATTTGCATAATGCCCCATCTTCTTGCACTTGAAACATTCAACCTGACTAAGATCCTTCTTGACAGGCTGGCTTCCACTACCACTTCCACTTCCATTGTGGTGGCTCTTATATCCACCCTTGCGATTCTTGTACTTATCGTTGTCATGACTATGGTGGTGCTTGTTGTCATGATAACGGTTGTGGTTGTGGTGCTTGTTGAACTTCCCATGCTTGTGGGATCCAGAACTCCCACTATCATCATAATGGGAACGCTTGTGAGACGATCCCGAGCTGTGCTTGTCAGAGTGCTTTCTCGTCCTACTTTCCACTTGTTTCATCTTGCTCTCCAAAATAGCAGCCTTGTCACAAAGATACTGGTATGTGGGAACATAGGCCACAGCTAACTGCAGGTTCACTTCATCATTCAACCCTTCAAGGAACTTTTCCTTCCTCTTATCATCAGTGTCAACTTCATCCGGTGCATATCGCGCCAGATTGTTGAACTCCTCAATATATTCAGCCACGCTGCGGTGACGTTGCTTCAAGTTATGGAACTCTTTCTTCTTCAAACTCATCACTCCGGATGAGATGTGAGCAGTACGGAAACCATCTTAAAAGATAGCCCATGTCACATCCTCAATGGAGTGGTGATCTGGAAGTTATCCCACCAAGTGGCTGCTGGTCCTTCCAACAAGTGTGCTGCAAATCTGACTTTCTCTTCATCAGTACAGCCAACAGTTACCAAGTCCTTGTTCACAGAGCGTAGCCAATCATTGGCCACCATAGGATCAGTAGTTCCTGAGAACTTGGCTGGCCTTAGCCTTAAGAACCTGGTAAGCATTTCAAAACCCGGTGGGTTGATCTGATTGTTGTTGTTATTGTTGTTGTTGTTGTTATTCTGGTTCTGGATGAACGTGGTCATCATTTGCATCAACTGAGTATGAGCTATCATCATCTGCTGCATCTCAGGGGTGATGTTGTTGTTGTTGGGGTTGGGATTGGCACGTCGAGGAGGCATCTGTGGTTTTCAATAAGGATAAGAATGAGATACCCATAGATGCTAACATGCATAATACATCACATAACAAATCACAATCATGCATCATAGTAGTAAAGGTTCAACAACACAGACAACAAGTTTTTGGAAAAGTAAACACACCAATAGCAAGCCATCCACATGTTGTATGGTCATTGCGACTCAATAATCAAAGACATGATAAATAAAGGTAAATGAGTAGTCATCACTACTCCTCTACATCAACCTCCTCATCAACAAATGTAAGACCTGCATTCTCCATAGCGGTCTTGTATTCCTCGACATTGGTGTTCAAGGTCTCTACTTTGGCTTTGAGAGCCCTCTTATGTGCACGAAGCCTCTCAATCACAGTCTGCTGATGCTCGAGCTCGAAGTCCTTGGCCTCTAGTTCTGCAGTCATGTCTCGAATCCTCTTGTTCCTATCTTGAACTCGCTTCTCTTGACTCTTGAACTTTCTATCCTGACTCTCAAACTTAGCCTCCATCTCCTTGACTATCTCATCTTGCTCCGCGAAGAGCTTGTCCTTCTCACGAAGCTGCACCTGGAGTTCGTCATTGCTAAGCATGACGTTGGTCCTATCAGTGTCTATGTGCCTAAGAAGAACATCTAAGTCCTGGAGGTATAGGCGAATTGGCTCTGCCGTCTCTCTCGAAGTATCCTCAAAGTCAATGTCATCACCATCCTCATCTCGTCTACCGAAGGTGTGGAAGTGAGTACCTCTAACCTCTCGAGAGTGTCTCCCTAGTAACCGTCCAATCAAATCCTGCATGACTACCTCTAGGCCTCTCTCCTTGTCATCATGCATGAGCTTAAATATGATGGCCTCCGTGTCTGGATCAGTCTGGCGTCCTGGCTGATTAACCTTGAATCCCAAAGGTCTTTCCTCTCAAACTTGGTGAGGGGAAGCATCATGATAGTAGGAAGAGGGAGATTGAGCAGACTAGTGAGCTGAATAATGTGAGTGCCAAAACGAGTTCCCTTGAACTCTTCAGCCGTGCTGATAGTAACATTAGGCATCTATTTTATAAGATAGAAAAGGTTAGGATCAATACAATTAAAGTTAAATCACAAAACAAAGCATCACATGCATATCATTGGCAAGCAACATTCAAATCATGACATACATAATACAAGTAACCTAGTTTCAATATAACTTAGTCAAAATTTTGGAAATATATAATGATGAGTGTGATGGTCCAACTAATAAGGCTCAATTCATCTTTCACTTTCTAATCTAAAGGATAACAATGCATCCTTCTATCAAAAGAGATGAGAAAATAAGACTAGAAAAGTTTACTATAAGAATAAGACAAGTGTGGAAGTTTTTGAAAAAATTTCCTTAGTGGTTTCCAATCCTAGGGTCATAATCCTACAGGCAACACAGTGCCCTGATACCATCTGTAAGATCCCTCCTTCATAAAGTAAAAGGATCCCTGTGATTGCAATGCTAGTCCCTGGATCAATGCTAGCATCCATAGTTTAAGATCAAGTACACAGAAACAAAGGTCATTATTACAAGTCATTCTAGAGACAAACATAGTCTTTTACAAACTCCATGGCCACAGGCCTAGTACAAGAGTTTAAATATGTAATAAGATAAATAAGTCTTCATCTTCATGTGCCACAGGCAAGCATGTTGAGTGTAGACTCATAACCCCTAATCACCATCAGAATAACCTGCAACATCACAAGTTACAGCCACAGTGGGTCAATACATTGGAATAGTATTGGCAAGTGATACCTTAGAATAATATTGGTAGCTAGATACTGTATGCATTTGGCTAAGTGTAGCTTAGGCTTTCTTTGCTCAAAATAGGTTTTGCCTATTAGTTGAAAACACTAAGTTTTTCTTTGATAAAATCTTTCCCAAGGAACCACCAATAGACATTGGTGAACCTATACCCTTGTTCAACCACAAGTTTTTACTTATAAATTGGGATGAGGAGATTCTTGATAGCTTCCATGTGTTGATGCTCAAGTTGTCCAATACCAGGGACATGGCTAAGTACTTAGATTCTTCCATCTGCACAGGTTATGCACTTTCCCCACAAGACTTGATTTTCACCAAGACAGGACCTTTCAGAAGCCTTCCCTTAGACCAAATGGACGCGCTCCAACCTATCATCCCACTACCACCAACTGTCCAAATGGCTAAGTTTTTGCAACCTATATGATCCAGGCAGAGCCCATATTGCCAAGTGGCTGCACTAGAAGCTTCTTAACATATTGCATCTCAAGTCCCTTTGTTCCTGGGTGGCTTTCCACAAGTGAGATACACAAGGTAAACCATAGAAATGGGCCTTGTCTAACCACTAAACATAACCCATTCTTTCCATTCCACCCAGGTGTTTCATTCACTTAGTTGTTTTATTAAGCAAAAGCATAGTCCAAAGACTTAGAAATATTTATTCATAGCATGAGTATAACCACCCTTTGTTGCTACTAGCTAGGCTAAGCATGGCATTGATAAGACTTAGAAATATTTCTAGCAATTGTACAACTACTAGGATTTCCCAAGCATAGCATATAGATCAAAAAATATCCATGCAAGACTAGCAAAATATTTCTAATGCATATTTGAAAAACATAGGAATAAAATCATGAAGCACCACTTGCCTAGGTAGTTTGGAGAGTAGCTACAATCCTCACAATCACAATCACTACTTGCACCAAAATCTACACATAAAATGATAGCACCAAAATCACATACAAAATAAATACAAGCAAAAATATATGGATGCATGCATAATGCCATGTGATGATTCTCTACACCAAACAAGACAAGTGCACAGTACTGAAACATAAACAAGTACAAAATAAGCCAAATAAACTTTATTTGCATAGCAAAACATTTTCCAAATAATTATTATACACAAAATAGGCCTACATATGTTTCTGCAAAAAAACCATTTTAACAAAGGAAAAACTTTAAACACATTGCATATATGGAAAGGATTTTCTCTCCTGATTCCATTGATATAAAATTTGTCAAATTTGGACGTGGGAATCAAAAGTTATGAATTAATCAAATTTAAACATCTAATAGATCTAATTCAAACTTTTAAAACAAAACTCGTGCCACGCAGCGCTTCCTGGTTGGCTGGTACCGGTTCGGGCTGGATCGTGCTCGCGCACTGTTAGATCTTACTTATCATCTGCGGCTCAGATCTAATCGTACCTCTTCAGTGATGGATCTATCGCGTCCACTGGATCTAAATCGAACGGCCCTAAGCAGCTAACACTAAACTGGCGGTGCTAGCGATGGCGACAGGCGGCTGTGCGCTCTGGCTGCAAGCTTGCCGGCGAACTAGGTCGCGCGGGGAGGTGTGAGGATGCTCACCAGAATCTCCGTGACGAGGAGATGCTCGACGTGTGCTTGGTTGGCGAAGGGGCGCTCGGGGTCGTCGTGGATTGCTCGTCGGAGAAGTCCCTAGCGACGGTGCTCTCGGTTGGCGACGAAGGAGACACTCGAGGCCACGCTAAGACGAGATAAGGGTGCAGTTAGATGCGTAGGACAGTAGGGATCACACGCGTATCAAACAGAGGGAGAGAGGAAGCTGGGCTTACGGTGAACGGTCGCCGGAGTTCGAGCAGAGGGCGGCGGAGCTCAGTCGATGACGTTGCCGAGGCTACAGAGCATGCACGAGCAAACGGAGGGTGTTAGTAGGTGCGCATGAAGATGCAGAATCATCTAGTATGAACCACAGGCAGAGGGGAACGTGGGGCTTACCGGAATTCGACGGCGAACTCGTCGGAGCAGAGGGGCATCCAGAGAAAAATACGAGCAGCCTGGTGGCTCCGGTGGGGTGTGGTTTGGGGGAAAAGGAGGAGGGCGGCATGGTGCTTAAGTAGGCGGGGACGTGGGCGTGAATTACTCGTGCATTCAACGTAATTGAAGCCGCAGAATTTAAACAGGAAACGCCCGGCGTGATTTGGGGAAGAACCAGTCGCTGGGGGTGGAGACGAAGACAGCCATGTGGGCTGCGGTTGTCAGCGAGAGAAAAGGAGAGGAGGTGGGGTCCCTGCGTCAGCGACTCTCTCGGTGCGTTTGCGGGTAAAGGAAAACGCTTCGTGGGAGAGGATAGTTGGGCTAGATTGGGTCGAGCTGGGCTGGTTGGGCCAGTTTGGCTGTTTGTCTTATTTTTTTCCTTTACTCCTTTTCTTTTTTGTTTGATTTTCTAGAAATGATTTTTCAACTTTAATTCAACTAAGTTTTAAATCAAATCTTCTCTAGGTTTTTATACAGTAAACTTTGCACTCAAATGTGTGTCAAACACTACTGTTTACTCAAAACACTATGATCATTTGAAAATAAAAATAAATCCAAGCCTTAATGTGATATAAACAATAGGCATAAAATTGGTTTTATTTTCACACTTTGTTTTGAAAACTTTGCTCAAGCTTTGGAAAGTAGTTAAGTTTGAATTCAAAACATTACTGACCGAAACAAGTACTCTTCTGATTAGAAAGTAGCACTAAGGCTAGAGCATACTTACATAAAATAATGAGCAACATATCCTCCTAATTTTGAAATGGTTTTGAAAAGGAAACCCTAAATGATCATGGATGCATGGATGATATGCATGAGTTTTGAAACATGATTTTAGGGATGTTACACCTTGGAGGAATCCTTCTAGGATGACCTCTAAGAAATGCATGGGGAGTCGAAATCTATTTCAACGTTCCCTAAGATGGTGGCCGACTGCGAGGACGACAACTCGAGATCCCTATTTCCAAGGGATCGCTCAGTTGTTGTTCGGAAGAAGCAAATAAAACAATCAGAGTCTTCGGGTGAACACGTAAGTAATCTTGGTTTTTCTCGTGGGGGAGCCCCCGAGCCCTTTATTCATCATGTGTGTTTCTTCCCTTGCAGCTCTTTGTCCGCGACGCCAATCACCTGGTTTAGCAGCACCTTTCTCTCGAAGGCAAGCTTAAGCAGCTCCAAGGTTTGTAAGTTTCTTCTGCCTGATTTCACGGTCTATCTATGTATTCTGACTTCTCCTTCATCGAACATCTCAGATGAAAACAATGAATCTCTCCGCAAGCTGAATGCACTCTAGAAGAGTCTCGTCCAGGCGGAGACCAAATCAAAGGATGCTTGATACGCCGGAAACGTATCTATAATTTTTGATGTTCCATGCTTGTTTAGTATCTACTTTGCTTTGCTTTGTCCACACTTTGAAGTGCTCTTTATATATTTTCTGGTACTAACCTATTAACAAGTTGTCATAGTGCCAGTTGCCTATTTTCTGCTGTTTTTGGTTCCAGAAAATCTAGTAAGGAAATATTCTCGGAATTGGATGGGACAAAAGCCAAAGTCAATATTTTATCGAGGAGAACACAGAGTACAGAGGAGAGATGGAGGGGATCCATAGGGCGGCTGCACCCCTCCCCCCCAGGCGCGGGGCCACCCTAGGCCGCGCCTGGGTAGGGCGTGGGCCCCCTAGCCGCCTCCCAACCTCGCCTCTTAGCCTATAATAATCCCTTGATGCCTAAACCCTAAACACCCGATCAATATTCCATGAAACCGTCTGTAGCCTCCGCCACCATCGTCCCTAGATCAGGGGGATCTGAAGCTCTTCCTAGCACCCTGTCGGAGGGGAGATCATCCTGGAGGCCTTCTTCTGCATCATGCCAGCCTCCGGTATGAAGCGTGAGTAGTTCCACCTTGTACTACGGGTCCATGTAGTAGCTAGATGGTTATATCTCCTCATTATGCTTTCATGTCTAGATCTTGTGAGCTCCGTTCATGATCAAGATCTCATCTATTTGTAATCATGCATGTTGTGTTTGCGGGGATCCGTTGGATATTGAGATTACTATGTCAGATTGATTAATGGTTTTGTCTATTTGATTCTATCATGTCTGTGTTGTTTGTGATTTTTCATGCTCTCCGTTGTAAGTAGCTATCTTGGACAAGTAGTTGCTAGTGACTCCAATAGGGGGTATTTATGCTTGATAGTGGGTTCATGCCTCTATTTAATCAAGGGAAGTGACAGAAATCTCTAAGGTTGTAGATGTGCTATTGCCACTAGGGAGAAAAAAAGGTCTCTTGTTCATGGAATAAGTGGATTGTTTACCTTACATACTTTGCTTAAAGCAGTGTCTGTTGCTTGCAACTTAATACTGGAGGGGGTTCAAATGATAACCCAAAGGTGGACTTCTAGGTATCGATGCAGTTGGATGTCAGTCTATGTATCTTGTTGTATTGCCCAATCGAATCTCATAGGATCTTTATGTCTAGTATTGCATTGTTATGCCTTGCTCAGTCCTGTCAATTTCCCTGTTGTAATTTGTTTACCCAGCATGCCATGTTTGTTTATCTAAGTAGAACACCTCTAGTGAACTATGTACCCCAGTCCAATCTTTACCATTGATGCATCATCCACTGTTACTGTTTACTTGCTGCAAACCACCATTACCTTCCACACCATACAGTTTATCCTGAAGGGAATATGCCATGAGAGGCAATAATAAAGTGTTTATTATGTGTATTCCAAGTATATGATAGATGTTTATTTTGCATGCTATAATTGTATTAATACAGAAACATTAATACATGTGTGTTTAATAAACAAACATAAAGTTCCTAGTTATGCCTCTCTCATAAACTAGCTCGTTGATTAACAAGATGATCAAGGTTTCCTGATAGACATTGGATGTTGTTAATAATGGGATCACAACATTAGTGTAATGGTGTGATGAACATTCATCCGAAGTATAGAATTACGATCAAAGTCATTGAGTTTATATTGCTATAACAACTTACGAAGTGATCCTAATCCTTAGACCATGAGATCATGTCAATCACTAACGCCGGAAGAGTTTCTTGATAACATCAAACGTCACACCGTGACAGGGTGATTATAAAGATGGGTTCAGAACTAATAAAGTGTTATGTTGAGGCCCATGGATCAAGAGTGGAATTTGTTCATCCCGATGATAGATAGATATACTCTGGGCCCTCTCGGTGATATCACATTGGATAGCTTGCAAGCAAGTGATTTGATCACTAGAATGTTATATTACGGGAATGAGAAAAGAGTGCATGTCAGTAACGAGATCAAACTAGGTATGGAGATACCGATGATCGAATCTCGGACATGTAATATATCGCGAAACAAAGGGTTTAAGATACGAGCGTAAAAGGTTACGACGATCACAAGAAAGTCATCGTTGAATGTGTGGGAGTCAGTATGGGTCTCAAGACCCCGCTTCTGATTATTGATCCGAGAGGGGTCTCGATCATGTCCACATTATTCACGAACCGTAGAGTGACACACTTAAGAGACACCGACATCGAATTGGAGCAAAAGTTTCATGCCGAAAAAGAATAACAAGCGCAGAAATTTATTTCACTAGATACCGAAACAGGTTTTCGGGTGAAATTGCACAAAGTGGTTATGCATGTGAAATAGAATTCTAGAAAGGGGTTATATGTGAATGTTTGTCATTAAATTAATTGATGAAATTCTGAATAAATAAAATAGTTTTATTTAATGAGAGTTTGCATTAAATTTGGTGGAAATTTAATGGCAAGTTTGAGTGGGATTTTGAGTGGAGGGAAATGAAGAGGTTTTTGTGAGTGGAGTGTCCACCTACATGGGAGGGGAGGGGACAGCCCCCATGGCCGGCGGCCACCCCCTTGGGTGCCCCCCCTCCTCCTATAAAAGTCACCCCTCTCCCTCTCTCTCACTCACACCTCTTCATGAAGGATCTCTCTCCCCCTCTAGAATTTATCACCTATGGTCTCGAACTAGCGAGATACATGTTACCGGTGGCTATTCGGCAAGAAAGAGTTGTGCTTCCACTGCATCGCTGGAGCGAGGATGCGGAGGTTGCTCGGTGCCTCGCACGTGTGTGCGAGCACGGATGCGCTGCTGATTTGCGGCGCTAGGACTTCCTCTCGATCTTGAGATTGGCAAGAGATCGTCTACATCGACCACGAGTCAAACTCGGTATGGTTTGTCGGTCTTCAAGGATATGTTCTCTATGGATATACATCCGCCCGTTGTTTGTATCTAGTAGATAGATCGTGGTACATAGTTCCCATCGTAGGAAATTTTTTGTTTTCTATGCTGCGAACCCTACAGTAGTATCAGAGCCGGATCTATGCGTAGATGCTTTACACGGGTAGTACACATATGAGTATGTGGGCGATGATGATAATGTTGTTGCTCCTTAGTTGTAATTTTGGATATTGGTGGCATAGTGGGATGAAGAGGCCCGGACAAACTTTACATGTCATCGCACATGAGACCTGTTCCACGCTTGACATGCAACTAGTTTGCATAAGTGTCTAGCGGCTGTCTGTCTATCCTACTATAGTCAATATCAATTTTGCAACGAGTTGTCAACAATTTGGTTATCCTTGTTGTGGTTCATATTCGTAGGTATGAACGGTTCTATCTTCGAAATCCCTAAGCCACGTAAAATTTGTAATGGCTAAATTAGAGGCGTCTAGTTTAGATTGTTGCTGTGCTAGTGTTATGATATGATGATGTTGTAAGTAGAAGTATGAGATGATACTCTTACAACACACATAACGTGTGAGTTCCACAGACCTTGGCCTTACACATATAGGTATGATAGTGATCATACCACGATGCACATGATAGAGATCATATGTGGGAACCATATCATTTCACTAATAAACATGTGATGTTTGATAGCATATTATATTGCTTGTTTAGCGTTTTATTAGCATAATAAGATGATCCCTCATTTAAATATCAAGATAAGAATGTGTTCTTCCTTTAGTATGCACCGATTATGTTTTTGTCGCTCCAAGACATCACATGATGATCCGGTGTTCTTGGATCCACGGCCATATTTCGGGTGTAAGATAGTTACACACGCGAATACTAAGGTTCTTACTTGGCGAGCCTAGCATGTACAGACATGGCCTCGGAACACGGACCGAAAGGTTAAGCATGAGTCATATAGTTGATATGATGCCCATTTGATGCTCGCCTTTGAAGCTACACCGACTGACTTGATGATCGGACTTGGTGTAGTGGATTTGGTTCATCTAATCACCAAAAAGGCACGAGGGATATCGTTTTTGAGTGGGAGTTCATTCGTAATGTGGATTAGTTGAACTCAATCTATCATAAACTTAGTCTAAACTTTACAAATTCTGTTGTAGATGGCACCACCTGCTTTTAATTTCAATGTGTTCATGGAGAAAGAGAAACTTGCAACGAACGGTAGAAACTTTACCAAATAGGCTATGAATTTGAGGATTCTCCTCTCTGCTGCACAAAAGCAAAATGTGCTAGAAGCGCCGCTAGGCCCCCCACCTTTTGAGGATCCCCTGACAAGGAGAAGAATGTGTATCAGACTCGTCAGGAGGACCACAACTTAGTTCATTGCGACATATTGTATGGGATAGAGCCGGAACTTCGAAAGCATTTCGAAAACGGCAATGCATTTGATACAATGGGTGAGTTGAAAATGATTTTCGACACACATGCTGCTATAGAGAGCTACAATGCTTCAGAAAAGATCTTTAGCTGCATGATGGAAGAGCACAACTCCATTAGTAAGCATGTACTCAAGATGTCGGGTTACGCCGATAATCTTGTGTCCTCGGGAATATCGATTCCCGTTGACTTAGGCATCCATCGTGTTCTGCAGTCTCTGCATCCTAGCTATAAGAGCTTTGTGATGAACTATAATATGAAAGGCATGAAGAAGTCTCTCCCCAAGCTTCTGTCAATGCTTAAAACTGCAGAAGTGAAGATCAAAAAGGAACATCAAGTGTTGATGATCAATAAGAACACTGGTTTCAAGAAAGACAAGAAGGGAAAACGGAAGGGAAGTACGGGAGGCAAGACGGTTGTCGTGCCTAAAATAAACCCCGAGTTAGACCTAAGTCTGATACCGAGTGTTACTATTGTAAGGGGACTGGCCACTGGAAGCGCAACTGCCCCAAGTATTTGGCAGAGAAGAAGGCCGACAAGGCAAACAAAGGTATATATATGATATACATGTTATTGATGTGTACTTGACTATTGCTCGCAGTAGCACCTAGGTATTTGATACCGGTTCAGTTGCTAATATTTGTAACTCGAATCAGGGGCTGTGGAACAAGCGACCGCTAGCAAGGGGTGAGGTCAAGATGCGTGTCAGCAATGGATCCAGCGTTGATGTGATCGCCGTCAGAATGCTACCTCTCCATTAGCCGTCGGGATTAGTTATAAACTTGAATAATTGTTATCTGGTGCCTGCACTGAGCATGAACATTGTATCTGGATCGTGTTTGATTCGAAGTGGTTATTCATTTAAATCCGAGAACAATGGTTGTTCTATTCATATGAATGAAATCTTTTATGGTCATGCACCGATGATGAATGGTTTATTTCTATTAGATCTCGATAATAATGTTACACATATTCATAATGTTGATGCTAAAAGGATTAAACTTAATGATGATATATCTGCATATATGTGGCACTGCCGTCTAGGTCATATTGGCGTTAAACGCATGAAGAAGCTCCATTTGGATGGACTTTTGGAATCACTTCTTTTTGAATCATTTGATACATGTGAGCCATGCCTTATGGGCAAGATGACTAGAATGCCGTTTTCCGGTTCAATGGAACGGGCGATAGATTTATTGGAAATCATACATTCTGATGTACGTGGTCCAATGAGTGTGTTAGCGCGAGGTGGATATCGTTATTTTGTTACTTTCACGGATGATTTGAGTAGATATGGTTATATCTACTTGGTGAAACACAAGTCTGAAACCTTTGAAAAGTTTAAGGAATTTTAGAATGAAGTTGAAAATCATCGTAATAGAAAGATCAAATTTCTATGGTCCGACCGAGGTGAGTATCTAAGTTACGAGTTTAGTACACATATGAAAGAGTGTGGAATTGTTTCACAACTCACACCTGCCAGAACACCACAGCGAAATGGTGTGTTGGAACATCGTAATCGTACTTTATTGGATATGGTTTGATCTATGATGTCTTTGATGGACTTGCCGTTATCATTTTGGGGTTATGCACTAGAAACTGCTGCATTCACTTTAAATCGGGCACCATCTAAATCCGTTGAAAAGACACCGTATGAATTGTTGTTTGGAAACAAACCTAAGCTATCGTTTCTTAAAGTTTGGGGATGCAGTGTTTATGTGAAGAAACTTCAACCGGATAAACTCGAACCCAACGCGGAAAAATGTGTCTTCATAGGATACCCTAAGGAATCTATTGGGTATTCCTTCTATCACATATCCGAGGGAAAAGTTTTTGTTGCCAAGAATGGATCCTTTCTAGAGAAAGAGTTTATCGCGAAAGGTGTGAGTAGTCGGAAGGTAGAACTCAAAGAGGTTATTGAACCTTCTCTTGAAAGTATGGCGAGTAGCGCAGCGCCAGAAGTAGTTCCGGAGTTGGCTTGACCAGTTGAAGTGGGAACTAATGATAATGATCATGAAACTCCGAAAGAGAGTAGTACAAAACCTCGCAGGTCTAGCAGGACGCGTGCAGCTCCCGAGCTGTACGGAAATCCTGTCATGAGTTTCATGGTTGATGAAAATGATGACCCTGCGACGTATGAAGAAGCGATGATGAGCCCAGATTCCAACAAATGGTTAGAATCCATGAAATCCGAGATGGAATCCATGTATGAAAATCAAGTTTGGAACTTGGTGGACTTACCTCACGACTGAAAGGCCATGGTGAACAAATGGATTTTCAAAAAGAAAACTGATACTGATGGTAATGTAGCCGTCTATAAAGCTCGACTTGTCACAAAGGGGTTTCGACAAATTCAAGGAGTTGACTATGATGAGACATTCTCTCCCGTAGCGATGCTAAAGTCAGTTAGGATTATGTTAGCAATTGCTGCATATTTCGATTATGAGATATGGCAGATGGATGTCAAAACCGCGTTTCTCAATGGTAATATTGAAGAAGAGTTGTATATGATACAACCAAAGGGTTTTGTCGATCCTAAGGATGCTAAAAATGTGTGAAAGCTTCAACGATCCATCTATGGATTGAAGAAAGCATCACGAAGAAGTTGGAATCTCCGTTTTGATGAGGTGATCAAAGAGTTTGGATTTGTCCAAACTTATGGAGAAGCTTGTATTTACAAGAAAGTGAGTGGGAGCAATGTGGCATTTCTGATATTATATGTGGATGACATATTATTGATTGGAAATGATATAGATCTTTTAAACAGTGTTAAAAGTTATCTAAACAACAAATTTTCGATGAAGGACCTAGGTGAAGCTTCATACATATTAGGCATAAAGATCTATAGAGGTAGATCTAGACGCCTAATAGGGCTATTGCAAAGTACATACCTTGATAAGATTTTAAAGAAGTTTAAAATGGACGGAAGTAAGAAGGGGTTCTTACCTATGTTGCAAGGAAAGACATTGAGTAAGACTCAAAGTTCGGCTACGACGGAAGAAAGAGAGATAATGGACAAAGTCCCCTATGCTTCAGCCATAGGCTCTATAATGTACGCCATGCTATGTACAAGACCGGATGTGGCACATGCTATTAGTTTGACTAGTAGGTACCAATTGGATCTAGGTTCGGAACACTGGATAGAAGTCAAGAATATCCTTAAGTACTTACGAAGAACTAATGATATGTTTCTTGTGTACGGAGGTGAAGAAGATCTCGTCGCTAAGTGTTATGTCGACGCAAGCTTTGACACCGACCCGGATGACTCTAAGTTTCAATCCGGATACGTATTTCTCATGAATGGCGGAGCGGTTAGTTGGAGGAGTTCCAAACAACCTATGGTGGCGGGATCAACAATGGAGGCCGAATATGTTGCTACTTCGGAAGCGGCTCAGGAAGCTGTAACATCCCAAAAATATTAAACTAAGATCATCAAACATAATCATCAAATTTAGGGTTAACAAAAACTTTGCTAAATAAAAATATGAAAGCATGCATGTGAGTATGCATTTCATTTTGAATTCTTTTGAACCAACTTGTTTGTGTGTTCCTTTGCTTGTAAATGGATGCTTAGGTCAAATAAACATCATCTAAACAATTCCCAAACTTTTCTCAAAGACAAATAAATCAAAAAAATAAAATAAGGGAATGGTCATTTTGACCAATTTAACTCCCATGCCTACTTTGCCTGTCTCAAACTTTTAGAACCTAACAAAAACTTTTCTGGATCTTTGCACCCCTTGATTGTACTCATAACAAAGTATCAAGTACCACTTTGTGATCATCCAGAAACTTTCAAATACATAGTTGAAATGACAATTCAAAATTGAATCTTTATCATATGGGAAGATCCCACTTTTTCAAAAACCACTCAAACAAGCTCAACTTTCAAAACCCAAGCATCTGAAGACTCACCAGCACCAACCTAGCACACCCACCAAAAATCTTTTCAAATTTCAAAACTTGAATTCTTGCGGCCATTTCATCAAGCACATTGCAGACACAAATCATCCAAATCTTAAACACTATTGTGAGCAGTGATTGAAGCCTAACTTGTTCCCTCTCTAGCTCACAACCATCGCAGTAGATCATCTAGCAAGTTAAACCAAGCACTAGACTCGCTGTAAGCTGGGCAATGACATCAATGGTGAACAGCCGAAGCTCACCATGCCACCCTAGTGGAGACAGCAAGCTAGGAGGAGACTTCCCGCGCAGCCCAGTTATTTGAATTTAACCTTTTCCATTTTATTTCAAACACACTTCTGTACCCAGTTTCAAAAATCAACCCAGGTCGATTCAGTGAACCAAATTGAATGAAACCAATTTTGTTAGAAAGTTCTGGGAGTGCTGAATCCAAGCCCGTTGGATTCAAGTCATTTGTATCTGTAGATCATCCATGGTAAAAATAACAAGGCAGAAGCATTTCTGCATTCAAACATTTTTCAAATTAAAACCATAATAGCTTTTGAGTTGATTCCAATTCTCAAAAATCACATTTAACCATACCTTTCAGAATATATAAATATATATAGGTTTACTTATAGAAATAATGTTCAAGTAATAAAAGAATGCTAGATAGGCATTTCTAGTCACTTTATTTAATTAAAGTAAAAGGGTAAAACCTTATTAAATTATGACAACACTTTAAATCACATTCCCATGGACTAAAATATGTGGTGATGACATGTGTCAACATGATCCCATGTTTGGTTTGGGAGAATATTAAATCTTAAGTAGTTTTTCAATGAGTAGAAATTACTTTTCTAAAAATAAAAGGAATTAAACCAAGCTTTAATCTTGTAATGTTATTGATGATGCTAGATCATCTATAGGACCCTTGTGTGTGATGAATGCAAGTAGTTAAGTATTGTTTGGTGATTGTGTACATCGTATTTATTTATAGACGCTAGTACCGACAAAGGATACGCGGAGGAAGGAGGATTCTACGAAGAAGAAGCCGAGGAGAACTTCAACCACTGCTCTGCACAAGGCAAGCTTTACTAACCAAGTGGACCAATGCAAGCTAACACATGCAATTTCGCAAGCGTATACTGATATTGTGCAAGCCAATACTTGATTGTCACCATGCCAACCATATGCCTTAAGCATAGATGATCCTACCCACTTGATAAACCAATCCTAGTTTAGACTTACAAGCTTATTACTTTATTTCTTTATCAAAGCTATTACTTAGAGATTACTTCAGTGAATTATATATACTAGAAAGATATTTTAAGGTTGCATAAAGAGCATAAAATTTGGCCTAAGCTAGATAATCTTGATGTCATCCTAAGGCATGATATTGATCTTAGTTGAAACTCCACTAGTTTACCACCCCTCATTAGTACTTACCCCCACTTGTAGATGCTAGTGCTAAGCATAAAACTTGATCAACTTTAGATGGGAATACTTGGTGGAAAAATGTTTATGAAAACCTTGGAATGATGGATCATTATATTGAAATGTTTTGGACATGTGTTTCTGAACCCCAGATGATTTATGGTGATGAAAATGTTGAGGCATGAGCCTTAGCCCTTTATAAAACTGATGGTTGTCTGGATGCGATACCATTCCAATTTTATCGTACAACCACAATACCCGAGAATTGCGTAGGGCTTGACTGGAAACTTATATACCTTAGTATTAGTTCCCTCACGGCCAAGGTCTGAGCTGAGGCTACCTTGTGAAGATTGTCCACCTGTGCAGTACCCAAGAAGACAGTTGGTCATGGTTGGGAGGCCAAACTCACAGGAGAGGTGCTTATACTAGGGCGTGTAATTGAAAGGTTAGATTGATTATCCGCATACTGAGTATGGTGAATTCAGGATTTGTTCCTGACGGATGTATCGAATGTTGTGGTGAAAGTGTACAATCTCTGCAGAGTGTCAAACTATTCGAATAGCCACGTCTGCGGTTATGGACAGTTGGAGTGGCCATACTGTTCCCCCGTCAGACTTTTCAAAATGATTTGTGCAAGGAAGTGAGACTTTGACTTGACCACAATAGAGTTGTGACAAGAGATACAAGTTCCCACTTAGGTGTTATAAAACTTCAACTAGCATTCGTTGCTTCTAAACTTAGTAGATGTAAATCTGGATTCTTGCAAAACAACCCTAGAGCCTAGTGTCCTATTATCAAAAACCCCTTCCACTTGTTAGTATTAGTTTGCGAGTACTTAAAGACTACTCATGGCTTTGTCCCTGGCTATTCCCGTGGCCATACTATGAAGAGGAGTACCTGGAGGATGGACCCCAGGAAGGTTACGACAACTAGGATCATCTCCCATCGTCAGCATTGCCTGTGACCCCGAAGATGGAGCTTCGCCTACGCTACCGTTATTATTACGTATTCCGTTGCTTGAAGTTGTATTAAGAACTGGATCATGAGATCCCTATTTGTATAAGAACTTATGTACGATTTGTAATGGATGATGTACTATGGTATCCAATTTTGTTATGTCTCGCAAAAATGGTAATCCTGGGATTGCGATGTATGGCATAACAGACATCTGGGATTAAAAATCCGGGTGTTGACAGAAGCGGTTTGGATGAAGGAGTTCATATCCGAACTAGGAGTGGTTGCAAACGCGTTGGACCCAATGGTGATCTATTGTGAAAACAATGGTGCCATTGCCAATGCCAAAGAACCAAGGTCTCACAAGAATTCCAAGCATATTAAGCGCCGGTTTCACTCCATCCGCGAGCATGTCAAGGATGGAGATATAAAGGTTTGTAAAGTACACACGTATCTCAATGTAGCAGATCCGTTGACTAAAACTCTCCCTAGAGCAAAACATGATCAACACCAGAATTCCATGGGTGTTAGATTCATCACTATGTAACTAGATTATTGTCTCTAGTGCAAGTGGGAGACTAAAGGGAATATGCCCTGAGAGGCAATAATAAAGTCTTTATTATGTGTATTGCAAGTATATGATAGATGTTTATTTTGCATGCTATAATTGTATTAATACGGAAACATTAATACATGTGTGTTTAATAAACAAACAGAAAGTTCCTAGTTATGCCTCTCTCATAAACTAGCTCGTTGATTAACAAGATGATCAAGGTTTCCTGATCATAGACATTGGATGTTGTTCATAACAGGATCACAAAATTAGTGTAATGGTGTGATGAACATTCATCCGAAGTATAGCATTACGATCAAAGTCATTGAGTTTATATTTCTATAACAACTTACGAAGTGATCCTAATCCTTAGACCATGAGATCATGTCAATCACTAACACCGGAAGAGTTTCTTGATAACATCAAACGTCACACCGTAACAGGGTGATTATAAAGATGGGTTCAGAACTAATAAAGTGTTATGTTGAGGCCCATGGATCGAGAGTGGAATTTGTTCATCCCGATGACGGATAGATATACTCTGGGCCCTCTCGGTGATATCACATTGGATAGCTTGCAAGCAAGTGATTTGATCACTAGAATGTTATATCACGGGAACGAGAAAAGAGTGCATGTCAGTAATGAGATCACACTAGGTATGGAGATACCGATGATCAAATCTCGGACTTGTAATATATTGCGAAACAAAGGGATTAAGATACAAGCATAAAAGGTTCCGACGATCACAAGAAGTCATCGTTGAATGTGTGGGAGTCAGTATGGTTCTCCAGATCCCGCTTCTGATTATTGATCCGAGAGGGGTCTCGATCATGTCCACATTATTCACGAACCGTAGGGTGACACACTTAAGAGACACCGACATCCAATTGGAGCAGAAGTTTCATGCCGAAAAAGAGTTACAAGCACAGGAATTTATTTCACTAGATACCGAAACAGGTTTTCTGGTGAAATTGCATAAAGTGGTTATGCATGTGAAATAGAATTTAAGCAAGGGGTTATATGAGAATGTTTGTCATTAAAGTAATTGAAAAAATTCTGAATAAATAAAAGAGTTTTATTTAATGAGAGTTTGCATTAAATTTGGTGGAAATTTAATTGCAAGTTTGTGTGGGATTTTGAGTGGAGGGAAAAGAAGAGGTTTTTGTGAGTGGAGTGTCCACCCACATGAATGAAGGAGGGGAGGGGGCAGCCCCCATTGCCGGTGGCCACCCCCTTGGGTGCCCCCCTCCTCCTATAAATGGAACCCCTCTCCCTCTCTCTCACTCACACCTCCTCGTGAAGGATCTCTCTCCCCCTCTAGAATTTATCCCCCATGGTATCGGACTAGCAAGATACATGTTCCTGGTGGCTATTCGGCAAGAAAGAGTTGTGCTTCCGCTGCATCTCTAGAGCGAGGAGGCGGAGGTTGCTCGGTGCCTCGCACGTGTGTGCGAGCACGGATGCACTGCTGATTTGCGGCGCTAGGACTTCCTCTCGATTTTGAGATCGACAAGAGATCGTCTAAATCAACCATGAGTCGAACTCGTTAAACTTTGTCGGTATTCAAGGGTATGTTCTCTATGGATATACATCCGCCCGTTGTTTGTATCTAGTAGATAGATCTTGGTAAATAGTTCCCATCATAGGAAATTTTTTGTTTTCTATGCTGCGAACCCTACAAATCCTTTGTTACAGCAACCGGTGAGATTGACAACCTCACTGTTAGTTGGGGCAAAGTCTTGAGTTTGTGTTGTGCAGGTTTCCATGTTGCTTGCAACACCTTTGAGACGTTTCCTTCCTCCTACTGGTTCGATAACCTTGGTTTCTTACTGAGGGAAGACTTGTTGTTGTGCTGCATCACACCTTGCTCTTGGGGTTTCCCAACGAAGCGCTCTCACGTTGACGCAGCGCCATCAAGATTTTTTGGCATCGTTCCCGGGGAGGCTAAGGACGTCTTCACAAGGGGAGTCCTCCACAACCTTTCTCTTTACTTTGTTTTTAGTTTGCTTAGTTTCTTTTGCTTGGTTTTGTTTGCCTCTTTTTTATCAAAAACTCAAAAAAATTAGTTTAGTTTGGCTTGCTTTCTCTTATCAAAAACACAAAAAAATAGTTCGTGCCCTAGTTGCTACCATGTCTGGTTTTGTTCCAATCTTTGTGACACCTATGGAAAAGATCTTTACTTTCAAGCAAAAAAGTGAAGAGAGTTTCAAAGAAGCTTGGTCTAGAATCTCTACTTTAGAAAGGGACACTAAGCCTAAGATGAGCCTTAGCTTGGTTATTAATAGTTTCTACGACGGTATTGCTCTTTGTTATAGATATGCTTTGGATGTTGTGGCTGAGAAAGATATTTTTTGATTTAATGAGGATGAAGCTTTTTATGCCATAAATAAATTGATTATAATTTATAATATGACTGGCAAGTCTGATTCCTCTTTCATAGACATTTTTCCTAGGTTGAACACTCTTGAGTCTAGTACTGCTACTTTGAAAAGTTACTATCACACACTTAGGAAGTACCATGATTATGTTCCAATAAATTCTGAGCCTTCAAAGTGGTTTCCCACAATCAAAGTCTCTATAAATAGTGCAACTTTTGATGCTCGCTGTGATATCATGTCTGAATTTTTCCTTATGCCTAAAGATATTTATGAGTCTTTGGGGACTTTCTAAACGAGGAGAAGGGATATCTCTTACCAATAATGCAAACTTATTACACATTGGAATAGCTGAAGGTGTGTTTACAAAAATCTCAGGGAAAATGGTGTCTACTCATTATCTTGTTATTCAATGTGTAGGCAAAGGACAGATTACACTCGGAAGATCCCTGCTGAAACACCTTGGAGCAATAATAGATGTGGGAAAGGGCATTATGCATTTTTCTCCTCTAGTAAGCAATCATATTTTCCCTAAATATAAGAAGAAAGGTAAGAAAGGTAGGAGCTAGAGAGTTGATGTTAATGCTTCTTCATTTGAAAATACTTGATTTCTTACTTCTTGTGCCTAACTTAAAGGCGTTAAAGAAAAGTACTTGTGGGGAGATAACCCAAGAGTTTTCTTGAGTCTTGGAATTTATTAATTCAGTAATGACTTCAGCTTATCCTTTTTTTTTGCTTTTTGTGACAATAATGACCTCTAATGAGAGAGAAGTAAGATTTGGGGAGTTGCTGTCCCAAAACAGATTTCTGTCCTCCACGATAAAAATTCTTGAGGAGTCTCTGTAAGCCGAATTTAGCTTAAAATTTACGAATAAATCCCCCAGTATGTTAGCTAACTTTCGTTAGTTCAACACTTTTTGATTTGAGCAACATCATATTTTCGAAAAAAATAGGTTTTTACCTACTGGTCTGTTTTGACAGATTTCTGCCATTATTTGCATTTGCTTCTTATTGATTCCTTTTTGGGTTCTTTTTGGGAAATTGAGCTTTTTGAAAGAGTTTCTACATTAGATTGTGTTTTTAGTGAAAAGATTTTGCTGTTCTAAAGCTAAACCTAAGGGTCTATTATCTTTTGAATACACTAACGGTGCTAATGAAGATTGTGTGAAGTTTTGTATGAAGGAAAATTTTCAGATGTAGAGAGAGAATGATATAATGAGATGAAGAATGGAAAAAAGCTCAAGCTTGGGTATGCCACCTGTAACACCCCGTCCACTAGGACCGGGAGTGTCACTCCTGGTAGCTTAATAGGATATCTAGACTGACCCCACAGACCAACACCAGTCTTTTCTGCGCACTTTGTCCTCACTCATTCGCACCCGGTCGGTCACCCATCCTATAATTGCTCTAGGAAAAGCACGCTTAACCTTAGAGTTCTTTTCGAATGAGCTTCCGGAAAAGAAGTTGCAACTTGTTGGTATGAGTATCCTATCAATCCTATTAAGTCATGTTCTTGGATCTCACACCACCCCGGTGTCACCCCAATGTAAGATCCCACCCTTATAAAGGTAAGGATCCATGTGATTGCAATGCTAGTCCCTGGATCAATTGCTAGTATCCACAGTTTAAGATGAAGTACACAGAAACAAAGGTCATTATTACAACGTCATTCCAGAGTAACATAGTCTTTTACAACTCCATAGCCATATGCTAGTACAAGAGTTTAACTTAACAATATAAAATAGAAGTCTTCATCTTCATGTGCCACAGGCAAGCATGTTGAGTGTAGACTCATAACCCCTAATCATCATCAGAGTAACCTGCAACATCACAAGTTACAACCACAGTGGGTTAATACATTGGAATAGTATTGGCAAGTGATACCTTAGTAGAATATTAACATCTGGTTACTACATGAAATTGGCTATGTGTAGATTATGCTTGATTTTCTCAAAAATAGGTTTTACCTATCAGTTGAGAACACTAAGTTTTTGTTTGGCAAAAACTTTCCCAAGGAACCACCAATAGAAATTGGTGAACCTTCACCCTTGTTCAACCACAAGTTTTAACTTAGAAAATTGGGATGAGGAGATTTTTGATAGCTTCCATGTCTTGATCCTCAAATTGTCCAATACCAGGGACATGGCTAAGTACTTAGGTTCTTCCATATGCAGAGGTTGTGCACTTTCCCCACGAGACTTGATTTTCACCAAGACAGGACCTTTCAGAAGCCTTCCCTTAGACCAAATGGATGCGTTCCAACCTATCACCCCACTAACACCAACTGTCCAAATGGCTAAGTTATTGCAACCTATATGATCCAAGCAGAGCCCATAATGCCATGTGGCTACACTAGAAGCTTCTTAACATTTGGCATCTCAAATCCCTTTGTTCCTGGGTGGCTTTCCACAAGTGAGATACACAAGGTAAACCATAGAAATGGGCCTTGTGTAACCACTCAACAAAAACCATTCTTTCCATTCCACCTAGGTGTTTCATTCACTTAGTTGTTTTATTAAGCAAAAACATAAGTCAAAGACTTAACAATATTTTCCATAGCATGAATATATTCCACCCTTGGTTTCTATTAGCTAGGCTAAGCATGGAAACAACAAGTATCTTAACTTAGAGGAAATTCTAACATTTCTACAACTACTAGGATTTCCAAAGCATAGCATATAGATACTTAGCAAAAATATTCATGCAAGCCCTATACAAAATATTTCTAATGCATAGGCAAAAATATTGGGACATAAATATGAAACACCACTTTCCTTGGTAGTTGGGGGAGTAGCAACAATCCTCACACTCACAATCACAATCACCACTAGCACCAAAATCTACACATAAAATGATGGCACCAATCACATATCAAAGTAGACAAACAAAAATATATGAACGCATGAAAATGCCATGTGATGATTTTTCTAAATCAAACAAGACAAGTTAAACAGTACTGAATCATAAACAAAACAATTATACACTAAATAAAATTAATTTGGCCCTTAGAACATTTTCTACATAATTTTTATATACAAAGAAGGCTTATAAATGTCTCTGCAAAACAACCCATTTTATAGATTCAATTTATTAAAAAAAAGTGTGTAACTGGATATAATTCTTTCTCCTGATTCTAATGATATAAAATTTGCAAAATTTGAACGTGTGGATCAAAAGTTATGAATTTTGCAAGTTTGAACAACTAATAGATCTAATTCCAGATTTTAAATTTAAAACACAGACACGCGGCGTGTTCTGATTGGCTCGTCCCGGTTTGGCCGGATCGATCAACATGGGCCGCACGATCTAAATGAAATCACACGGACCAGATCTATTCGTACCCCTTCGATAAGTGATCTAATCCTATGCGCTAGATCTAGATCCAACGGCTCACGACTGCTTGGCCAAGAACTGGCGGCGCGTGTGGTCGCAGCGGCGGCAGCGCTACTGGTGGCGACAGTACGGCGAATACAGGAGGGGCTGGGGTTTGTGGTGTGGCTTACCAGACTCGCAAGATCACGAGGAAGCTCAACGTGTAGACGAGCAGGGTCAGGGCGCGCTGTAGAGGTTGCTGGGGCTCGCCGGAGATGCTGGCGGCGTCGGGTTCTTGCAAACGAGGTTTTTGCCGAGGCTCTGGATCGCCCTAGCATGAACCAGATGTGTCAGGAGGTGTGCAAAGTCATGGCGAACACAATAATATCGAGGAGAAGGCAAGGGGCGGTCGGGTTTTACCTAGATTACTCGTCAGAGTCGAGTGGCGGTTCTGTCGCTTGCGGGCGCGAACAGGGACGGCAACCTGGGTCACGAGAAGGCAAGAAAATGGCATCACAAGGTGTGTGTGGACACGAGGTTCTCAATCGTTTGAACCAGAGGCAGAGGGGCGGTCGGATCTCACCATAATCACACGCCGGAGTTCGTCAGGCAGCGGCGGTGCAACTTGAAATACTGGCAGCCTGGTGGCGAGGTGAGGGTGCTGTGTGGGGGAAATGACCGCGGCGGCGAGGTGTTTAAGTAGCCAGAAGCGGGGCAAGAATTATGCACTGAATCAATGGGATTTAAGTGGGGTTTAAACGCGGCGTCACTGCGCGATGGTAACGGCGGAGCAGCGTCTGCGCGCGAGAATCTGGGGAAGACGATGATGACATGGAGAGGGCCCAGTGTCAGTGGCTGCGCGGTATGTTTCGCGCGAGTGAGAGAGAGTAGAGGGGGAACTGGCCCGGGTGGGCTTAGTGGGCTGGTTCCTGTACTGGGCCAAAATGGCAGCGCTGGCCTTTTCCACTTTCTTTTATCTTTTTCTATTTCTAATTTGATTTTCTGAAAACATTTTCAAATGATTTTCAAACCAAAATGAATTCAAATTTGTTCTGAATTTTTGTAGGATGGATCCAGCTCTTAATTGTGCATTTAGCACTGTTGTTCACTCAAACTTACGTTGGTCCTTTGAAATTTTAAAAGAAAACAGTGCCTTTACCATGGTTTAATAAAGGTATAAAAATGGTTTTAAATTCATTCTTTGTTTTGAAAACTTTGTCCAATCTTTTGAAATTATCAAACAAACTTAGGATCAAATATCTTTGGTTTAAAACAAATAATCTCATACTAGAGAGTAGCATTGGGTCAATGCCTTGCTTACATAAAATGATAGATCACAAGTTTCTGATTTTTGAGGAAAGGATGATAAGATGAGTATGAATGCATGAATGATGTGCAAACTTTGAAAACATGATTTTTGGCATGTTACAAATCTAACCCCCTTAAGGTGAATCTCGCCCTCGAGATTCGGATTGGCTAGCAAATAGGTGAGGGTGGTCTTTCCGAAGGTCATCTTCTCTTTCCCATGTTGCTTCTTCTTCGGAATGATGGCTCCACTGTACTTTGCAGAGTTTGATTGTCTTTGTCCGAGTAACTCTTTCTGTAGTCTCAAGAATTTTGATAGGATTTTCCTCATAGGTGAGATCACTTTCCAACTGGACCTCTTACAAAGGTATTTTATCCTTCAAAGAAGTCTCTTCCATCTCTGGATGACATTTCTTTAGCTGACTCACATGGAACACATTGTGAACGGCAGACAATGATTCCAGTAATTCAATCTCATAAGATACTTCTCCTTTACGACTCAGAATCTTGAATGGTCCAACATATCTTGGGGCCAATTTTGCTTTGACTCCAAATCTCTTCACTCCACGAAGTGGTGACACTCTAAGGTAAGCTCTATCACCCACTTCATAGGTGACTTCTCTACGCTTAGGATCTGCGTAGCTCTTCTGTTGGGACTGTGCTATCTTCAATCTGTCCTTTACTATTTTGAATTTCTCTTCAGCCTCTTTGATTAGTTCTGGTCCGAACAAATTTCTTTCTCCCACACCATTCCATAGCAATGGGGTAGTACACTTTCTTCCATAGAGAAATTCGAACGGTGCCATCTCAATACTGGCTTGATAGCTGTTGTTGTAAGAGAATTCTGCGTAAGGCAGACTTTCATCCCAACTAGCTCCATAGTCTAGAGAACATGCCCTCAACATATCCTAGAATCTGGTTGGTCCTTTCTGTCTGTCCATCGGTCTGGGATGAAAAGCAGTACTGAATTCCAATCTCGTTCCCAATGATTCATGTAGTTGCCTCCAAAAATGAGAAGTGAATTGGGTTCCCTTATCAGACACAATACTTTTGGGTACTCCATGAAGACACACCACCCTATTCATATAGATCTTGGCCAACTTAGCACTTGTATAGGTTGTCTTCACGGGTATGAAATGAGCCACTTTAGTGAGGCGATCCACTACTACCCAAATAGAATCATATCCTGACCTGGTCCTTGGCAATCCGGTGATGAAGTCCATGCCAATCTTGTCCCACTTCCAATCAGGAATAGGTACTGGTTGTAGCAACCCTGCTGGTTTCTGATGTTCTGGTTTCACTCTACTACATACATCACACAAAGCAATATGTTCGGCGATGTCTTTCCTGAGATTATGCCACCAAAATCTTTCTTTCATATCCATGTACATTTTTGTGTTACCCTAATGAATGGAATATGGTGAGTTGTGTGCTTCCTGTAAAATCAGTTTCCGAAGCTCCGGATCTTGCGGAACGCAGATACGTTTTCCATACCATAAAGTACCCTGTTCGTCTTCATGGAATCCTTTGGCTTTTCCTTTGCCAATATTTTCCTTAATCTCTTCAATTTCCTTGTCCGTATTTTGGGCTTCCTTGATTTTGTCCAACAAGGTGGGTTGAACATCCAATGACATGAGATGTCCTTCAGGCACAATCTCTAATCTGAGGTCTCTAAATTGGGCACACAAATCATCTGGCAACTCTCCCTTAGTAAGGTCATTCACAAATACCTTATGGATTAGTGCATCCGCTACAACATTTTCTTTACTGGGGTGGTATTGCAAACTCAAGTCATAGTCCTTGATGAGTTCTAGCCATCTTCTTTGTCTCATGTTGATTTCTTTCTGAGTGAAGATATACTTCAAACTTTTGTGATCTGTGAACACTTCACATCGCTTTCCCAAAAGATAATGTCTCCATGTTTTGAGTGCATGGACAACAGAGGCTAACTCCAAATCATGAGTAGGGTAATTTACTTCATGAGTTTTGAGTTGTCTCGAGGCATAAGCCACAACTTTCCCTTCTTGCATCAGAACTACACCTAATCCATGATGGGATGCATCACAATAAACATGGAAATCCTTTTCCAAATCTAGTAGACATAAGACTGGTGCTGTCACTAGTCACTTCTTCAATTCTTGGAAACTGAGTTCACATCCTTCAGTCCAAGCGAATTTCTTGTATTTCTTTAACAACTCCGTCATTGGCTTAGCTACCTTGGAGAAATTCTCAATGAACCTTCTGTAGTATCCTGCCAAGCCAAGAAAACTACGAATTTCTTTCACTGACTTAGGAGATTCACATTCAGTCACAGCTGACACTTTTGCGGGATCAACTGCTACACCATCTCCTGATACAATGTGTCCAAGAAATCCAACTTCATTCAACCAAAATTCACACTTGCTAAATTTGGCATACAACTTATGCTCTCTAAGCTTCTCAAGTATCAAACACAAATGTCCCTCATGCTCTTCTTTTCTCTTGGAGTAGATCAAAATGTCATCGATGAAAACAACAACAAACTTGTCAAGGAACTCCATGAAAACCTTGTTCATCATATTCATGAAGTAAGATGGTGCATTGGTCAAACCGAATGGCATCACGGTGTACTCATACAATCCATACCTAGTGGTGAAAGCTATCTTAGGTATGTCTTGTTCCCCGATCTTAAGCTGAAAATAACCTGACCGGAGATCAATCTTTGAGAACACATAGTCTCCTTCTAGCTGATCAAACAAGTCATTGATTCTGGGCAAAGGGTATTTGTTCTTGATAGTCACCTCATTAAGTGAACGGTAATCTATGCATAACCTTTGACTTCTATCTTTCTTTTCCACAAACAAGACTGGTGCCCCCCAAGATGAAGAACTTGGTTGAATAAATCCTTTCTCCAACTGTTCCCGAAGTTGTTTCTTGAGTTCTTTCAACTCATCGAATGACATCTTGTAAGGTCTCTTTGTTATTGGTCCTGATCCTGGCAGCAAGTCAATCAGAAATTCCACATCTCTATCTGGTGGCATTCCCGGCAATTCTTTCGGAAACACATCTGGATATTCTCTCACAATTGGCACACTGTCTATGCTAACCCCCATAAGAGAATTTAGCTTACTCCCTTTTGATTCAAAATTGCTCTTGAATCTAATCCTTTTATTATCTGGGGTTGTGAGTGTGACAGTATGTTTGGCACAGTCTAGTACTCCCTTGTACTTAGTCATCCAGTCCATTCCCAAAACGACATGCAATCCTTGGGAATTTAGGATTATCATATTAACGGGAAACTTATACTTCCCAAACTCTATGACCAGGTCATGACATCCTGAGTTCACTATCATTTCTCCACCAGGAAAACTTACTTTTATAGGACACCCAATAGTTTCAACTGGAAGTTCATTTCTATCAACAAATTCTCTTGATATGAATGAATGCGATGCGCCAGTATAAAAAAGAACAAGTGCTGGAACAGAATTGAGTTTGAACATACCAGCCACAGCATCAGGTTCCTCATAGATCTCTTCCACATTGATGTGGTTCACCTGTCCCTTCTGGAAAGGGTTGGGCTTGTTGGCACCTTCAACTTTATTTTCTTGGCACTCATTTGCATAATGCCCCATATTCTTACACTTGAAGCATTCAACCTAACTGAGATCCTTCTTGACAGGCTGGCTTCCACTACCACTTCCACTTCCATTGTGGTGGCTCTTGTATCCACTCTTGTGGTTCTTGTACTTGTCGTTATCATGACTACGGTGATGCTTTTTGTCATGATGGCGGTTGTGGCTGTGGTGTTTGTTGTACTTCTGTGTTTGTGGGATGCAGAACTCCCACTATCATCATGATGGGAACGCTTGTGAGACGATCCCGAGCTGTACTTGTCAGAGTTGTGCTTCCTCTTTCTGCTTTCAACCTGTTTCATCTTGTTCTCCAAGATGGTAGCCTTGTCACAAAGTGATTGGTAGGTGGGGACATAGGCCACAGATAACTGCAGATTCAGTTCATCATTTAGTCCTTCGAGGAATTTCTCCTTCCTCTTGGCATCGGTATCAACTTCATCCGGTGCATATCACGCCAGATTGTTGAACTCCTCAATATATTTAGCCACGCTGCGGTGGCGCTGTTTCAGGTTATGTAACTCCTTCTTCTTCAAACTCATCACCCCGGATGAGATGTGAGCTGTACGGAATCCATCTTCAAAGATATCCCATGTCACATCCTCAATGGGAGTGGTGATCTGGAAGTTATCCCACCAAGTAGCTGTTGGTCCTTCCAACAGATGTGCTGCAAACCTGACCTTCTCCTCGTCGGTGCAGCCGACAGTTACCAAATCCTTGTTCACTGAACGTAGCCAATCATTGGCCACCATGGGATCAGTAGTTCCTGAGAACTTTGCAGGCCTCAGTCTTAGGAATCTGGTGAGCATGTCAAATCCTGGGGGATTGTTCTGATTGTTGTTGTTGTTGTTGTTATTGTTATTATGATTCTACATAAAAGTGGTCATCATCTGCATCAGCTGTGCTTGTGCTGCCATTAGCCGCTGCATCTCGGGGGTGACATTGTTGTTGTTTGGGTTGGGGTTGGCATGTCGAGGAGGCATCTGTGGTTTTCATAAGGATAAGAATGAGATACCCATAGATGCTTATTATGCACAAAACATCACATAGACATTCATCAAATCAACATCAAAATAACATAAGGTTCACCGACATAAACAACAAGTTTGAAAAAGTAAACACACCATAGCAAGCCACCCACATGTTGGATGGTCAATGCGACTCAATATCATAAGCATGGTAAATGAAATATAAATGAGTAGTCATCACTACTCCTCTACATCAACCTCCTCATCAACAAGTGTAAGACCTGCATTCTCCATAAGGGTCTTGTATTCCTCGACATTGGTAGTCAAGGCCTCTATCTTGGCCCTAAGAGCCCTCTTCTGTGAGCAAAGTCTCTCAATCACACCCTGCTGATGCTCGAGCTCGAAGTCCTTGGCCTCTAGCTCTTCCTTCATCTCCCGGATCTTCTTGTTCCGGTCTTGGACTCTCTTCTCTTGGATCTTGAATTTCCTGTCCTGGCTCTCAAACTTGGCCTCCATTTCCTTGACTATAACGTCTTGCTCCACGAAGATCTTGTCCTTCTCACGAAGCTGCACCTGGAGCTCGTCATTGCTAAGCATGACGTTGGTCCTATTAGTATCTAGGTGCCTAATGAGAACCTCTAGGTCCTAAAGGTACAGGCGAATAGGCTCCACCGTCTCTCTAGCAGCATCCTCGAACTAAATAGCCTCACCCTCCTCGTCGCGTCTCCCAAAGGGGTGAAAGTAAAGACCTCTAAGCTCTCTGGAGTGTCTCCCTACCAGACGCCAAAGTAACTCTTGAATTACTATATCCAAGCCCTTCTCCTTGTCGTCATGCATCAACTTGAAGGTGATGGTCTCCGTGGTCAGCTCTATCTGGCGTCCGGGCTGAGTGACTCTGAAGCCCCAAAGGTCCTTCCTCTCAAACTTGGTGAGGGGAAGCGTCATGATGCTAGGGAGCGAAAGGTTGAGCACGCTGGTGAGCTCCATAAGACGAGTGCCAAAACGAGTTCCCTTGAACTCTTCGGCCATGTTGATAATAACAGCAGGCATATATTTTTATAAGATAGAGAATAGTTAGAATCAACATCAATAGAGGAAAATCACAAGACAAGTATCACAAGGATAACTTTGGCAACAATCACACAAGTCATGGCATACATAAATCCATTACAAGCATCCAAGGTTCAACATAACTTAGATAAAAAAATTGGAAATAAAACGATAAGTGTGGTGGTCCAACTAATGAAGTACATTACAACCCCATCTCACTTGCCAAGTTGGCTAGCAGGGCATCCCTAGAGACAATCTGTCGATCCTGATCACATGACTCCATTGATAAGTCTATGATGTACTCTCTTAAACGTTGGTTGGTAGCCTCTAACTCTTGGGTATGCTTCTTTCTTCCCTAAGGTCATTTTGGGTGCTAAGAATTCTGCACTTGAGTCTATCACGAAGCTCCTTGATGGCCTTCCAAGCTGCATTTCTTGCAGAGTCAAAGAATGTGGTGTGCATTACTGAGTTGGTGACCATGCAGAATCATGTTTCCTTGTGGTTGTCTTCCTTGTTTTTGTACCAGTGAAGTTTCACCCACCAGTACTCTACTCCTTCATACATCACGGGAAATCCTTTGTACATAGCTGCACCATGTATCCCCATGGCAACCATGAGGTCCTTCAGGGCCTTAGGAAATTCTATATCACACTCCAAGGTCATGGCCATGAGTTGTCCCTTCCTCACGGCTTCGTTGATGGAGTTCATCTACAAATAGAGATGAGAGAGAAGATTAGAAAAGTTTACGAGAAGAAAAAGGCAAGTGTGGAAATGGTAGAAATTTTTTCCTTAGTGGTATCTAATCCAATCCTAGGGTTATAATCCTACAGGAAACACAGTGCTCTGATACCATATGTAAGATCCCACCCTTATAAAGGTAAGGATCCCTTTGATTGCAATGCTAGTCCCTGGATCAATTGCTAGCATCCACAGTTTAAGATGAAGTACACAGAAACAAAGGTCATTATTACAACGTCATTCCAGAGATAACATAGTCTTTTACAACTCTATAGCCATAGGCTGGTACAAGAGTTTAACTTAACAATATAAAATAGAAGTCTTCACCTTCATGTGCCACAGGCAAGCATGCTGAGTGTAGACTCGTAACCCCTAATCATCATCAGAGTAACCTGCAACATCACAAGTTATAGCCACAGTGGGTCAATACATTGGAATACTATTGGCAAGTGATACCTTAGTAGAATATTAACATCTAGTTACTACATGAATTTGGCTAAGTGTAGCTTAGGCTTGCTTTGCTCAATAATAGGTTTTACCTATCAGTTGAAAACACTAAGTTTCTGTTTGGCAAAAACTTTCCCAAGGAACCACCAATAGAAATTGGTGAACCTTCACCCTTGTTCAACCACAAGTTTTAACTTAGAAAATTGGGATGAGGAGATTTTTGATATCTTCCATGTCTTGATGATCAAATTGTCCAATACCAGGGACATGGCTAAGTACTTAGGTTCTTCCATCTGTAGAGGTTGTGCACTTTCCCTACAAGACTTGATTTAACCAAGACAGGACCTTTCAGAAGCCTTCCCTTAGACCAAATGGACGCGTTCCAACCTATCACCCCACTACCACCAACTGTCCAAATGGCTAAGTTATTGCAACCTATATGATCCAGGCAGAGCCCATAATGCCATGTGGCTGCACTAGAAGCTTCTTAACATTTGGCATCTCAAATCCCTTTGTTCCTGGGTGCTTTCCACAAGTGAGATACATAAGGTAAACCATAGAAATGGGCCTTGTGTAACCACTCAACACAAACCATTCTTTCCATTCCACCAGGTGTTTCATTCACTTAGTTGTTTTATTAAGCAAAAACATAAGTCAAAGACTTAACAATATTTTCCATAGCATGAATATATTCCACCCTTGGTTGCTATTAGCTAGGCTAAGCATGGCAATAACAAGTATCTTAACTTAGAGGAAATTCTAACATTTCTACAACTACTAGGATTTCCCAAGCATAGCATATAGATACTTAGCAAAAATATTCATGGAAGCCCTATACAAAATATTTCTAATGCATAGGCAAAAATATTGGGACATAAATATGAAGTACCACTTTCCTTGGTAGTTGGTGGAGTAGCAACAATCCTCACAATCACAATCACCACTAGCACCAAAATCTACACATAAAATGATGGCACCAATCACATATCAAAATAGACAAACAAAATATATGAACGCATGAAAATGCCATGTGATGATTTTTCTAAATCAAACAAGACAAGTTAAACAGTACTTAATCATAAACAAAACAATTATACACTAAATAAAATTAATTTGGCCCTTAGAACATTTTCTACATAATTTTTATATACAAAATAGGCTTAGAAATGTCTCTGCAAAAACAACCCATTTTATAGATGAATTTTATTAAACAAAGTGTGTAACTGGATAGAATTCTTTCTCCTGATTCCAATGATATAAGATTTGCAAAATTTGAATGTGTGGACCAAAAGTTATGAATTTTGCAAGTGTGAACAACTAATAGATCTAATTCCAGATTTTAAATTTAAAACACAGACACGCGGCGTGTTCTGATTGGCTCGTACCGGTTCGGCCGAATCGATCAACGTGGGCTGCACGATCTAAATGAAATTGCACGGGCCAGATCTATTCGTACCCCTTCGATAAGTGATCTAATCCTATGCACTAGATCTAGATCCAACGGCTCACGACGGCTTGGCCAAGAACTGGCGGCGCGTGTGGTCGCAGCGGCGGCAGCGCTACTGGTGGCGATAGTCCGGCGAATACAGGAGGGGCTGGGGGTTGTGGTGTGGCTTACCAGACTCGCAAGGTCACGAGGAAGCTCAACATGTAGACGGGCAGGGTCGGGGCGCGCTGTAGAGGTCGCTAGGGCTCGCCGGAGATGCTGGCGGCGTCGGGTTCTTGCAAACGAGGTTGTTGCTGAGGCTTTGGATCGCCCTAGAATGAACCAGATGTGTCAGGAGGTGCGCAAAGTCACGGCGAACACGATAGTATCGAGGAGAAGGCAAGTGGCAGTCGGGTTTTACCTAGATTGCTCGTCGGAGTCGAGCGGCGGTTCTGTCGCTTGCGGGCGCTAACGGGGATGGCGACCTGGGTCACGAGAAGGCAAGCAAATGGAATCAGAAGGTGTGTGTGGACACGAGGTTCTCAATCTTTTGAACCAGAGGCAGAGGGGCGGTCGAAGCTCACCGTAATCACACGCTGGAGTTCGTCGGGCAGCGGCGGTGCGACTTGAAATACTGGCAGCCTGGTGGCGAGGCGAGGGTGCTGTGTGGGGGAAAATGACCGCGGCGGCGAGGTGTTTAAGTAGCCAGGAGCGGGGCGAGAATTATGCGCTGATGGGATTTAAACGGGGTTTAAACGCTGCGTCACGGTGCGATGGTAACGGCGGAGTGGCGTCTGCACGTGAGAATCTGGGGAAGACGATGATGACGTGGAGAGGGCCCAGCGTCAGCGGATGCGGTGTATGTTTCACGCGGATGAGAGAGAGTAGAGGGGGAACTGGCCCGGGTGGGCTTAGTGGGCTAGTTCCTGTACTGGGCCAAAATGGCAGCGCTGGCCTTTTCCACTTTCTTTTATCTTTTTCTATTTCTAATTTGATTTTCTGAAAACATTTTCAAATGATTTTCAAACCAAAATGAATTCAAATGTGTTCTGAATTTTTGTAGGATGGATCCAGATCTTAATTGTGCATTTAGCACTGTTGTTCACTCAAACATACTTTGGTCCTTTGAAATTTTAAAAGAAAATAGTGCCTTTACCATGGTTTAATAAAGGTATAAAAATGGTTTTAAATTCATTCTTTGTTTTGAAAACTTTGTCAAATCTTTTGAAATTATCAAACAAACTTAGGATCAAATATCTTTGGTTTAAAACAAATAATCTCATATTAGAGAGTAGCATTGGGTCAATGCCTTGCTTACATAAAATGATAGATCACAAGTTTCTGATTTTTGAGGAAAAGATCCTAAGATGAGTATGAATGCATGAATGATGTGCAAACTTTGAAAACATGATTTTTTGGGATGTTACACCCAAGAAATATCTAGTAGGTACTAGCGTCAAAGCTTGGGGATGCCCAAGGCATCCCCTTCTTCATCAATAAAAATCCCAGGTCTTTCTAGACACTTCGTTTTTATTGTTTCATGCACTATTGTGTTGTTCTTGGAGCGTCTTAGTTTTTGTTTGCTTTGCTTAGTTTGTTTAGTATTCTTGAATAAAGTAGTTTGGACCCCCGTTCTCTCTGTTTTGTTTCAAATAAGTTGATTGGTGTTGGAAAGGAGTAGAAAGTTCTTGCTTGAAATAGTGCAAGAGGAGCTTGCTTTGACTGTGACTTAGACTTTAGCATGTCATGATAGGTATTTTTTTGACCTTATGCTTAGTGATTCTTGTTGTAGCATGACTTGTTCCAAAAAATTGGGATTGCTTAGTGTGTCTTGAAAGAATCATGTGTTGTTTTAGCATACAAAAGCATAGTGTTGTGGTATTCTCCTTTGATGCTTTGTTTGGGTTGACTTGGCACATGCTCACACCATGTTATGACTATGAACAAGTCACCATAGCCTCTATGATCATTTAGTCCTTGACTTGTAGTACCACTCTATACTTTGATTAGTAATGTTTTGTCGCTCTGCATGATTATGGCCATTATTGCTCTCTTAGTTGGTTGCTCCCAGTCTTTTGCTAATCCTCCACTTGTATGAGTAAGCTCTACTCATGCTTCCAACTTCCAAGAAACCAACTTATTCCAAAGTGTCCACTATAAATTCCTATGCATGGTGTGTTACACCATTCCAAGTACATTCTTGTTTTCATCTATCTTACAATTAAAAAATATTATATTATGTGAAAACTTAGTGATTAAAGATCTCACAAACTTGATGGCACACTTTATATTTCTTTCCCCTAATAAACTTGAACCATTGTGTCATCTTTGTTGTATATGCTTGGACTTATACGTTGGAATTAGCAGAACCGTGTTGTCACGGAGAACGCTTTCAACATTGCACTTGTACTTTGTACACAGTTCATATCATGCTCTTTTGTCTATGGATGTTGTTGGTGTGAAATAAAAGGGGAGCTTGTCCATGGAGTTATGTATTTTGTGTTAGAGAAACGTCTGGGCCGCTAGCCTAAGCCATGCCTAATCATGGTGGAAACTTGCAGCATCACCATAGTGACATCTATGAAGCTTTCTTCTTATAAAAAAAGAGACTTATTGAGGAAAGAGGAAAGAGAGAGAAAAGCACCATATTCCCATGGTAAATAAGAAGATTGCTGAGATGCTCATTGTCTGCTTGCCTTGTCATTTTGGTTATGGGATAGCTCCTGTACCATGTGCAAGGGGTACCCCATTGGCGGTTCTCTATGATACACACATACTTACTATGACAAGAAATTGCAGGTGACTAAAGTTGAGTAGCATGTTGTGCGACCCTCATATTCAAGGATCATGAGATTTCCAACTTATACTTTGTCAAGCATAAACTCCATAGTTTGTTCACTTTAACCTTAATCACTTCAAGATGCTTATGATAGGGGCAATGAGAACTGAAAGCTAACAAGTACCATAATTTTTGGAAGCTCTTTTTGAGACTTGAAATCCCTGCTTCCCTTTATGAAAGGCCCTTCTTCCACTTTTATATTGAGTCTCCACCTTCTACCTTTAGGCACCAGTTAAGATAGCATAGTTTCCATTCTTAGTTCTATGTGCATTGTCCCAAAACTTATTGATTGATGCATATTGTTGATATTTCTTGATCTTGTGCTATTTGTATCTAGTCACTCTTATGAACTTTGAAGCTGTCCTATGCATCTAATTGCTACTCTATGAGGGACAAGCTGAATGTCACTATGCTATGTTTTCTGTATTTGAGACAAACAAACATTTTTCAATGCATGTTATCCATGATCTTTGTTTGTAGCCTTTCATGTTGCATGCATAGTTACTTTTTCTTATTGTTATAACTCCATATTTCATGCTCATGTTTAGAGTTCTTTGATACCAGCTTTCAATGCTTGCAAGTGGTTTTATCTTGGTCTTGATTGTGCATGTCACCTCAAAAATTATTCTTTTATCACTTACCTACTCGAGGACGAGCAGGAGTTAAGCTTGGGGATGCTTGATACGTCGGAAACATATCTATAATTTTTTATGTTCCATGCTTGTTTAGTATCTACTTTGCTTTCCTTTGTCCACACTTTGAAGTTCTCTTTATATGTTTTCTGGCACTAACATATTAACAAGTTGCCACAATGCCAGTTGCCTGTTTTCTGCTGTTTTTGGTTCCAGAAAAACTAGTAAGAAAATATTCTCGGAATTGGACGGGACAATAGACAAAGTCAATATTTTATCGAGGAGAACACGGAGTACAGAGGAGAGATGGAGGGGATCCATAGGACGGCCACACCCCCCAGGTGCGGGCCCACCCTAGGCCGCCCCTAGGCAGGGTGTAGGCCCCCTGTCCGCCTCCCAGCCTCGCCTCTTCGCCTATAATAAGCCCCCGATGCCTAAACCCTAAGCACCCGATCAATATTCAACGAAACCGTCTGTAGCCGCCGCCACCATCGTCCCTGGATCGGGGGGATCTTAAGCTCTTCCCGGCACCCTGCCGGAGGGGAGATCATTCAGGAGGCCTTCTTCTTCATCATGCCAGCCTCCGGTATGAAGCATGAGTAGTTCCACCTTGGACTACGAGTCCATGTAGTAGCTAGATGGTTGTATATCCTCCTTGTGCTTTCATGTCTAGATCTTGTGAGCTCCGTTCATGATCAAGATCTCATCTATTTGTAATCATGCATGTTGTGTTTGCAGGGATCCGATGGGTATTGAGATTACTATGTCAGATTGATTAATGGTGTTGTCTATTTTATTCTATCATGTTGTGTTGTTTGTGATCTTGCATGCTCTTCGTTGTTAGTAGCTATCTTGGCCAAATAGTTGCTAGTGACTCCAAGAGGGGGTATTTATGCTCGATAGTGGGTTCATGCCTCTATTTAATCAAGGGAAGTGACATAAATCTCTAAGGTTGTAGATGTGTTTTTTCCACTAGGGAGAAAACAACGGTCTCTTGTTCATGGAACAAGTGGATTGTTTACCTTACACACTTTGCTTAAAGCAGTTGTATGTTGCTTGCAACTTAATACTAGAGGGGGTTCATATGATAACCCAAAGGTGGACTTCTAGTCATCGGTGCAGTTGGATGGCGGTCTATGTATCTTGTTGTATTGCCCAATTGAATCTCATAGGATCTTTATGTCTAGTATTGCATTGTTATGCGTTGATCAGTCCTGTCAATTTCCCTGTTGTAATTTGTTTACCCAGCATGCCATGTTTGTTTATCTAAGAAGAACACCTCTAGTGTACTATGGACCCCGGTAGAATATTTACCATTGATACATATTCCACTGCTACTGTTTACTTGCTATAAACCACCATTACATTCCACACCATACATTTAATCCTTTGTTACAGGAACCAGTGAGATTGACAGCCTCACTGTTAGTTGGGACAAAGTCTTGAGTTTGTGTTGTGCAGGTTTCCAAGTTGCTTGCAACACCTTTGAGACGTTTCCTTCCTCCTACTGGTTCGATAACCTTGGTTTATTACTGAGGCAAGACTTGCTGTTGTGCTGCATCACACCTTCCTCTTGGGGTTTCCCGACGAAGCGCTCTCACATTGACGCAGCACCATCAATGCTGTAGAGGCCCTCCAGCGCCAGCAGAAGGAGGCCCAAGATCATGAGCAGCAGCTCGCGGCTGCCGCAGCATCGCAGGAGAAGGCCATAGCTGAAAAGCTTATGGCTGCTGCCAAAGAGATATCCGGTACGCCACCATATTCCTTTTTAGAATATGCTATTCTTCAGGTGCCGCTCCTTTTGTCTCATCCGAAGATTCCGTTGTTTCTTTTGCAAATGCTACTGGTGTTGCGTTTGACAACATCGTCCTGGAGCATGGCGATCCTTTGGGAGACACCACCACGGTGATCGAAGATCGCTGCACTTATGTTGTGGGGTGACTGGACAATGCCAAGGAGGTCCTCGCCCGCTTCTACAAGGAGGTTAACACGAAGGGCGTCGCCCTGGACAATGTCGACTCCCTCATAGAAGATTTGGCGGGTGATGCTCCGATGAAGTCAAAAGCACCGAAGAGGAGGTGATTCTCCGTCGACGAGGTATCGTAGATCTATCCGGATGGAACCTTCACGACCGCACGATCAGCATCCCCGGTTCCCATAGACGATGCCAATTGACGAAAGTTCTACTCGTCAATGCCCATTGTTATTGACTTGGGTTTTGGAGAAGATGGGGATTCTAGAGACCACGAGACGATTAACATACATGCAGCAAGGGAACACGAGGTTTACCCAGGTTCAGGCCCCCAAAGGGAAAACCCTACTCCTGCTTGTCTGTTCTTGATTACGGTGGAACCGAAGGTTACAGGGGGTGTGCAGATGCGATCTGGCGTTAGGTGTGTGTATGAGTTGGAGAGATCCTCCTCGTCATGCCCTCCTGGCCTTTATATAGATAGGCCAGGTCTCGGGGGTAGGTAAAGTCGGTTAAAAGTTAGGGTTTCACCCTTGAATATTCTATCTACAGCTTGACCGTGTTCTCCAAGTAATCGAGCTTCTATTGGGTTTGGGCTACCCGAAGCTTCCTTGGACATCAAGTCTTCATGTGGGCCTTCCCTAGGCTATAACGGGTATACCAATGTAGGACACCCGTAGGGTATATACATGTCGAAAAGTATGTGTTGAAGAGCATGGATCAAGAGTGGGATTTGTCCATCCAAATGACGGATAGATATACTTTGGGCCCTCTCGGTGGAATGTCATCCAATTGGCTTGCAAGCATGTTACTAGGTCACAAGGGATGGCATATCATGGAACGGGTAAAGAGTACTTATGGGTAACGAGGTTGAACTAGGTATGGAGATACCGATGATCGAACCTCAAATAAGTAAACTATCGCGCGACAAAGGGAATCCGTATCATATGTGAATGGTTCATTCAATCATGAAGGCATCGTGTGAATATGTGGGAGGCATTATGGATCTCCAGATCCCGCTATTGGTTATTGACCGAAGAGGTGTCTCGATCATGTCTCCATAGTTCGTGAACCGTAGGGTGACACACTTAAGGAATCAATGTTGTTTAAGTAGATATGAAATATGAGTTGGAGACCAAATGTTGTTCGTAGTATCGGATTGGATCCAGGACATCACGAGGGGATCTGGAATGGTCTGGAGAATAAGATTCATATAAGGAAAGTCATTTTTCGGGGTTCGGAAAAGTTTGCGGTCTTTTGATTGGAAGCTTCTAGAATGTTCTAGAGGGGCCACCAGTGGGCCCACCAACCTAGGAGGGGCCACTTGGGATATAGAATGCCATGTGGTCCCTAGGGCTAGCCTCACCAAGCCCAAGGGTCCAAACCAGCCACCAAGAGGATTGGGGCAAAACCCTAATAAGGAAAGAAGGGGAAACTTGGGGGGGCAAGTTTTCCCCTCTCCCTCTTGTGCCGCCGACTTGGGGAAGGATTCGGCCAAGGGGTGGGAACCCTGGACGCACCCCCTCTATATAAAGAGGGGTGGGGAGGGTGCACCTCTGCCACCTTGACTCCAACCCTAGCTGTCGCCCTGCTCCCTCCTCCATCGTCCTACTCCGGCTTAGGCGAAGCCCTGTAGGATTCTCTCCTCCACCACCACCACCACCACGCCATCGTGCTGCTGGGATTCTGAGGGGATCTACTACCTCCGCTGCCCGCTGGAACAGGGAGAGGATGGTCTTCATCGAATCCGTGCATGTGATCGAGTGCGGAAGCGCTGCCGGAATGCGGCGCTAGAAGGATCATCTACACGATCTTGATATCGGCAAGTGATCGACTACATCAACCATGAGATCCGAGCTCGTTAACGCTTTGGATCTACGAGGGTTAGTTCTATTCAATCTTGTTGAACCGATCTTGTATATTAGATCTTGGCTTTTCCATAGATTGGATCTTGGTTTTATGTGTTCTTGCGATAGAAATTTATATTTTCCATGCAACAAACCTACAAGGAGGTCGACTTATGCAACCTCGGTGGGATCCGAGCCCGGGAGTCATTGTTTTGCACCGTATGCCTGTGGCAACTCAGTGGGACTATTGAAGCTTCCAGGACATCATGCGAGGACCTGGACAAGGGGTGACGTGCGAGGAGCTTCGCGACTTTGAGGCTGGATGGGTACGACTACATCAACCATGCTTCTGCATGAGCATAACGCTCTCTCGATCTTCAAGGGTACGTTATTTCTATCTTCCTCATTACTGAATTAGTAGTCGATAGATCTTGGGCAATTAGGGTTTCCTGCATAGTAATTTTTTTGATTTTCTGCACCGGAACCCCATCAGTGGTATCAGAGCCTCATCTTTGTGTAGTATGCTAGTACGGATTAGAAACATGTAGAATTATGGGCATTGATACTCTAGTTGTTATATTCCCACATGTATTTGTTTATATTGCAGTACTGTGAGATGAAGCGGCCCAGACCGACCTTACGCATACTCTTATACGAGACTGGTTTCACGTTCGACATATGGCTTGTACCATATAAGTGGCTCGCGGGTGTCTTTCTCTCTCACAGTAGTTGATATAGCATCTACAACGAATAGTAATAGTAATAGTGATGATGAACGACAAGACTGGTGGCATCATGGACTTGGCGCACAACTGGAGGCCTGGTGGATATCATGTTGGACCATGTGATGGAGATCATGGAGCGTGAAGATAACCATGTCACATCACATTTTGATTATATATGATTTAATCTTCGTGTGCATTTTATTTGAGTGCTAGTATTAGATACACAACAGTAGCATTTAAATAGGATGATCACTAAACTAATTCCAATGATAGTTTTTCCCTAGTGTGTGCTCCACCAAGAAATTTCTCCGATATGAGGCAAGCCATGACAATCTAGTGCCATACATATCTGCGTTCGCATACAGTGGGTGTAAGCAATGTTTCACTACAATACACACAAGTTAGAATTGGCAAACCTAGCATGTGCAGACATGGCCTCAGAACACAAGAGATCAAAAGATCGAGCATGAGTCACATGGATGACGTGATTGACATTTTTGAATGTCTACCCTGGCAGCCGCATCAAAGGACATGACTATCGGGGATGATGTGGTGTAAAGGGATCATGTAATCACTTAAACTATCTTTAGGGATGAATTTTAAGTGGGAGCCTTTTATTAATATGATTACAAATTAGACTCCTAATTATGAACTTAGTCTAAGTCCTTTTGCAAATATCTTGTATACAATGGCCATCCCCTTAGTGCGTGACTCCTTTGGTCCATTTATGGACGGTGAGAAACTTACACTAGTAGAAAACAGGCTATCCGTTCGTGCTCCTAACAGCATTAGTCCCGGTTCTGCCACGAACCAGGACTAATGCTGGCACGCGTCCCGGTTTAAGCGGGCACGGGGGCCGGAGGCATGCGTCCTGGCACACACCTTTAGTCCCGGTTTGGGTTACAAACCAAGACATATGATCCCGCCCTCTATAAATACAACGCCTCAGCCCTCTGCCTCCCCTCTGTTTTTTCTTGGTGGAAGGTGTGAGAGGTGTGCTAGTTTATTTTTTTCCTATGCATCCATTCAAGGTGTTTGATGAAATGTTTGAGTGAATGATCCCGTTCAATTTATCACAGTACAAAAATATAGAAGGTGTGCGAGACGCACTCTAGCTTTCTCCTCTTTATTTCCCTCGATCGAGGTTAGCAATCTTATCTTTTCTCTGTCATTGATACAATGCATGTGTCGATGTGAATTGGTCATTTCACTATTTATGATGTCCTGTTTTTGATAAACTTACTTATATGATGCAGATGAACGGTCGGGAATGGATGTACGGTGACCGGCCTGTACCCGGGTATATGAAAGGCGTGGATAAATTTATCGATGTGGCTACGTCAAACAAAGAGAATGGTTTTATACGTTGTCCATGTGTTCAATGTCGGAACAAAAAGGAGTACTCTTCCTCGAAAATAATTCGCGGCCACCTGATTATGAAAGGTTTCATGGCCAACTATAATTGCTGGACCAAGCACGGGGAAAGAGGGGTTATGATGGAAGACGGTGAAGAAGAAGATGATGATAACAACTATCATCATATGTTTCCTGAATACAGTGATACTGCAATGGAAGACAATGAAGAGGAAGGAGGTGAAGAACGGGCATCAGATGAGCCCGCTGATGAACTTGGTAGGGTCATTTCTGATGCAAAGCGAGACTGTGAAACAGAAAATGAGAAGTTGAAGTTAGAGGGCATGTTAGAAGATCACAAGAAATTTTTGTACCAAAATTGTGAAGATGGCAGAACAGAGCTCGGTACCACACTGGACTTGTTGCGATGGAAGGCAGAGTGTGGTCTAACTGACTCCTCATTTGAAAAGATGCTTAAAATAATGAAGCCGAAGTTTCCAAAACATAACGAACTTCCCGAGAGTACATACGAAGCAAAGAAGACTCTCTGTCCTCTAGGATTAGATGTGCAAAAGATACATGCATGCATTAATGACTGCATCCTCTACCGTGGTAAGGAGTATGAGAATTTAGATAAGTGTCTGGTATGCAATGCATTGCGGTATAAGATCAGACAAGATGACCCTAGTGACGTTGAGGGAGAGCCCCTCCGGAAGAGGGTTCCTGCTAAGGTTATGTGGTATGCTCCTATAATACCAAGGTTGAAACGCATGTTCAGAAACAAAGAGCATGCCAGGTTGTTGCGATGGCACAAAGAAGACCGTAAGAAGACGGGAAGTTGAGACACCCTGCTGATGGGTCAAAGTGGAGAAAAATTGAGAGAGACTTCCCGGACTTTGCAGGTGACGCAAGGAACTTATGGTTTGGTCTAAGTACGGATGGATGAATCCTTTTGGGGAGCAGAGCTGCAGTCACAACACCTGGCCCGTGACTCTATGTATCTACAACCTTCCTCCTTGGTTGTGCATGAAGCGTAAGTTCATTATGATGTCAGTGCTCATCCAAGGCCCGAAGCAACCGGGCAACGACATTGATGTGTACCTTAGGCCATTAGTTGAAGAACTCTTACAGCTATGGGGCAAACCAGGTGTACATGTGTGGGATGAGAACAAACAGGAGCCATTTGACCTACGAGGGTTGCTTTTCGTAACATTCAATGATTGGCCTGCTCTTAGTAACCTTTCAGGACAGACAAACAAGGGATATAAGGCATGCACGCACTGTTTAGATAAGACTGAAGGTACATATTTGCATAAATGCAAGAAGGTTGTGTACCTAGCGAATCGACGATTTCTTCCGACCAATTATCCCGTAAGAAATAAAGGCAAGCATTTCAAAGGTGAGGCAGATCACCGGAAGAAGCCTGAACTCCCTGCTGGTGATGACGTATTTGGTATGGTCAAGGACATAGAAGTAATCTTTGGAAAGGGTCCCGGTGGTCAATCAGTTCCGAACGACGTCGCTACAGGACACGCACCCATGTGGAAGAAGAAATCTATATTTTGGGAGCTGCCATATTGGAAAGTCCTACATGTCTGCTCTTCAATCGACGCGATGCACGTGACGGAGGATCTTTGCGTGAACCTGCTAGGATTCCTAGGCGTGTATGGAAAGACAAAAGATACACCAGAAGCACGGAAGGACCAACAAATTATGAAAAACCCAAAGAACATGCATACACAGAACAAGACAAATAAAGGGCGTCACTTAAGTCGTGCCAGCTATGCTCTTACCAAAGTAGAGAAGGAAATCTTTTTTGAAGTCCTTTACAGTATCAAGGTGCCGTCTGGCTTCTCATCTAATATAAAGGGGATAATAAATATGGCAGAGAAAAAGTTCCAAAACCTGAAGTATCATGACTGTCACGTGATTATGACGCAGTTGCTTCCGATTGCATTGAGGGGGCTTCTACCGGGAAATGTTCGAGTACCCATTGTGAAGCTGTGTGCATTCCTCAATGCAATATCTTAGAAGGTAATCAATCCAGATATTCTGCAAGGTTACAGAAGGATGTGGTACAATGTCTTGTTAGTTTTGAGTTGGTGTTCCCACCATCCTTCTTCAATATTATGACGCATCTCCTGGTTCACCTAGTGGAAGAGATTGCCATTCTCGGTCCGGTATTTCTGCACAATATGTTCCCCTTTGAGAGGTTCATGGGAGTCTTAAATAAATATTTTCATAATCATGCTAGACCAGAAGGAAGCATCTCCAAGGGATATGGAACAAAGGAGGTCATTGAGTTTTGTGTTGACTTTATTCCTGACCTTAAGCCGATTGGTGTTTCTGACTCGCGGCATGAGGGAAGACTAAGTGGAAAAGGCAGCTGGGAAAGAAAGAAATGATATGTAGGGACGGGTATTCTTTCACTAAAGCACACTACACAGTTCTACATAATTCCACCTTGGTAGCTCTGTATATCGAGGAACACAAGAATATTGTACGCTCCAAAAACCCGGGGAAGCCTGAATCATGGATTACAGATGAACACATGAAGTCTTTCGGTGGTTGGATGCGGACACATCTCTTGAATGACACCACTGTTGGAGATCAACTATACTTGTTGGCCGCGTCACCATCTTCTACTATATTGAATTTCCAAGGGTACGAAATAAATGGCAATACATTCTACACGATCGCCCAAGATAAAAAGAGCACCAACCAAAATAGTGGTGTCCTCTTTGATGCAACAGACGAGAATGGACAAAAGGACACATACTATGGTTACATAGAGGAGATATGGGAACTAGACTATGGAGTCTCTTTTAAGGTCCCTTTGTTTCGCTGCAAATGGGTCAACCTGAATGGGGAAGGGGTAAAGATAGACCAGTTGTACAGAATGACAACAGTGGATCTCAACAATCTTGGTTATAGAGATGAGCCATTCGTCCTAGCCAATTATGTGTCTCGGGTTTTCTATGTGAAGGACATGTCTCCAGGCCGAAAAAAAGAAAAAATATGCAAACGAATACATCATATGATGAGCCAAAGCGTCACATAGTTCTTTCAGGGAAAAGAAACACCGTGGGAATCGACGACAAGACAGACATGTCAGAAGATTATAATAAGTTTGATGAAATTCCGCCCTTCATAGTGAAAACTGACCCCAGCATTCCGTTAAGTAAAGAAGATGCTCCATGTTTACGTCTGAAGCGATCATAAGGAAGGACATATGCCAAGAAGTTCATGCTCATATTGTGTAACTCTAGTTCATGTCTGGCCGGGATATCTTATCATGTTTGCAATTTTCCAAGTTTAATAAATTTATTGAGTGTTAGTCCCGGTTTTTGGCTTGACCGGGACTATATATAGGGGGGCCTTTAGTCCCGGTTTTGTAGTCTCAGTTTTTAATATTAATAAATGTCTTGAGTGTTAGTCCCGTTTTGTGGCTGGACCGGGACTAAAGGGGGCCTTTAGTCCCGATTCGTAGAACGACTTTCCCGAACTATGAAGAAGTTGTCCCGATTCGTACTTACCATTAAGATCTGATCTCCAAACGCGGGTGGTCACATATTAGGCAGTGCCTCTATGACCAGTTTCTTGGAGATGCCGGAGGACTGGGATCCGGCAGCATCTCCCTGAAATTGGTCGTAGTGGTGTCCCTGCTCTCGCACACCATCTTGCAGCTTGTAACTTCTCTAACTAGATCAATACACCCGGGAGCTAACTAATTTCACATATTAGGGAGTGCCTCTATGACCAGTTTCTTGGAGATGCCGGAGGACTGGGATCCGGCGGCATCTCCCTGAAACTGGTCGTAGTGGTGTCCCTGCTCTCGAAAACAATATTGGAGATGCCTCAATCTGGCTAGAGGACTGGACTCACAAGGATGCCTATTTATAGTACAAGCAGCTCGGCATAGTATCGACACTTACGACATAATATCAACAATCAACCCTATTATTAGTGCTGACACTTGTTTTGTCCCGGTTGGTGTCTCCAACCGGGACTAAAGGTTCATCTTTAGTCCTTGTTGGTGACACCATCCGGGACAAGGTACACGCCGCACGACATAATGTCGACACTCACCCCTATCATCAGTGCTGCCTGGCCCAGCCTGCCGAAATCCCTCCAACCGGGACTAAAGATGAACCTTTAGTATATTGAAAATCCGAACAATGAAAATCCTTCACGTGGTGTCATATTATGTGACATAGTTGAAAGGAAAAATACCATACTTGGTATATTGATCATGTCTCGAAAAAACCTTCAAAAATTGACCTATCATGTTCGAGGTTTCATGGCTTTCGGTCTAAATGACCGATGTTATGTGTTGAATCACGGCATAGTTTGTGATGATGTGCCCAGATTATGCATGCATGTGGAGACTGGTATGGATAATAATGTTGCAGGATCAAGTTTTCCTTTTCGACGCACGGAAAATCCCTTCTCAATTTTCTGAGCGCAAAAAACGGGTCATTTTGTGAAGTAACCAACAAAATGCTATTTTAGAATTCTACCGTCCATTTTTCTAAAATACTAGACCACCTTACATGGACTATCTCTTAACTGGGACATCTCAAACCTTTTCATCCATCCCGGGTAAAAAGGACAAATGTCTGCCGAATCGGTAGGAAGTGGGTCCGGTTTGTACTACAGGTACATGATCTAACGCCCGTAAATTTTTGAAAAAAATCATTTTTAGACTCGCAATATGTGGTTTCTTCAGAGATCCAATGAAATTTCTAACGATGCTCGTCACATATCTTCATGCACGCCGGTTCGACCATAGTTAGAAATTTATAAAATTCAAAACAGGCATAAGAAATTCAAAAAAAAATTTGAACAATGAAAACCCTTCGTGTGGTGTCATATTATGTGACATAGTTGAAAGGAAAAATACCAGACTTGTTATATTGATCATGTCTCAAAAAAACCTTCACAAAATGACTTATCATGTTCAAGGTTTCATGGCTTTCGGTCCAAATGACCGATGTGATGAGCTGAATCACGGCATAGTTTGTGATGTTGTGCCCATATTATGCATGCATGTGGACATTGGTAGGGAGAACAATGTTGCAGGAGGAAGTTTTCCTTTTTGTCGCATGGAAAAGCCCTTTTCCATTTTCCGAGCGCAAAAAATGGTTCGTTTTGTGAAGTAACCACCAAAATGCTGTTTCAGAATGCTACCGTCCCATTTTTCTAAAATACTAGACCACCCTACATGGACTATCTCCCAACCGGGACATCTCAAACCTTTTCGTCCATCCCGGGTAAAAAGGACAAATGTCTACCATTTCGGTAGGAAGTGGGTCCGGTTTGTACTACAGGTACATGATCTAACGCCCGTGATTTTTTGAAAAAAATCATTTTTACACTCGCAATATGTGGTTTCTTCAGAGATCTAATGCAATTTCTAACGAGGCTCGTCCCCTATCTTCATGCACGCCGGTTTGACCATAGTTAGAAATTCAAAAAATTCAAAACGGGCATAAGAAATTCAAAAGAAATCCGAACAATGAAAATCCTTCGCGTGGTGCCATATTATGTGACATAGTTGAAAGGAAAAATACCAGACTTGGTATATTGATCATGTCTCGAAAAAAACCTTCACAAAATGACCTATCATGTTCGAGGTTTCATGGCTTTCCCACCAAATGACCGATGTTATGTGCTGAATCACGGCATAGTTGTGATGCTGTGCCCATATTATGCATGCATGTGGACATTGGTATGGAGAACAATGTTGTAGGAGGAAGTTTTCCTTCTCGTCGCACGGAAAAGCCCTTTTCCATTTTCCGAGCGCAAAAAACGGGTCGTTTTGTGATGTAACCACCAAAATGCTGTTTCAGAATGTTACCGTCCCATTTTTCTAAAATACTAGACCATCCTACATGGACTATCTCCCAACCGGTACATCCTAAACCTTTTCGTCCATTCCGGGTAAAAAGGACAAATGTATGCCGAATCGGTAGGAAGTGGGTCCGGTTTGTACTACAGGTACATGATCTACGCCCATTATTTTTTGAAAAAATCATTTTTAGACTCGCAATATGTGGTTTCTTCAGAGATCCAATGCAAGTTCTAAATGATCCATTTTTCTTCCCGCCATTTCTTCCCACCAGTTCTTCCCTCCAGTTATCTTCCTGCCATTTCTCACTATATATCTATGTAGGGTTGGCCTCCATTGTCATTGCACATATCTAGACTCATATCTGCAACCTCATCACTCTTTCCCATGACTTCCACCGTAGCACTAACCCCCAGGGAGGCGGAGGCGCTTTGCGCCTCGAACTACCCCTGCCCGTCGGGCTACTGTGTCCCTGTCGGCTGGATGCTGAGAACCAGAGGCGTGCCAGCTCCTCCTGTCCCTCTAGGTGTGGCGCGCCGGATGGCCATCACGAACCACTACTACTTCGAGCTCACGCCGGAGGAGCGGAGGAATCCCAGATGGCATCCTGACTATTTCACGACTTGGGAAGCCTTCTTCGTGGATCGGCGTGAGGGGGCGCTCGCTAGGCACGAGAAGGACGGCCCACCTCCTCCGAACTTCAACGAGGCCGGCCGTCGGCTGTGGTGGCGCGGCCGGACTCTCCAGAGCGTCATGGCCTATGACATGGCCGCCGACTCTATCCCCCGCCTGCACTACCCTCAAGTCCAGCCCACTCATACTCAGCCTTCAAGGTTCAACTACGACGACCCCGACGACGGCTGCGGCGAGTACGACAACTACAGTGGCGAGTATTACAGGTGTAGGCAGGAGCATGACTGAATCACTCCAACATTGCAAAACAAGTTCGGCCGATTGTGGCTTAATCTGGACATGTATCTTAATTTTCAGTTCTTCTATGTAACTTAGTTTTAGTTGCGTTATGTACTTTAATTCCAGTTCTATCCTAATAAAATTTTCTTCCCGCCCATTATTTCCCGTCCTTTTTTTCCCACCCATTAATACATAAAAAATATAAGTTAATTCAAATCCAAATTAAAAACAGAAAATGGTTTTGAATTAGTTATTCAAATCCAAACACTTTTTATGTTTAAAGTTTTTCTAAATTCCAAATTAATATTCAAAAAATATAAGTTAATTCATTTTTAATTTTAAATGGTTACATTAATTATTTTTAATTACATAAAATGGTTTTGAATTAGTTATTCAAATCCAAACACTTTTTATGTTTAAAGTTTTTCTTAATTCCAAATTAATATTCAAAAAATATAAGTTAATTCGTTTTTAATTTTAAATAGTTCATAGTTTAAATGGTTACATTAATTATTTTTAAAAACAGAAAATGGTTTTAAATTATTTATTCAAATTCAAAAACTTTTTATGTTTAAAGTTTTTCTAAATTCCAAATTAATATTCAAAAAATATAAGTTAATTCATTTTTAATTTTAAATGGTTACATTAATTATTTTTAAAAATAGAAAATGGTTTTGAATCAGTTATTCAAATCCAAACACTTTTTATGTTTAAAGTTTTTCTAAATTCCAAATTAATATTCAAAAAATATAAGTTAATTCATTTTTAATTTTAAATGGTTACATTAATTATTTTTTAAAAAAATAAAATGGTTTTGAATTAGTTATTCAAATCCAAACACTTTTTATGTTTAAAGTTTTTCTACATTCCAAATTAAAATTCAAAAAATATGGTTCATAGTTTAAATGGTTACATTAATTATTTTTAAAAACAGAAAATGGTTTATAATTAATTATTCAAATTCAAACACTTTTTATATTTAAAGTTTTTTTAATTCCAAAGTAATTATCATTTAAAAAACATTATAAATTTTAACCCCAAAATAAAAAATTATGCGGGAACAGAGAGAAAATTCCTGAATTTTTTTGAAAACAGGGTCATACGTCCCGCTTGGAGCCACCAACCGGGACTAAAGACCCCTGCGCGCGCCCCTTGGGCTGATGAAAAAAGGTGGAGTATACGTCTCGGTTGGTGGCTCCAACCGGGACGTATGAACCTTTAGTCCCGGTTGTTGGCATCAACCAGGACGTATTCGCCCTCCCCTTTATACACGACGCCCCTTCTCCTTCTCCTTCTTCCATGTTCCTCTTCGCTCACCCGTAACAGATCGCCGCCGCCACGAGGACAAGCGCTCGGACGCCGTCAGACTGCCCAACCACCGCCCCGCTGTCGGCCTCCATGCGCTGCCCCGCCGTCGGACTCCACGCGATGCCCCGCTGTCGCTCCTCCACGTGCTCCTCGCCGGCGCTCCGAGCCTCGCCGACTCCAGCCACCGCCTCCATCAAGTTTTTCGAGCTCCTAGTGAGTTTCTGAAGCTCAAGGCGAGCTATGTTTGCCTGCTTGCTTGTTGTAGCTGTCGCACGTCGTGTCCCAGCAAGCTCCGCCGCTCGCCGCCATCGTGACCACCATTCCGATGACCACAAGTGGGCGTCGCTGCCACCACTGGCTCCGCCTCGATCTCCTCTTTCCAACTAGCCTACCCACTAGCCCGCGCGTGCAGCGAATCGACGGATTCGAGCCCAACCCGAGGATCCCCATTGCTGATGTCATGCTGACATCAGCATGAGGCAATATATCCTCTTTTCTTTTTATTAAAATCATTCCTGTAATTCTTTTCTGGAAATAATAATAATAACCTATGGGGCCTAGACATCAGTGACTGTCAGTAGCCCCAGATCGAGTGAGAAATGTTTCCCAGCCCGTGGCGACGTCAGCCTGAGGTCATAAATGTTTTAAAATTGATTAAATAAATTCCAGAAAATGATTTAATATTGTAAAATCAATAACTTATTATTTATAAGTCAGAAAAATATGTATAATATACCAAAATGTTCAGAAAAATGAAACCTACCTCTTTAAGCTATAATCATGCATTGTTAAGCAACTTAAATGACAAGTTTGATTAGAAGAACATAGTAACCCCTCATAGGTGATTCCGGAGATCCCCCGAGTTAGGGTTTGCGCCCCTCGGAACCCTGTTTAATTTTTCGAGCATTCTTTAGGTTTAGTTTTCAATACAAATTAACTTGTCATATCATCATCCTTGTTTGATCATTGCATCGATGCCATGTGTTGATTGCTCCCCTCTCTTTCCTGCGTTCGGTTCTTCGCGGTAGAATACGAGATCGAGATTAAAGACCGAGGTCAACACAATCGAAGATCGAAGAGTTCTTGATAGCCATCGTATTGTAGATGCTTCGCCATGATATTAGTTGTCATAAACCCCAGTTGAATCGATGTTGCACCTAGGGTTAGCCGGTGTGTCCTCGCCAGGGCATCCTGAACCCGAGGGTTGATTGATTGCCGCCTTTATTTCCGGTATTGGTTCTTCGCGATAGGATCCGATCCTGATGGTTTCTCCGAATTAGGGTTTCTGATATTGTAAATTCATTTTTATTATTGTGTATGTATATATTAGGGTTTCTCCGAATTAGGGTTTATATCTCTCAACACCGTACCTAACATTCTCCCTTAGCCGCTTTGACTTATACTTTTTTCACCTATGCAGAAAATATGGACCCACACGACAGAGACGAAGAAAAGGAAGAGTTGATCCAAGGTGTGATCCGCGGGGAAGAAAATTTAGATGTATCGACGTTTCTAAACAACTCGGTGAGGGTGATCCTCTTTTTGCCGGAGGAGACGACTTGTTTGAGGTTGAAGGTGATGCCTTCCGCGAGGGAGAAGGCAATGCCTTGTGTGATCGAGAAGACGACCGCTCCGGCGAGGTGCATGTAATATAATTAATTCAATAATTAATCATCTGTTATCTATATAGAAATAGTAACGACGATCTTTCTTCTTTTAGCCCTCCGGATCTAAGAAATATACTGAAAAGAGCGGACGAGGCCCAACCAATAAGTTGGAAGACCATGAGAGGTTCAGGATCAAAGATATCAGTGAAGACGGCAAACCGATTGCTCCCGAAGTTGTCGCAAACAAATTTGTGGCACAATGCAGAGTAATCGTTATGGACTTCAGCCCAATCACCATTCGAAATTGGAATAGGCCTGCTGATGCGGAAGAAGAGGGAATGTCTTTATTTCTCCCTACCGTGGCCAAAGATTTACTGTGGAAGAGGCTCATGGTTAATTTCAAACTACCGAAGATAGAGCTGGATCCAAATGCGGAGGGCCTTCAAAACAAACTAAAGGGCAAAGGCTTTCGAGTATAATACCAAACCAACTTTTTAAGTAGGACTTTTGAAGAATCGCAGAATGCAAGTTGTCGATCGAAGACAAGACTAATGATTTTGAACTGAAATAGGCCTTGGCTCTCCGTCCCTTCTTGACTCTACTCAATAGTTTGTTGGTGAATGGAGACGGGGTGCCACTTTTAAACAGGGGAAATCCTGAATAAGAATTGAAGGAAAAACAGGCAAGCACTCAAGCGTGAGCTAAAATACCGGGTCCTCACATTGGAAAATGAGTATGACAGGCCGATAGATCCAGGGTCCCCAGGTCCAAATTCTTTCCAAACAAGCCTTAGAACATGCGCGTGCCATGGAGGCTAAGGTGAGGGAGTGGGCTATGAATAAGATGGCCCAGTGTTTCACCAACTGGAAGAAAAGATTGCACCTTGACTATGTCGTGAAAGAGAAGACTCGGGATTTCAAGAAGATTCAGTTTCAGAAGATAGAACCATTCTGGGCTGAGTTTGTGAATTACAAGACATCAGAAAAGGCTAAGAAAATGTATGCAACGAATAAGCTGAATGCTGCTAATAAGAAGTATCACCATACTATGGGGCAAGGTGGCTATAGGGCTGGCATTCCTAAGTGGGAGAAACTTGATAATGAACTGCGTGCTAAAAAGATCATCCCAGAGATAGACGATTGGATCGAATGTGCAAGGAATTGGTTTTACGGGCATGGGGGCACGTTGGACTCGGAAGGGATGTGTATATATAACATACGACATAAAGAAGACCCCTTGCCAATCGACAAGATGAGAAAAGCAGTAAAGGCTGTTAAAGATGGGGACTTCATTCCCGGTAGAGAGAATGATGAGCTCACACTCGCCCTTGGAAATAAGGAACATGATGGACGAACACGAGGCACAAGCGGCTCCAAACCATGGAGGACTGGGTTTCCCGAAGAGAGGAAGAAATATCCTGATAGAAGCCGTCAGAGGAGAAAGGACAAAGCGGAAGTTGAAGAAGATATTCAGAAAGAGAGAATGTGTATAATTGAAGAACAAATAAAGCAACAACAAGATGAAATTAACACATTTAAAGAGCAAAGTACTACCGTCACATCTCAGCAGCACATGGTGGTAGAACCTGCATTCGATGCTACCGGCCTATCGAATAATCTAAAAAGCAGTGCGGCTTCCACCGAGGTCCTGGGTGATGACAATGACGATGACGATGGTGCACCGACGATGGCTCCTGTTGGTTACCCAGTGGATGATATGACACAGATGACACACTGCAAGCTACATGTCAAAGTTGTGAACCTATCAATGAAGGTGGCGGTCGGCTATGTCTTACCAATTGGACCCACACCAACTTACCACTGTCGTCCGGTTCCACAGGGCTACGCTGTTGTCGGGGTGGATGAAATCATGCCCACCTTTGATGTCTTGGATCTTGACTACCCTGCAGGTGAAGGGGATGTGACTGTACTGGGAGATGCAACAAACGTCACCATTCTATGGCCAAAGGAATGTATCGTGCTTCGAAATCACCTACGCCAAGGCCATCTTCGCCGCCGCCTAACCCGTCTCCAGCGAGGTCGTCGCCGCCGCGGCTGCCGTCTTCATCGCCTCACCCGACTCCATCGCCCCACCCGTCTCCGTCGCCTCACCAATCTCCAGCGCAGCCATCGCCGCGGCAGCCATCGCTGGCGCCTTAGGATAAAAAGCGTAAGCGTACCACCTCTACTCTGCATCGTGGTAAGCGATCGCCGAAACATAGACAAGAGCCTCTTCCAAAAGTACCAAAGGTTCCTCCCAAGAGAGCTTATGATTGTACTTAAGAGGAGACTACGGCTATCGTTGATGCGGAAACGACAACGTTTTTTGCTAAGCTGAGGCGACCGAACGAGCCAGAGTTCCCCAGCACCAAAGGAGAAAAAGGCAGAGTGTTCAAAATGTTAAAGACTCTTCATCAAACCGAGCCAAAGCTGTCATCAGACTATGAGCGTTCTATTCACAAGTCACATGCGGCACAACAAGCCTCAAAGATCAGTACTGATGTAAGCGAGAAATTTGTTGCCCAGCTCGGAGAACAAGCAAAATAGTCTTGCGCCCCTCTCAAGGTGATTTCCCATACCAATGTGGGGTCAAGCAAATATGCGGCTGAAGAGCAGTATGATCCAGAGGTAGTTGCACAATACGGAGAAGCTGCCGCTGCTCAAGGTATGAGTATTGCCCAGTACTTATCGCAGTTAGAGTACTTCCCCGTGAGTGAAGTATCATACAAATACCAGTACGACAAACCTCTCGTCAAACCTGAGGAGGTAAATAATCTTCCAACAAAAATGCGAAGATTGCATAACTGGTACATGCATGCCACAAAGGCCGGGGCTAACTGGATAGTGCTGAGGGTTACAAAAAAGCATTATGGGAAGGAAATAGCTGACATGATATCCATTGAATTTGATGAACTATTTCAATTATTCAATCAAGACGCCTTGGACAAATCGATCCTTAGTGCCTATTATCTGTAAGTACTAATTCTGTAATTAATTTAGTCTCTAGCTATCTCACTCGTTTATTGCATGTATATAATCATACTATAATATGCAGAATGAAGATTCTCGAATGCAGTAGAGGACAAATCTATGACATTGGGTTCATTGACCCATATTGGGTTCATCAAGATAATCTCAAAACAACCCCCCAGGATACGGAGGATAATATCATACATGCGTTAAGGTTTCAAGAAACCAGAAGGGAAATACTATTTCCTTACAACTTCGAGTGAGTTTTATTGTCTTGTATACACTTTCTATTTCTCTTACTCGATGTTAAGTATATAATTGATTAGTTATGCATGCATAGCTTCCACTATATTTTGTTAATCATTCAACTTGAAAAAGGGCGTGTACTAGTCATGGACTAGAAACATAAACCCCTTGAGCAGTGGAAGGACATGCAGATGCTTCTCCAGCGGTAATTCTAATCATTACGACACTATATCGGCAACTTTCATGAATTTTATGATATCAAGTAATTAATAACTTCTTTTATTCGTTTTCTTCGCCGGGCAGCGCTTGGAAACGGTTCACCAACAAGGCTAGGGGTGTTTGGAAAGAGGAGCTTACATTTCAACCACTAGATGTAAGCACCACTAGCTATATCCGCACATCTCTTTGATTCTAGTTTTGATACCGTTATTATCATGCTTGATTATTTTTTTGATTGAACTTTGTTCTCGTAAAGTGCCTAACGCAGGGACCAAGGAACAATTTATGTCGATACTATGTTTGCGAGTTCATCCGTCAGACGTGCGTTGAGAAGGGCAGAAATTTAGAGTAACTCCACGTAGGTGAACAATTTCTATAGTTTTTAATTACCATCAAATTGTGTTTAGTTTCATTCATATAGGATGACTCCTTTTTTAAATCAGATTGAACGTCTACGGGACGGTCTTCTGCAAAAGGATCGCGTACGAGCAATTCAGGAGGAATTGGCGGGATTCTTGGATGCAGAAGTCCTAAACCCAAAAGGGGAATACTATTCGGGTGTGTATAAACAACATGGATTGTACACAGAGCTTATATTATACGAAGTGCATGAACTCGATCCGTGTATCGAATGTAATATGTTAGACACTTGGATCTATATTGTCATGATGATCTTGTGTAATATAGTGGTTCCTTCATTGATGAGTGCAAAACACTAAATAAACAATAAAACAACATAAATGAATTCTCTGCCGCGGCACAAAAAGTGGCCAAAATGCTGCCGCGGCAACAAAAGTTGCCAAAATGAATTCTCTGCCGCGGCAGGGAAATGTGTCAAATCTCTGCCACGGCAGATGGTTATTTGTCCCAGTTCGTGTTATGAACCGGGACGGTTGCTCCCTCCCCCCCCTCGCCCTCTGCCGCGGCCACGTGTACTCCCTTTTGTCCCGGTTGGTGGGGCAACCGGGACTAAAGGTTGGGGCTTTAGTCCCGATTGCCCCATCCCGGTTGGGGAACCGGGACTAAAGCCCCTTACCAACCGGGACACATGGGGCTATTTCCACTAGTGTTAATATAGATGGGTCGAATTTCACCGACTGGTACCAATGCCTTAGAAGGATCCTCATAGAAAACGATCTTCTCTATGTCCTTCGTGAAACCCTGGAAGATTTCCCCGATAACCCCAATGGAAATGAAGATGCAACTCTTCGCGACCGCCATGAGACTTTTATGATGGTCAAGTACACCATTATTCACGCCATGGAACCTACCTTGAGAGTACCCTTCCATGAAATTGACACATATGATATGCTCGATGGATTGAAGAGTATGTTTCTGGCTGAGGAGAAATGCATGAAGTATGGGTATGTGAAGCAGTTTGTCTCCATAAATATGGAAGAAAACTCTAGCTTGGGTAGCCATCTGGACACCATGGAAAGGATCCATGAACGTTTGAAGGATGCTACTAAAAACTTGTTGATAGAAGACCATTCAATAGATGGGTTGTTGCGTTTGCTTCCCCCCAATTACAAGACATCGTCAAGGACTATATCGCGAAAAATATTTCAAATACCTTTCGCGAGGTCATAGCCAAGCTAAGGACTATCAAGGTCGAACCGAAAGCTGGGAACAATGTCAACGGAAAAGGTATATGTTGATACACAATTTATAAATGTTTCCATAAAACACTTATGCAGTTTCAAGTATTCGATACTTAACCCTGATTTATTTGAAATTAGGACCCTCTCATGAGAATTGTGGATGGAACGAGGCACTAATGGCATCATGATGACAAGCAATCTGGTTGAAGGCCGAAGGCACTCCTTCACTCAAAGTTTATCATTAGGATTAGAAGATTTAAATAAAAGCTTTATAGTCGAGTTTGTGAATCATGCAACTGTGTCTTGCTTATTGCAAGACGGTTATTCATATTAATGAGAAACAATCAGTTGCCCCTTTTTCTATGAGTGATTTCTTTTATGATTCGCACTAAAATTACGAACAAGTTATTCTACTCCTTAATATATATGATAATAAAGAATTTATAAAGAATGAAGAATTGCCAAGAGATATCTAAACATTAATCTGAAACGGTTTGAATTGTTCAAAGTTTTTCAGAATCAAGGTAGATACAGAATTAACAAGAATGTCAAATTCTTAGATTTTTGATCAAAGTGACTTCGAATTCAAGTTAATGGCAATATATCATATAAGGACTTGTGAAAAACAGTTTCACAAATTATGGTGATTGGACTAATCAAATATTTTTGATATGTATAATGCAACATAATCATGATCTATAAGATACACAGGGTCAGAAATAAATTCCACTGGGATTAACGTTAGATAGTAGAGTTATAGATTGAAATAGTAAACACTCAATGAAATATTAGGAACATCTAAAGATTCGCGGAAACAATAGCATATCAGATATGTTAAGCTCTAGTTTCTAGAGATTTCAATAGTTTGAAATCATGGATAATAGTAAGTATCTGTGGTGTGTTCTTTGTAATACTATGAACAAAATTTCCAAACTAATACCCGAAGAAGACAAAGTTTTTATTGTCTCAATGTGCTACTTCTTTGAGAAAGTGTTTTTTATAGAAGTGTTATTGGAAGGGCATAAGTATAAGCAAAGGTTTTGACCTAACCTCCGAATTGTTAAGAATGTAAAACAGAATATGTTCTGGAAACAAACTTTACAAATAGAGGGAAACCATAATGATGTGATCATAAATGTTTCAGCTAATACTTTGTAAAAAGTAGGATTCGATATTTTATTCGGCCCCTTATAGAATTTCATTCTTGATTCACTTGACTTATTATTGGAATAAGACATACCTATGAACTACAAAGAAAGCTTGATGGACCTAAATACAATAAATGACTTAGAGCCATGAAATCCCAAATTAAGTAACATTTGAGACCATGAAGTAAAAAATTCACCTGATCTTGGTAAGTAATGAAATTTACTTAATCCTTCCTAGTAAACTTCAAAGTTGAAAGGATGGAAATGAAACTTAAAAAGGAAGACATAAAGGCTTGATTTGTCATAAAGCTATTTTGACAAATGCTTAATGTCTAATGGATTCAATCAGCAGATAAGTCTAATTTTGGAAAATGGCTAAGGACTATTCGAAACTGCAAAGTCTTCAAGTGATTGAAGAAAGAGGTTGCAACTAGTGCAACAGGCAGGTTTTGATCAATCAGGACTTGCTGAAGTCTTGTAATAGAAAAGTTCTCGATTTGATGTAAAATCAAAGAATTTTGGATTTGCCAAGGTTATCGAGAAGGTCTTTAAATTGAGAGGGAGATAAAGAGTTTTCCTAATAGAATATGTGTTTGACATATATTTGAGTGGGAGATGAGTGACATCCGGGAATGTCAAATATTGGTGAAATATTTGAGTGAGAGAGCATAACAACATTCTTGAATATGCGATTGACATATTGGTGAACAATGTGCTGGGTATTAGAAATGATTAGATGAGTTAGGAGAAATTAGACATAATATGACCCATGTTCTTAGTTTTAAAGGACAAAGATTCTATAATGATTCTTGAGTTAGCAATTGAATCAGAGTTGAGTTTATTGCAAAGGAAGCATGGTCAAAATCAAAGTTGCAAGGGTTGCACTTGGATTAAAACTATAAAGATATAGAAGATTGGGATACTTCAGAATTATCAAGTATGATTTTGGTTGAAGAAATTTCAACTTTTGACTAAGTGTGTTTATAGTTATACATGACATCCTAAAAATCTAGTTGATTGATACATCGCCATTGTATATACTAGAAAAATAGAAGTCTCACTTTTCACCAAAATGCTAATAGCACATTATATGATAATGGGGATTAATGTAAAATTGGTGACATTAGTGATTTGCAAAATAGGACCTTATGAATCTGGTAAAGCAGATTTAGGACAAGTAAGTCCTCCATGAGCAAGCATGATCAAAATAAACACATATGAGATATGGTTTATGATTAGTAGCAATGCAACTAGATTATTTATACTCTAGTGCAAGTGGGAGACTGAAGGAAAATTTCCCTAGAGTTAAATAACAAAGGAGTTTATTAAACACATTACATTAGTTCATAATAGTTTTATATCATTCTATAACTATATCAATAGGAAACATTGATATAGATGTGATATGTAAATAAACCCAGGTCCCTAGTAGCCTCTATTTAACTAGTCCATTGGTCAACAGATGGTCAAGGTTTCGTGACCATGTTGGTTCTTCGGCACCAATTGAGAATGAATTCATCTCACTGGAGAATGAGATGGTGGACACTGTTCCACAGATGATTGTTGCAACACGATCATATCACAAAGTTCACATTTGCAATTGTCAGAAACAATTGTCACCCGAGAGTGACTTGTTCCTCAGACCGTGAGCCCATATTTAATAACTGTCACCCGAGGGTGCATAGAGAACATCAAACGTCACTCTATGAAAAGGTGATTATAAAGGTGTGATGAGGTACTCGGAGGGGAAGGTTGAGGCGTATGTGTCAAGAGAGGGATTTGTACATCCGTGTGATGGAAAATACTCTAGGCACACTTGGATAAGTTATATCTAAATGTTGCGCAACATGTGAATAGGTCTTGAGGATATCACTTATCGGTATGAGTTTAAAGTAGCATTGTCGGTAACGAGATCGAAACCGACATGGTGATGTCGATGATCAATCTCAGAAAATGCAAGTATCATATATACAAAAGGAACATGACACATGTTGTTTTTGGTTCAATACGATGGAGAATCGTGAATGCATAGGGGTCATCATGCGAACGTCTGTCTGGTTGTTGATCATTGATAGATATCATGTCTATGACATTCTCGAACCATAGGGACGCGTGCTTAAGGGAATTATGACGCTTAGAGACCTACCTGTAAGAAGGAATCCCAAAAGAGAGAGAAACCAGAATTATTCTGGGGAGATCCGAAGTTGTTCAAAGAAAGAAAGAAGGAAAAGGACTGAAAGGAGTTTCAGATAAATGGGAATTTAAATATGTATTTATTATATGTTAATTATGAATTAATATATTTTGAATAATATTTATATTAAGATATATAAAGTAAAGTTTTTCATTAGGCCAAAATCCGAGAGGAATTTGACCTAGAAGAAAAACTGGGGGCAGAAAGGCAGAAAAACAGCAAATCTGGGTTGTTTAGAACAACCCACAAGCATGGGTGGTAGTCACTATATGCCGCACTCACGCGACATGCGTTATAGGACACCGCCTCGCTTGGTGGGCCGCGCGCGGCTAGCCGGCCCACCCGGCTGGCGCAAGACACCACCTCGCTGGCAGGCTGGGGCACTAACGGGCCACGCAGGGAGGGGGGAGGGTCTCGGCCCACTTGGGGCCAGATGGCCTCCGTCGACGGGGTGAGCTAGGCCATGGGGTGTCACCCCAGCTGGCTGGCTCCTGCTGCGCCTCACTACTACCAGCGCTTGCTGTGCCGCGCGCGGTGGTGCCAGCCCACCTGGGCTGGCTGCCCTTTGTTGTTGGGTCGTGGTGATTTTAGCCCATCCAGGTGTGACCCTATTTTATGTTTATTCTTTTGACGAAATTAGTCCCACATGGCTAAGCTTTTGAGAAAATCACACTCCTCTGCATATATAAAGGGGTGCCTGTCACATCCCAAAATTTTGCAGATTTTGTAATGTGAAAAATAATCAAACAAAACAAACAAATGTTGAAATTTAGAGGGAAAAGACACTTTTTTCTTCTAAATGGAAACATCAAAAACTTACTTGAACAAAAATTGAATAATAAAGCAACAAACAAATATTCAAAAGATCAAATGCATCCATGCATGGAATGTATCTTGATTTTGAACACTGGAAAAGTTAGACCAAAAACCCTAAACCCTAATGAAAGAAATCATCATCAAGATCACTCCAAGACTATGGCTTTGTTCCATATAAAAATTTAGCAACAAACATTTCTAAATGATCATTAATGGTAAACAAAAATATTACAAAACCATGGTAATTAATTTCATTCAATTTGGAGCCATAGATAAAAACTTATGATTTTTATAAGATAAAAGTAAGTATTTCCAAGGCTAATAAAGCTCCTAGCTAAAATCAATATCAAATTGTGAACAGAGTAATCCTAAAAGGACTTAAAAAGATAAATAAATATTAAATAAAATTATACAAATTGGAATCACTATTTTTGGAATTATAAATAAAAAGATATGAATATTATAAGACAAAGAAAGAAATAAACAAATAAGAATTATTACAAGGAAAATTTAAACCATGGTTAAAATCCAAAAGTAAATGGAATAAAAGTTTATTAAATAATATAAAAGAATAAAAGTTCATTTAAATAAAATTATATGGGCTTATGAACCATATTCAAATTTTATCTAAATAAATGTCGTTGTTCCCCACTCAATTTAAAAGTTTAATAAAAATATTTTTGGAAGTACTCTAAGTGGATTAAATAACCAACTAGGTTTTTCCACCTCTCTCTCCCCGTGCACTCTTTCTCACCCTCACACACACCCACTCACTCGCTGACGCCCTGGCCCCACCGCCACGTCGACGCCATCGTCTTTAAAGCGCAGACAGCTCGCCCCTGCCGTTTCTTCCTCTCCGATTCAATTCAATTAAAATCCCATTGATTCATGGCGTAATTATCTTCCCCGACCCTGCCTGCTTAACCACCTCTCCCTCCTCTCCATTTCCCCTCAAACCCCACGCCCTGAGAGCCCCCAGGCTGCACTGAATCAAGCTCACGTCGCCGCTGTCTCCGACGGACTCCAGCGAAAAATCCAGTGAGCACATACCTCCTCTTGCCCTATGGTTCATGCTATCTTGCTCACCATCGTCATACGCATCTATTGAAACTAGCCTCTTGCTTTCTCATGCACCAGACACTCGACAACGACATTGCCTGCAAGCGACCAACAACAGCCACTGACATGGTTGTACCCTACGGGTGCGTGACCTCAACATACCTAGTCCAGCCCAAGGAAGGCCCACGGCAGATGTACGCCGGCCCATGAAGACTTTCGGGTGGCCCAAGCCCATGACGCCTTCGGATCCTTGGAGAGCAAGACTAGAGTAGATAGGAAATTCAAAGGGGTAAAACCCTAGAACCTGTAACCGACTAGGACTATGCCCGGGACCTGCCTAAATCTATATAAAGGCCAGGAGGGCACGACCTAGATCTCTCGACTCATACTTTCGCATACGCACCTCCACGCCAGATCGAATCTGCGCACCCCTGTAACCTTCGGTTCCACCGTAATCAAGAGCAGACAAGCATGAGTAGGGTTTTCCCTCCGGGGGCCTGAACCTGGGTAAATCTCGTGTCCCCTGGTTGCTTGTCTGTTAATCGTTCCACGATCTCCAGCATCCCCATCTTCTCCAAAACCCAAGTCCATAACAATGGGCATTGACGAGTCGAAACCTCGTTAATTGGCGCCGTCTGTGGGAATTGGGGTTGCTGATTGTGCGGTCGTGATGGTCCCGACCCGATCGATCTACAACTCTGCGGCAACAGAGAGTCACCTCCTCTTCGGCGCTTTCGACTTCACCTCCCACTCGCCGGCCACCATGAAGGACTTCGAGCCCGTAGGCGACGGACTCGAAATCTTGTTCAGAAGCTTCTGTGTCCAGGTGGGGCAAACTGGCACCCTCCGCCTCCCTGAGCGGGTGCCCCTACCATCAAGCAGGCCCGCTTCATGGGCCCCACACCCCGTGCTACGCACAACATCATCAGCAGATGATTCCTATGACAGTAGCAGCTGCAACTCCGATCTGTGCGATCCGCCATCGGACGCAGGGACCTACGGTTCCGGATCTGAAAGCTGCGGCAGCAGCGGACCGATCTACATGCGCTATCAATGCGTCGCAGTCATCCAGGAGCAGCAAACGCCTAACCCGCCGCCCAACACGAACCCCAACCCGCAGGACAGAAACGGCGGGAACAGAAGAAGCCAGTCCCCCCCACCCAAAGGGGAAAACAACGGCCACGTCATCCAACTTAGCAAAGAAGGGTGGGTTCAGGCACGCCGCGCTGTAGCAGGCGACATAGTCCTGCCTGCAGACTCCTCACATGAACTACTGATGGCATACCATTACCTCCTCATCGAGGAGCATAAGAAGCAAGTCAAGATGTAGGAAACACTTGACAAACGCAAGCAAGCAGCCTCTGAGTCTAGCGCGCGACGAGATGCGCTCTCCGCCATGGCCCCCGGCTCTAGCACGAACGGAAACCAAGGAAACAAGCACCGCTCTCGGGTAGAGAACATGGATCCCAAGGAGCGCCGTGATGTGACCCGAACCCTCCACACATCGTTCATGGAGATGGATGCCGACGGCAACGTCATCCCAAAGACACCACAAGCTGCGATCATGGCAGCCACTGCGTATCTCGCGGCCCACCAACCTCCGGAGGGGGACCCGAAAAGAGCCATGCATAAGTCCGCACTCACCGGACTCGGACTTGTCGGAGCTGCGCTCCACGAAGACGCTCCTGCGGAGCCAAAGAAGAAAGCTCCGGCCAACCGCGACCGGAGCCCCACCCCTTCATCCGAAGAGGAAGAGGAACACGACCTTCCCCGACGGAAGAAGAGCTCGCGTCGCCATAAACGTGACTACGACGCCAGAGACGCGCTTACACAGCGCAAAATTGACAAAGCGCGAGCCAAACGTGCATGCTCGTCTGAATTCGAGATGGACGAAGACGAAGGAGAACTCTGTGGAGCTCGATGCTTCAGCAGATCCGTTCGGCGAACACAGATGGCACGCAATTTCAAGCTTCCTTCAGATACTCCGAAGTTAAACGGCATGCAAGATCCAAAAGCCTGGCTCAGTGGCCACCTGTCATCAGTCAAGCTGCACGGAGGTAACAAAGACACCGCAGTGCAATGCCTTCAGCTGCAGCTGATAGGCGCAGCGCGGATCTGGCTCAGCAGCCTATCATCAGGGTCCATCCTAAGCTGGGAGGAGCTAGCTAACAGTTTCATCCGAAATTTCAAAGGCACCAGCAAGAGGCCCGCCTCAATCGAAGAGTTGCGAGCCTACACTCAGAAAACGGGTGAATCTATTCGCTCGTACATACTACGCTGGTCTAACACCAAGAACTCCGCAGCACACATCTCCAAAGAGAGGGCCATCGACGCCTTCAGGGACGGCGTCAAACGCCCAGACTTCAAGGAGGAACTCGGGCGCGTCAAGCCCAAAACACTCGACCACCTCATGGACATCGCCAACAGGTGGGCCGACAGCGAAGATTGCATTCACCGAGCACAATCGAATGAAGAGGACGACTACGGCCGAAGACGGGAACGCCGCAGCAAGAGGAGGTCGCGCGTCTACGAGGACCGCGACGGACCCTACATGGTCGCGGCTGGCTACGCCGACCGTCGCAACGACAACAGCCGCAACAGCGGAGGATACCGCGGAGGAAACTTCCGCGATGGAGGACGGCCAACGCAGTCGTGGCAACGCCGCTCCGCGATAATGGACCCTCAGCATATGAAAAGCTTTCGGGACCATGCACCATCCACTTCTACATCGACAAGCAGGATGGCAAAAAGAAGGCGAGCCACATGCTCAAGGACTGCCGCGAGTTCCAGAAGCTGAGCGAAAGCATGTTGCAGATGAGGCAACAAGCCCCAATCCCTGCATTCGGAAACGCACCTGCACAAGGTGAAATAGCACATGGAGCTCCTCCACCGCCGACTATCGGAGGCCCAAACCAACCAGTCGCACCCGCACAGAACAACGCTGGGAACGGGTACCCCCCACCGAAAGGAGCACTAATGATGATCCAGAAGGGACGCCCCAGGAATAGGGTGCAGAAGGAAATCACCCGACAAATCAACCTGGCCGTGGCAACCCCACCTGCCATCCCTGAGTACCTCAGCGGATCGGAGTCCTGCATCACATTCACTCGTGCGGATCACCCTTGCCAAATCCCTCGCCCAGGTCATGCTACCCTGGTGCTGGAGGCGAAGATCGGAGGTTTCGAGATGAGTCGCGTCTTCATGGATGGCGGCAGCGGCATCAACCTAATGTTCGCAAGCACTCTAGCGGCAATGCGGATCCCGCAATGCAGCCTGGAACAGTCAGACACAACGTTCCACGACATCGTCCTAGGGAAAGGCATATTCCCCCTGGGCAAAATAGGGCTCGACGTCATCTTCGGGAAGCCGGACAACTTCCGGCAGGAGCGACTCGAATTTGAAGTGGTGGACTGGCCGTCACAATACCACGCCATACTTGGGCGTGTAGCATTCGCAAGGTTCCTGGCCGTTCCACACTACGCATACCTGCTACTCAAGATGCCAGGGCCGAAGGGCGTCATCACAGTCCACGGGAGCTTCACTCGATCGGACCAATGCGACAGGGATTTCAACAAAATCTCCCAGTCTTTCGGCATGCAAGACGAGCTCGTAAGGCTCCATGAGGTGACGGACAATGGGGCACCCCCAGTCACAAGGCAAAACGCACCCGACATGTCTTTCGACTCCACGGTCAACACAAAGAAGGTGCAAATCCACCCGACGGATGCCTCCAAGACGGCGCTGATCGCCAACGACCTCAGCCCCGCATAGGAAGGCGCGCTCGTCAAATTCCTCCGTGAGCGCTGGGAAATCTTCGCCTGGTGTCCTGCGGACATGCTAGGAGTTCCCAGGGAGTTCGCCGAGAACGCACTCAACGTCTTTCCAGACACCAAGCCAGTCAAGCAGTCCATACGGAGACTGTTCGAGCCACGAGCCGAAGCTATCGTCAAGGAAATCAATAGACTACTCGCTGCAGACTTCATCAGGGAAATCAAAGAAAGCGAGTGGCTTGCTAATACAGTGATGGTCCCAAAGAAGGACACGGACATCCTGCGGATGTGCGTGGATTTCACGTCACTAAACAAGCATTGCCCAAAGGACCACTTCCCTCTTCCTCAGATCGATCAGATCATCGATTTGACTGCAGGTTGTGAGAAACTCTCCTTCCTCGACGCCTACTCAGGCTATAAGCAGATTCGACTCAAGGTCGAAGATCAAGAGAAAACGGCGTTTATTACACCGTTCGGAGTATTCTGCTACAACACAATGCCCTTCGGTCTAAAGAACGCAGGTGCTACGTACCAGCGATGCATGCAGGCCTGCCTCAAGGACCAGATTGGTCGCAACGTCCAAGTCTATGTTGATGACATAGTGATAAAAACCAAGGAGGCAAGAACACTTATGGACGATCTCCGCGAGACGTTCGACAACCTTGACCGCTACACGATCAAGCTAAACCCCGAAAAATGCGCCTTTGGCGTCCAATCAGGTCAGCTGCTCGGGTACTTCATCTCTCAGCGAGGAATCGAGGCGAACCCGAAGAAAATCAGAGCCATCATGACGATGGAGAAGCCGAAAAACCTCAAAGGCGTCCAGCAGCTCGCAGGACGAATAGCGGCGCTAAGCAGATTCATCATCCGCATGGGCAAGAAGGCCCTGCCATTCTACCATCAGCTACGCAAGGCAGACAAGTTCGAATGGACGCCAGAAGCCAACGATGCATTCGAAAGCCTCAAACGGCTCCTCTCCACATCGCCCGTCTTGGTCACGCCAAAGGAGCACGAGCCTCTACTGCTGTACATAGCAGCCACACACCAGGTGGTCAGCACCGTACTAGTGGTCGAACGACCCGAAGAAGGCAAGACCCACGGGGTCCAGTGCCCAATCTACTACCTCAGCGAGGTACTGACACCAACAAAGCAGAGGTACCCTCACTACCAGAAGCTCGCCTACGGCGTGTTCATGACGGCTCGACGGCTGAGCCATTACTTCCAGGAGCACCAGGTGATGGTCGTGAATGAGGCACCCCTGAACAGCATCCTGAATAATCCAGAGGCCACAGGACGCGTGGCCCTATGGGGCATCGAACTGTCACCCTTGGACATCGTCTACGAGAAGCGACTCGCAATCAAATCTCAAGTCCTTCCGGACTTCCTGGTACATTGGATGGAGCTGCAGCTACCAGACACCCTAGACATGTCGCAGTCATGGACGATGCACTTCGACGGCTCCAAGCGCGAAGCTGGAGCAGGAGCAGGGGTCATACTGACCTCCCCGCAGGGCGACCAGATGAAGTACGTCCTACGGATGAAATTCCGTGCCTCCAACAACGAGCCCAAATACGAAGCCCTCATCCACGGCATGAGGATGGCAAAGATCTGCGGCGCAACGCGCCTGGTCATCTACGGTGACTCCAACCTCGTCGTCCAGCAGACGATGAATGAGTGCGACGCACACGCCGAAAACATGATCGCGTACGGCGCGCTCTACAACGCACTCGAAGGAGAATTCGGCGGCTGCAACCTTCGACACGTTGGAAGAGAAAGCAACGAGGAGGCTGACAGACTCGCCAACATCGGCTCCACCTGCGCCAAGGTGCCACCGGGTGTGTTCCTCGAACAGATCTACGTGCCACCATCAAGCGGAAATTTCCCAAGGGATCACCCGAAGAAGCAGAACACTCGGGGGATACGCTGCCCGAAGGACACGAAGGACCCGAGAAGCTGGACACAGAGGTCGCCATGGTCAACCTAATGCAGGTCATGGCAGTCGAAGAATCTTGGACGCGACCGTACCTCCAGTTCTTGTTAAACGGAGAACTGCCTGAGAGCCCGACAGATACCCGGCACATATCTCGTCGGTCAAAAGCCTTCACCACCATCAATGGCGAGCTGTACAAGCGCAGTATTACGGGTGTACTACAAAGGTGTGTCACCATCGATGACGGGAAAGCCATCCTCCAAGACATCCACGAGGGCATCTGCGACCATCACGCAGGCAGCCGCTCCCTTGTCGCCAAAGCTCTACGAGCCGGATTGTACTAGCCAACGGCCATGAGCGACGCAAAGGACATCGTCCGAAGATGCAACGGATGCCAACGGTTCGCTGACAAACCGCACGCACCCGGGTCGGAGCTCAGACCCATACCTATAGCTTGGCCTTTTGCTCAATGGGGCCTCGACATGATCGGCAAACTGCCAAAGTCCTCGAAAGGGGGATACGTTTACCTCCTGGCCGCAGTCGACAAATTCACCAAGTGGATCGAGGCCATGCCCGTCACCAACCAAAAGGGAAAAACTGCCGTCAAGTTCTTCGAGTCCATTGTCTACAGGTTCGACGTACCGCATAGCATCATCACCGACAATGGATCGAACTTTATCTCCAAGGAATTCCAGGACTTCTGCGAAGGCCTTGGGATCAACATCACGTACGCCTCAGTGGCGCACCCGCAAACGAACAGGCAAGTGGAAAAGGCCAACGGCCTAATCGGCGCCGGCATCAAGAAGCGCCTCATGAGTCCACTCGAATAGAAAGCAGGAGCCTGGACGAAAGAGCTACCATCCGTCCTGTGGAGCTTGCGAACTACGCCAAACAGCTCCAGGGGCTACACACCGTTCTTCATGGTGCACGGAGCTGAGGCCGTGCTACCAGCCGAAGTACGCCACCAGGCTCCCCGGGTCGTCGCTTACAGCGAAGCCGAATCCACGGCTGCACTCGAAGATGTCGTCGACACACTCGACGAAGCAAGAGACATAGCAGCAGCTCAATCAGCAGTGTACCAGCAGAGTCTCCGCAACTTCCACAACCGCCTGCTTTGCCCCAGGTCCTTCGTCGAAGGAGACCTCGTCTTGCGACTCAAGCAAGAGAGACCGACAAAATTCGAGTCACCATGGGAAGGACCCTACGTCATCACCGAAGTCATCCCAGGTGGCGCCTATCCCCTCAAGCACGTGGAGTCTGGAGTCGCATACTCCAAGCCATGGAACATCTCGCACTTGCGACGATTCTACCCCTAGCTACCTACCCCCTTTACTTTCAATAAGGATTTCAGCCAAGGCTATTCAGCCGAACAATGTACTCCCTCCATTACGATATAAATAAAGCTAAGTGTCTCGCCCCAAACTCTAGTTCATTATTTGCAACTTTACTTTATGTTGCAAACGCACTCGGGGGCTCCCCCCACCTCACGATTTCGTCGACTGAGGATCACGCGTGCACACCTGAGTATCTGACAACGTCAGGCAAACGAAAAGGGCACGTACTCAAACAAAGCACTGCGTGCTTACAGCAAACAAACCTTTACAACAAAGGGCACAACACGCCCAGTCGAAATATACAAATTTTACATCTATCTATTTTACAGGTACTACCTATTCTGAAGAATAACCTGGGCACGCTGCTCAAACAAATCTACGACCTGTTCGGCATACTGCCTTACAGCTGCGTAATGTGGACGCATGTCCCACTCATCACCGTCCGGCCGAGGAGGTCGCCCAGCTGCCACAGCAGCCAAATCTACATCAGGCCGGTGCAGCCTCACAAGAGACAAACCAGCCTTCACTCATGCGATGAGCTGTTGTCGCACCAACTCCTTGACATTGCTCACGTTCCGAAACTTCGACAGAAGACCCGCAAGGCTCGTCGGTACGGCATCCAAAGGAAACATGACGTGCAACACCGAGGCAAGCGACGTCTGCACTTGGCGAAGCACTCGCGAAACCTGGTGCACACGATCCTGCACCGTCGCCAGAGCCATGGCACGATCACGATCCATCCAGAAGAAGCCACCAGCCTCCATGTCCTGTTGAGTCAAGCAATTGACCCGAACAGCGACACGCTCCTTCTCTTCCCTCGGAGCAAGGTTCGCACCTGCGACAATTGCACAAAATAAGAACCAAGGCCAGCAGGCTCATCCGAAGAATTGAGCTACAGCTCGAAACAAAGAACAACTCACATTGAAGCTGCTCAGACAGCCAAAGCAGTTCCGCCATCAAGTACTCCTCTCTGGCTGCACCGCGATCCGCCTTGGACTTCCAAACATCGGCATGACCTTGCAATCCAAGCAACTCCCTCTCAAGACTACGAACACGATCCCGAAGAAAAGCGAGTTGCGAGGAATCATCCAACGATGGCCGCGGCTGCGCCACAGGCGAGGTGCCAACAGGGTCAGCACCCGAAGGAACCTAGAACAGCAGAAAAGCGAAGGGACACAAACATTCAGACAGTGGTAGAGCACAACTCGGGCGAATTCATTCAGCACATAAAAGGCCACCACGTGGCACAAAAATTGTGTTCATCAAAATATTTATAGCAAAAGCAGACTACAAATTATCCTACGTCTACAACACCTAAGACGCGGCACCATGAGTCGCCTCGGAGCCGGACTGCCTAGCTTTGGCCCCGCCCTGCTGCCGCAGTGCATACTCAGACAACAAATCAATGAGCTTCGGCCCATATCGCTTGCAGCGAGCAGAGTAGGCAGCAAAGGCTACCTCGGATCCATCTGCGGTTGTCGGCATCCGGGAGGTGATCTGGGGCAGGTCCAGCTCCGCTCCAGCCGCCAAGGCCATCGCCAGCCTGACAGACGTGCCGATGCCCTTCTGCTTGCGCTTGTACGCCGCAGGCGCTTCGGCTGACAAAGCTTCCGCCAGGGCATCCACATCATCAAGGGTCGCGCCCTTAAGGACAAGCTCCTTGTAGAAGCGGCCAAGGACCTCCTTTGCCTTGGCAAGGGAGCTGACAACGGTGCTGCAGCAATCTTCGACCGCTGTAGTAGCATCATCTAGAGAACTATCATGCTCTAGAGCGCTCCGGTCAAACTCGATGCCTGCGGCATCTGAGACAAAAAAAAGGAGGACATGACGAAAAGCAACATAGAAGAAGACAAGAAGAAAGAAGCACAAATACAACACTCACCCGAAACAGCCTTGGCAGCAGCCATGAGCTTTCCTGCCACCTCCCTCTCGCGCGCAGCCGCAACAGTGGCCAGCTGCTCCTCACGGTCCGTGGCCTCCTGCTGCAGACGCTCCTTAGCTTCGGCTGCCTTGGTCAGCTCTAGCTCGAGGCGTTCCTTCTCACCAACGGCGGCCTCGGCCTTCTTCTCCAATTGACCAAGGCTCTTCTTGAGAGCGTCGACCTCACGGAGAGAATTATTATGCTCCTCTGCATTCGAAACAAGCAAACGTCAGAGAGCAGGACCGGAATAAATAAAAGATGCACCAAAAACAAACAAATACCTTGAAGCTGTCGAAGGTTAGCCGCTAACACCAGGCGCTCCTGCACCAGCCGCTTGGCGTCCTCCACAAAAGGCTGCAGGAAAAGAAACACCAGTAAGGAAAAGGACTTGGGGTCTGCGCCCAAGGAATAAAGGCAACACTCGAACGCGAAGACACTCGGGGGCTTCCCCCCGAAGATTCGAAAAAAGAACAAGACACGAAATTTTTCAGACACCCGGGGGCTCCCCCCGTAGTACGAAGAAGAGGTACTTACATGCTCTGATGGCGACTCCGAAGGCCCGCTGGCGAAATTCTGAGGCGCAACCACCTACACCTCCTGCAGCGGAGGATTCGGAGCGGCACCCCCTGACGTTGCCACCGCTTGAGGAGGAGGAGACTCAACTTTTGACTCCCCCATCATCTCCCGAGCACCATCGCTAGAGGAGTCGTGGGAGGAATGCCTGCATACGAAGCAATCAGCACAAGTGCAAAATCAAGAAGGAAAAAGGACAGTAGTATAACAAGAAACTTACGAGCCCAGTGAGCTCATGTCGAAGACAGGAGGAGTCCTTCGGGCTCTCTTCTCCTCCTTCTTCTCCTCCTTTTTCTCTTCCTTCTTTTCTTCCTTTTTCCGCTTCGCTGGCTGGTGCGGTGCTACAGCCCGCACAGGAATGGCAGGAATGGGAGAGGAAGAACCTCCATGCCCGTCACTATGACGATCAAGGCATAGAGGGTTCCTGGGAGTTGGAGGAGTCGAGGCATCCGAAGACTCGTTGGAGCTCCGTGATCGTTTGCGCGTATGGTCCTCACTTGACTCGTCGACATCTTCGGCCGGAGATCGCGCCGACGGCAGTTCGGACACGGACTCCAGCACTTCATTATCCAGGGCATTCGGAAACTTTTCGGGCAATGGCGGCACCATGCCCTGCACCTTGAAGCTCTGCAAAACCAGAAGGGACTTTGTTAGCAAACAAAGGAAATAAATACGCAGTCGACAAAAAAGCGCTACGCGCACGAATCTACACCTGCGGAACGGCTAGCGTTGAAGAAAACGGAGGAGTCAGCGACTTCCCCGGGATTTTATCTCCGGCCTTGAACTTCAGAAGCGCGCGAAGGGTCCTGTCAAGATCCCCCTCGGAGATTTTCTCAGCTGAAACCCTCGTCGGATCACGGCGCCCAGAATAAAGAAACATCGGGTGCGCCCTCGCTTGGAGAGGCTGCACCCGACGCTCAAGAAACGCCCGGATGATGTCCACGCCGTTCACTTCCTTCTCCGGAATCAGTCGGAGATCCTCCACCCGACGGTAAAGGGCCTCTATCTCCTCTGTCTCGCCATACAAAATCTGGTTTTTCGAGGATCTTTTTGGCTCGATTATCTGGGAGGGGTCAAAAGGAACAAGACCAAAATATTGCCCAGGCACTACGGAGTCGCGGATGTAAAACCATCGACTCCGCCAGTACTGGACAGATTTGGACATGGAAAAGGAAAAGAAAAGAAGATTGGGACTAAGGGAGATGATGCAACCCCCAATAGGATACACACCATCCGAACCAGACTGCCTCTTCACGGAATAAAGTTTCCGGAAGAGGCCAAAGTGCGGCTCAATTCCGAGCCAGCACTCGCAAAAAGTGATGAAGCAAGCAATGTGGAGAAGCGAATTGGGAGACAGATGATGAAGCTGGATGCCATAGAGAAAGAGCAGCCCACGGAGGAAGTTGTGGACTGGGAAGGAAAACCCACGCATAACGAAGGCAAGAAACATAACCCGATACCCAGATGGGGGACGGGGGATTACCTCATTGCCGGGGAGTCTGACGGCCTCCCTATCCTGCGGGATCAAACCCCGCTCGCGAAGCTTGCGGAGATCACTCTCCCGCGTCTCTGATCGCCGCCAGCCACCGTCGGTGACACGGGTAGCGGTGGCGCCTTTCTTTCCTCCGGCGGCGCTGGTCCCAACTACAGATGATGATTTCTTTGGCTTCCCCATCGCGCTACGGCGGCGCCGGCGGTGAAAGCGAAGAAGGGAAGATGTAAATGTGGAATGAAATCCCAGCGTGCAGCAAGAATCACTAGAGCACAAGGAGACAGTGAAAAACAAGAACTGATGCGGTGAAAAACAAACTGCAGCTTTTCCCCATGATTATAACGGCGAAGACGATGCACGGTAGCCGTCCATCCAGAAGACCTAATGCCAACGGCAGATCTGACCATACACGTGTCAGCATCACAACGAACCGTCGTTACCACGCCGTCCACTATGCGCGGAAATCGAGGAGACGCCGTAATTATCTCCACGCCGCGCTTGACCGGTCAATTCATGGTCAGCAAGTGGGACCCACGTTCGTCCAGTCAAGTCATCTCTGGCGTAGCAGACGCTTGAGGTCATTGATCGTCAGCACTGATGTCATCAAAAGCTATACTACCACCAACTACAATTCTTCGGCTCCACAGCTAAGAGTACTCACTCGAATCTTCGATTCGACTAAATACTCGGGGGCTACTCCTATCAGGAGCACTGGCCGCGCAACCGAAAGACGAATGAAGACAACTTATTTTTTCGAGTCCTACGTCGAGTCTACGACTCCCCTACGGACTCGGGGGGATACTCCCATAGGGAGGATGGATTTAAGCATCCGAAATTTTTTGCGTCCTACGGACTTAACAACTGAACAATGTTTTAACTAAAGTCTCCGCTCGAGTCTACGACTCGAACAGACACTTGGGGGATACTCCCATAGGGAGTGTTGGTCGTGCACCCTATGAAATATTCGACTACGATCTTTCGGATCAGCATGCAAAATCTTTTCGGCAACTCTGCCCCAACAAAAACGCTGAGTGAGCAACGATCTCCTTGGCCACCCGAAACACCTCAGCGGTGACAAACATTCGGATGCTGTGTCTGCGACACAAAGATAAGACCTACAGATATCATCTGATGGCCTGGCAACGCACACGACTGCGCTCTGCTAGTAAAAACCCGTGCTAACAGGTGCGATGAAAATCCTGACGGACGCGTTGGGTACATCAATTAAAATCACTGGAATTCGACTCCTGTAAGTCCTCCGCGGCCTGAGTCGAATTACGCCAGCATATGTTCCAGTTTCGAGTTGAGGGACTCGAACCTGAGGAAGATCGTATTGTTTCGTCCTAAGAAAGTTAACTGACCTGATCTGTCGGGTGAGTCAGGCACACGCATCAACAATCCCTACACACATACTATTAACACATAGTTACACCCGAAGGATTGAAGAGTCCTTAGCCGAATCTACGATTTGATTGATCACTCGGGGGGCTACTGACATGGTTGTACCCTACGGGTGCGTGACCTCAGCATACCTAGTCCAGCCCAAGGAAGGCCCACGGCGGATGTACGCCGGCCCATGAAGACTTTTGGGTGGCCCAAGCCCATGACGCCTTCGGATCCTTGGAGAGCAAGACTAGAGTAGATAGAAAATTCAAAGGGGTAAAACCCTAGAACCTGTAACCGACTAGGACTATGCCCGGGACCTGCCTAAATCTATATAAAGGCCAGGAGGGAACGGCCTAGATCTCTCGACTCAAACTTTCGCATATGCACCTACACGCCAGATCGAATCTGCGCACCCATGTAACCTTCGGTTTCGCCGTAATCAAGAGCAGACAACAGGAGTAGGGTTTTCCCTCCGGGGGCCTGAACCTGGGTAAATCTCGTGTCCCCTGGTTGCTTGTCTGTTAACCGTTCCACAATCTCCAGCATCCCCATCTTCTCCAAAACCCAAGTCCATAACAATGGGCATTGACGAGTCGAAACCTCGTCAGCCACAACTCTGGTGACGAAATCCGATGAGCCCCATGCACGCCTCGCCCTCTAGTTCTTGATGACGTGTTCTCCATCTTCTTGGGATTCCTCGGATGCTCTCCACACACTCGCTCATGACCTGCAGGCTCACCCGCGACGATATCTGCAAGCACGCGACGGGGTGCACAACTCCGGTGAGGATTCACTGACGAATCCGCGCGCCCTGGCCTCACCCACGACCACCTTGAGAACGGCCTTGCCACTGCGACCTTGGTGAGCCTCTATACCCCCTCCCTTGACCCTGGCGTTGCTGGAGCGCCGTCGCCCACCGCGCCGCGCCGCACTTGCCACTCCCACCGCCAGTTCTTGGCCAGTGAGCTCAGGTCCGCTGGATCTGAATCGTAGGGTTAAGATAGAACCACTTAACGAAGGGGTACGATTCAATCTGGTCTGTGCATTTTCAGTTAGATCTAATGGCCCGCGTAGCGTGATCGGCACGAAGCGGTATCAACCAATCAGAACATGCCGCGTGTCTATGAATTAGAATTAAAACCCAGATTTGATCTATTTGATATTTAAACTTGTAAAATTCATAACTTTTGATCTGTAATTCCAAAAATTACAAAGTAGGTGTCTATGGATTCAGAAAAATTATACCGTTGAACCTAAGGCCTTACTTTGGTCATTTGCTTCTAAAAAATTAGAGTTTTATGCTGAGACTTGTTTAGGTCTATTTTGAGTATAAAAATTGTTCTAAAAATTAATTTTGAGTGAATCCTTTTGCAAATGGTTTTTGTTTTGAACTCTATGACCATAAACACTAACACTTGAAATTAAAATATATTATTTTCACACTAGAAATTATTCCTTTGAATAAAAGTATTTCTAACAAAAGAAAAATGATTTAAATGACTTATTTTCACTAACTTGATTTCAAATGAAATTCTACTTTTATAAAAGACCAGTAGGTGTTTTGAAATGTTTAGAAACTTGTTAGAAACAACTTTTTCAATAAACAAACATTTTTTCATGCTTGCATGCATTTCTTCGTTTTCTTGTTTTGAATTGTTATTTTTGTGTGCTAGTTTTGAATGTGTGCTTTGCTTGATTGTGATGTAGTGAACTTTGAGGAGTGTGACAATTGCAAGATCAAGGAGAGTACCTAGATTTTCTAATAAAAAGTCAAGTTATACTTTGGTCATCAAAAGTCCAATCTTTTCAATATTGCATTAGTAATATTTTTGTAGTATGCATGATAGGACTATTTTGTATATTTGCTATGTTATGGTAGATCATATAGAATATATCTTAGTAGAAATTCTCCTAAGATAAGAGACATGTTATGCTAGTATGATTAGCCTTGCTATTAGAATTCAAGGGTGGAAATTCATGCTATGATATTATGGAAAGATTATGCCTATGTGTTTTGACTAAGAAGACAACTTGTTAATTTAACACCTGGGTGGAATGGGAAGTTTGGTTTGTGTTTAGTGGTTACTCAGGGCCCATTTCTATGGTTTACCCTGTGTATCACACTTGTGGATGGCCACCCAGGAACAGAGAGATTTGAGATGTTTAGTGTTGAGAAGCTTTCAGTGCAACCACATGACATATGGGCTCTGCCTTGACCAACTAGGTTGCAAGAACTCGGCCAGATGGACAGAAGGTGGTAGTGATGATAGGATGGAACGTGTCCATGGTGGTCTGAGGGATTGCTTCTGAAAAGTCTTGTCTTGATGCATGTCGAGTCTTGTGGTGAAAGTTCACCACCTCTCGAGAGGGTAAAACCTAAGTACTTAGCCGTGTCCCCGGAAATGGACATTTTGAGCATCAAAGACATTGAAATGATCAAGAATCTCATCATTCCAATTTCTCTAAGTTAAAACTTGTTGGGTGAACAAGGGAAGCACCTGGTGCGTATCCAGTGTGCCATTGTTTGATAAAGTGTTTTGAAAAAGAGAAAAACTATTTTGCAAAGGATAGGAAAAACTTATTTTATGCAAAGGCCGGCCAAAACTCCACTTAGCCATATATTCATGTAGATTTTAGATTCTCCATATCAATATGATATCACTTGCCAATACAATTCAAATGTATTGACCCTTGTGGCTGTAACTTATCATGTTGCAGTTTTGTTTGATGTTAGTGAAGTTTGTTGAGTAGGGATTACAAGTCTACAACCAACATGTTTGCCTGTGGCATATGAAGATGAAGGACTCCATGCTTTATAGTTATATCTGCTGCTTGTAATAAGATAGACATATAAGCTATGTAAGTTGTAATGAATTATTTTATTCCTGGTTATGAGTTGTAATATGACCTTTGTTTCTTAATATTACATCTTAAACTATGGGTGCTAGCTATTTGATCCAGGGACTAGCACTGTAAACACAGGGACTTGTACCTTATTGGGTTCAGGCTTCTACATCAACCATGCTTCTGCATGAGCATAATGCTCCCTCGATCTTCAGGTGTACGTTATTGCTATCTTCCTCTGTTATTGCATTACTATTAGATAGATCTTGGGCAATTAGGGTTTCCCGTGTAGTATCATATACCCAAGAACTATTAGGTGCATTAGTAGGATAAATGTCTATAACATTTCAAACAAGTGTACCTAAGACAGAAGTCACACCTCTACTCTTGGCTTTGTCAGCCAGATATTTGATGTAGTTTCCCTTCCATTGGCCATCCCCTTGCAATAGAAGCAAGTGGATTCGGATGAAGGAGATGGCTTAGTCCCTGAGGAAGCGCTTGGGACCAGTTCCTAAGCCTTGCCTCCCGACTTTGCCTTATTCTTAGCCCAAGAACTCTTCTTGAACTTAGCCTTGTTCTTCACCAACAACACTTGACTGGCGCCTTTCTTAAGATCTGCCTCTACCTGCTTGAGAATCCCATGTATTTTAGTGAGCTTCTTATCCATACCTGTTGGGCCACCTAGAGATAAAACAAAACTTTTCCCTCTAACGTGGTTGTAACATCCTAGCATTAGAGCTTAGAAATAAGCTCAATCTAGATGTGTGCATTGCATTCATGCATAGAAAATCTGAATAATTTTCGCGCTTTTAAATAAAAACTTGTATAAGTGATTGAAGCTTCTCATAACTTGATGGAATGGAAGTAGATCATCAAGTTGACTGTGATAAGTTTCAATATGACCTTTGCTAAAACCTTATTTTGGGTAAGGGAGATTTGATCTAAGGGTAGATCAAATGTAATAAAAGTTAACCCTAATACATTACTTAATGATCTATATTTAATCCTTAAGTAATCATACCCTAGTACTCATTACACAACTCATGAATACTAAGTTATAAACATAACTTAAGTAATAGGAGTGCAACAACTAAATCTTGATCTATTTTAATATCATCTACTTATACCATGTGTATCGTGGAAATACCTAACTTTAACACTTTAGTGAGATTGAGTGGGAAAGAAACCAAGTCAACGTCATACACCCTAAATCTTTCTTTCCTATCTCAATATCTATTGTTCATCAATGTTGAGTAATCAACTATTGATTCACCAATTCCTAAACTATCAATTCTTGATCTATCAACTCTTGTCCTTTTTCTAGCATTCACTTAAGGCTTATAAAGAAAGAAGTAAGAAGAGTTAAATGGTAATGCCAGTTTTAGATGTCATCTATAGGATGGGAGTGATTGAAGGAAATCAAATCAATATGGTAACAAAGAAGATTACAAGGATGAAGTCTAAAGATGAGTTACCAGGAGTAGTCCTATTGGATCAAGTAGGTATAGTCAATGAATTATATCTCTTAATCCAATAGAGCTAAACAGAAGATAATTATAATACAACTGTAATGTTGTATGGATGGAAGCCTTGTTTAGTCAACTGGAAACCTGAACCATAAAGGATCAAAGGATTATAATGATCATGCCTTACTCACCAATATTGAATGCTTATACCATGTATAAGTGACATTGGTGGATAAAACATGATTGAACCCTAGTATATATATATATATTATCCTAGATTAGTCATTACAAGTCACATTAATATAATGTGAGGCTGGAATGTTAGATACTGGAGTTAAGAAGAGACAAGATAGTATGAATAAGATGATGCTAGAGTAACATTGGATTATAGAAGTAGTAGTTTTCTCTTAGGAGATACTAACACTTGAGGTGAAGTAAAGTTGGATATATACAACTACTGGAGTAATATTAGTGGTGGATGATTAAGGAAGAGTATGAATTTAGTTAGAGGTAACCATATGTTGGATTGGAGGTTATCAGCAGTAGAATAGTTGATATACCCAAGTATAGATATGAAAAGATTAGGAAATGATTTAGAATCAAGCTCATTGGAATTACAGGAGGAGTTAGAAGAATAAAAGGTGGATAAGAATATTCTTGTGAGGTAAAACTCATCATGTTAACACATGATGATGGATAATAAGTAGTATATCTAGGAAAGGAATTCCTTAATCAGAAGTCCAGAATTATGAAGTATGCAATATAGGAATCCTTGTTAAACACTAAACCCTAAATCTAATATCCACTTTCTAGGGTTGATCTATCATCTTGTTTCCACAATGCTTTATAGGAATATTTTCCTATAATAAATCAATTAAGCACATCTTTTCTCAATTCCAATTATTATAACCATATGTTCTTAGAAGTATCTTTATCAATTCTTTCTCATAAGTCATTTTAATGAATCACCCCACTGTTTGTAAAAGGTTACACCATTATGATCAAAAACATAAAGACAATGTGTTTAGCCATTAATCTTTAGTCATATCAACAAAATAATACAAATGTATCAAGAACCCTAAAAACCCTAGGGCAAGCAATTATAATTCAAAACACTATTAGTACTCAAAAGTTTATGTATCAAATAATAATGAAGGATCAATATATATATAAAAGTTTCTTTAATATTATAAATCAATAAGAATCAAAACATCAATTTTATAAGATCCTAAACAAAACCTAAGACCCTAATTTCTACTTATTCTATTTGATATAATAACCTTCATATGATTATGAATATGAAGGTATATAAAAGGGTAAATCAATATATTATTATAAAAAAAATTATTAATACCAGAATCTTAAGTATATTTCCATAAACTTACAATTTCTAAATAAGAATTCCTAGAAAGTTAAAACAAATGAATAAATACAAAGCTAGGAAAGAAAACAGAAATAAAAATGTGCAATTAAAAAGAAAAATGAAACCAGGCCTCAGCCCATTTACTCCTCCATTTATCTACTACCCAGCAGCAACTTTTCTTCTCCCTCTCATTTCACCGTAGCCCAGCAACGGCCCAAGCCCGCGTACCATTTGGAAATCTAGTCCGCCTTCTTCCTCCTCGGGACAAGCTGCTCGCTGGAGGGTTGACGACTACCCGATGCCGCCGTCGACGTCACACCGCCACCGAGGCCTCCGCAAGGATAAGAACGACACGGCGACTCCCTAATCCTTGTACTGACCATTCCTCGCGCGCTCTCTCTCTAATTTCTTTCACAACACCGAAGTCGCCGCCGGCGAGATCCGACTAGCCACTGATGCAGGCCATCTCGAGGACCATGGAATGATCAAGAAGTAGCGTAGTGTCTCCGAGATCCTCTAGGTGGAGCACCGCATCAGGAGGAGCTCAAATGGAGGCGAATTTCTCAAATCCTTTTCCCCGGTGGTCGTCGGAATCCGCAGAATTGCACTCATCTCCGGTCACCATCGTCGAGAATGATCACGCGGCTACACTCAGGGTACACTCACGCATCTCTAGCCTTAATACAGTTTCCTAATTCCTCCTCTAGCCCGAGTTCGTCGAGAGGTCGTCCGGCACCGCCGCAGTATAGCTCGCAAATGCTCTGGTTCGAATAAGCAGCATGCGTAGAGTGGAACACAAGCGTTCGGATGCTGCGGGAAGCCACAAATTGGCGGCGCCGCCGCGTTCCGCCGTGCTAACCTCAGCAATCCGGTGATCGACATCATCTTTGACTAGGTCCTCGAGTTAACTGGGTCATCTGCACCGTTGGCATGTGACGTGGCTGGTGTCCCACCAGTCAGCGACAGGGACTAGCCCAGCCTTAGTAGAAAACGATTTAGAAACTATGTTGAGGTCACAGTGACATCATGCTTTTTATTAGTTTGTTTATTGTTTCTCGAAATGACATGGCACAGGCCCCACTGGTCAGTGACCCTGGGTAGGTCTTTCCCCGGTAAGAAAAGTATTATCAGTTTAGTAAAAACATTGATAAACACAATATGAATTCAAATATTAATATTATAAAAATAAAATAAAAGAATTAAATCTTGTTTAATCAATAACTTTTGTTTTATAATTCAGAAAAATATGTTTAATATATCAAAATTTTCAGAAAAAGAAAATATACAACTTAAAACTAATTTCAAATGTTGTTATAGTAATTATTTAAATAAATATTATTTAATAAAGGTTTCATAAGTAATAAAACTTCGATAATTCATATTTTAAAACTTGATAAATATTAAAAATATAAATAAAATAACAAAAATCCTAGAAAGATAAAAACTATAATTTAAACTATAATCATACCTTATTATTTCAATTAATTAAATATTTGTTATTTATTAGGTAGTTATAAAGTAATAAATCTTATAAAATTCATATTTTATTATTCATAAATCACAAAAATAAATGTAATATACCAAAATGATCACAAAAATAGGATTTACATGTTAAAAATGTGATATTCCACTTTTGAGGTAAATAAAAAGGTTAAACACTTTAATAAATTGAATTTAAACCTATATTTTTTGTTAATAATTCATAGAATGTCAAAGAAATTTGTTAATATTTCTTAAATTAATAAATTGAATCTAATAAAAAGTATTACTCTTAACTATTGATGGTATGCAGTCAAAATGAATTAACACACTTTAAGTACAATTTTATTAAATTATCTTTAACCATTAATATAGATTATTTTATAAAAGGATCCTTAACCAATATAAAATTTCCAAGAATAATTTGTAATTAAAATAAAACCTATTACTTTAGTTTAATCATAGGTTTATAAACAAATCAAAACACTATAGTGAGCTCATAAATAGTGAATAATATTATCCACTTATTCATAAAACCTTAACCACACCCTTATATGGAGATAAATCCCTTTATACATTTATAATGTAAAGAAACTATTACCAACTAAAAATAATACCATTCTTAAGTAACTTTAAAGAAACAATATGGAGTAAACAAGGTATAAGTATAATAAGCATTACACCTAAATACCATCTATATTTTAAAGTTAACTTTAGTCTACAAGACATTCCATATAATGCTAAAACCTTGTTATGTGTTCTATAGTTAACTTTAGTCTGTTATAATTAAGTTGTGAAGCATCTCAAGTCCAAACTATTCAAACACAAACAACATCAATCACATTTAGTTAACCACAAAAAATGTTTAAACCTTAGTAAGGAAATCTTTTCTTCAAATGTTATTCTTCTTGCCACTTCAGAAAACAGATAACAACTAATCACAATCACATTACTTTATACTTTACTTGTATAATAAGCTTGTTAATACTTCAGTTCTTTATAAATGCCATTACTTGTAAGGTAAAATATGAAGATAAGGCCATTCTTATATAAGTAGTCTTTGAGTAGCATTCCACCATTGTGTATCGCACCGTTTTGTGATATTGTAAATACATGTTGTTTCACACACACTCACAAGCCTTAATAAGAAGCACATGTGTGAAACTTAATCTAAAAGGGCAACACATTCCAAGGAAACCCTTTCCAATATCCAAACTCTAGATCAACGTTATCCTCGGGATCACGTTTATCAACTTGCATTACATTATTTATGCACAAAAGCATCTTGCTTATTTAAACATTAGTCCTTACCAGACCAATGATGCTAATTTCAGATATTGGATCTTTTATATTGTCTTGAAGACCGTGAGTGCATAATCTTGCAATCACAAAAGGGAAGTTCACACTTGCTTATGTCCTTTGATTATTTTCTGTAAAGTATTTTGCAAATCCAGTGTTGTCATCACCTGCATTTGAAAAAGGTCATAAAACACTATTTTCATAATAATGTGATTATATGTTATTTACCATGAGGTAATAACCTACTATGAAAGATAGATCTTGGCTTGATCATAGATTAGATCTGGATTGTGTGTTCATGCGGTAGAAATTTTTTGTTTTCCATGCTACGAACCCCTCCAAATACAACTCCTATTTTTCTAAGGGGTTTTATCCAATCCTAGGGTTACATATCCTACAGGCAACACAATGCTCTGATACCATCTGTAAGGTTCCCAACCTTTAATAAGGTAGAGATCCCTGTGTTTACAATGCTAGTCCCTGGATCAATAGCTAGCATACACAATTAAGATGTGATATCAAGAAACAAAGGTCATAGTACAATTTTATAACCAGGAATAACATAATTTATTATATCTTACATAGCTCATTTAGCTATCTCATTACAATGTAGCAGAATATAATAATAGCATGGGCTCCTTCATCTTCAAAGTGCCATAGGCAGACATGTTGGTTGTAGACTTGTAATCCTAATCTATAAACTTCACTAACATCGAAACAAACCTGCAACATAACAAGTTATAGCCACAAGGGTCAATACATTTGAATTGTATTGGCAAGTGATACTATGGTAGTATAGTGGAGTCTATCATCTATATGCATTTGGCTAAGTGGAGCTTAGGCTTGCATTGCTCAAAATAGATTTTCCTTATCATTTGAAAACACTAAGTTTTTGTTTGTCCAAAAATCACCCATGGCATCTCCCAATAGAAATTGGTGATCCTTCAACCCTTGTTCAACCACAAATTTTTAACTTAGAATTTTCCAATGAGGAGATTCTTGATAGCTTCCATGTCTTGATGCTCAAACTGTCCTTTACCAGGGACATGGCTAAGTACTTAGATTTTACACTCTGCAGAGTTGGTGCACTTTCCCCACAAGACTTGGTTTCCCAAGACAAGATCATTCAGAAGCCTTCCCTTAAACCAGAATGGACGCGCTCCAACCTATCAAACCCCTACCACCAACTGTCCATTTGGCTAAGTTATTGCAACCTATATGATCCAGGCAGAGCCCATAATGCCAAGTGGCTGCACTTGAAGCTTCTCAACATTTGACATCTCAAATCTCTTTGTTCCTGGGTGGCCATCCACAAGTGAGATACACAAGGTAAACCATAGAAATGGGCCTTGTGAACCACTCACCACAAACCATTCCCTCCATTCCACCCAGGTGATTCATTCACTTAGTTGTTTTATTAAACAAATCATGAGTCCTTGACTTAGAAATATTCCATAGTATGAATATATATTCCACCCTTGTTTTCTACTAGCTAGGCTAAGCATGATAGTAGTAGGAATCTTAACTTAGGAAATTCTACTAAGGTTTAATCTACTAGGATTTCCCATGGCATAGTTTACACTAGCAAACATTCCATGCAAGTCCTATTTAGAAATATCACTAATGCATAGTGAAAATAATGGGACAAAGTATGAAGCATCACTTGCCTTTTTGGTAGAGAATATATGTTCACTCCTTGATCTTTGCAACATTCACACTCTTCAAATTACTACAATTCAATCAAGCAAACAATATTTCAAACTACCATTCAAGCAAAACATCACATAAAATGATAGAAACAAACAATGCATGCAAGCATGCCAAACTTTGTTTTATTTACAAAAGTGGTTTATAATAGGTTATAAACATTCTAAAACACTTATTGGTCATTTTATAAAGTGGCAAAACTATTTGCAAAATATTTTACCTATAAACCATTTTTTAAACTAAATCATTATTTTATGTGGTTGAAAATGTCTTTAGTAAAGCAATAATTTTATAGGGCTCACAAAATATGTTTTCTAATCATAAAACTTTGTGTTTAGGGTCAGAGAGTTTAAATCCAAAACATTTTCCAAAGGTTTTCTACCAAAAGCATTTTTAATAAATAAACATTATTTTTAGTTGACTAGAAATGGTTTAAATCAAAAGTTTATTCTTTTGCTTCATCAAATATATTTTTGAAACCACAAATTAATTTCTATGGTCTTAGGTTCAAAACAATCCATTTTCCAAAGGTTTTATCTCAAAAATCATTTTAGAACAATTTTTATATTCTAAACATGCATACACAAGTTTCTACAAAAACAATCCATTTAACAGAAGCATTTTACTAAACAAAGTGCATGGTCAGAAAGTACTTGTCTTGCTGATTCCATTGATATAAAATTTGCAAAATTTTGACGTGTGGTTTGAAAGTTATGAATTTTTCAAATTGGCACATCAAATAGAACAATTCTGTTTTTATTCAAACAGTCAGGGCCACGTGGCTGCTTCTTATTCGCTGATACCATTTCATTTGGATCGAGCGATACAAGCCGTAGGATTTAAGTGAGATCGCACGGCTCAGAGGCACTACTTACCCCATCGGGTTAGTTTCTTTCCTAGCCACTAGATTGAGATCGGACGGAGCTCAGCATGCTTGCCAGAGATGGGCGGCACTGGCGGCAGCAGGTGGCGGCGGAACGGTTAGACGGTGGCGGTGCTGGTGATGCAGGAAGCGCGAGAGGGTGGGGAGAAGCTCACCAGGTTCGCGGCGTGACGCTGAAGCTCAACGTGGTCTCGGCAAGGTCAGGGGTGCACGGGGTCTCTGGCGATTCCTCGCCGGAGTTGTGCTGCGCCTCGGGCTCGTCTGTTCGTCGACGGGGGCGAGTCTACGGTTCACTCCAAACCAAACAAGAAACGCCATTAGGTTCGCGAGAGAGAGGCGAATACGTGAGTATCATCCAGAGGGAAAGGGGTGGCTAGGAATTACCAGGAGGTTTCGCCGGAGAGGTAGCAGACGACGACGGCGGGCAGTGATCGTCCTTGCCGACGCTCTGGGGCAAGCGCGGCCGAGCTGAGGCTACTGGGAGGTGCGCCAGGGTCTGTGGAGCACATGTGTGTGGTCGAGGGGGCGAGGGGCGATGGCGAGTGGCCAGAATTGACGTCGGAGTCCGACGAAGCAGAGGGCGGTGCAGGGGGAATTGAGGACAGCCTGGGGGCTCCGATGGGGCGACGACTGGGGGAAAAGAGAGAGGTGACGCAGGCGATTAAGAAGGCATGGTCGCGGAGTGGTTTTACTGCGGCGTTAACACGAATTAAGCCGAGCTTTAATCGACTACAACAGCCGGCGAAGTGAGGGGCGGGGTCAGCGGGGTGAGGAAGATGATGATGTGGCGTGGGGTTGAGACGCCACCGAGAGAGAGAGTGAAGGAGTGGGGTCCAACCATCATAGACTCAGTGGGTTCGATTCTGAGTGTATAACGTTTCGCTGCGGGGCCGAGAAGGTGCGTTGCAGATGGGCTTAATGGGCTAGCTAGGCTGGGCTGAGTCTGTTTCCATTTTTTTTATACTAAACCTTTTTCTTTTCTGTTTTTGAAAATTCTGATTTGATTTTCATTCAAACAATTCAAGCAACAAATCAATTCAAACCTCAACCAAAATGTGTGTAGATTCATGTACTGATTAGTAACACATTCCAAAGTCAATTTTAGAATAATTTATTTATCCTTTTTAGTGTCTTTTAATTATTAAAATAGGCTCTAGTATTAATTAAATAAGATGTAATAATGTTTTTCAATCTCTATTTGAATTCAAATCACCACCAAACTTTGGGTGAGTTTTAATTCTGTTTATCAACTTATTTCAAAGTCCAAAATAAAATAATACTTTTATTCTTTTAGGATCTATAAATAATTAAATAAATAGTCCAAAGTCTTTAATTCAAATAGGTTTTAATTTATTTTAAAACTCTTTTTGAAATCTAAATAATATCAAAATCTTTTCAGTAGGTTTCATTTGAAAACTAAAACACTTGGAAATCTTTTTTAAAATAAATTAACAAGTTTTAGTGTTTATTTAAAATGGAAAAACATTTACTTTAATCAAAATGGATATTAATAAATCCTCATTATTTTATTTAAATAAACCTTTAATCTTTTTATCAAATAGAAATATTTTATTTCAAAAGCTTGGCCAAGATTTAATTTGGCTCTATAAAATAATCCTTATTTATAATTCTTTCTTTTCTTATAAAAACCATATCTTTTTATTTAAAGATCCAAAAATAGTGATTCCAACTATTATAACTTTATTTATTAATTATTTATCTTTTTAAATCCCTTTACTATTTTATTTGTCCAAAATAGGTTTTGATGTTTCCAATTGGAATCAAAAAGTTTCTTCTCACCCTAAATTTCAACAATTATTTATTTTATTTATTTATTTTTCACATTACAAGATTTGGAAAATCTTGGTATGTGACAGGCTACCACCCTTAAAATAATTCTCGTCCCGAGATTTGGGAAGGCTAAGAGTTACAAGTTGGCTCCAAAACAACTAGGGTACTACCACCCTTAAAAAATTTCCAACTAGATTACTTCTTGGCTTGCTTGGGATCTTGTTGAAACTTCTCTGGGCAAACATCTGCATTGTGTCCTTTGTTTCCACACTCGAAACATGTGACAAGGTTGAGATCCTTCATAGGCTGGTTTATCTTGTGCTTCATCTTTTCTGGACAATTCCTTGCATAATGTCCTGGTTCTTTGCAATTGAAACACATCACTTGGCTGATATCTTTCTTTTCCTTTGGTATCATTGACTCTCGTTTGTTTCCTTGTTTCTTCTTCTTTTATGGGCATTCATTGGCATAGTGTCCCATCTCTTTGCAAGTGTAACATTTCTCTTGGGTAATATCCTTCTTGCTAGGGTTGGGGCATTTCTTCTTTTTCTTCTTGGGTCTCTCCAAGGCTAGGAGTTCTTCTAGTTCATGCTCTTCATACTTCACCACAAAGGTGGGAAATCTTTCTCTCTTCTTGGGGCATTTACTAGAGATATGACCTTCTTCTTCACAAGAGTAGCAACACTTTGTGATCACTTTGGATTTGGCCTTATGATGCATAGTTTTGACTTTGCCTTCATCCTTCTTGGTAGTTGTTCCTTCATGAGGGTTTACAAACTGTTGATGCACTCCACCTTGTTTCCTTTGTTGAACCATGGAATAAATGGGGCATTGGATAGGGACATGATTATTTCCTTCACATAGGAAACAAGTAGCTTGAGATGTGGGGCATTGATTAGTTGGATGTTTCTTTTCACAATTGGGCATTCATCTTCATGTTCCTTGGGAGTGTGATCCTTGTTTCCACAAACATTGCAAGCTTGGGTTCCTTCTAAAATATCATCCTTGTCATCCTTGTTGTCACAAACTCCTTGGGAAAGGTTGTCTCCCATGTTGATCATTTGAGTGGCCATCCCTTGCAACAATTCGGATTGAATTTCCAAAAACTTTTGTATGGTTGGGTCTAATCCATTGTTGTTGGCTAAAAACTGAGTTGTCACTTGGTTCAACTGGGTTTGGTTTGCTAGTAGTTATTCTCTCATCTGCATCTCTTGGTTGTTGTTGTTGTTGTCATTCTTGATGTTGAAGTTCTTTGGAGTAGTCATCTGTTTGGGTTGGTTTGGGATTAGAATAGGAAAAAGATTTTCTAAGGAATCAATTCTAATCACACACACATCACAATTCACTCAAGCAATGTGCAAGCAATCACAAACAACATTCCACTCAAACAACAAAGTTTGAACACATTTTTAGGCAACCAAAAATATTTTTGTTACACCACATAAGTTGGTGGGTTTGATTTAAACTAAATATGGTGGTCCAACTATATGGTTCACTTGAAATCATTCCATCCTTTGATTCTTCTTGAATGAGATCATGGTTTCCTTGGAATAATTCTTGTGTCTTGGTCACAAAACTTCAAAGGTGATGATGATTCCCAAGTTGTGTTTCCTTAGTCTTCAAGTCTTGAGCAACATTTCTTGTCTCACTTGTAGTCCTTAGTGATATCCAAGGTTGAAGTCCTTGTTGAGAATAAGGTTTAAATCACTTGAAGATGTTGAAGTCATAAGAGTTGATAAAGTCCTTTGCTCATGGTGAAGTCTTTGGCCATGGAAATGCTTTGTCCATCAAGTTTGAAATAGAACAGATGTAGAGTTAAAACCAAAGGGTTGAGGAAAGAGTTTACAGGATTGTTTGTAAATAAGTTTTGGAACAAATACTGTTGGAGATATGCCCAAGAGGCAAAAATAAAGTGGTTATTATCATATCTTCATACTTATGATAAAATGTTTACATACCATGCTATAATTGTATTAACAGGAAACATTAATACTTGTGTGATTTGTAAACATAAAAGAGTCCCTAGTAAAGCCTCTTGTTAAACTAGCTTGTTGGTTAATATATGATTATGGTTTCCTGATCATGAACAAAGAGATGTTATTAATAACAAGGTCATATCATTAGGAGAATGATGTGATGGACATACTCCTATAGTTAAGCATAGCATAAAGATCAAGTCATTTAATATAGTTCATTTGCTATAAGCTTTCTGATACATAGTAACCTAATTCCTTCGACCATGAGATCATGCTTATCACCATCACCGGAAGGATGCCTTGATGATATCAAAACACCACACCGTAACTGGGTGGCTATAAAGATGGCATTGAGTGTTCGGAAAGTATGGGTTGAGACACATGGATCAAGAGTGGGATTTGTCCATCCATATGACAGATAGATATACTCTAGGCCCTCTCGGTGGAATGTCATACAATTAGCTTGCAAGCATGTGACTGGCTCACAAGGTATCACATACCACGGGAACGAGAAAAGAGTACTTATCAGTAACGAGGTTGAACTAGGTATGTAGAGATACCGACGATCAAAACCTCGGATAAGTAAACTATCGTGAGACAAAGGGAAATTGGTATCGTATGTAAGTGGTTCATTCGATCGCAAAGTAATCGTAGAAATATGTGGGAGCCATATGAATTTCCAGATTCCTCCATTGGTTATTGATCGGAGAAGTGTTTCGGTCATGTCCGCATAATTCACGAACCGTAGGGAGACACACTTATGGATTCGATGTTGTTGAGTAGTTATGGAATGATGAGTAAGAGACCGAATGTTGTTCGGAGTCTAGGATGGTATCCGGTATATCACGAGGAGATTTGTAATGGTCCGGAGAATAAGATTCATATAAGGAAAGTCCTATTTCGGAGTTGGGGAATGATTCCGGTGTTTTCATCGGGAATGTTCTAGAAGGGTTCGGAAGGTCCGGCACTTCGTAGGGGAAGGGTACATGAATGTGTCATAAAAAGTTGGAATGGTTGCATCATGTACTAGGTGTCATCGCTGAGCAAAATAAAGGGATAAATCAAATCCTAGTTTGAAAAGTCAAACAGCAAGTTTGCTTGGTGGAGGGAGAGTAGGAAACCTACTTGGGGAGGAAGTCCTCTTCCCTCCACCGCCGGCCAAGGAGGAGGAGTTGGAGGAGTACTCCCTCCTCCCAACCGCTTCTCCCTCCCACCTATAAAAGAAGGGGCAGGGGTGCCCCTCTTCCCTACACCTCTCCTCTAAACCCTAGCCCTAGCCTCCGGCTTCCACCAAGTCGCCGCCGCCCCTAGGGTTTGCCTAGCCGCCGAGTTGGGGCTCTCCCCTTGCCCTATCCGCCAGCCTAGCCCTCTCTCCTTGGTGCCCTCTAAACCCTATATCACCAAGGCCTCTCTCATACTCCACCATACTCGCTCTGGCTTAAGGAGAAGCCTTGCGAGATCTCCCCTCTACTTCCGATACCACGCCGTCGTGCTGCCGGAATCGCGAGGAGAGTCCTACAACCTCCGCTGCCTGCTGGAAAAAGGGAGAGGAAGGTCTTCATCGAGTACCGAATGTGTGACCGACTGCGGGAGCACTGCCGGAACACAGCGCCGGAAGGATCGTCTACGCGATCTTGAGATCGGAAGTGTACGACTACATCACCCACGAGAATCTGCTCTCGTTAACCGCTTTGGATCTTCGAGGGTTAGTATTCCATCGACTCGTTGCTACGATCTAGTAGATAGATCTTGGCTTGATCATAGATTAGATCTTGATTGTGTGTTCGTGCGGTACAAATTTTTTGTTTTCCATGCTACGAACCCCTATAGTGGTATCAGAGCCGTGTCTATATGTAGATCTGTTGCACGAGTAGAACACAATGGTCATTGTGGGCGGTGGTGCTTTTATTATCAATTCTTCTCGTGTACTTTGCATCTTGCGGTATGATAGGATGAAGCGGCCCGGGCTAAACTTACATGACATTGTTCATGAGACTTGCTCCACACTCAACATGCAACTTGTATTGCATAAGTGGCTTTGAGGGTGTATGTCTCTCCCATCATAGTATAGATCCAATTTACAATGGGCACTTGATAGTTCAAGCATCAACGTTGTGGTTCCTGTTCATAAGTTAGAGCGACACTTATTGAAAGCCCCAAACCACGTAAAATATGCAAAGAAAATTAGAGGCGTCTAACTTTGTTTTGCAGGGGTGTGCTGTGATGTGATATGACCATGATTGTGACTATATTTGATGTATGCAATGTTCCTTATTGTAAGTTGGCAACCGGCAGGAGACATATGGTTGTCTTTAAATTCTGTTAAGACCCACGTGTCTATTCAAAGTAGTTGTAATAGTTGAAGCTGGTGGACGACAACCATGGAGCGGCGTCATTGACCTTGATGCAATGCCGGTGATGATGGAGATCATGTTCGTGCTTGAAGATGGAGATCGGAAGCACAAAGAAGAAAGGCCATATCATATCACATATTATGAATTGCATGTGATGTTAATCCTTTTATGCATCTTGTATTTCTTAGTTCACGACGGTAGCATTATAAGATGATCCCTCAAGCACACAATTTCAAGTTTTAAAGTGTTCATCCTTAGTAAGCACCATTGCTAAAGCTCGTTGTTTCGAAGCACCACGTGATGATCGGGTGTGTTAGATTCTGCGAGTGTATACAACATGAGCAAGCCAGATTTGCTTATGCGGAAGCTAAGGTTTGATCTTGACGAGCCTAGCATGTACAAACATGGTCTTGGAACACAAATCACCGAAAGGTAAAGCATGAGTCATATAGTAGATATGATGAACATGTTGATTGTTCGCCATTGAAGCTACATCAACTCTCGTGATGATCGGTTTTGATGTGGTGGATTTGGTTCGTGTGATCACTAAAACAATGTGAGGGATATTGTTTTGAGTGGGAGTTCAACGGAAATATGATTAAAAGTTGAACACTATTTATCATAAATTAAATCAAAGTGAATTTGCATAGTTGTTGTAGTCATTGGCATCCGTTTACCACCTTGCGCTTAGTTATAATTGAGATGATAGAACTATAGAATACTGGTTAGTTACTTTACGAACTGGTATCGTATTGTTTTGAAGTGTTAATCTAAAGTTTAAAAGTCCTATTGAAAACTTTCAGTAAGTTCCGGTTACTCCATGAAGTTTAATAATTGGTATTAAATCAAGAGTGACAATTCCAAGTGTTAGTGCATGAGTATCATGTTTGTGTCCATGATTCTTGATATTCAAAGGATTGTCTTAGTATCAAGGTTATCTAGGATCTGAAAGAGTTGTTTCAGAAACCATGATGTGTGGAAGATATTTTGATATCTGAAATGAAGTTTGGTTGCAACATGATAGAGTATAATATGGCAAAAGTCATGTTCTCATATTTGATGAGAATTTGCAAAAGGTTGGAGACACTAGTTGTCCTAATCCTCCAAAAGGTTTTGGAGAGCAACATTATACTCGCGATTCACCATTATAAGCTAAAGTAGCTTGATCATGAATAATTCCATGAGAAGGGTGAATATTTGATGTAGGTAAAATGTTTACTACACCAAGAGATTACTAAAGAAAGGAATTTGAAAGAACACCAAACATTTGATGATGGTAATCTACTTCAAAGTGCAAGTCCAAATACATTGGTATTTAACTATACACGCTTTGGACTATGTGTCATGTGTATGGCTCCACTATTGATGTTGATAGATTCTTTCAAACAAAAAAAAGGAAATACTGAAAGAGAATCTCATAAGTATATGGCAGAAAAGAAAATACTAGAATTTTTCAGCTCAAGTATATAGATGATATACATGTTATGGATATATTCTTTGCTTATTAAACAATGTGGTTCTTAAGTATTTGATACTGAATTTGTTGTGAATCGTCATACGAAACAACACAATTCATGAACTACAATGGCCTAAGTAACTAGCAAAAGAATATGTGATGATGTTCATCGAGAACAAATAAAGGGTTATTGTGCTGCTTGTTAAACATCAAAGCTTGCCTTCAAGATTTGTTTTATCAGGCATTATGAGAACAAAAGGGTTATTCAAATAATTTTCGTAATCCATAAAAGATGGATGATTCACAAATCTCGTTGGAGAAATCACATCCATAAAACTAGTGCTAAAAAATGTCGAAAGACAAATTGATTGAAAGATCATTTAGGAAGTGACATCGCCGTTTAAATTATATTGGAAAGAAAACATGAAGAAACTCCATGTGGATGGAATTTTGGAGTCCTTTTGATTTTTGATCAAATGACACTTGTGAAACTTTCCTAGAGATAATTAAAACTTCGTTCATAGGTCAAATGGGAACGAATGACTAGCTTATTGGAACTTGTACATATTGTTGTATGAAGTCCATTATGTGTAGTCAAGAGCGATGGATTTCAACTTCATATACTTTTCCGAAAATTTGAGTGAATATATGAATATTTACTTAATAAGGATGAAGTATGAAACAATTGAAAAAGTTCAAAGATTTTCAAGATGAAGTGCAAAATCATTGTAACAAGAATATAAATAGTTTATGATAAGATCATAAAGGAAGATATTTGAGTTACAAGTTTAGCATAATACCTAAGATTTAAGGAATCGTTCCGTGGATTTGCATTTCTCGAAACACCATAAGAGTATGGAGCGTTCGAGATATGTGATTAAACCTTGTTTAACATGGTAAGATCATGTCACATCCCAAGATTTTCCAAATCTTGTAATTTGAAAATAAATTAATAAAAATAAAACTTTGTTTGATTTTCAGAGCCAGAAGAAACTTTTGAACTCAAATGGAACATCAAACCTATTTGAATTAAATAAAATCATAAAGGGATTCTTAAAGATAAACATTTAATAAAGGAAATTAAAATGTTTTGGAATTACTATTTTGGATCTTTTAATAAAAGGATTTATTAAATAAAATAATTAATATCCAAACTCTTTTAAAATAAAAGGTCTTACCAATTTAATTGAAACATCAAAACTTATTAATTTATTTAAAATAAGTTTTCTAAGTATTTTATATTCACAAATAAAATCTACTAAAATGTTTTGACTCTATTTTTGATTTCAAGATAACTGTCTCCATAAAACAAATCCTATTGGATTTAATAATGAAAGCCTATTATGTTAATTAATAAATGGACACTAAAATAAAAGGTTATTTTGTTTTAAAACAAATTACCAAATATTATATACTTCCCAAATTAAGCCTACTATTTTTATTTTGAAAATATTAGGGTTCAAATAAAGATTTTTAATAAAATCAAACTCTATTTGATTTAATAACTAAGGTCCATTTTATTTAATTATTAATGGACCCTAAGGTAAAAGGATTATATTATTTTAAAACAAGTTTTACAAATATTCTCTATTTCCAAATAACACCTACTGATTGGGTTTTGGAAATAATTGGATTTTAAATGAAGATTTTATTAAATAAAACAAACCCTATTTTATTTAACTAATGATCCATTTATTTAATTAATAAATGGAGCCTAAAAAGATTTAAAATAATATTTTATTTTAGAATGTGAATTATGAGGTTAAGCAGAATCAAATTCATATTTGAAAAGCTTGATTTTTGGTTGAATCTTTTGAATGTGTTTGATTGTTTGAATTTCAAATCAGAAAATAGAAATAAAAAAGTAAAAGGCATTCAGTATAAAAAAAATGGAACAAGCAGCCCAGTCGACAGACCCAGCTCCAGCCCATCTAGCCCACCTCCTCTCCCGAACCGTTTTCTTTCCCACTCAGAACGGCACCCTCCCAGCAACCGACAAGTGGACCCCCTCTCGTTTCATTTCCCACTGACCAGTGGACCTCACACCTCGCCCCTTCTTCCCCAACCGCACGACCCTTCTCGCCGGCCGTTGCAGGCTTGATTTCTCGGCATCAATACGCCTTAACGCGGCCGCCTTAACTCGCAGAAATCACGCACCTTAAAGCGCTCGCCCCTCCTCTCCGTTTTCCCCCTGTCATCCCACAGTATCACGCCCCCAGGCCGCCCCAATTCCTCCCCGAACACCACTGCCTCCGACGAGCTTTCTCGACCAATTCTGGCCACACCTCGCCGCCCCTCAACTGCCTCTGCACGCGAGCTTGGTCTACATCGTCTGGCTAACCTCCCGGCGTCAACCGCTTGGCCACGGACACACTAGACGCTCGGCTTCATCAACCTCTAAGCATCACCGATGTTGCGGCCACTCCGGCGAAATCTCTCGGGTAAACTAGACTACCCCGACCCCTCTCGCTCACGCAAACACGTTCGTCTTATCCTTGCGCATCTGACAGTGCATCTTGTTTGTCTCCGAGTGATCCCCAGCGCTGTCCTTGACGACGACTGAGCAAAGCCGAGGCACAGCTCCACTCCGGCGAGCAATCAAGCCCGCTCCAGTGCGCCCCTCGCCAAGACAGCAACACGTTGAGCTCCACCCGACTCCTGCGATCACGGTGAGCATTTCCCCACCTTCCTTTGCTTCCTGCTTCGCTAGCGCCGCCGCCGTCTGCCCGTCACCGCCGCGCACAGCCACGCAGCGCCGCCAGTTAATGGCCATCTGTTTAGGTCCGTTAGATCTAGATCAGACGAACAGGATTAGGTCACTTAAACGCCGAAGAGGTATGCGCTCAGTACCGCACGATTAGACTTAATCCAACGCACCACGATGCCGATCCACGCGAAGCGGTACCCGCGAATAGAAACACGCCGCGTGTCCCCTGTTCTGTTTAAAACAGAAATTGAATCTGATTTAAATTGCAAACTTCAAACCCTTATAACTTTTGAACCACACGTCCAAATTTAGCAAATTTTACATCAATGAAATCAGGAGAACAAGCCCTAGCCAACCATGGCCTTAGTTTTGAAAATAGTATCTGTTAGCTTGTTTGAATTTACAGAAACATTTGTGTACTTGATTAGAGTATGAAAATTGTTTAAAAGTGATTTTTAGGATTAAAACTTTTGCAAAATGGATTTGTGTGACCCTACTGACCCTAGTAACCAACCCATAGTGTTAAAAATGATTTTTGTGAAATTATGATGAATTAGTTAACTTAGTCATTTTCTAGCCAAATAAAACTCATTGATTTTGTTTTGGAAAAGTTTGTGCAAGGAAAATTTTGGAAAAAAAAAATGTTATGGACCAAGCCTACTGACCCAAAACACCAAGCCTTGCCAAGGGCAACTCACTTGGTGAAAACCATAAAGTTTTACTTTAAAAAGAATAATTTTCACCACATAAAATGTTGAATGGATTTTAAAATAAACTTTGGGCAAAACCTCTAACCAATGACTTTGCCATTTTGGTAAATGACCAATGTGGATCTTACAAAGTTTATAAACCTGGTAGAGACCAACTTTGCAATAGAACCCTATTTTTACAAGACTTAGGAACCATTGCATGTGTATGTGAATCATTATTTGAATGATGGAATGCTACTTGATACTATGCTTGTTTGAATAATTGTAGTGAAATTAGCAAAGTGTGAGACTAGCAAGATCAAGGGTAAAACCTCATTCCCTAACAAAAAGGCAAGTTACACTATCATACAAAAGACCTACTATTTTCATTATACTTAGTGGATTTTGTAAACATGCATGAAAATGTTTATACTTATGCTATGCTAATCCTAATAGGATTCCCTATACACTCCTTAGTGAAAATAATTAAAGTTGTACATGCTTAGCCCTGCTATGTTTTGAAAAGAGATACATGTTGAGATTTTACAAAGGTTGAGAAAAGGACTTGTGTTTTACATAATAAAACAAGGACTCAATGAACCACCTAGGTGGTGGACACTTTATGTTTTGGAGAAGGTGGCAACAAAAGGGAATCATGTCTATGGCAATCACTTTGTGTTGTGCTCCAAATGAAAACCACCTAGGAAACTTAGAGATTGAACATGTTTCTCCAATTGAGGCTTTCGTGTACAACCACATGCTATTATGGCTCTGGCTTGGTCAACTACATTAGGGAGATCCATACATTGTCTTTAGTTACCGGACATGGGGATCTGGAATGCTTCATGGGGGCTGAAGACAAGCTAGCAATGATGTATGGAAGGATCTTTTGGAAAGACTTCGTCACACTCTCAGTCTGCCAGTACTCCATCTTGGTGAGCACTAATCCAGTAGGCCACTGGTGGCAACAAGATGGGATTGTGTCATGTGGGTAAAGTGTACTCCTTCTGCAGAAGTTAATAAAATCTAAGTACTTAGTCGTGTCCCCGGTTATGGACAATACTGAGCAACTAAAGATTGAACCATGGGAGATCTCGACATTCCAACTTCTAATATAAAAACTTGATGCACTTGGGGTTACCAAGGAATTCAAAGAGATTTTGTTAAGCTTGTTGCACTTGGGGTTTACCAAGGTGCTCAAGAGCGTGATGTACTTGGGGATACCAAGGGACTCATGGGATTTTTGACAAGGACTTGAACACTTGTGTGTCTACCAAGGAGTTCAAGGAACTTGGAAAAGAAATTTGACAAAGGACTTTAAAACCCTTTTGAAAAGGTAGGATAAAATATTGCTTTATGCAAATAAGCCTTAAACTCTACTTAGCCTAATATGCATATAATAATAGGATCCACTCTTATTATACATAAAAGTGAAGCTTGCCAATACAATTCAAAATGTATTGACCCATGTGGCTGTAACTTGTAATGTTGCAGGTTGATTGTTTTAAAATGAAGATTGTTTGATTGACTAGGACTACAAAGCCTACAACCAACATCTGCCTGTGGCACTTAGAAGATGAAGGACCCATACTTATATTTATTCCGATGCATTGTAATGTAATAGCCAAATGAGCTATGTATGATGTAATAAAATTATGTTATTCCTGGTTATAAAGTTATAATATGACCCTTGTATCTTGATATTACATCTTAACTGTGGATGCTAGCTATTGATCCAGGGACTAGCATTGTAAAACACAGGAGGGATCTACCTTACCAGGTTGAGGCCTCTTACAGATGGTATCAGAGCATTGTGTTGCCTGTAGAATTTGTAAACCTAGGATTGGACAAAAAAAACCTTAGAAAAATAGGAGTTGTATTTTGTTCCAAAAACTTATTTACAAAAACACTTGTAAACTCTTTCCTCAAACATTTTGGTTTCAACTCTACTTCTCTTCTACTTCAACTTGATGGAAAAACCTACCCCATGACCAAAGAATACACCATATGCAAAGGACTTCTTCAACTTCTTCAACTCTAATGACTTCAACATCTTCAACTCTAATGACTTCAACATCTTCAGCATATTCCCCAAGGACTTCCAACTTGAAAACTACTAAGGACCACAAGTGAGACAAGGAAATCTTACTTAAGATTTAGAGACTGAGGGAATGCAAAATGAGAAGAAACCAACAACAACTTTGAAGTATTGTGACCAAGAGCTTTTCTCAAAAGAAACCATGATCCCATACAAGAAGAAACAAGAAGGAAGGAAAGATCACAAGTAAACCATATAGATGGACCACCATAATTTAGTTAAGTTAACCCACCAACTTATGTGGTGTAACAAAAATATTTTGTTGCCTAAGTATGTGCTTGAACTTTGTTGTTTGAGTGAAAAGTTATTTGTGATTGCATGCACATTGTTTGTGTGAATTGTGATGTGTGTGATTAGAAATAATTCCTTAGAAAAATCTTGCCCATTCTAATCTCCCTTCAAACCCAAACAGATGACTACTCCAAAGGACTCCAAGGTTGATGACACCAACATCAACCAAGCTGACAGCTTAGGAGAGCTCTTAGCAACCCAACATCAGTTGAACCAATTGACAGCTCAGTTCCTAGCCAACAATAGTAATGAGGATCCAGCACTTCAAAAGTTTTTAGAGGAACAATCTCAACTAATGCTTAAAGTGACTAATCAAATGATTAGCATGGAAGAAAATTTTCCTAGAAGAGAGTATGATAGCAAGGATGACAAGAATGTTGTTCTAGATGGAGCCCCAGCTTGCAATATTTGTGGAGACAAGAATCATACTTCCAAGGAGCATGAAGGACAATGCCCAAATTGTAATGAAGACCATCCTGTTGGTGAATTCCCTACCTCTCAAGCTACTTGCTACCTTTGTGAAGGAAGTGATCATACTCCTGGCCTATGCCCTATCTATGCGATGGTGGAACAAAGGAAACAAGAAGGATCCAAGTCTACCAAAGGAAAAGGACCACTTCTACATCCAAACAAGACAACCCAATTCAAAGGATCAAAGAAAATCAAGAAGCCCAAGCAAGACATGAGCCTTTTGCAATGTCGTAAATGTAAGGAAATGGGACACTACTCCAGTGCATGCCCAGGGAACATAAGGAATAAAGAGATTGACCAAGTGTGGTGCAACAACTGCAAAGAACCAGGCCACTATGTAGCAACTTGCCCAAAAGAGCAACGCAAAGAACTCAAGGACATTAATTGTTTCAACTGCAAGAATCCAGGACACTATGCAAGCAACTGTCCAGAAAGGATGAAAAACAAGTTGAACAAGCCTATGGCGAAACTCAACCTTGGCCCATGAATCAAGTGTAGAATTAAAGCAAAAGTTGCTTAGAAAAGTTTTCCAGGACCCAAGAAGGCCAATATGTAATTTTTGTTTAAAAATTTTTAAGGGTGGTAGTACCCTAGTTGCTTTGAACTTGCTTGTAACCCTAACCTTCCCAAATCTCGGGACGAGATTTATTTTAAGGGTGGTAGCCTGTCACATCCCAAGATTTTCCAAATCTTGTAATTTGAAAATAAATTAATAAAAATAAAACTTTGTTTGATTTTCAGAGCCAGAAGAAACTTTTGAACTCAAATGGAACATCAAACCTATTTGAATTAAATAAAATCATAAAGGGATTCTTAAAGATAAACATTTAATAAAGGAAATTAAAATGTTTTGGAATTACTATTTTGGATCTTTTAATAAAAGGATTTATTAAATAAAATAATTAATATCCAAACTCTTTTAAAATAAAAGGTCTTACCAATTTAATTGAAACATCAAAACTTATTAATTTATTTAAAATAAGTTTTCTAAGTATTTTATATTCACAAATAAAATCTACTAAAATGTTTTGACTCTATTTTTGATTTCAAGATAAATGTCTCCATAAAACAAATCCTATTGGATTTAATAATGAAAGCCTATTATGTTAATTAATAAATGGACACTAAAATAAAAGGTTATTTTGTTTTAAAACAAATTACCAAATATTATATACTTCCCAAATTAAGCCTACTATTTTTATTTTGAAAATATTAGGGTTCAAATAAAGATTTTTAATAAAATCAAACTCTATTTGATTTAATAACTAAGGTCCATTTTATTTAATTATTAATGGACCCTAAGGTAAAAGGATTATATTATTTTAAAACAAGTTTTACAAATATTCTTTATTTCCAAATAACACCTACTGATTGGGTTTTGGAAATAATTGGATTTTAAATGAAGATTTTATTAAATAAAACAAACCCTATTTTATTTAACTAATGATCCATTTATTTAATTAATAAATGGAGCCTAAAAAGATTTAAAATAATATTTTATTTTAGAATGTGAATTATGAGGTTAAGCAGAATCAAATTCATATTTGAAAAGCTTGATTTTTGGTTGAATCTTGTTTGATTGTTTGAATTTCAAATCAGAAAATAGAAATAAAAAAGTAAAAGGCATTCAGTATAAAAAAAAATGGAACAAGCAGCCCAGTCGACAGGCCCAGCTCCAGCCCATCTAGCCCACCTCCTCTCCCGAACCGTTTTCTTTCCCACTCAGAACGGCACCCTCCCAGCAACCGACAAGTGGACCCCCTCTCGTTTCATTTCCCACTGACCAGTGGACCTCACACCTCGCCCCTTCTTCCCCAACCGCACGACCCTTCTCGCCGGCCGTTGCAGGCTTGATTTCTCGGCATCAATACGCCTTAACGCGGCCGCCTTAACTCGCAGAAATCACGCACCTTAAAGCGCTCGCCCCTCCTCTCCGTTTTCCCCCTGTCATCCCACAGTATCACGCCCCCAGGCCGCCCCAATTCCTCCCCGAACACCACTGCCTCCGACGAGCTTTCTCGACCAATTCTGGCCACACCTCGCCGCCCCTCAACTGCCTCTGCACGCGAGCTTGGTCTACATCGTCTGGCTAACCTCCCGGCGTCAACCGCTTGGCCACGGACACACTAGACGCTCGGCTTCATCAACCTCTGAGCATCACCGACGTTGCGGCCACTCCGGCGAAATCTCTCGGGTAAACTAGACTACCCCGACCCCTCTCGCTCACGCAAACACGTTCGTCTTATCCTTGCGCATCTGACAGTGCATCTTGTTTGTCTCCGAGTGATCCCCAGCGCTGTCCTCGACGACGACTGAGCAAAGCCGAGGCACAGCTCCACTCCGGCGAGCAATCAAGCCTGCTCTAGTGCGCCCCTCGCCAAGACAGCAACACGTTGAGCTCCACCCGACTCCTGCGATCACGGTGAGCATTTCCCCACCTTCCTTTGCTTCCTGCTTCGCTAGCGCCGCCGCCGTCTGCCCGTCGCCGCCGTGCACAGCCACGCAGCGCCGCCAGTTAATGGCCATCTGTTTAGGTCCGTTAGATCTAGATCAGACGAACAGGATTAGGTCACTTAAACGCCGAAGAGGTATGCGCTCAGTACCGCATGATCAGACTTAATCCAACGCACCACGATGCCGATCCACGCGAAGCGGTACCCGCGAATAGAAACACGCCGCGTGTCCCCTGTTCTGTTTAAAACAGAAATTGAATCTGATTTAAATTGCAAACTTCAAACCCTTATAACTTTTGAACCACACGTCCAAATTTAGCAAATTTTACATCAATGAAATCAGGAGAACAAGCCCTAGCCAACCATGGCCTTAGTTTTGAAAATAGTATCTGTTAGCTTGTTTGAATTTACAGAAACATTTGTGTACTTGATTAGAGTATGAAAATTGTTTAAAAGTGATTTTTAGGATTAAAACTTTTGCAAAATGGATTTGTGTGACCCTACTGACCCTAGTAACCAACCCATAGTGTTAAAAATGATTTTTGTGAAATTATGATGAATTAGTTAACTTAGTCATTTTCTAGCCAAATAAAACTCATTGATTTTATTTTGGAAAAGTTTGTGCAAGGAAAATTTTGGAAAAAAAAAATGTTATGGACCAAGCCTACTGACCCAAAACACCAAGCCTTGCCAAGGGCAACTCACTTGGTGAAAAACATAAAGTTTTACTTTAAAAAGAATAATTTTCACCACATAAAATGTTGAATGGATTTTAAAATAAACTTTGGGCAAAACCTCTAACCAATGACTTTGCCATTTTGGTAAATGACCAATGTGGATCTTACAAAGTTTATAAACCTAGTAGAGACCAACTTTGCAATAGAACCCTATTTTTACAAGACTTAGGAACCATTGCATGTGTATGTGAATCATTATTTGAATGATGGAATGCTACTTGATACTATGCTTGTTTGAATAATTATAGTGAAATTAGCAAAGTGTGAGACTAGCAAGATCAAGGGTAAAACCTCATTCCCTAACAAAAAGGCAAGTTACACTATCATACAAAAGACCTACTATTTTCATTATACTTAGTGGATTTTGTAAACATGCATGAAAATGTTTATACTTATGCTATGCTAATCCTAATAGGATTCCCTATACACTCCTTAGTGAAAATAATTAAAGTTGTACATGCTTAGCCCTGCTATGTTTTGAAAAGAGATACATGTTGAGATTTTACAAAGGTTGAGAAAAGGACTTGTGTTTTACATAATAAAACAAGGACTCAATGAACCACCTAGGTGGTGGACACTTTATGTTTTGGAGAAGGTGGCAACAAAAGGGAATCATGTCTATGGCAATCACTTTGTGTTGTGCTCCAAATGAAAACCACCTAGGAAACTTAGAGATTGAACATGTTTCTCCAATTGAGGCTTTCGTGTACAACCACATGCTATTATGGCTCTTGCTTAGTCAACTACATTAGGGAGATCCATACATTGTCTTTAGTTACCGGACATGGGGATCTGGAATGCTTCATGGGGGCTGAAGACAAGCTAGCAATGATGTATGGAAGGATCTTTTGGAAAGACTTCGTCACACTCTCAGTCTGCCAGTACTCCATCTTGGTGAGCACTAATCCAGTAGGCCACTGGTGGCAACAAGATGGGATTGTGTCATGTGGGTAAAGTGTACTCCTTCTGCAGAAGTTAATAAAATCTAAGTACTTAGCCGTGTCCCCGGTTATGGACAATACTGAGCAACTAAAGATTGAACCATGGGAGATCTCGACATTCCAACTTCTAATATAAAAACTTGATGCACTTGGGGTTACCAAGGAATTCAAAGAGATTTTGTTAAGCTTGTTGCACTTGGGGTTTACCAAGGTGCTCAAGAGCGTGATGTACTTGGGGATACCAAGGGACTCATGGGATTTTTGACAAGGACTTGAACACTTGTGTGTCTACCAAGGAGTTCAAGGAACTTGGAAAAGAAATTTGACAAAGGACTTTAAAACCCTTTTGAAAAGGTAGGATAAAATATTGCTTTATGCAAATAAGCCTTAAACTCTACTTAGCCTAATATGCATATAATAATAGGATCCACTCTTATTATACATAAAAGTGAAGCTTGCCAATACAATTCAAAATGTATTGACCCATGTGGCTGTAACTTGTAATGTTGCAGGTTGATTGTTTTAAAATGAAGATTGTTTGATTGACTAGGACTACAAAGCCTACAACCAACATCTGCCTGTGGCACTTAGAAGATGAAGGACCCATACTTATATTTATTCCGCTGCATTGTAATGTAATAGCCAAATGAGCTATGTATGATGTAATAAAATTATGTTATTCCTGGTTATAAAGTTATAATATGACCCTTGTATCTTGATATTACATCTTAACTGTGGATGCTAGCTATTGATCCAGGGACTAGCATTGTAAAACACAGGAGGGATCTACCTTACCAGGTTGAGGCCTCTTACAGATCAAAGGTGTAATTCATAAAACTGTCATTATATTTTAAAGGTTAAAAGCTTTAGAGACTACTGGTTTTCCACTGAAAAGAGCTCCATCATAATCCGTTGAATTGACACCATATAAAGTTATGGTTTGGGATAAAACCAAAGTTGTCCTTTCTTAAATATTGGTATGCTATGCATAAGAAAGATGTTTGCAACCAAAATCGGATGAACATGTCTTTGTATGTTATTTTCGAATAACTGTTAATAATTCCTCCATAAACACCAAAGACAAAAATGTTTGTCGCTTAGAACGTCAAGTTTCTTTGAGAAGGAATTTTCCGTGAAAAGTTGAGTGGGAGGACAATAGAACTTTGACAAGGTTAAAAGAACCTTAGCTATATATGATCAAAGTTGTGCAGCGCCGAAAAGTGTTCCGGAGGCAGCAACAATGCTCATGGCTCACGTGCCTCAAAGTTTGTGGTCACGAAGGTCTAAGTTCCTATTGAAACAAGTAGGTCGGGTAAACAATCAAATACCAAGATTTGAGTGTTGAATCATTATTTGAGAATAATGAACTGACTACACGCAAAGAAGCGATGATGGGCCCTGACTCTGTCAAATGGATTGAAGCCATAAAATCCGTGATAGTTCCATACACAAGAAATCAAGCTTTGAGCTTGAAAGACCCTCTGGAAAGGTACAAGACCTTACAGTCGTATTTGGATCTATAAAGAAATAGACATGGCACATATATAAAATTATCGACATGTCGGGAAAGAGTTCACAACAATGTTCAAAGAGTTGACTATGACAAGATCTGATCTTTTATTAAGCGATATTTAGTATAGACGGATTAATGTAGCAACCACGACATATAATTTTGTTATGTGTTGAATAAACAAAACAAGTTCTTCTAATAGAATGGTTACAAAGGACGTGTGCATGACACGGTCCAAAGGGTTTTGTTAATTCAAAGGATGCTAAAAGCATATGCAAACTTCAATGGTTGAAGTAAGCATCGCGGAGTTGGAATCTTCACTATGATGAAACTGTTAAAAGAGTTTAATTTCATCGGAGACGATGAAGATGCTTGCATTTGCAAGAAATTAAGTGGGAGCGCTAAGACATGTTTCTAATACATTATGTGGAAGACATATTGTTGATTGGAAATAATGTATCTTTTATTAACACAGGATAAGAATTTCATCTCGATGAAAGACTTATTTGGCATCAAGAGACGCTAATATATGGCATCAAGAGACTCTAATATATGGTTGTGCCGAAAGTACATAGATGATATATTGAATGAGTTCAATATAGAAACTACAAGAAAGTTTCTTGTTGCACAGAAAGGATTGAATGAGTTCAATATTGATGATATATTCAAGTGTATTGACACTTGGTAAGTGAAACAAAGATTCAAGTATAGATTGATACTTGATGTATAAAATCACAAAGAGTATTTTATCAATCATGCTGTGATGTGTATAAATCCAGATATGTCCTATGCTCTAAATGTTATGAGCGTATACCAGAATGATTCATAAGATGATTATTGGGCAATAGTAAAGATATTCTTATGATCTTGTAAAATAAATAAGAATATATTATTTTGTAGAAGTGACAAATAGATGGTTAGTTCATTGTAAATGAATTACATTGATACTAGTTTTGTCACAAAGTACAAATTAAGTTTATCTCAATCTAAACTAAGGGTGGCACAATATGATGGAAAGTAAGTTCCATAATGGATTTGGATGAGTTCCAAAGTTAAGACATTGTGACAGATACTACAACAAAAGGCTAAGTATATAACTGCTATTATAGCAGCAAAAGAGGGCATTTGTGTCAAGTAGTTTGTTATCAAACTAGGTGTAGTTCACAGCAGGGATAATACTATGAAGATATATTGTAAGACAATATTATCAACATGTTTTAACCCCAAAGAACTAAAGGTCACACCAAAAGACCAAATTTGTACAAAGCCATCTCATTAGAGAATGAGTGATGCGTAGAGACGCAAAGACATGCAATTACACACGGACCTCGAAGTGTCAGATCCGGAGATCAGTTGACCACTAGCAATCGTGTACATACGACACCAGAAAGCCATAGGTGTTGAATACACAAATGTTTGAAACTAGATTATTGACTCTAGTGCAAGTGGGAGACTGTTGGAGATATGCCCAATAGGCAAAAATAAAGTAGTTATTATCATATCTTCATACTTATGATAAAATGTTTACATACCATGCTATAATTGTATTAACAGGAAACATTAATACTTGTGTGATTTGTAAACATAAAAGAGTCCCTAGTAAAGCCTCTTGTTAAACTAGCTTGTTGGTTAATATATGATTATGGTTTCCTGATCATGAACAAAGAGATGTTATTAACAACAAGGTCATATCATTAGGAGAATTATGTGATGGACATACTCCTATAGTTAAGTATAGCATAAAGATAAAGTCATTTAATATAGTTCATTTGCTATAAGCTTTCTGATACATAGTAACCTAATTCCTTCGACCATGAGATCATGCTTATCACCATCACCGGAAGGATGCTTTGATGATATCAAAACACCACACCATAACTGGGTGGCTATAAAGATGGCATTGAGTGTTCGGAAAGTATGGGTTGAGACACATGGATCAAGAGTGGGATTTGTCCATCCATATGACGGATAGTTATACTCTGGGCCGTCTCGGTGGAATGTCATCCAATTATCTTGCAAGCATGTGACTGGCTCACAAGGGATCACATACCACGGGAACGAGAAAAGAGTACTTATCAGTAACAAGGTTGAACTAGGTATGCAGAGATACCGAGGATCAAAACCTTGGATAAGTAAACTATCGTGAGACGAAGGGAAATTGGTATCGTTTGTAAGTGGTTCATTCGATCGCAAAGTAATCGTAGAAATATGTGGGAGCCATATGAATTTCCAGATTCCTCTATTGGTTATTGATTGGAGAAGTGTCTCGGTCATGTCCGCATAATTCACGAACCGTAGGGAGACACACTTAAGGATTCGATGTTGTTGAGTAGTTATGGAATGATGAGTAAGAGACCGAATGTTTTTCGGAGTCTCGGATGGGATCCGGGATATCACGAGGAGATTCGGAATGGTCTGGAGAATAAGATTCATATAAGGAAAGTCCTGATTCGGAGTTGGGGAATGATTCCGGTGTTTTCATCGGGAATGTTCTAGAAGGGTCCGGAAGGTCCGGCACTCCGGAGGGGAAGTGTACATGAATGTGTCATAAAAAGTTGGAATGGTTGCATCATGTACTAGGTTTCATCGCTGAGAAAAATAAAGGGATAAATCAAATCCTAGTTTGAAAAGTCAAATGCCAATTTGAAAAGTCAAACGACAAGTTTGCTTGGTGGAGGGAGAGTAGGAAACCTACTTGGGGAGGAAGTCCTCTTCCCTACACCGCCGGCCAAGGAGGAGGAGTTGGAGGAGGAATCCCTCCTCCCAACCACGCATCCCTCCCACATATAAAAGAAGGGGCAGGGGTGCCCCTCTTCCCTACACCTCTCTCCTCTAAACCCTAGCCCTAGCCGCCGGCTTCCACCAAGTCGCCGCCGCCCCTAGGATTTGCCTAGCCGCCGAGTTGGGGCTCTCCCCTTGCCCTAGCCGCCGGCCTAGCCCTCTCTCCTTGGTGCCCTCTAAACCCTAGATCACCAAGGCCTCTCTCATACTCCACCATACTCGCTCCGTCTTAAGGCGAAGCCCTGCGAGATCTCTCCTCTACTTCTGGTACCACGCCGTCGTGCTACCGGAATCGCGAGGAGAGTCCTACAACCTCCGCTGCCTGCTGGAACAAGGGAGAGGAAGGTCTTCATCGAGTACCGAACGTGTGACCGACTGCGGGAGCGCTGCCGGAACACAGCGCCGGAAGGATCGTCTACGCGATCTTGAGATCGGAAGTGTACGACTACATCACCCACGAGAATCTGCTCTCGTTAACCGCTTTGGATCTTCGAGGGTTAGTATTCCATCGACTTGTTGCTACAATGTAGTAGATAGATCTTGGCTTGATCATAGATTAGATCTTGATTGTGTGTTCATGCGGTAGATATTTTTTGTTTTCCATGCTACGAACCCCTACAAATACAACTCCTATTTTTCTAAGGGGTTTTATCCAATCCTAGGGTTAGAAATCCTACAGGCAACACAATGCTCTGATACCATCTGTAAGGTTCCCAACCTTTAATAAGGTATAGATCCCTGTGTTTACAATGCTAGTCCCTGGATTAATAGCTAGCATCCATAGTTAAGATGTAATATCAAGAAACAAAGGTCATAGTACAATTTTATAACCAGGAATAACATAATTTATTACATCTTACATAGCTCATTTAGCTATCTCATTACAATGCAGCAGAACATAATAATAGCATGGGGTCCTTCATATTCAAAGTGCCACAGGCAAACATGTTGGTTGTAGACTTGTAATCCTAATCAATAAACTTCACTAACATCGAAACAAACCTGCAACATAAAAAGTTATAGCCACAAGGGTCAATACATTTGAATTGTATTGGCAAGTGATACTATGGTAGTATAGTGGAGTCTATCATCTATATGCATTTGGCTAAGTGGAGCTTAGGCTTGCATTGCTCAAAATAGATTTTCCTTATCATTTGAAAACACTAAGTTTTTGTTTGTCCAAAAATCACCCATGGCATCTCCCAATAGAAATTGGTGATCCTTCAACCCTTGTTCAACCACAAATTTTTAACTTAGAAATTGGGATGAGGAGATTCTTGATAGCTTCCATGTCTTGATGCTCAAATTGTCCTTTACCAGGGACATGGCTAAGTACTTAGATTTTACACTCTGCAGAGGTGGTGCACTTTCCCCACAAGACTTGGTTTCCCAAGACAAGATCATTCAGAAGCCTTCCCTTAGACCATAATGGACGCGCTCCAACCTATCAATCCCCTACCACTAACTGTCCATTTGGCTAAGTTATTGCAACCTATATGATCCAGGCAGAGCCCATAATGCCAAGTGGCTGCACTTGAAGCTTCTCAACATTTGACATCTCATATCTATTTGTTCCTGGGTGGCCATCCACAAGTGAGATACACAAGGTAAACCATAGAAATGGGCCTTGTGAACCACTCAACACAAACCATTCCTTCCATTCCACCCAGGTGATTCATTCACTTAGTTGTTTTATTAAACAAATCATAAGTCCTTGACTTAGAAATATTCCATAGTATGAATTTATATTCCACCCTTGTTTTCTACTAGCTAAGCTAAGCATGATAGTAGTAGGAATCTTAACTTAGGAAATTCTACTAAGGTTTCATCTACTAGGATTTCCCATGGCATAGTTTACACTAGCATAAATTCCATGCAAGTCCTATATAGAAATATTACTAATCCATAGTGAAAATAATGGGACAAAGTATGAAGCATCACTTGACTTTTTGGTAGAGAATATATGTTCACTCCTTGATCTTTGCAACATTCACACTCTTCAAATTACTACAATTCAATCAAGCAAACAATATTTCAAACTACCATTCAAGCAAAACATCACATAAAATGATAGAAACAAACAATGTATGCAAGCATGCCAAACTTTGTTTTATTTACAAAAGTGGTTTATAATAGGTTATAAAAATTCTAAAACACTTATTGGTCATTTTATAAAGTGGCAAAACTATTTGCAAAAGATTTTACCTCTAAACCATTTTTTAAACTAATTCATTATTTCATGTGGTTGAAAATGTCTTTAGTAAATCAATAATTTTATAGGGCTCACAAAATATGTTTTCTAATCATAAAACTTTGTGTTTAGGGTCAGAGAGTTTAAAACCAAAATATTTTCCAAAGGTTTTCTACCAAAAGCATTTTTAATAAATAAACATTATTTTTAGTTGACTAGAAATGGTTTAAATCAAAAGTTTATTCTTTTGCTTCACAAAATATATTTTTGAAACCACAAATTGATTTCTATGGTCAGTAGGTTCAAAAAAATCCATTTTCCAAAGGTTTTATCTCAAAAATCATTTTAGAACAATTTTTATATTCTAAACATGCATACACAAGTTTCTGAAAAAACAATTCATTTAACAGAAGCATTTTACTAAACAAAGTGCATGGTCAGAAAGTACTTGTCTTGCTAATTCCATTGATATAAAATTTGAAAAATTTGGACATGTGGTTTGAAAGTTATGAATTTTTCAAATTGGCACATCAAATAGAACAATTCTGTTTTTATTCAAACAGTCAGGGCCACGTGGCTGCTTCTTATTCGCTGATACCGTTTCGTTTGGATCGAGTGATACAAGCCGTAGGATTTAAGTGAGATCGCACGGCTCAGAGGCACTACTTACCCCTTTGGGTTAGTTTCTTTGCTAGCCACTAGATTGAGATCGGACGGCGCTCAGCATGCTTGCCAGAGATGGGCGACGCTGGCGGCGGCAGGTGGCGGCGGAACGGTTAGACGGTGGCGGTGCAGGTGATGCAGGAAGCAAGAGAGGGTAGGGAGAATCTCACCAGGTTCGCGGTGTGACGCTGAAGCTCAACATGGTCTCGGCAAGGTCAGGGGTGCACGGGATCTCTGGCGATTCCTCGCCCGAGTTGTGCTGCGCCTCGGGCTCGTCTGTTCGTCGATGGGGGCGAGTCTACGGTTCACTCCAAACCAAACAAGCAACGCCATTAGGTTCGAGAGAGAGAGGCGAATACGGGAGTATCAGCCAGAGGGAAAGGGGCGGCTAGGAATTACCAGGAGGCTTCGCCGGAGAGGTAGCAGACGACAGCGGCGGGCAGTGATCGTCCTTGCCGACGCTCTGGGGCAAGCGCGGCCGAGCTGAGGCTACTGGGAGGTGCGCCAGGGTCCGTGGAGCACGTGTGTGGTCGAGGGGGCGAGGGGCGACGGCGAGTGGCCGGAATTAACGTCGGAGTACGACGGAGCAGAGGGCGGTGCAGGGGGAATTGAGGACAGCCTGGGGGCTCCGGTGGGGCGACGACTGGGGGAAAAGAGAGAGGGGACGCAGGCGATTAACAAGGCATGGTCGCGGGGTGGTTTTACTGCGGCGTTAACGCGAATTAAGCCGAGCCTTAATTGACTGCAACGGCCGGCGAAGTGAGGGGCGGGGTCAGCGGGGTGAGGAAGATGATGATGTGGTGTGGGGTCGAGACGTCAGCGAGAGAGAGTGAAGGAGTGGGGTCCAACCATCATAGACTCAGCGGGTTCGATTCTGAGTGTATAACGTTTCGCTGCGGGGGCGAGCAGGTGGGATGCTGATGGGCTTAATGGGCTAGCTAGGCTGGACTGAGTCTGTTTCCATTTTTTTATATTAAACCTTTTTCTTTTCTGTTTTTGAAAATTCTGATTTGATTTTCATTCAAACAATTCAAGCAACAAATCAATTCTAAACTCAACCAAAATTTGTGTAGATTCATGTACTGATTAGTAACACATTCCAAAGTCAATTTTAGAATAATTTATTTATCCTTTTTAGTGTCTTTTAGTTATTAAAATAGGCTCTAGTATTAATTAAATAAGATGTAATAATGTTTTTCAATCTCTATTTGAATTCAAATCACCACCAAACTTTGGGTGAGTTTTAATTCTGTTTATCAACTTATTTCAAAGTCCAAAATAAAATAATACTTTTATTATTTTAGGATCTATAAATAATTAAATAAATAGTCCAAAGTCTTTAATTCAAATAGGTTTTGATTTATTTTAAAACTCTTTTTGAAATCTAAATAATATCAAAATCTTTCCAGTAGGTTTCATTTGAAAACTAAAACACTTGTAAATCTTATTTACAATAAATTAACAAGTTTTAGTGTTTATTTAAAATGGAAAAACCCAACTTTAATCAAAATGGATATTGATAAATACTCATTATTTTATTTAAATAAACCTTTACTATTTTTATCAAATAGAAATATTTTATTTGAAAAGCTTGGCCAAGATTTAATTTGGCTCTATAAAATAATCCTTATTTATAATTCTTCCTTTTCTTATAAAAACCATATCTTTTTATTTAAAGATCCAAAAATAGTTATTCCAACTATTATAACTTTATTTATTAATTATTTATCTTTTTAAATACCTTTAGGATTTTATTTGTCCAAAATACGTTTTGATGTTTCCAATTGGAATCAAAAAGTTTCTTCTCACCCTAAATTTCAATAATTATTTATTTTATTTATTTATTTTTCACATTACAAGATTTCGAAAATCTTGGGATGTGACACTGGTAATTTGTTGACATAGTTAACCAGATTATCTAAATGGTTGCATAAAGAGCATAAAACTTGGCCAAAGCTAAGTAAGACCTAAAAGAGTATAAAACTTAAGCGATCGTCTTTCGAGACTCTTCGTGAAAATTGACCTATCAAAGCGAAAATGACCAAATAGTAAGTAAGACAAAGTAATGATGAAAGATTCACTTCGGAGATCCACAATTGTGTGGATACACCGTACAATATTTCGTGAGACCCTAACTAGGTAGAGAATAATCTAGTCAAAGCCCTACATTCTAGTTATAAAGCCAATGGTTACTCTATAGGCAGTTTAGAGACCATTAGTAAACCCTAAGGGTGAGAGTAAACAATTTGTGGAAGCATTGTTATCTGACTTTCCAAGTAAAGATTGGAGAGGAAATACTAACCTATTCCAACATTAAGACTTATTTTCATAAGGTTAAAAGAAAGTCATTATTATAGAAGTATTAAAGGTAATAACAAATGATTATCTAAAGCTTAATAAAGTAAAAGCTTGAAGGTGATAAAAGATTAATCCTACCGACTAATTCTAAAAGAAACAATTCTTAAGTGTCCCTTTAAAAAGGGAATAAAACATATCCAATTTGACATGTTTAGAGGAACAATAAATTCCAATGGGTTTGGACTAAATGTGTTCAAAACCAATATTCAGAAGGATTACCAGTACAACTCATACAATGACAAATCAAAGATTAGTCTTTTGACCACACTATTTACTAATAAAATTGGAAATTCTATTTAGTGAGACTTCCTAGACCTTACAAAGTAAGAAAGTTCGATGTTTAATAAAAGGAGTTGGATTAGGATACCTAATTAGAAAAATGGACTAAAGAAAGGACCACTATTTAAAGGATTTCATAATAAGGACATATCCCTAAGGGAGTAAAGTAAAAGGAACTTTAGAATATTGGAGACAACCAGTTGGAGATTGCCAAGTAAGGACAGAATTCAAGGAAAGGATCTGTATATGGAATAATATAATTATTTCCATTTAAGGTTACCACGGAGTTGAGAAATTTCGTAACCAAAACAAGACAATTCCTTATTCCAAAACGTGAGAGTATGCGAACTTCAAGGATGAAGTTTATTTTAAGGGGGAGAGTCTGTAACATCCCAGCATTAGATCTTAGAAATAAGCTGAATCCAGATGTGTGCATTGCATTCATGCATAGAAAATCTGAATAATTTTCGCGCTTTTAAATAAAAACTTTTCAAAGTGATTGAAGCTTCTCCTAACTTGATGGAATGGAAGTAGATCATCAAGTTGAATGCGATAAGTTTCAATATGACCTTTGCTAAAACCTTATTTTGGGTAAGGGAGATTTGATCTAAGGGTAGATCAAATGTAATAAAAGTTAACCCTAATACATTACTTAATGATCTATATTTAATCCTTAAGTAATCATACCCTAGTATTCATTACACAACTCATGAATACTAAGTTATAAACATAACTTAAGTAATAGGAGTGTAACAACTAAATCTTGATCTATTTTAATCTCATCTACTTATACCATGTGTATCATGGAAATACCTAACTTTAACTCTTTAGTGAGATTGAGTAGGAAAGAAACCAAGTAAAGATCATTCACCATAAATATTTCTTTCCATATCAATCCTTATCTCAATATCTATTGTTCATCAATGTTGAGTAATCAACTATTGATTCACCAATTCTTAAACTATCAATTCTTGATCTATCAACTCTTGTCCTTTTTATAGCATTCACTTAAGGCTTATAAAGAAAGAAGTAAGAAGAGGTAAATGGTAATGCTAGATTTAGATGTCATCTATAGGATGGGAGTGATTGGAGGAAATCAAATCAATGTGGTAACAAATAAGATTACAAGGACGAAGTCTGAAGATAAGTTACCAGGAGTAGTCCTATTGGATCAAGTAGGTAAAGTCAATGAATTATATATCTTAATCCAATAGAGCTAAACAGAAGATAATTATAATACAACAGTAATGTTGTATCGATGGAAGCCTTGTTTATCCAACTGGAAACCTAAACCATAAAGGATCAAAGGATTATAATGATCATGCCTTACTCACCAATATCGAATGCTTATACCATGTATAAGTGACATTGGTGGATAAAACATGATTGAACCCTAGTATAGATATATTATCCTAGATTAGTAATTACAAGTCACAATAATATAATGTGAGGATGGAATGTTAGATACTGGAGTTAAGAAGAGACAAGATAGTATGAATAAGATGATGCTAGAGTAACATTGGATTATAGAAGTAGTAGTTTTCTCTTGGGAGATACTAACACTTGAGGTGAAGTAGTGTTTGATATATACAACTACTGGAGTAATATTAGTGGTGGATGATTAAGGAAGAGTATGAATTTAGTTAGAGGTAACCATATGTTGGATTGGAGGTTATCAGCAGTACAATAGTTGATATACCCAAGTATAGATATGAAAAGATTAGGAAATGCTTTAGAATCAAGCTCATTGGAATTACAGGAGGAGTTACAAGAATAAAAGGTGGATAAGAATATTCTTGTGAGGTAAAGCTCATCATGTTAACACATGATGATGGATAAGAAGAAGTAGTATATATAGGAAAGGAATTCCATAATCAGAAGTCCATAATTATGAAGTATGCAATATAGGAATCCTTGTTAAACACTAAACCCTAAATCTAATATCCACTTTCTAGGGTTGATCTATCATCTTGTTTCCACAATGCTTTATAGGAATATTTTCCTATAATAAATCAATTAAGCACATCTTTTCTCAATTCCAATTATTATAACCATATGTGCTTAGAAGTATCTTTATCAATTCTTTCTCATAAGTCATTTTAATGAATCACCCCACTGTTTGTAAAAGGTAACATCATTCTGATCATAAACATAAAGACAATGTGTTTAGCCATTAATCTTTATTCATATAAACAAAATAATACAAATGTATCAAGAACCCTAAAAACCCTAGGGCAAGCAATTATAATTCCAAACACTACTAGTACTCAAAACTTTATGTATCAAATAATAATGAAGGATCAATATATATAAAAGTTTCTTTAATATTATAAATCAATAAGAATCAAAACATCAATTTTATAAGATCCTAAACAAAACCTAAGACCCTAATTTCTACTTATTCTATTTGATATAATAACCTTCATATGATTATGAATATGAAGGTATATATAAGGTAAATCAGTAAAATATATTATTATACAAAAAAATTTATTAATACCAGAATCTTAAGTATATTTCCATAAACTTACAATTTCTAAATAAGAATTCCTAGAAAGTTAAAACAAATGAATAAATACAAAGCTAGGAAAGAAAACAGAAATAAAAATGTGTAATTAAAAATAAAAAAGAAACCAGGCCTTAGCCCATTTACTCCTCCACTTATCTACTGCCCAGCAGCAACTTTTTCTTCTCCCTCTCAATTCACCACAGCCCAGCAACGGCCCAAGACCGTGTACCTTTTGTAAATCTAGTCCGTCATCTTCCTCCCCGGGACAAGCTGCTCGCTGGAGGGTCGACGACCACCCGATGCCGCCATCGACGTCACACCGCCACCGAGGCCTCCGTGAGGATAAGAACGACACGGCGACGCCCTAATCCTTGTACTAACCATTCCTCGCGCTCTCTCTCTCTAATTTCTTTCACAACACAGAAGTCGCCACCGGCGAGATCCAACTAGCCACTGATGCAGGCCATCTCGAGGACCATGGAATGATCGAGAAGAAGCGTAGTGTCTCCGAGATCCTCTAGGTGGAGCACCGCATCAGGAGGAGCTCAGATGGAGGCGAATTTCTCAAATCCTTTTCCCCGGTGGTCGTCGGAATCTGCAGAATTGCGCTCATCTCCGGTCACCATCGTCGACAATGATCACGCGGCTACTCAGGGTATACTCACGCATCTCTAGCCTTAGTACCGTCTCCTAATTCCTCCTCTAGCCCGAGTTCATCGAGAGGCCGTCGGGCACCGCGTAGTATAGCTCACCGGAGCCATTTCTGGTGCACCTTAGTTCATGCAAATGATCTGGTTCGAATCAACAGCGTTTGTAGAGTGGAACACAAGCGTTCGGATGCCGCGGGAAGCCACAAATTGGCGGCACCGCCGTGTGCCGCCGTGCTGACCTCATCAATCCGTCGGGCGACATCATCTTTGACTAGGTCCTCGGGTTAACTGGGTCATCTTCCCCGTTGGCATGTGACGTGGCTGGTGTCCCACCAGTCAGCGATTGGGACTAGCCCAGCCTTAGTAGAAAACGATTCAGAAACTATGTTGAGGTCACAGTGACATGATGCTTTTTATTAGTTTGTTTATTCTTTTTGGAAATGACAGGGCACAGGCCCCACTGGTCAGTGACCTTGGGTATGTCTTGCCCCGGTAAGAAAAGTATTATCTGTTTAGTAAAAAAATTGATAAACACAATATGAATTCAAATATTAATATTATAATAATAAAATAAAAGAATTAAATCTTGTTTAATCAATAACTTTTGTTTTATAATTCAGAAAAATATGTTTAATATATGAAAAAATTTAGAAAAATAAAATCTACAACTTAAAACTAATTTCAAATATTTTTATGGTAATTATTTAAATAAATGTTATTTAATAAAGGATTTATAAGTAATAAAAATTAGATAATTCATATTTTAAAACTTGATAAATATTAAAAATAATAATAAAATACCCAAAATCCTAGAAAGATAAAAAACTATAATTTAAACTATAATCATACCTTATTATTTCACTTAATTAAATATTTGTTATTTATTAGGGAGTTATAAAGTAATAAATCTTATAACATTCATATTTTATTCATAAATCACAAAAATAAATGTAATATACCAAAATGATAAAAAAAATAGGATTTACATGTTTAAAATGTGATATTCCACTTTTAAGGTAAATAAAAAGGTTAAAAACTTTAATAAATTGAATTTAAACCTATTTCTTTAGTTAATAATTCATAGAATGTCAAAGAAATTTGTTAATATTTCTTAAATTAATAAATTGAGTCTAATAAAAAGTATTTACTCTTAACTATTGATGGTATGAAGTCAAAATGAATTAACACACTTTAAGTACAATTTTATTAAATTATCTTTAACCATTAATATAGATTATTTTATAAAAGGATCCTTATCCAATATAAAATTTCCAAGAATAATTTGTAATTAAAATAAAACCTATTACTTTAGTTTAATCATAGGTTTATAAACAAATAAAAACACTATAGTGAGCTCATAAATAGTGAATAATATTATCTACTTATTCATAAAACCTTAACCACACCCTTATACGGAGATAAATCCCTTTATACATTTATAATGTAAAGAAACTATTACCAACTAAAAATAATACCATTCTTAAGTAACTTTAAAGAAACATTATGGAGTAAACAAGGTATAAGTATAATAAGCATTACACCTAAAGACCATCTATATTTTAAAGTTAACTTTAGTCTACAAGACTTTCCATATAATGCTAAAACCTTGTTATGTGTTCTATAGTTAACTTTAGTCTGTTATAATTAAGTTGTGAAGCATCTCAAGTCCAAACTATTCAAACACAAACAACATCAATCACATTTAATTAACCACAAAAATTGTTTAAACATTAGTAAGGAAATCTTTTCTTCAAATGTTATTCTTCTTTCCACTTCAGAAAACAGATAACAACTAATCACAATCATATTACTTTATACTTTACTTGTATAATAAGCTTGTAAATACTTAAGTTCTTTATAAATGCAATTACTTGTAAGGTAAAATATGAACATAAGTCCATTCTTATATAGGTAGTCTTTGAGTAGAATTCCACCATTGTGTATCTCATTGTTTTATGATATTGTAAATACATGTTGTTTCACACACACACTCACAAGCCTTAATAAGAAGCACATGTGTGAAACTTAATCTAAAAGGGCAACACATTCCAAGGAAACCCTTTCCAACATCCAAACTCTAGATCAATGTTATCCTCGGGATCGCGTTTATCAACTTGCATTACATTATTTATGCACAAAAGCATCTTGGTTCTTTAAACATTAGTCCTTACCGGACCAATGATGCTGATTTCAGATATTGGATCTTTTATATTTTCTTGAAGACCGTGAGTGCATAATCTTGCAATCATAAAAGGCAAGTTCACACTTGCTCATGTCCTTTGATTATTTTCTGTAAAGTATTTTGCAAATCTAGTGTTGTCATCACCTGCATTTGAAAAAGGTCAGAAAACACTATTTTCATAATAATGTGATTATATGTTATTTACCATGAGGTAATAACCTACTATGGAAGTTCCGGTGGTAAAGGAACATATTACCTAGGACTTAACAACCAATGTCGCTAGTGATTCTTGCGCCGTATATTACGCGTTGACCATGAGATTTGGAATGGGACGAAGAAGTCAGTTGTATCTTTTCCCTCTCGCATGGAGCCGGATGTTCGGGTCGTGGCCATTATCACTCGTAGAGTGCATATTATATGGTAATTTGTAGAGGATATGGAGAATATGGGTGGGATCCTCAACGTCCCATGATAGTTCCGGCATCTGAACGGTCTGTACTGCCAATTTCCGTAATTAAATAGGTGGGCTGGCATACACCAAGGAGACATGCGGGGTCGCGGAGAAGGCAGTGATTGGCTTGGGTCTTAGTCTGGGCCTCACACCAAGGAAGTGTGAACGGGTTCGCGGCCCGGATGTGCAATAAAGCTTAGATCTCTCATCGGTAAAGTGACGCACCTCTGCATAGTGTAAGAACTATAACTTGTTACTCCCTGTTTCCGGGAAGGAGCTGCGAACGCGGCGGGAAAGGAACTCCATGAAAGTTCTGGTAAACCCGTGAAGGCTGACGCACATAGCTTTTCAGAATAAAATCAACCTTTGAAGAAATGTTTACGAAAACTTGCATTGCCTATGGCCTATGGTTTGTGGCTGTGTTTCTGTTGTACCACTCTGAGGGATGTAATACTAGTGAACGGTGTTTCATTGGTGTTATGTCAATGACTATAGTGTACTACATCATGCAGTGGTATGCTGGGTCACCGCAGAGGTGATCCCAAGATCCAGCTAAGGTAGAAGGCCACGAGGTTTACCACTAGACGCGCAGTTGTGGATTACTGATGAAGCGCGTCATTTGAATGCAGTGCGGTCCTTACGATCCGATCGTCCTGGTGCTGATCGTACAACACCTCTACTGGTATCCACTCGTACAAGGAGGAGCACCGACAGCGAACTGCTAGGTTCGTTACGACGGCAGGACTGTTGCGGAGCTAGGGTTTCCAACACATGGAACGACCTAACCGACCAACGATTAACCCTTATGGGTTACCGTGCTCCACTATATATAGGGAGTGAATGTGGGCTCCACTCTCGTGGCCCATTCACTAAAGCCCATATAATATTAGTCACCGTGAGTCCGACTCACTGACTCAGTCCAAATCCGGCTTGGGTCCTTGTCACATCCCAAATTTTAGATTTGGTTCTGCATATCATTCATATCATTTCATCATGTTCTTCCATGCAAAACCTTCGATCAAAATGATTCGGCGAAACGCTATTTTCAAAACCCTATTTTATTTTACTACAATGCTCCTGCGGGAGAGTATACTAGGGCTTGTGTTCTCCACCCTTGTAGACTAGTGGATTCACCCACCCCTTGACCCTAGAATGATCTCCTAGATTTTAGAAAAATTCAGGAACAAGTTTCGTCCGATTCGGAGTTCGTATGAAGGAGCTACGGAGGATTTACTAAATAGGAAAATTGGAAAAAGAAAAGATCAAAAAAAGGGGCATAGCCGCGCCAGTCTGCTGGGCCGCGCCGGCCCAGCCAGCACCCAGCGCGCGCGTGCCGCAGCCCGCCGCCCGCGCGGCGGATTCTATCTGCCGCCGCCCCGCGTCTGGCCACCGACAGGTGGGGCCCACCTGTCGGCGCCGACATCGCCGCCGGGACCGGCCCTGTCTCCGCAACCGCCCCGCCGCCGTGTCCTCCTCCAACTCCGCGTCGGGCCCCACTTAATCGCGCCGCCCCCTGCCTCTCTCCCCTATCGCGCCGCCCTCCTCCCCTCGCGAGCAGCCGCCGCCGCCTCGCGAATCGCACGCCACCGCCGCCTGGTTAGCAGCGCTGCCGCCTCCCTTCCGCCTCGCCGCGCCGCCGTCGCCCCGCCCGCGCGCGCCGCCCGCGACCTCGCGCACCACCCGCCTGACCCCCCCCTCTCTCCCGCAGATCACGGCGCTCCACGCCGCGCCCGCGAGCACCGCCGCCGCCTCCAGCCGGCCGCCGCCGCCCGCACCGAGCCCGCCGACTCGCGCCGCCACGCCACGGGATCCGCCTCCTCGTCGCCGACCCCGTACGCCTCGCTGCCGCCGCCGGAGCAGCTCGCCGCCGCTGCCTCCGGTGAGTCCGCCGCCGCCACCCCTCCTGGCTGTTGGATCTCCGATCCACGACTTAGATCGACCGAAGACCGCGCGGTTGACTGGTCAACAGCCAGTCAACCCGCGCTGAGTCAGCAGGGAATATTCCCAGAATATTCCCTTTTGATTTAAATCGATTTAGAAATTGCAGAAATTTGTAGAATCTTGTAAATTGCGTAGTAATTAATCTACTGGGCCAAAAATTGCAAATAAAATATGTGGAGATTCAGTAAGTCGTGTAGAATCTTTCTGTACAATTGTTTCACAGTTTTGCAGCAAGATTTTGTCCAGATTAATTAAAAGAATGAATGGCCTTTTTGGAGTAATTAATTCGTAGAAAAAGATCTGTAACTCCAAAAATTGCATATAATATGTCCCTGGATTCAGTAGAACAAGGAGAATCTCAAAGTAAATTAAAAATATAGGCTTACAGTAAAAACTTTTGCAGAAACTGTTTAGTGGCTTTCTGCAGTATTTTAATTACTCAGGGAGTTTTATAATTCATTTTTGAGTAATTCCAATTGGTACTGTTCCTAAATAGCAATGCCTATACAGTAGAATTTTCCCGATATTTTACAAACAGTATATTATCGGTAGTGAATTATTTGGGTTCTATCTCTAGTTTTGAGCATTATATTTTGCATAATAGTTTTCCTTGCGCTAAAACTATTTTCCATGCATGCAATCAGTAGCTTTACTGAATAGGATTATGTGGTGCTGCTGTAGCATCAATCCAGTTGTCATGCATGCATTCATACATCATCTGTGTTGCATATGGCTGTGGATTGTTTGTTTATGATTGCAATTGTATCGTGTAGATTGTGACGAGTGCAACGCTTACTCGTGTGTGGATTGTTCTTCTGACCGCTGCAACCAAGGCAAGTAGATGCTACTTTGTTCATGATATTGTCCTACTATTTTCAATGAATTGTCGTGTATTCTGTAGATGCATGTGTAGGATGATACTATCGCTATGCTATGTCCTATTATGTGGTAGGGCCTTCCTTGTAGATGAACCACCGTTGGTAGATGTGCTTAGCCATGCTATGATGAACGAGGGATGGGTTACATCACTGAAAGTTGTTTCTAAAAGTATTGGTTTGCGAAAACTAAAACAACTTAATCAATGAACCTCCTGGGTGTGATGGGATTGATAATTTTTGGTGGTTTCATTGCGGAAAGGCACCCAGGTATCAAGAGAAGATGATTGGCTTCTTTATTTTGTAGCTTACGTGTACAACCATGTGCCAATAATGAAATGGGCGGTTGGTTGGACTTAGTAGGTTGTGGTAACTCGAACCCGCGTATCCAGAGATGTAGACCGGTGCGCGTCGGGATTGGGGAGATACTTCCCGAACAGTCTCTTCTTGGACTTCTCCCTATCATCACCCAAAATGAGAGTGATGGTACGAGCTGGGCTGCCCAAGTCACATGGGTAAAGTGTACTAACCCCTGCAGGGTGTATAATCTAATCGGTTAGCCGTGTCCCCGGTTATGGACATCTGAGTTTCTTGATATTGATTCCATGACATGTTTCTCGCTCATTCTAATTTCATAATTGCTTTAATGTTGTTGGGTTAACTTAATTGGGATCTTTTCAAAGAAAATCAAAAATTGTTTATGAAAGTAGGACAAAGGTATTTGCAAATGCAAGCTAGCCACAGCTCCACTTGCCAAATATGCATGTAGATGTCAGCACTATTGTCTCCTTTACTAGCTCTACTTGCCATACATTCCATGTATTGACCCTTCGGGGCAGCTACGTTTCATGTTGCAGGATATTCCGATTCTGAGTGATCGATATAGGCCACGGTACTCCACTCGGCACTTGTTCACTTGTGGGAAATTTGAAGAATGGAGGATTACTTTACTTATGTTGCTACCTGAATAATTTGAGCTAGCCTTGAGCTATGCTTTTATTGTAATAATGGTACTCTGGATCTTCGTTATTTATGATACATGGATATTTTGCTATGTTATTCATCTTATTCTATTGTGGGCCAATGAACCGATCCAGGGATTGGCATGTCACATGGAAGCCACGGTCTTTTCAGAACCGTGGTGTTACAAGATGGTATCAGAGCCCGTGTGTCGACTGTAGGATCGTGACCTAGGATTGGATTAGGAAGCCATAGAATTACTAAAGCTTATGTTAACTCTGTCTTCCATCTTATGCCTTTCACTCTCGTAAAATTCTTACCAGATGCTATTCTCACACTTTCCTCTTCTAATTGATAGATGGGAGAATTCAGGACTGAGTATGCAACCATGGAGTCACCAAGGCCCTTTGCAAGACAGTTAGCACAACTCTCGCAGTCATTGGGATTGCCACTGCCCATGTTCAAGGGAAGAAGGTTGTACACCTATGGATATGGTGAGGATGCATGGGAGATCACCACCTTCATCTTTAGGGATGCCGCCTTGCCAAACCCTGTGCATCTAATCTACACCAAGACATACTGCAACTGGGGACTTGGAATCAACTTAGCCATAGATGAAGCCCTGTCTCGCCAGTGCCATCATGTCAGACACCTATTGCCAGCAAATTCACCCTACCGTGACTATGGGAGGCGTGATGAAGATGGGCACATTGTGGTTACCCCGGGCGACAGGAACAACATGCCGCCCCGTCGAAGGCACATAGAGGACATGGAAAGGGAGAATGGAGCTCTAGCTGAGAAAGTGATGATGATAAAGGAGATTGCAGATTTTGCCAGCAATGGTATGGTGGTCCAAGGACAGGAAATTGACACCTTGCATGAAGCTATGGGAGTTCTGGAGAATGCCCTAATAGCCAGATATGCAACCATAGCTCATCTTCATGGTACTGTGCAGGAGAACACCCAGAACATACAACAGTTGCAAGGGACCGTCCAGGAAAGGGATCAAACTATTGAAGCTATGGAAGCCCAGATTGCCGCTCTCCAAGCACAGCTGAATCCGCCCTCTAATGATGACAATGGAGATGGTGGCAATAATGGTGATGATGATGACAGTTGGAACGATGATGATGATGAGGACGAGGATGATGATGATGGAGATGATGATGGTGGAGGGGATGAAGCTGTTGCAATTGCAGCTGAAAGTGAAGAAGAAGAGGAGGATCCAGAAGAGGTGGAGTTTGATATTTCAAGTGATGACTCAGGAGAGGTGTATACTCCGTCACCATGGTTGAACCGTGGACAGAAGCGCCAACGCATGAGTGCAAGGACCTACCGCAACCTCTTCAAGTAGATAGAAGTCCACCAATTAGTCCTCGTTAGGAAAACTCGTTAGGATTAGTTTCGATCGATGTAAGACTTAATTAGTGCTAGTTTAAGAGTATTTAGTTGCTTATTTGTGTACTCCAATATCCCAGGAATTATTTGTGCAAATTTTATGAAAGAGTTATGGCAAGTTTGATTACTATCTGTGTTATTTTCGCTGCAGTTTTCTGCTGTTACAGCAGTACTGTACGATTTTTCATATTTTTCTGGTATCTGGGAAAAATCTGAAAAAATAGGGCTGGTGCAAAACTCTTTGTACTTACGTGCAAAAATCAGCATAATTTCCTGACGAGTCTAAGTCAGGTAGAAAAATTCGTGAACACTGCTGGACTATTCTGGCAGATTGCTGTTTTTGTTGCTTAGTCGACCAACTGTTTAGGTAACCATTGCCAACTCTTGTAAAACTATTTCAGTAGGTATATACTGCTAGGATAACCCCTGGGATGTTGCTGGATCACTTGTTTGTTTATGTGTTGCTTGCTCGAGATTGTCTGTCATTGTTTGTTGTTGTTTGATCATAATGCATGGGTAGAATCATATTATCGTAGTTGATTCTTTCTAAGCTTACCTGTGCTGAACCACAGATGCCTCCCCGCCGTCAACCCACTGAGTTGGAGCAGCTCATGGCAGCTCAAGCACAGCTGACCCAAGTTATGACCCAGTTCATGGAAGCTCAGAACAACAACAACAATGGGAAAAACCAGCCTCAGGGAGATGCTCTCACCAGGTTTCTGAGGCTAAGGCCAGCTAAGTTCTCTACTGCAACGGAACCAATGGTTGCTCTCGACTGGTTGTGTTCAGTCAACAAGGATCTGGTAACTGTTGGATGCACTGATGCTGAGAAGGTGAGGTTTGCCGCTCACCTACTGGAGGGACCAGCCGCTTCTTGGTGGGACACTTTTCAGATCACCCACCCGCTGGACACTGTGACTTGGGCAATGTTTGAGGAAGGTTTCAGGACAAACCACGTGTCTTCAGGAGTTCTGAGCCTGAAGAGGAAGGAGTTCCGCAACTTGCGCCAAACCAATCGCACCGTGGCTAAGTACTTTGAGGAGTTCAACAACCTGTCCCGTTATGCACCTGAGGATGTTGACACTGATGCAAAAAGGAGGGAGAGATTCCTGGATGGCCTCAGTGATGAGCTTTCAGTGCAGCTACTGGTGGTTTATTGCCCCACTTTCCAGGAGCTTATGGAAAAGGCCAGGATCTTGGAAGGGAAGCACAAGCAGGTGGAGAACCGCAAGAGAAAGAGCAACAATCACCACTCTGGTTCACATCACAAGTCTCACACATCATATGATGGATACTCCAAGCATGGAGGGAGTGACCATGGGAGCCATGATCGCCATCACCATTGAGGCGATGGACATCGCCATGACAACCACAAGAGCAGCCACCACAGCCACGAGGGAGGACACTCTCACCACTCTAGAGGACACGGTGGACATGACAGCAACCGTGATCGCAGCTTTGTGAAGAAGGATCTGAGTGAGGTGACGTGCTTCAAGTGTGGCCAGAAGGGACACTATGCTGACAACTGTCCGGAAAAGAAGGGACTGAAGCCAACCAACAACCAGAAGGCCACAGTGAACCACATGAATGTGGAGGAGATCCCAGATGAGCCTGACCTTGTGATTGGTAAGTTCCCAATCAACACTCACCCTGCACTTATACTTTTCGATACTGGTGCATCGCATTCATTCATATCAAGGGAATTTGTGGATAAGTATAAGCTACCTACTAAGTCTATGAAAGAGTCTATTAGAGTAATCTCGTCTGGAGGAGATATGATAGCTAGCGCGGGATGCCGCGGCTTAACTGTGAGGATTGGAACACACAACTTCATTGCACATCTGGTAGTGTTGGAATCACAAGGTTTAGATGCTATTCTGGGTATGGATTGGATGTCTATGCATGGGGGACACATAGATTGTGCACAACGAGCTGTTTCGCTCAAAACCCCGGATGGTAAGAGAATTAGGTTCAAGTCGGCAGTGCGACCGGGAAGGAGTAAGCTGAATTCTCTTAAGGGGGTTAGCATGGATATTGTGCCTGTGATTAGAGATTAACCCGACGTGTTTCCGGAAGAGCTGCCAGGAATGCCACCTGACAGGGAAGTGGAGTTTCTCATCGACATGATGCCGGGAACAGGACCTATAGCGAAGAGACCATATAAGATGGATGTGGATGAGCTGAAGGAATTGAAGAAGCAGCTGAAAGAGCAGTTGGACAAGGGATTCATTCAGCCTAGTTCGTCGTCATGGGGTGCACCTGTTCTGTTTGTGGAGAAGAAAGACAGCAGCAAGAGATTAGTGGTGGATTGTCGCTCGCTGAATGAAGTGACCATCAAGAACAAATACCCCCTGCCGAACATAAATGATTTGTTTGATCAACTGGAAGGAGCAAAGGTGTTCAGCAAGATTGATCTGCGATCAGACTACTTCCAATTGAAGATCCGGGAGGAGGACATACCAAAAACCGCTTTCACTACTAGGTATGGTTTATATGAGTATACAGTTATGTCTTTTGGACTAACGAATGCCCCGGCATATTTCATGACCATGATGAACAAGGTATTCATGGAGTACTTGGACAAGTTCGTGGTGGTGTTTATTGATGACATACTGATATATTCCAAGGATGCTGCTGAGCATGAGAAACATCTGTGACTGATTATGGAGAAGCTGAGGGAACATAAGCTGTATGCCAAATTCAGCAAGTGTGAATTCTGGCTTAACACTGTTGGATTTCTTGGACACGTAGTGTCAGGAGAAGGAGTCGCTGTTGATCCAGGCAAAGTGACTGAAGTAACTGAGTGGGAAGCACCCAAGAATGCGGGAGAGATTCGAAGCTTTTTGGGACTTGCTGGATATTACAGGAGATTCATTGAAAACTTCTCCAAGATTGCTAAGCCGATGACTGAAGTTCTGAAGAAGGAAAGGAAGTTTGAATGGACGGATGTGTGTGAAGCCAGCTTTCAGGAACTGAAGCGTCGACTAGTGACTGCACCTGTTCTGTGTTTACCAGACCTTCAAAAGGATTTCCATGTGTACTGTGATGCTTCTCGACAGGGACTTGGGAGTGTGCTGATGCAAGATGGGAGAGTGGCGTCATATGCCTCGCGACAACTTAAACACCATGAGAGGAATTATCCCACACACGACTTGGAGTTAGCGTCAGTTGTTCATGCACTCAAGGTATGGAGGCATTACTTAATGGGAAAACACTGTGATGTGTACACCGACCACAAGATCCTGAAGTACATATTTACACAGAAGGAACTGAACATGAGGCAAAGGAGATGGTTGGAACTTATCAAGGACTATGACATGAATCTGCAATACCACCCAGGAAAGGCCAATGTAGTAGCAGATGCTCTGAGCCGGAAGGTTTACGCCAATGGACTGATAATTGGGGAAATGCCGGAGGATTTGTGCAAGCAGTTAAAGGACCTTAGACTGGAGGTAGTATCAGAAGGATACTTTGCAGCAATGGAAGTCCAACCAACACTACAGGACAGAATCAGGAAGGCTCAAGTGGGAGACAAAGAGATAGATGAAGTAAAGGAAAAGATGAAGGAGGATCGAGCAAGGGAATTCCGCGAGGATGAGCAAGGAACCTTGTGGTATGGAGATCGTTTGTGCGTCCCCAACGATCCAGAGATAAGGAAGTTAATTCTGCAGGAAGCTCATGACTCGCCGTATTCCATACATCCGGGAAATACGGAGATGTATATGGACCTAAAGGACAGATTCTGGTGGAACAACATGAAGGGAGACATCGCGGAGCATATTGCCCTATGTGATGTATGTAGCTGAGTGAAGGCAGAACACCAGAAGCCAGCAGGATTTCTACAGCCATTTCCCATGCTAGATTGGAAGTGGGATAGAGTGGGAATGGATTTTATCACATGATTTCCCAGGACCAGGTCAGGATATGACTCCATTTGGGTAGTGGTCGTCCATTTGACCAAGGTAGCCCACTTTATACCGATGAAGACGACCTATACGAGTGCAAAGTTGGCCAAGATCTATATGGACAGAATTGTGTGCCTACATGGAGTTCCCAAGAGCATCGTATCAGATAGAGGCACCCAATTTACCTCACACTTCTGGCGCCAGCTGCACGAGTCGCTTGGGACTAGATTGGAGTTTAGCACAGCGTTTCACCCACATAATGATGGACAGACCGAGAGGGTGAATCAGATTCTGGAAGATATGCTGAGAGCTTGCGCTTTGGCTCATGGTTCTAGTTTGGATGAGAATTTGCTGTATGCTGAGTTTTCCTACAACAACAGCTATCAAACCAGCATCAAGACGTCACCATTCGATGTTCTGTATGGGAAACGGTGCCGGACACCATTGCTATGGGATGGAGTAGGAGAACGTCAGTTGTTTGGGCCTGATTTGATCAAGGACGATGAGGAGAAGGTCGCCTTGATTAGGGACAGGCTGAAGGTAAAACAATCGAGGCAGAAGAGCTATGCTAACACCAAGCGCAAGGAAGTGGTGTATGAGCTAGGTGAAAGAGCATACCTCAGAGTGTCGCCACTTCGTGGAATCAAGATTTTTGGAATTAAGGGTAAGCTGGCACCTCGATTTATTGTACCATATCGGGTCTTAGCACGGAAAGGAGAAGTTGCTTATAAGTTGGAGTTGCCAGAGGCTCTGTCCGCTGTTCACAACGTGTTCCACGTATCCCAGCTGAAGAAGTGCCATCCGGAGATGGTGGATACACCATTGAGGGACACTATGCCACTAGAGGAGGTTCAGCTTGAGAATGATCTGACCTATGAAGAGAAGCCGGTCAAGATTCTGGAAACAGCGGAGAGGATTACCCGTACCAAGACGATCAGGTTTTGCAAGGTGCAGTGGAGCCACCACACAGAAGAGGAAGCCACTTGGGAGCGTGAGGATGGCATCCGAGAGGACTACCCGCACCTATTTGCTAGCCGCGCCGAATCTCGGGGACGAGATTCATCTTAAGGGGGTTAGTATTGTCACATCCCAAATTTAAGATTTGGTTCTGCATATCATTCATATCATTGCATCATGTTCTTCCATGCAAAACCTTCGATCGAAATGATTCGGCGAAACACTATTTTCAAAACCCTATTTTATTTTACTACAATGCTCCTACGGGAGAGTATACTAGGGCTTGTGTTCTCCACCCTTGTAGACTAGTGGATTCACCCACCCCTTGACCTTAGAATGATCTCCTAGATTTTAGAAAAATTTAGGAACAAGTTTCGTCCGATTCGGAGTTCGTATGAAGGAGCTACGGAGGATTTACTAAATAGGAAAATTGGAAAAATAAAAGATCAAAAAAAAAGGGGCGCAACCGCGCCAGTCTGCTGGGCCGCGCCGGCCCAGCCAGCACCCAGCGCGCGCGTGCCGCAGCCCGCCGCCCGCGCGGCGGATTCTATCCGCCGCCGCCCCGCGTCTGGCCACCGACAGCTAGGGCCCACCTGTCGGCGCTGACATCGCCGCCGAGACCGACCCCGTCTCCGCAACCGCCCCGCCTCCCGGAGCCGCTCGCCGCCGCCGCCCGGTAAGCAGCGCCACCGCCTCCCTTCCGCCTCGCCGCGCCGCCGTCGCCCCGCCCGCGACCTCGCGCACCAATTAATTAGTGGCTTTCTGCAGTATTTTAATTACTCAGGGAGTTTTGTAATTCCTTTTTGAGTAATTCCAATTGGTTCTGTTCCTAAATAGCAATGCCTATACAGTAGAATTTTCCCAAGATTTTATAAACAGTATACTATCGGTAGTGAATTATTTGGGTTCTAGCTCTAGTTTTGAGCATTATATTTTGCATAATAGTTTTTCTTGCGCTAAAACTATTTTCCATGCATGCAATCATACATCATCTTTGTTGCATATGCCTGTGGATTGTTTGTTTATGATTGCAATTGTATCGTGTAGATTGTGACGAGTGCAACGCTTGCTAGTGTGTGGATTGTTCTTCCGACCGCTACAACCAAGGAAAGTAGATGCTACTTTGTTCATGATATTGTCCTACTATTTTCAATGCATTGTCATGTATTTTGTAGATGCATGTGTAGAATGATACTATCACTATGCTATGTCCTATTATGTGGTAGGGCCTTCCTTGTAGATGAACCACCGTTGTTAGATGTTCTTAGCCATGCTATGATGAACGAGGGCTGGGTTACATCACTGAAAGTTGTTTCTAAAAGTATTGGTTTGCAAAAACTAAAACAACTTAATCAATGAACCTCCTGGGTGTGATGGGATTGATAATTTTTGGTGGTTTCATTGCGGAAAGGCACCCAGGTATCAAGAGAAGATGATTGGCTTCTTTATTTTGTAGCTTACGTGTACAACCATGTGCCAATAATGAAATGGGCGGTTGGTTGGACTTAGTAGGTTGTGATAACTCGAACCCGCGTATCCAGAGATGTAGAATTTTGGTAGGTTGGACCGGTGCGCGTCGGGATTGGGGAGCTACTTCCCGAACAGTCTCTTCTTGGACTTCTCCCTATCATCACCCAAAATGAGAGTGATGGTACGAGCTGGGCTGGCCAAGTCACATGGGTAAAGTGTACTAACCCCTGCATGGTGTATAATCTTATCGGTTAGCCGTGTCCCCGGTTATGGACATCTGAGTTGTTTGATATTGATTCCATGACATGTTTCTCGCTCATTCTAATTTCATAATTGCTTTAATGTTGTTGGGTTAACTTAATTGGGATCTTTTCAAAGAAAATCAAATTTTTTTTATGAAAGTAGGACAAAGGTATTTGCAAATGCAAGCTAGCCACAGCTCCACTTGCCAAATATGCATGTAGATGTCAGCACTATTGTCTCCTTTACTAGCTCTACTTGCCATACATTCCATGTATTGACCCTTCGGGGCTGCTACGTTTCATGTTGCAGGATATTCCGATTCTGAGTGATCGATATAGGCCACGGTACTCCACTCGGCACTTGTTCACTTGTGGGCAATTTGAAGAATGGAGGATTACTTTACTTATGTTGCTACCTGAATAATTTGAGCTAGCCTTGAGCTAAGCTTTTATTGTAATAATGGTACTCTGGATCTTCGTTATTTATGATACACGGATATTTTGCTATGTTATTCATCTTATTCTATTGTGGGCCAATGAACCAATCCAGGGATTGGCATGTCACATAGAAGCCACGATCTTTTCAGAACCGTGGTGTTACAGTCCAACCCAACCAGATTTCCGGTTCAGATCTAATCCTAACTTTCTCCCACTCTTAAGTGTGTGACCCCGTAGGCTCCTGGCTACTTGGACACAATTGGAGTCCTACTCTCAATCGATCAGTCGGTAGTGGCTCCTAGCAGAACGTGCCGACTCCCAAGTACCAAAGAGTCATGAAGACTTGCCTTTCCAATGTGACTTGCGTCCGAGTCCCTTTTTGCCTCACGATATACCTTGTCAGACTATAGGCGAATATATGTCATCCCTTAAATAGTCTGACTCTCTTCTCGATCCGAGATAAGTGATTCATCCGTCTAACTCTTAGTCGATCGCCTCGGTTAACACTTAACCGAGTCGTGCATGGCCATGTTTTCCGAATCATATCATCCGATAGGCCCAGAGAATATCTCTCCAAGTGGAGGGGGAAAACCCCATCTTGGTTATTCACATCACGCAGCTTGATTCTCAGTCGACCCAAACTCAGCCTTTATAACTGCCCAGTTACGGATCAGTGTTTGACAGAACCTACGTCGGTGATCCTCAACTTGGACTATGCAATAACCTCAGGTCTAAGGATTACATTGATTGAGATATACAAATGACAACTTGTTCATTGTACCTCAATATGGGTCAATATGACTCGCTAAACTCTTTAGCCGAATCTGTGTATGTCGGAAGAGCATCACCATGCCCATGACAAGTGGAACCGAGTCATCAAGATTACTTTCACATTGGTCTAAGTTGTGTGTCCAGCACAACCTCGATGACCAAGGATATTTAGTACAAACAACATGAATGTATAGATCCACAACCGAATCACATATTCAATGATACACATCAGATGTTTATACAAGGACAACTTAATATCTTTATGAATACATTGGGAAATATCATCATACATGATTACCTCTAGGGCATATTCCCAACAGTCTCCCACTTGCACTAGAGTCAATCTTCCGACATCACATGTCTAGGCATCTAATGCCCATAGCTCTAAGGTGTGCCTCATGCTTCGGTTGTGGTAACGGCTTTGTCAACAGATCCACAATATTTGCATCCATGTGTACCTTACATAACTTGATATCACCCTGATCCATGAACTGGCGAATCAGGTGGTACCGCATGAGTATGTGCTTGTTCTTCTGGTGTTATCTAGGTTCCTTGGCTTGTGCAATAACACCATTGTTGTCACAATACACGTCTAACGGATTGGACGAGCCCTAAACCACACCAAGATCCATGAGTAAATTCCTCATCCAAACAACTTCCTTTGTTGCCTTCGAGGCGGCAATATACTGAGCCTCTGTTGTAGATGGAGACACAGTATCTTGCTTGGAACTCTTCTAGCTCACAGCACCTCTGTTTATAATAAACATGTATCCAGATTGCGAAGGAGAATCATCAGAGTCAGTAAGATAACTCACATTCGTGTAACCCTTTACACTGAGTTCATCTTCACCACCATAAACCAAAAACCTATCCTTAGTCCTTCTCAAGTACTTTATGATATTTTTAGCCGCTGTCTAGTGGATTTATCCAGGATTAGCCTGGTATCTGCTCACAACACTTAGAGCATATGAAATATCTGGCCTAGTACAAATCATGGCATACATGATGGATCTGACTGTAGAAGCATACGGAATCGCACTCATCCGACTTCGCTCATCAGTTGTTGGAGGACACTGAGTCTTGCTAAGTTTCACACTATGGGACGTCGGTAAGAACCCCTTCTTAGAAGATTCCATGTTGAACTTCTTCAACACATTTTCCAAATAAGTACTCTAACTCAATCCAATGAGCCGTCTTGATCTATCTCTATAGATCCGGATTCTAAGAATATATGTTGCCTCACCCAAGTCTTTCATTGAGAATCTCTCTTCCAATGATTCCTTGGTTTCTTGCAACATCTAGACATCATTTCCAATCAGTAATATGTCATCCACATATAAGATTATAAAGTTTACTTTGCTCCCACTAAACTTCTTGTATAAACAAGAATCATGCTCACTCTTGATGAAGCCAAACAATTTGACTACCTCATCAAAGCGAATATTCCAACTCTGAGATGCTTGCTTCAACCCATAAATGGATTTATGAAGTTTTCACACTTTGTCAGCATTAACCAGATCGAAAAAACCCTCAGGTTGTATCATATACACATCCTCGGTTAAATTTCCATTAAGCCGTTTTGACATCCATCTGCCATATCTCATAATCGAAATAGGCCGCTATAGCTAACATGATCCGAACTGATTTAAGCATCGCTACGGGCGAGAAAGTCTCGTCGTAATCAACTCCTTGAACTTGTCGGAACCCCTTCGAAACAAGATGTGCTTTACAGATGGAAACATTTCCATCCATATCAGTTTTCTTCTTAAAGACCCATTTGCACTCAACGGGTCTTGCACCGTATGGCAGATCTTAACCAAGTTCCAAACTTGATTTCATCCATGGACTTTAACTCGGATCTCATGGCCCCAAGCCATGAATCGGAATCATATCCCACCATCGCTTCCGAATAATTTGCCGGATCATCACTATCTAACAACAATACATCATGAACACTTCGTAATCTCGCCGATCTTCGTAGTATAGGTGCTGCTGCTGGCTCAGCTACCACGACCGGCTCAACCTCCAAGGTTTTTGCCGACTCGCTACTATCCGGTTCCTCTCGAATTTCTTCAAGATGCACCATACTCCCAGTGACTCCTCGACTGAGAAACTCTTTCTCTAGGAAGACACCGTTCCGAGCAACAAACACTTTGCCCTCTTCTTGGTTGTAGAAGTAGTATCCCAAGGTTTCCCTTGGATACCCCACAAAAATACATTTATCCGACTTGGCCGTAAGCTTGTCCGACTAAAGTCGCTTGACAAATGCTTCACAACCCCAAATCTTAAGAAAATACAAACTCGGCTTTCTGCCTGTCCACATCTCATGCAGTGTCTTCTCTACTGACTTTGATGGTACTTTGATTAGTGTGAAAGCTGCCGTTTCTAGAAAATAACCCCAAAATGATAAAGGCAGATCTGTCTGACTCATCATTGATCGTACCATGTCCAACAAGGTCCATTCCTCCTTTCCGAAACACTATTCCTTTGTGGCGTTCCTGGCGGAGTAAGTTGGGGAACTATTCCGCAACTTTTCAGATGGTCATCAAACTCATGGCTCATGTACTCACCTCCTTGGTCTGACCAAAGAAACTTTATTTTCTTGCCGAGTTAATTCTATGCTTCATTCTGGAATTCTTTGAACTTTTCAAAGGCTTTCGACTTATCTTTCATCAAGTAGATATATCCATACCTACGCAAATCATCAGTGAAGGTAATGAAATACTCATAACCGACCCTCGCTATCATGCTCATTGGTCCACATACATCACTATGTACTAGTCCCAATAAGTCGGACGCCCTCTCGCAACTCTTTGCAAAAGGTGTCTTGGTCATTTTGCCGAGTAGGCAAGATTCGCATGTCTCGAATGACTCCAAGTTGAACGAAGTTAGGAGTCCATCATCATGGAGCTTCTTCATGCGTTTCAAACTTATATGACCTAGACGACAGCGCCAAAAGTATGTCATATTCAGATCATTTAGCTTCAACCTTTTAACATTTATGTTATAAACCGACGCACCATCAAGATTCAAAATAAATAACCCATCCTGGACGGGTGCAAAGCCGTGAAACATGTCATTCAAATATAAAGAACAACCATTATTCTTGATATTCGACTCATAGCCTTGCCTCATCAAACATGAAGCATAACTAATGTTTCAACTTAGCACTTGAACATAATAACAATTATTCAGTTCCATAATGAATCCGGAAGGTAAATAAAGTTGCGTCGTGCCGACTTCCAATGCAGCAACTCTTGCTTTGTTGCCGACTCGAATATCAAGCTCGCCTCTTTCTACGCTCCTAGTTCTTACAAGTCCCTGCAACGAGTTGAAGATGTGAATAACTGATCTGGTATCATATACCCAAGAACTATTAGGTGCATCAGCAAGATATATGTCTATAACATTGCAAACAAGTGTACCTAAGTCGGAAGTCATAACTCCACTCTTGGCTTTATCGGCCAAATAATTGCTGCAATTCCTCTTCCAGTGGCCATCCGCCTTGCAGTAGAAGCAAGTGGATCCGGCTGAAGGAGATGGCTTAGTCCCTGAGAAAGCGCTTGGGACTGGGTCCTGAGCCTGCTTTCCACCCGACTTAGCCTTCTTCTTAGTCCAATAACTCTTCTTAAACTTAGCCTTACTATGCACCATCAACACTTGACTGGCGCCCATCTTGAGATCCGCCTCTGCCTGCTTGAGCATACCATGCAATTCAGTGAGCTTCTTATCCATACCATGCATGTGGGAGTTCGAAATGAACTACCATACGCACTAGGAAGAGAGTTCAGAATTATATCTATAGCGAACTCTTCGTTAATGGGGTAGCCAAGCCTCTCCTGAGACTGCACGTAACCAACCATTTTGATCACATGCGGACTCAGTGGATCACCATCCTTCAGCTTGCAACTCAGCAAAGCCTGAGAGACTCGATACCTCTTAGTCTTTGCCTAAGCCTGGAACATACTTTTGAGGATTTCGATCATATCGTAGGCCTCAACATTCTCGAACTGCTTTTGCAAGTCTGGTTCCAAGTGAGAAAGCATAAGACAGCTAATATCTTTGGACTCATCCTTAGCCCGACGGTAGGCATTGGTGGCAGCAACAGTTGCATTCTCATTCGGCTCATCTGGAAGTGGGTTGTGTAGGACATGGTCCTTCTTTTCTTGTTTGAGAACAATTCTCAGATTTCGATACCAGTTGGTAAATTTAGTGTCATTTAGTTTATCTTTCTCAAGAATGGTTCTCAATGCAAAACCGGATATCTGAGAGTGACTGCTACTTGGTTCCATGCTCTACAACAGAAATATGCAAAACACTTAAGACATGTATTCATAAAAGAGAAAGCATATTAAACACTTTAATATTTTATGCTACCACTAGAACCAACACCGCTCTGATGGTTAGTTAGTGATTCAGGATCCTAAATAAGCAAGTCGGCTAGTGAGCTTTAGCATCACCGCTAGCCGTCAAGTGATCTAGGTAGACAACTCCTTGTCAATCGCATCTCATACGACTCCTATTGGTCGGGTGGCATCACATGCCCCGACTCCCGTCCGAATTTTCCCCGAGCCCCACAACCGTTGTGATAGACCCGTCTAGCTTACCGAGTGTTTCTGCAGTAAGAGTCCGACTCGAACCCACCTAGTCAAAAATAATTGGCAGCACCTCAATTTTATGAGCCCACTACCAAAAATGTCCGACTTGTGATGGTGCAAACACCGGCGGTAAAACCGACTAGACCTTCTTTGAGGGATTAAGTTTTACCGACTATCTAATAGAGGTAAAACAGAGACATAACAATAACACAGAATAAATCAATTATGATGTGAAATGGTATGGCTCTCTTCATGGCGATCTCCATCTCCACAAAGCCTGTAATCTGACTCGTGCCAACTCTTGTCACTTGTCGTCTTACACCATGTCTTGCATGCCATCCGGGTTATCCAAACAGCTACACTAGGTTAGTAAAGTAAATTATATGGAGAATCCGATAAGCAGGTCATTATACAATAATATGACAGCAACTAGGCTCCAGCCGGCTGACAAAACCAATGATTCACAGATCACGTATGGATTACACACATACATCACATGCACATGAACCATACCATTCACAACTTCCTGCATAACCAAGTTATGCATAGATACGCTATCTACCGGCATTGTGAAACTCGTAATGACATCTAAGGCGCTATGACAGGGCGAAACCGGCGGTCCCTTGTTCCGATTCGATCAAACTCTTTGATCTTCGATCACCGCTTCTGGATTTACGTGTCACAGTCTACCCCACTGGCGAAACCGACCGGTAGGGGTATGTCGTTCCGTGACCTCAACAGTATGATCATGAAAATTAGATGTACCATTCCCCGAGTACATTTGATCCAATCAACATCATACAAAACCGATCTATCTCATAGATCGACCACTAAAACAACATATAGATCTCATCTACAGCCAACCGCATATCACATATGAGAGATCTTAAGCCTAAAACCAGAAGATATTGCTCTGATACAACTGTTGGGCCATGTAGAGACAAAACAAAACTTTCTCCCTCTAACATGGTGATCCCAAGATCCAGCTAAGGTAGAAGTCCACGAGGTTTACCACTAGACGCGTAGTTGCGGATTACTGATGAAGCGCGTCAGTTGAATGCAGTGCAGTCCTTATGGTACGATCATCCTAGTGCTGATCATAAAGCACCTCTGCTGGTATCCACATGTACAAGGAGGAGCACCGGCGGCGAACTTCTAGGTTTGTTACGACGGCAGGACAGCTGCGGAGCTAGGGTTTCCAACACATGGAACGACCTAACCGACCAACGATTAACCCTTCTGGGTTACTGTTCTCCACTATATATAGGGATTGAATGTGGGCTCCACTCTCGTGGCCCAGTCACTAAAGCCCATATAATATTAGTCACCATGAGTCCGACTCACTGACTCAGTCCAAATCCGGTTTGGGTCCAACCCAACCAGATTTCTAATTCAGATCTAATCCGAACTTGCTCCCACTCTTAAGTGTGTGACCCCGCAGGCTCATGGCTACTTTGACAAGATTGGAGTCCTACTCTCAATCGATCAGTCGGTAGAAGCTCCTAGAAGAACGTGCCGACTCCGAACTACCAAAGAGTCATGACGACTTGCCTTTCCAATGTGACTTGCGTCCGAGTCACTTTTGCCTCACGATATACCTTGTCAGACTATAGGCGAATATATGTCATCCCTTAAATAGTCCGACTCTCTTTCTCGATCCGAGATAAGTGATTCATCCGACTAACTCTTAGTCGATCGCCTCGGTTAACACTTAACCGAGTCGTGCATGGCCATGCTTTCTTAATCATATCATCCGAGAGGGCCCATAGAATATCTATCCAAGTGGAGGGGGAAAATATCATCTTGGTTATAAACATCACGTAGCTTGATTCTTAGTCGACCCGAACTCAGCCTTTATAGTTGCACACTTATGGATCAGCGTTTGACAGAACCTAAGTCGGTGATCCTCAATTCGGACTATGCATTAACCTCAGGTCTAAGGATTACATTGATTGAGATATACAAATGAAAACTTGTTCGTTGTACCTCAATATGGTTCAATCCGACTCGCTAAACTCTTTAGCCAAATCTGTGTAAGTCGTAATAGCATCACCATGCCCATGACAAGTGGAACTGAGTCATCAAGCCGACTTTCACATTGGTCTAAGTTGTGTGTCCAGCACAACCTAGATGACTAAGGATATTTAGTACAAACAACATGAATGTATAGATCCACAACCAAATCACATATTCAATGATACACATCAGATGTTTATACAAGGACAACTTAATATCTTTAAGAATACATTGGGAAATATCATCATACATGATTGCCTCTAGGGCATATTCCCAACAATACCATGCATGTGGTAGTTCGATGTGAATCGTTGATACGCCTAATTTGTATCACCATCCAATATCATAATTTACCTCTATTCATTGATATTTGTCTTATTATGAGGTATTACTTATGGTTTTTCATCTGTCTATGCATGTTGGATGATTCCTGGAGGATGGACTACCAGAGTCTGGATTCTGATGGAAAAGACGGCGTTTCGGTGCAATTTTGCGAAGATCAGAAAAATACCAGAAAATATGACATATTATTTTACCGGAAGACGAAGGAAGCTAGAAGGAGGAGCGAAGGGGGGCCTTAGGGAGCCCACAACCCCTAGGCATGGGCCCAACTGACCCCGCGCCTAGGGTGGATTTGGCCCACCAGCTCGGCCTCTGACTCCGCCCCTTCGCCTATATCTTCCCTACGGAACCCTAACACCAGGGGCGACCACAGATAGACTTCCGCCACCTCTTGGGGGCGGAAAACACCGATAGAGAAAGATCTCTCCGGCAGACAGATTGCTATCGAGGGAATTCCTTCCCGAAGAGGGGAGACAATCGCCATCAACACCGTCATCAAGCTAAGCTTCATCGGGATCATCATCATCATCCACACCATCATCTCCACCAGCACCATCATCACCACTCCGTCCCGCTGTAACAATTATGTTGGATATTGCTTTAGTTCGTTAGGGGAAACTTTCCCGGTGTTAATTACTATTGTAGTTAATGCTTGTGAGTGGAACCATTGGATTATTGTTTATGTTCAGATTTTTATCCATTATCATATCATCTTTGATCTTGATCCATATGATATCTTGTGAGTAGTTCGTTTAGTTCTTGAGGACATGGGAGAAGTGTCGAGGTCCCAACCTTTAATAAGGTAGAGATCCCTGTGTTTACAATGCTAGTCCCTGGATCAATAGCTAGCATCCACAGTTAAGATGTAATATCAAGAAACAAAGGTCATAGTACAACTTTATAACCAGGAATAAAATAATTTATTACATCTTACATAGCTCATTTGTCTAACTCATTACAATGCAGCAGAGTATAACAATAGCATGGGGTCCTTCATCTTCAAAGTGCCACAGGCGTCATGTTGGTTGTAGACTTGTAATCCTAATCAATAAACTTCACTAACATCAAACAAACCTGCAACATAATAAGTTACAGTCACAAGGGTCAATACATTTGAATTGTATTGGAAAGTGATACTATGGTGGTACAGTGGAGTCTATCATCTATATGCATTTGGCTAGGTAGAGCTTAGGCTTGCTTTGCTCAAAATAGATTTTCCTTATCATTTGAAAATACTATGTTTTTGTTTGGCAAAAATCACCCAAGGCATCTTCCAATAGAAATTGGTGATCCTTCAACCCTTGTTCAACCACAAAGTTTTAACTTAGAAATTTGGATGAGGAGATTCTGGATAGCTTCGATGTCTTGATGCTCAAATTGTCCTTTACTAGGGACATGGCTAAGTACTTAGATTTTACAATCTGCAGAGGTGTGCACTTTCCCCACAAGACTTGGTTTCACCAAGACAAGATCTTTCAGAAGCCTTCCCTTAGACCAGAATGGACGCGCTCCAACCTATCAATCCCCTACCACCAACTGTCCATTTGGCTAAGTTATTGCAACCGATATGATCCAGGCAGAGCCCATAATGCCAAGTGGTTGCACTTGAAGCCCATAATGCCAAGTGCCTGCACTTGAAGATTCATTCACTTAGTTGTTTTATTAAACAAAAGCACAAGTCCTTGACTTAGAAATATTCCATAGCATGAATATAATCCACCCTTGTTTTCTACTAGCTAAACTAAGCATGATAGTATTAGGAATCTTAACTTCAGAAATTTATACTAAGGTTTCATCTACTAGGATTTCCCATGGCATAGTTTATACTTAGCAAAAATTCCATGCAAGTCCTACTTTAGAAATATCACTAATGCATAGTGAAAAATAATGGGACAAAAGTATGAAGCATCACTTGCCTTTTTTGTAGAGAATATAAGTTCACTCCTTGACCTTGCAATATTCACACTCTTCAAATCACTACAATTCAATCAAGCAAGGCACAATTTCAATCCACCATTCAAGCAAACATCACATAAAATAATAGAAACAAAACAATGCATGCAAGCATGCTAAAGATGGTTTTATTTGAAAAAAGTGGTTTCTAATGGTTTATAAACATTTGAAAACACCTATTGGTCATTTTATAAAGTGGCAAAATCATTTGCAAAAGATTTTTACTTATAAACCATTTTTAAACCAAATCAATATTTTATGTGGTTGAAAATGCCTTTAGAAAAGAAACAACTTTTATAGGGTTCGCAAAATATATTTTTAAATCATAAAACTTCATGTTTACGGTCAGAGATTTTAAATCAAAACATTTTCCCAAAGGGTTTCCTCCAAAATCATTTTTAATATATAAACATTATTTTTGTTTGACTAGAAATGTTCTAAATCAAAGATTTTATTCTTTTGCTTCACTAAATATGTTTTTGAAATCACAAGTTGGTTTATATGGTCAGTAGGTTCAAAACACTCCATTTTCCAAAGGTTTCATCACAAAAATAAATTTAGAATGAATTTTATATTCAAAATATGCCTACACAAGTTTCTGCAAAAACAATCAATTTAACAGAAGCAATTTACTAAACAAAGTGCATGGTTGGATAGGGTTTGTCTTGCTGATTCCATTGATATAAAATTTGTAAAATTTGGACGTGTGGTTTGAAAGTTATGAATTTTAAAAAATCTCATATCTAATAGAAATGTTTCTGTTTTTAAACGAAGTCTGAGCCACGTGGCGTGTTTCTATTTGCCCATACTGTTTCGCGTGGATCAACAGATGCGAGGAGTTGGATTAAAATGATATCGTGCGGCACAGATCGCTCCATACCTCTTCGATAAGTCAATCTATCACGTCTCTCGGATCTAGATCAGACGGCTCCTAACGCCTTGCCAAGAACTGGCGGTGCGACGACGGTGGTGCGCGGCGGCGGCGTGTCTGGTGGTGGTGGTTTGGTGAATCTAGGAAGCAAGAAGAGGAATGGAGGGGCTTACTTGGTTCGCGGGGCCGCGGTGATGCTCAAGGTGGTCGCAGGATGGACAGGGGCGCACAGAGCTGGCTCGAATCTCTCGCCGGAGTTCGCGGGACCGTCGGGTGCGCTCAGATGTTGTTGAAGACAAGGCTTCAGAGCATGCCAGAGAAACAGGGGAGCCTGGTTAGATGCGCGGGAGAGTGGCGAGTACACGCGTGTGAAGGAGGAGGAGAGGGGCGGTCAGACGCTACCTGGGAAACTCGCCGGAGTTCAATCCGAAGACGGTGGCGAGAGGCGTTGAGGTTGCCGATGCTAGGGAGCTTGTCCGGCTGAGCTGGGAGTACTGGGAGATGCGCCAGAGACTGGGGATCACACTGGCGTGAACTAGGAGGCGATAGAGGGTCAGACGGCGCCGGAATTGGCCGGACAGCTCGTCGGAGCAGAGAGCGTTGTCGCAAGCAATACAGGCAGACTAGGGGCAGTGGGGAGGCGATGTCTGGGGGGAATGAAAGAGGAGAAATAGGCGTTTAAGTATGCGAGGTCAGGGGATTACTGGAGGCAGTAACGCGTATTAACGCTGTCTTCAACGGCCAAAAACGACGAGGAGGGGTTGGGGGCGTGGTCACCGCGGGGAGGACGAAGCTGACGGGGCAGTGGGTCCTGGTGTCAGCGAGAGAGGGAGAGGGGAGATGGGGCCAGCGGTCAGCGACTATTCATGTGAGAAACTGGGTAGAAAACGTTTCGCCAGAGGGGTGAGTAGGTGGGCTGCGAGTGGGCTGGACTGGCTTAGTGGGCCGGGTCTGGTTGGGATGCTCTTTTTTTTCTTCTCCTATTTGTTTTTCTTTTTCCAATTATTTTATTCTGTTTTGATTTTGTTTAATCAATTCAAACATTCATTTGATTTCAAGCTTCAACCAATCTTTGTGTGTATTCAAATTCTGTTTATTAACATATTTTAAAGTCAATCTAGAATAATAATTTTATTCTTTTTAGGGTCTTTTAATTATTTAAAACAAAGCCCTTGCTTTAAATTCAATTAATAACAAATATATTTTTAACTCTTATTTAATTTCAATTTTTCACAAGACATTTTCAGTAGGTTTTATTTATATGTTAGGGTGCCAAAATAATTCACCTTGAATTATTTGGAAAATATTTAATATGATTTATAAATCATTTAAAATTAGGTATTTTTTCTTTATTCCAATGAAATTAAATATAGTTTTAATTCCATAAATTTTTATTTGGAAGATTTCTTTGATCTTATTTAAGTTAATTAAACAACATTTATTCCACTTGGGTAAATTCCAAATATTATTTTCCCATGATTTAATTAATCATTTCTAATAGGGATCTTGTCTTTATTCAAATGGAAATGGAATTTGGTTAATGCCATTTTATTTAATTTGAAAATTATTTATCCATTATTTTATTTGGATTTGGATTATATTTATTCCATTTACTTATGGATTAGGTCAAGATTTAATTTGGCCTTTAAATATTCCTCATTTAATATTTCTTTCTTTATCTTATAAAATCCATATCTTTTTATTTAAAGATCCAAACTTGGTGATTCCAATTGGTAAAATCTTATTTAATATTTGTTTATCCTTTTAAATCTCTTTAGGTTTATTTGCTCACCATTTGGTATGGATTTTATATGAGTGCTTTATTAGCTTTGGAAATTACTTTTCCTTATCTTATTAAATTCATAAGATTTTATCTATGGCTCCAAATTAAGTGAAACCAATTTATATGGTCTTATAATATTTCTATTTGTCATTCTTGATCATTTATAAATATTTGTTGACAAATTTTATATGGTTCCAATCCATGATCTTGGAGATAACTTGGAAATGATTTTATTCCATTTGGGTTTTAGGGTTTTGGTTTATTCTCCAAGTGTTTAAATTTCCAGATGCATTTATGAAGATTGCATTCCACTTGATTTGAATTTAGTTAGATTCAAACATTAACCAAAGTTTGTTCAAGATGGAATTTTAAGTTTCCATTTAGAAACAAAAAGTTTCTTTTCACCCAAAATTTCAAAAATTATTTATTTTGTTTATTTATTTTTCACATTACAAAATTTGGAAAATTTTGGGATGTGATAGGCTACCACCCTTAAAATAAATATCGTCCCGAGATTTGGGAAAGATAGGGGTTACAAGTTGGCTCAAAGCAACTAGGGTACTACCACCCTTAAAAATTTTCCAACTAGATTACTTCTTGGCTTGCTTGGAATCTTGTTGAAACCTCTCTGGGCAAACATCTGCATAGTGTCCTTTGTTTCCACACTTGAAACATGTGACAAGGCTGAGATCCTTCATAGGATTTATCTTGTGCTTCATCTTTTCCGGAAGTTGCTTGCATAATGTCCTTGGTTACCACAATTGTAAGATGTGACAAGATTGAGCCCTTCTCGTATCTTCTATGGACAATTTTATACATAATGGCCTAGATCTTTGCAGTTGTTGCACCACACTTGGTTAATCTCCTTATTTTTGTTTCTTCTCAAGACATTCATTGGCATAGTGTCTCATTGATTTGCAATGGCAACATTGCACTTGGCTTTTATCCTTCTTCTTCTTGGGTTTCTCCAAAGCTACAAGTGCTTCTAGTTCATGCTCTTCATATCTTATTTCAAAGGTAGGAAAGTTTCCTGGTCTCCTTGATCTTTTCCTTGGATAATACATATGTCTCCTCTTTGGTCCATAAAATTGAGTCATATTGCATGGAGGTGCAAGCTGAGATTTTCCTTTGTCTTCATCCTTCTTGGTAGAAGTTGTTCCCTCATGGAAGTCTACAATCTGTTGTTGCACTCCACCTTGTTTCCTTTGTTGAACTATGGAATAGATGGGGCATTGGATAGGGACATGATTATTTCCTTCACATAGGAAACAAGTTGCTTGTGATCTGGGGCATTAATTAGTTGGATGTTTCTCTTCACAATTAGGGCATTGATCTTCATGCTCTTTGGAAGTGTGATCCTTGTCTCCACAAATATTGCAAGCTTGAGCTCCTTCTAGAATATCACCCTTGACATCCTTTTTGTCACAAATTCTTTGGGAAGGGTTGTCTCCCATGTTGATCATTTGATTTGTCACCTTATGCAACAATTGGGTTTGGGTTTCCAAAAACCTTTGCATGGTTGGATCTAACTCATTGGTGTTGGCTAAAAAATGAGTTGTCACTTGGTTCAACTGGGTTTGGGTTACTATGAGTTCTCTCATGTTGATCCCTTAGTTGTTGTTGTTGTTGTTGTTGTTGTTGTCACCATTCTTGATGTTGGAGTCTCTTGGAGTAGTCATCTGTTTGGGTTGGATTGAGATTAGAATAGGCAAAAGATCTATAAGGGAATAGTTCTAATCACACACATCACAATTCACACAAGAAATGTGCAAGAAATCACAAACAAACATTCCACTCAAACAACAAAGTTCAAGCACATTTTTAGGCAACAAAATATTTTTGCTACACCACATAAGTTTGTGGGTTTGATCTAAACTAAACATGGTGGTCCAACTATATGGTTCATTTGAGATCATTCCATCCTTCTTGGTTGCTTCTTCATGAACAAGATCCTTGTATCATTGGAGAACTCCTTGCATCTTGGTCACAAAACTTCAAAGGTGATGATGATTCCTTCTAAGTTGTGTCTCCTTAGTCTTCAAGTCTTGAGTAATTATTTCTTGTCTTACTTGTAGTCCTTAGTGATATCCAAGTTGAAGTCCTTGTTGAGAATAAGGTTGAAATCACTTGAGTTGGTGAAGTCCTTTGCTTATGTTGAAGTCTTTGCTCATGGTGGAGGCTTTATCCATCAAGTTTGAAATAGAAGAGATGTAGAGTTAAAATCAAAAGGTTGAGGAAAGAGTTTACAAGATTGTTTGTAAATAAGTTCTGGAACAAATTCAAATCCTATTTTTATAAGTGGTTTTGTCCAATCCTAGGGTTACAATCCTACAGGCAACACAGTGCTCTGATACCATCTGTCGAGGTCCCAACCTTTAATAAGGTAGAGATCCATGTGTTTACAATGCTAGTCCCTGGATCAATAGCTAGCATCCAAAGTTAAGATGTAATATCAAGAAACAAAGGTCATAGTACAACTTTATAACCAGGAATAAAATAATTTATTACATCTTACATAGCTCATTTGTCTAACTCATTACAATGGAGCAGAATATAACAATAGCATGGGGTCCTTCATCTTCAAAGTGCCACAGGCAGTCATGTTGGTTGTAGACTTGTAATCCTAATCAATAAACTTCACTAACATCAAACAAACCTGCAACATAATAAGTTACAGCCACAAGGGTCAATACATTTGAATTGTATTGGCAAGTGATACTATGGTGGTATAGTGGAGTCTATCATCTATATGCATTTGGCTAGGTGGAGCTTAGGCTTGCTTTGCTCAAAATATATTTTCCTTATCATTTGAAAATACTAAGTTTTTGTTTGGCAAAAATCACCCAAGGCATCTTCCAATAGAAATTGGTGATCCTTCAACCCTTGTTCAACCACAAAGTTTTAACTTAGAAATTTGGATGAGGAGATTATGGATAGCTTCCATGTCTTGATGCTCAAATTGTCCTTTACCAGGGACATGGCTAAGTACTTAGATTTTACAATCTGCAGAGGTGTACACTTTCCCCACAAGACTTGGTTTCACCAAGACAAGATCTTTCAGAAGCCTTCCCTTAGACCAGAATGGACACGCTCCAACCTATCAATCCCCTACCACCAACTGTCCATTTGGCTAAGTTATTGCAACCGATATGATCCAGGCAGAGCCCATAATGCCAAGTGGCTGCACTTGAAGCTTCTCAACATTTGACATCTCAAATCTCTTTGTTCCTGGGTGGCCATCCACAAGTGAGACACACAAGGTAAACCATAGAAATGGGCCTTGTGTAACCACTCAACACAAACCATTCCTTCCATTCCACCCAGGTGATTCATTCACTTAGTTGTTTTATTAAACAAAAGCATAAGTCCTTGACTTAGAAATATTCCATAGCATGAATATAATCCACCCTTGTTTTCTACTAGCTAAGCTAAGCATGATAGTAGTAGGAATCTTAACTTAGGAAATTTATACTAAGGTTTCATCTACTAGGATTTCCCATGGCATAGTTTATACTTAGCAAAAATTCCATGCAAGTCCTACTTTAGAAATATCACTAATGCATAGTGAAAACTAATGGGACAAAAGTATGAAGCATCACTTGCCTTTTTGGTAGAGAATATAAGTTCACTCCTTGACCTTGCAATATTCACACTCTTCAAATCACTACAATTCAAGCAAGCACGGCACAATTTCAATCCACCATTCAAGCAAACATCACATAAAATAATAGAAACAAAAAAATGAATGCAAGCATCCTAAAGATGGTTTTATTTTAAAAAGTGGTTTCTAATGGGTTATAACCATTTGAAAACACCTATTGGTGATTTTATAAAGTGGCAAAATCGTTTGCACAAGATTTTTACTTATAAACCATTTTTAAACCAAATCAATATTTTATGTGGTTGAAAATGCCTTTAGCAAAGCAACAACTTTTATAGGGTTCACAAAATATATTTTTAAATCATAAAACTTTATGTTTAGGGTCAGAGAGTTTAAATCAAAAAAAATTCCCAAAGGGTTTCCTCCAAAAGCATTTTTAATATATAAACATTATTTTTGTTTGACTAGAAATGTTCTAAATCAAAGATTTTATTCTTTTGCTTCACCAAATATGTTTTTTAAATCACAAGTTCGTTCATATGGTCAGTAGGTTCAAAACACTCCATTTGCCAAAGGTTTCATCACAAAAATAAATTTAGAATGAATTTTTATATTCAAAATATGCCTACACAAGTTTCTGCAAAAACAATCAATTTAACAGAAGCAATTTACTAAACAAAGTGCATGGTTGGATAGGATTGTCTTGCTGATTCCATTGACATAAAGTTTGTAAAATTTGGACGTGTGGTTTGAAAGTTATGAATTTTACAAAATCTCATATCTAATAGAAATGTTTCTGTCTTTAAACGAAGTCTGAGCCACGTGGCGTGTTTCTATTCGCCCATAATGTTTCGCGTGGATCAACAGATGCGAGGAGTTGGATTAAAATGAGATCGTGCGGCACAGATCGCTCCATACCTCTTCGATAAGTCAATCTATCGCGTCTCTCGGATCTTGATCGGACGGCTCCTAATGCCTTGCCAAGAATGGCGGCGCGACGATGGTGGCGCGCGGCGGCGGCGTGTCTGGTGGTGGTTAGGTGAATCTAGGAAGCGAGTAGAGGAATGGAGGGGCTTACCGGGTTCGCGGGGCCGCGGTGATGCTCAAGGTGGCCGCAGGATGGACAAGGGCGCACAGAGCTGGCTCGAATCTCTCGCCGGAGTTCACGGGACCGTCGGGTGCGCTCAGATGTTGTTGAAGACGAGGCTTCAGAGCATGCCAGAGAAAAAGGGGATCATGGTTAGATGCGTGGGAGAGTGGTGAGTACACGCGTGTGAAGGAGGAGGGGCGGTCAGACGCTACCTGGGAAACTCGCCAGAGTTCAAGCCGAAGACGGTGGCGAGCGGCGTTGAGGTTGCCGATGCTAGGGAGCTTGCGCGGCTGAGCTGGGAGTACTGGGAGATGCGCCAGAGATTGGGAATCACACTCGCGTGAACTAGGAGGCGAGAGAGCGTCAGACGGCACCGGAATTGGCCGGACAGCTCGTTAGAGCAGAGAGCGTTGTCGCAAGCAATACGGGCAGCCTAGGGGCAGTGGGGAGGTGATGTCTAGGGGGAATGAAAGAGGAGGAGCAGGCATTTAAGTATGCGAGGTCAGGGGGATTAATGGAGGCAGTAACGCGTATTGACGCCGTCTTCAACGGCCAGAAACGGCGAGGAGGGGTTGGGGGCGTGGTCACCGCGGGGAGGACGAAGCTGACGGGGCAGTGGGTCCTGGTGTCAGCGAGAGAGGGAGAGGGGAGATGGGGGCCAGCGGTCAGCGACTGTGCGTGTGAGAAACTGGGTGACAAACGTTTCGCCAGAGGGGTGAGTAGGTGGGCTACGAGTGGGCTGAACTGGCTTAGTGGGCCAGGTCTGGTTGGGCTGCTCTGTTTTTTTTCTTCTCCTGTTTGTCTTTCTTTTTCCAATTCTTTTATTCTGTTTTGATTTTATTTAATCAATCCAAACATTCATTTGATTTCAAACTTCAACCAATCTTTGTGTGTATTCAAATTCTGTTTATTAACAAATTCTGAAGTCAATCTAGAATAATAATTTTATTCTTTTTAGGGTCTTTTAATTATTTAAAACAAAGCCCTTGCTTTAAATTCAATTAATAACAAATATATTTTTAACTCTTATTTAATTTCAATTTTTCGCAAAACCTTTTCAGTAGGTTTTATTTATTTGTTAGGGTGTCAAAATAATTCACCTTTAATTATTTGGAAAATAATTAATATGATTTATAAATCATTTAAAATTGGGTATTTGTCTTTATTCCAATGAAATTAAATATAGTTTTAATTCCATAAATTTTATTTGGAAGATTTCTTTGATCTTATTTCAGTTAATTAAACAACTTTTATTCCACTTGGGTAAATTCCAAATATTATTTTCCCATGATTTAATTAATCATTTCTAATAGGGATCTTGTCTTTATTCAAATGGAAATGGAATTTGGTTAATGCCATTTTATTTAATTTGAAAATTATTTATACATTATTTTATTTGGATTTGGATTATATTTATTCCATTTACTTATGGATTAGGTCAAGATTTATTTTGGCCTTTAAATATTCCTCATTTAATATTTCTTTCTTTATCTTATAAAATCCATATCCAAACTTGGTTATTCCAATTGGTAAAATCTTATTTAATATTTGTTTATCCTTTTAAATCTCTTTAGGTTTATGTCACATCCCAAGATTTCCCAAATCTTGTAATGTGAAAATAAATGAATAAAATAAAACTTTGTTTGATTTTCAGAGCCAGAAGAAGCTTTTGAATTCAATTGGAACTTCAAACCCATTTGAATTAAATAAAAACTAAAGGGATTTAAAAAGATAAACATTTAATAAAAGGAAAAATAAAAACATTTGGAAATACTATTTTGAAACAATTGAATGAAAAGATTTGTTTTCAAATGAAATAGAAGTTTATAAATAAAGAATATTTTATAAATCCAAATTAAACCTTGGCCAAGCTTTGGATTTAAAACATTTTGTTTTGAATTAAAATAGCAAAAGTTGATTTAAATAAATTAATAAGGATTTAATACCCAACTTTATTTAATAAAAGGTTTTACCAATTTAAATTGAAACATCAAAACTTATTAAGTTATTTAAAATAAGTTTTCTCAATTGTTTGAAATTCACAAATAAAATCTACTAAAATGTTTTGACTTTATTTTGGATTCAAAATAAATATCCCAATAAAATAAAACCTATTTGAAATAATAATGAAAGACTATTATATTTAATTAATAATGGACCCTAAAATAAGATGTTATTTTATTTTAAAACTAATCTCCAAGTATTCTATATTTCCCAAATAAAACCCACTGATTTGGTTTTGAAAATATTTAGGTTTCAAATAAAGATTTTATTAATAAAATCAAATCCTATTTGATTAATAAACCTTGGCCCATTTTTATTTAACTAATATTGGACCCTAAAGTAAAATAATAGTTTGTTTTAAACAAGTATCCAAGTATTATTTACTTCCAAATGATACCTACTGGTTTGATTTTGAAAACATTTGGATTTCAAATAAAGATTTTATTAATAAACTACAAAAACTCCATTTAATTAATAAACCATGGTCCATTTTATTTAATTAATAAATGGAATCTAAAAGGATTTAAAAATATTATTTTATTTTGGACTTTAGTTTATGATGATAAACAGAACCAAAAATTTGATACAAGTGAGGTGATTGTTTGAATTATTTGAATGTTTGTCTTGTGGTTTGAATTATGAATTGAATTTCAAATCAGTAATAGAAATAGAAAAGGCAAAAGTTCTGTACAAAAAAAAAAGAAGAAAAGAGAAACAACAGCCCACCAATCTGGCCCAACTAACCCAGCAACAGCCCAGTCCAGCCCACCTGTTCCCACTCCCCCGAAGCGTTTTCTTTACCGCAGAAGCAACCCGCACAGTCACTGAACACTGGACCCCATTTCCTCTCCTTTTCCCACTGACAAGACGACGCCACTCCCCTGTTCTTCTTCCCCACCCGCAGCGACCCGTTCCTCCTCGTTCTGCCGTTGATTCTCTGGCTTAATTCGACTTAACGCCGCGTTTATACCTCGCCTTGACCACGCACCTTAAATCGCTCACCCCTCCTCTCCGTTTTCCCCCTGTCACCCCGCAGAATCACGCCCCCAGGCCGTCTCAATTCCTCCCCGAGCCCCTCTGTTCCGACGACCTTCCTCGTCAAATTCCGGCGAAGTAACGCCGCCCCTTGCCCCCTGTGCAACCTTGCAGCTTCCCCACTCCCAGACGCACCTCCCAGCACTTTTAGTTCGACCGCGGGCGCACCGGAACTTCGGCAATGACGAGCTTCTGAACGCCGCCACGACTAGTTCTTCTTCGGCGACGTCCCCAGGTAGTACCTGACCTTCCCTCCTTTCCCCGTCGACATGATGATGATCTCCAGGCGCAAGCGAACCTAACCGCATCCTCCGTTTATCCTAGGACGCCTCCTATCCTCGCCTTCGACGATCGCCTGAACCGCCCGAGGCGCAACTCCACTCCGGCGAGCAATCAAGGACAGCCCCGAGCGCCCCTTCGACGGAGACGACCACGTTGAGCACCAGTATTCCACGGCGATCACTGTGAGCATCTCCCCACCCTCCTTTGCTTCCTGTATCGCCGGCGCCGTCATCGACTGGCCGCTCCGCCGCCAACCACCGCCGCCAGCGCCGCCACTTCGTGGTTGATTGATCAGGACCGTTCGATTTAGATCAGACGCGTAGAAACAGATGACTTAAACGAAGGGGTAAGATAGATCCCGAGCCGCTCGATCTAATTTAAATCCAACGCTCCCCAGCGACTGATCCGTGCGAACCGGTACTGGCGAATAGGAGCAAGCCACGTGGCCAGGTTCTGATTAAAACAGATTTTGAAATCAGATTGAAATGCCGTTTTGAAAACCCTATAACTTTCAAACCACACGTCCAAATTTTGCAAACTTTATATCAATGAATTCAGGAGAACAAGCCCTAGCCAACCATGGCCTTAGTTTGACAAATAGTATCTGTTAGCTTGTTTGAATTTGCAGAAACATTTGTGTACTTGTTTAGATTAGAAAAATTGTTTAAAAATGATTTTTGGATTAAAACCTTTGCAAAATGGTTTGTTGTGATCTTACTGACCCTAGGAACCAACCCTTGGTGTTAGAAATGATTTTTGAAAGATTTAGGTTGGATTACTTGACTTAGCCATTTTCTAGCCAAATAAAAAGAATGGTTTTTATTATAAAAATATTTATGGAAAAGAAACTTTGAGAAGATAGTATGGACCAAACCTACTGACTCAAAAACACCAAACTTTGCAATAGCAACTCATTTGGTGAACAACTTAAGAGTTTTGCCTTAATAAAAACATTTTTCACCACATGAAATGATAAATGGATTTAAAATAGTTTTTGGACAAAACCCTCTTGCTAATGACTTTGCCACTTTGGTAAATGACCAATTTGGATCTTACAAAAGTTTAGAAACCCCATAGATACCCCTTTGCAAAAATAAAACTATCTTGTGCATGCTCCCATGCATGACTTAGATTCCATTACTTTGTGTGTGTGAAGAATTGTTTGTTTGACTTTGGTTTGGAATGTGAATTGAATTTGTGTTTGCTTGATTGATTTGTAGTGAAGTGTGAGGCTAGAAAGATCAAGAAGTGAACCACCATTCCCTACCAAAAAGGCAAGTGATGCTTCATACTTTTGTCCTATTACTTTCACTATGCATTAGTGATTCTGCTAAGTAAAACTTGCATGGATTTTGTTAAGTATAGATCATGCTATAGGAAAACCTAATAGATGAATCCTTAGGAGGATTTTCCTAAGTTAGAGATTCCTACTACTACCAAGCTTAGCCTAGCTAATAGAAAACATGGGTGGAATATATATTCACACTATGGAAAAATATTCTAAGTCTGAGGACTTATGTTTTTGTTTAATAAAACAACTAAGTTAATGAATCCCCTGGGTGGAATGGGCTTGCTTGGTGGAGAATGGTTGAGTGGTTCACAATGCCATGGGCTTGGATTGTGTATCTCACTTGTGGAATTCCACCCAGGAAACAAAGGGATTTGAGATGTCAAATGTTGAGAAGCTTCAAGTGCAACCACTTGGCAATATGGGCTCTGCCATGATCATATAGGTTGCAAGAACTTAGCCATATGGACAGTTGGTGGTAGTGTTTGATAGGTTGGAACGCGTCCATTTTGGTCTAAGGGAAAGCTTCTGAAAGATCTTGTCTTGGGAAACCAAGTCTTGTGGGGAAAGTGCACCACCTCTACAGAGTATAAAATCTAAGTACTTAGCCATGTCCCTGGTAAAGGACAATTTGAGCATCAAGACATGGAAGCAATCAAGAATCTCATCATTCAAATGTCTAAAGTTAAAAGTTGTGGTTTGAACAAGGGTTGTTTGAATTCTTCAATCATTGATGGAGAGATGGCTTGGTACAAGGATCTTGAAATCTTTGATTGAGAAAAATATTTTTGACAAGCAAAAACTTAGTATTTTCAAAAATGATAAGAAAAATCTATTTTGAGCAATGCAAGCCTCAACTCCACTTAGCCAAATGCATATAGATGATAGACTCCACTATACTACCATAGTATCACTTGCCAATACAATTCAAATGTATTGACCCTTGTGGCTGTAACTTGTATGTTGCAGGTTTGATTGTTTTTAGTGAAGATTGATTGATTAGGATTACAAAGTCTACAACCAACATCTGCCTGTGGCACTTTCAAGATGAAGGACCCATGATTATTGTTATTCCGCTGCAATGTAATGTAATAGCCAAATGAGCTATGTTTGATGTAATAAAATTATGTTATTCCTGGTTATAAATTTATGTTATGACCTTTGTATCTTGATATTACATCTTAACTGTGGATGCTAGCTATTGATCCAGGGACTAGCATTGTAAACACAGGAGGCTCTATCTTATCCAAGATTGGGACCTCTACAGATGGTATCAGAGCATTGTGTTGCCTGTAGGATTTGTAAACCCTAGGATTGGACAAAAACCCTTAGAAAATAGGAATTATCTTATTCCAAAAACTTATTTGCAAAAACACTTGTAAACTCTTTCCTCGACCATTTTGGTTTCAACTCTACATCTCTTCTACTTCAACTTGATGGAAAAACCTAACCATGGCCAAAGACTACACCATGTGCAAAGGACTACTTCAACTCTAATGACTTCAACATCTTCAGCATATTCACCAAGGACTTCCAACTTGGAAACTACTAAGGACTACAAGTGAAACAAGGAACTCTTACTCAAGATTTAGAGACTAAGGGAATGCAAAATAGGAAGGAGCCATCAACAACTTTGAAGTATTGTGACCAAGAGTTTTTCTCAAAGAAACCATGATCTCATACAAGAAGAATCAAGAAGGAAGGAAAGATCACAAGTAAACCATATAGATGGACCACCATATTTTAGCTAAGACAAAACCACCAACTTATGTGGTGTAACAAAAATATTTTGTTGCCTAAGTATGTGCTTGAACCTTGTTTGAGTGAAATGTTTGTTTGAGATTGCATGCACATTGTTTGTGTGAATTGTGATGTGTGTGATTAGAAATAATTCCTTAGAAATATTTTGCCTATTCTAATCCCAATCCAACCCAAACAGATGACTACTCCAAGAGACACCAACACCAACCAATAAAGACAACATGAGAGAACTTATAGCAACCCAAAACCAGTTGAGCCAAGAGACAACTCAGCTTTTAGCCAACAACAATGGACTAGACCCATCCATACAAAGGATTTTGAAACTTCAATCCCAATTGTTGCAAGGATTAGTTACTCAAATGATCAACATGAGAGAAAACTTTTTCCAAGGAGCTAATGACAACAAGGATGACAAAGATGTTATTCTAGAAGGAATCCAAGCCAGCAATAGTTTTAGAGACAAGGATCATGCATCCAAGGAACATGAAGATCAATGCCTCAAGAAGAGAGAAAGATCTCCCACTCATGAAGAACATGAACTAGAAGAACCCCTAGCTTTGGAGAGACCCAAAAAGAAGAAGAAAGACATAAGCCAGTTGCAATGTTACAATTGCAAAGAGATGGGACACTATGCCAGTGAATGCCCAGAAAAGAAGAAGAGACAAGAAGTCACACAAAATCTAGTGAAACCCAAGATAAGGAGGGATTTTAGCCAAGTGATGTGCAAACACTGCAAAGAGTTAGGACATTATGAAAACTACTGTCCAGAAAAGATGAAGCATAAGATAAACCAACCTATGAGGGATCTCAACCTTGTCACATGTTTCAAATGCAAGGAACTAGGCCACTATGCAAACAATTGTCCAGAAAGGATGGATAACAAGTTAAACAAGTCAATGGAGAAACTCAACCTTGGCCATGAATCAAGTGTGGAAACAAAGCAAAAGTTTGCTTAGAGAAGTTTTCCAGGACCCAAGAAGGCCAATATGTAATTTTTGTTTGAAAATTTTTAAGGGTGGTAGTACCCTAGTTGTTTTGAACTTGCTTGTAACCCTAGCCTCCCCAAATCTCGGAACGAGATTTATTTTAAGGGTGGTAGCCTGTCACATCCCAAGATTTCCCAAATCTTGTAATGTGAAAATAAATGAATAAAATAAAACTTTGTTTGATTTTCAGAGCCAGAAGAAGCTTTTGAATTCAATTGGAACTTCAAACCCATTTGAATTAAATAAAAACTAAAGGGATTTAAAAAGATAAACATTTAATAAAAGGAAAAATAAAAACATTTGGAAATACTATTTTGAAACAATTGAATGAAAAGATTTGTTTTCAAATGAAATAGAAGTTTATAAATAAAGAATATTTTATAAATCCAAATTAAACCTTGGCCAAGCTTTGGATTTAAAACATTTTGTTTTGAATTAAAATAGCAAAAGTTGATTTAAATAAATTAATAAGGATTTAATACCCAACTTTATTTAATAAAAGGTTTTACCAATTTAAATTGAAACATCAAAACTTATTAAGTTATTTAAAATAAGTTTTCTCAATTGTTTGAAATTCACAAATAAAATCTACTAAAATGTTTTGACTTTATTTTGGATTCAAAATAAATATCCCAATAAAATAAAACCTATTTGAAATAATAATGAAAGACTATTATATTTAATTAATAATGGACCCTAAAATAAGATGTTATTTTATTTTAAAACTAATCTCCAAGTATTCTATATTTCCCAAATAAAACCCACTGATTTGGTTTTGAAAATATTTAGGTTTCAAATAAAGATTTTATTAATAAAATCAAATCCTATTTGATTAATAAACCTTGGCCCATTTTTATTTAACTAATATTGGACCCTAAAGTAAAATAATAGTTTGTTTTAAACAAGTATCCAAGTATTATTTACTTCCAAATGATACCTACTGGTTTGATTTTGAAAACATTTGGATTTCAAATAAAGATTTTATTAATAAACTACAAAAACTCCATTTAATTAATAAACCATGGTCCATTTTATTTAATTAATAAATGGAATCTAAAAGGATTTAAAAATATTATTTTATTTTGGACTTTAGTTTATGATGATAAACAGAACCAAAAATTTGATACAAGTGAGGTGATTGTTTGAATTATTTGAATGTTTGTCTTGTGGTTTGAATTATGAATTGAATTTCAAATCAGTAATAGAAATAGAAAAGGCAAAAGTTCTGTACAAAAAAAAAAGAAGAAAAGAGAAACAACAGCCCACCAATCTGGCCCAACTAACCCAGCAACAGCCCAGTCCAGCCCACCTGTTCCCACTCCCCCGAAGCGTTTTCTTTACCGCAGAAGCAACCCGCACAGTCACTGAACACTGGACCCCATTTCCTCTCCTTTTCCCACTGACAAGACGACGCCACTCCCCTGTTCTTCTTCCCCACCCGCAGCGACCCGTTCCTCCTCGTTCTGCCGTTGATTCTCTGGCTTAATTCGACTTAACGCCGCGTTTATACCTCGCCTTGACCACGCACCTTAAATCGCTCACCCCTCCTCTCCGTTTTCCCCCTGTCACCCCGCAGAATCACGCCCCCAGGCCGTCTCAATTCCTCCCCGAGCCCCTCTGTTCCGACGACCTTCCTCGTCAAATTCCGGCGAAGTAACGCCGCCCCTTGCCCCCTGTGCAACCTTGCAGCTTCCCCACTCCCAGACGCACCTCCCAGCACTTTTAGTTCGACCGCGGGCGCACCGGAACTTCGGCAATGACGAGCTTCTGAACGCCGCCACGACTAGTTCTTCTTCGGCGACGTCCCCAGGTAGTACCTGACCTTCCCTCCTTTCCCCGTCGACACGATGATGATCTCTAGGCGCAAGCGAACCTAACCGCATCCTCCGTTTATCCTAGGACGCCTCCTATCCTCGCCTTCGACGATCGCCTGAACCGCCCGAGGCGCAACTCCACTCCGGCGAGCAATCAAGGACAGCCCCGAGCGCCCCTTCGACGGAGACGACCACGTTGAGCACCAGTATTCCACGGCGATCACTGTGAGCATCTCCCCACCCTCCTTTGCTTCCTGTATCGCCGGCGCCGTCATCGACTGGCCGCTCCGCCGCCAACCACCGCCGCCAGCGCCGCCACTTCGTGGTTGATTGATCAGGACCGTTCGATTTAGATCAGACGCGTAGAAACAGATGACTTAAACGAAGGGGTAAGATAGATCCCGAGCCGCTCGATCTAATTTAAATCCAACGCTCCCCAGCGACTGATCCGTGCGAACCGGTACTGGCGAATAGGAGCAAGCCACGTGGCCAGGTTCTGATTAAAAACAGATTTTGAAATCAGATTGAAATGCCATTTTGAAAACCCTATAACTTTCAAACCACACGTCCAAATTTTGCAAACTTTATATCAATGAATTCAGGAGAACAAGCCCTAGCCAACCATGGCCTTAGTTTGACAAATAGTATCTGTTAGCTTGTTTGAATTTGCAGAAACATTTGTGTACTTGTTTAGATTAGAAAAATTGTTTAAAAATGATTTTTGGATTAAAACCTTTGCAAAATGGTTTGTTGTGATCTTACTGACCCTAGGAACCAACCCTTGGTGTTAGAAATGATTTTTGAAAGATTTAGGTTGGATTACTTGACTTAGCCATTTTCTAGCCAAATAAAAAGAATGGTTTTTATTATAAAAATATTTATGGAAAAGAAACTTTGAGAAGATAGTTTGGACCAAACCTACTGACTCAAAAACACCAAACTTTTCAATAGCAACTCATTTGGTGAACAACTTAAGAGTTTTGCCTTAATAAAAACATTTTTCACCACATGAAATGATAAATGGATTTAAAATAGTTTTTGGACAAAACCCTCTTGCTAATGACTTTGCCACTTTGGTAAATGACCAATTTGGATCTTACAAAAGTTTAGAAACCCCATAGAGACCCCTTTGCAAAAATAAAACTATCTTGTGCATGCTCCCATGCATGACTTAGATTCCATTACTTTGTGTGTGTGAAGAATTGTTTGTTTGACTTTGGTTTGGAATGTGAATTGAATTTGTGTTTGCTTGATTGATTTGTAGTGAAGTGTGAGGCTAGAAAGATCAAGAAGTGAACCACCATTCCCTACCAAAAAGGCAAGTGATTCTTCATACTTTTGTCCTATTACTTTCACTATGCATTAGTGATTCTGCTAAGTAAAACTTGCATGGATTTTGTTAAGTATAGATCATGCTATAGGAAAACCTAATAGATGAATCCTTAGTAGGATTTTCCTAAGTTAGAGATTCCTACTACTACCAAGCTTATCCTAGCTAATAGAAAACATGGGTGGAATATATATTCACACTATGGAAAAATATTCTAAGTCTGAGGACTTATGTTTTTGTTTAATAAAACAACTAAGTTAATGAATCCCCTGGGTGGAATGGGCTTGCTTGGTGGAGAATGGTTGAGTGGTTCACAATGCCATGGGATTGGATTGTGTATCTCACTTGTGGAATGCCACCCAGGAAACAAAGGGATTTGAGATGTCAAATGTTGAGAAGCTTCAAGTGCAACCACTTGGCAATATGGGCTCTGCCATGATCATATAGGTTGCAAGAACTTAGCCATATGGACAGTTGGTGGTAGTGTTTGATAGGTTGGAACGCGTCCATTTTGGTCTAAGGGAAAGCTTCTGAAATATCTTGTCTTGGGAAACCAAGTCTTGTGGGGAAAGTGCACCACCTCTGCAGAGTATAAAATCTAAGTACTTAGCCATGTCCCTGGTAAAGGACAATTTGAGCATCAAGACATGGAAGCAATCAAGAATCTCATCATTCAAATTTCTAAAGTTAAAAGTTGTGGTTTGAACAAGGGTTGTTTGAATTCTTCAATCATTGATGGAGAGATGGCTTGGTACAAGGATCTTGAAATCTTTGATTGAGAAAAATGTTTTTGACAAGCAAAAACTTAGTATTTTCAAAAATGATAAGAAAAATCTATTTTGAGCAATGCAAGCCTCAACTCCACTTAGCCAAATGCATATAGATGATAGACTCCACTATACTACCATAGTATCACTTGCCAATACAATTCAAATGTATTGACCCTTGTGGCTGTAACTTGTATGTTGCAGGTTTGATTGTTTTTAGTGAAGATTGATTGATTAGGATTACAAAGTCTACAACCAACATCTGCCTGTGGCACTTTGAAGATGAAGGACCCATGATTATTGTTATTCCGCTGCAATGTAATGTAATAGCCAAATGAGCTATGTTTGATGTAATAAAATTATGTTATTCCCGGTTATAAATTTATGTTATGACCTTTGTATCTTGATATTACATCTTAACTGTGGATGCTAGCTATTGATCCAGGGACTAGCATTGTAAACATAGGAGGCTCTATCTTATCCAAGATTGGGACCTCTACAGTTTATTTGCTCACCATTTGGTATGGATTTTAGATAAGTGCTTTATTAGCTTTGGAAATTACTTTTCCTTATCTTATTAAATTCATAAGATTTTATCTATGGCTCCAAATGAAGCGAAACCAATTTATATGATCTTATAATATTTCTATTTGTCATTCTTGATCATTTATAAATATTTGTTGACAAATTTTATATGGATCCAATCCATGATCTTGGAGATAACTTGGAAATGATTTTATTCCATTTGGGTTTTAGGGTTTTGGTTTATTCTCCAAGTGTTTAAATTTCCAGATGCATTTATGAAGATTGCATTCCACTTGATTTGAATTTAGTTAGATTCAAACATTAACCAAAGTTTGTTCAAGATGGAATTTTAAGTTTCCATTTAGAAACAAAAAGTTTCTTTTCACCCTAAATTTCAACAATTATTTATTTTGTTTATTTATTTTTCACATTACAAAATTTTGAAAATTTTGGGATATGACAAGAAGTCATGTTGTTAGTAGTGAATTTGTGATGAGTTATTATTCAATTATTTAGTATTTAAGTTGTGGTGTTATTCTTCTAGTGGTGTCATGTGAACGTCGACTACATGATACTTCACCATTTATGGGCCTAGGGGAATGCATTGTGTATTTGGCTACTAATTGTGGGGTTGTCAGAGTGACAGAAACCTGAACCCCCATTAGCACACCTTTGCACAAGGGAGTGTAGGATCTCAGAGTTTAAGGCTGTGGTTAGATTTATATCTTAATTACTTTCTTGTAGTTATGGATGTTTGTAGGGGGTTTAATCACAAGTATGTATTAGTCCTAGGAAGGGCAGTATGTTAGCACAAGTTTACCCACACAACACTTACAAACACCAAAGAAGAGTACTCAGCTATTTGCAGTGAAAGCACTTGACAGAATTCCCATGTGTCCTCAAGAACGTTTGGTCCTTATAAGTATTTCCACCGGCTTGTCCTTTGCTAATAAAGGATTGGGCCACTTCCTCCGTTTGTTCATTACTTCTATTACTCGCTCTTTGTTTTGTTGCTTTGTCAGAAAACCACTAAAAATCCGTTTGCTAAGTATTCACAGGGATTTCCTGCTCCATACTACTGTTCAGCACCTTTTGATCCTCGTTGGGATCGACACTCCTATTTATCGAAAGTACTACGATACACACCCTATACTTGTGGGTCATCAAGACTATTTTCTGGTGCCGTTGCCGGGGAGTGAAGCGATATTGAAGAGTGGAACTGGTAAAGGGAACTTTCACTATGATTATTGCTTTTGTTACTGCTTGTTACTTTGTTTCCAATATGAATAACCCACTTGGTTTTTTGTTTGGGAAAACTACTACCACTTCTATGGTAGTAGATGAACCACCACTTGTTGAGATAGATCCTTTTAAGATACCTGCGAGTATTGTTAATCGTGTCATGGATAATTATTATTTTGGGAATGGAACCATCCATCTTGGTGATCACTTGCTTTATATCCATGAATTATGCGAGTTGTTTAAGTGTGTAGGTATCACAACTGAACAGGTGAAGAAGAAGTTACTCTCCATGTCCTTGAAAGGGAGAGCTAAGGTATGGTATAAGCTGCTTAAGAATGGACAATCCATGGAATGGGAGGAGATGGCATCTCTCTTTTACTCTAAATTTTATCCTCCCAGTGAAATCCAAAAGGATAGAAGTCTTATATATATAACTTTTGGCCTCTTGATGGAGATCGTACAACTCAAGCTTGGGGGAGATTGAAGTTACTAATGCTTAAATGTCCTATTCATGAACTCCCTAACAATATTATTCTCAATAACTTTTATGCTAGGCTTTCTCTTCATGATAAAGGTTTATTAGATGCTTCTTGTGCTGGATCATTCACAAGTATGAAAGAAGAAGCTAAATGGGATCTTTTAGACTGTATTCAAGATAATACCGAGGCTTGCGAGAATGACAAAGGAAGAAAGTCAGGTATAAACTATGATTATGAGTTCATTAAATCTTTTATGGGAACTAATAACTTCTGTGATATTAGCAATAAGTTTGGCCTTGATCCTCAAGTTCTTGCGGAATGTTTTAATGCTTTTTCCTCTTATATTGAGATTCCCAAGAAAGAGTGGGACAAGTACAATGCTCTTTATAAAGACATTGTTACCCACGTTCCTGCCAGTGTAGAGGTTTGTATTATTGATCCTATTTTGCCTGAACCTTATGTTGAGAAGATCCCTTTTCCTTCCAAGGTAAGGGATCACTCTATTTTGGCTAATGTGGTTAGTAAAAGCGCAAAGAAAATCTTAGGTTCCGATGAGCTTATTCACATCGAGCCTGTAGTAGCTATTGTGAAAGATCTTGTCACTAGAAATATAGAGGATGAGTATATTGTCTTCTGTGAAGACACTTCTAATATTATCTCTCATCCTAGTAAGGCTAGAAAATATAGTGTTCCTGTGCTCTCTGTTAAAATTGGTGATCATTGCTACCATGGTTTATGTGATATTGGTGCTAGTTCTAGTGCTATTACTTATGAGATTTACAGGGAAATTATGCATGAGATTGGTCCTTATGATCTTGAAGACATTGGTGTGGTTATTCACCTTGCCAATAGAGAGCAAGTTTGCCCCATTGGTATTGTAAGAGATGTTGAGGTCCTTTGTGGTAAGATTAAATATCCTGCTGATTTTCTAGTACTTGGTAAAGAGGCTAGTAAAACCTATCCTATCATCTTTGGTAGACCCTTCCTTAATACTTGTGGGGCGATCATAGATTGTAGGAAGGAAAAAGTTTTGACTAAGTTTGATGGAGAATCTTATGAGTTTAATTTTTCTAAATTTGCCAAAACCCCTTATGAAAATAAATTACCTGATGAGGATTTCAAGGTTGAACAACTATCTGCTATTTCCCTTGCTCCTAACAATGCTTTGCAGCAGTTCATGGAAGATCATGAAAGTGATGCCTTTATGAAGGAAAGAGATGAGATTGATGAGGTTTTCCTTCGTCAGCCTGAGTTACTTAAGCATAATTTACCTGTGAAAGATTTGGGTACCACACTACCACCCAACGGGGATCCTGTTTTCGAATTAAAACCTTTACCTGATGATCCTAAATATGTTTATCTTGATGATAAGAAGATATATCTTTTTATTATTAGTTCTAAACTTTCAGTGAAGGAATAAGAAAGGCTATTGGAGGTATTGAAGAAGCACCGAGGAGATATGCGTTATACTCTTGATGATTTAAAATAATTTCTCCCACTATATGTCAGCATGCTATTAATATTGAGCCTAATGCAAAACAAGTTGTTGAGCACCAGTGCCGTCTAAATCCTAAAATGAAGGAAGTGGTAAGAAATGAGGTATTAAAACTCCTTGATGATGGTATTATTTATCCTATTGCTAATAGTCAATGGGTTAGCCTTGTACATTGTGTTCCCAAGAAAGGGGGATTACTATTGTGCCTAATGAGGATAATGATCTTATACCCCAAAGAGTAGTGGTTGGGTATAGAATGTGCATTGATTTTAGAAAGATTAATAAAGTCACTAAGAAAGATCATTATCCTTTGCCCTTTATTGATCAAATGCTTGAGAGGCTGTCCAAAAAGACTCACTTTTGCTTTCTTGATGGTTATTCTGGGTTTTCTCAATTCGCTATGAAAGCACAAGACCAGGAGAAAACCACTTTCACTTGTCCTTATGGTACTTATTCTTATAGGCGTATGCCTTTTGGTTTATGTAATGTTCCTGCTACCTTTCAGATATGTATGTCTGCTATCTTTCATGGTTATTGTGAAGAAATTGTGGAGGTTTTTATGGACGATTTTTTCCATTTATGGAACTTCTTTTGATAACTGTTTGCACAACCTTGATAAAGTTTTGCAGATATGTGAAGAAACCAACCTTGTTCTTAACTGGGAGAAATGTCATTTCATGGTTAATGAAGGAATTGTTCTTGGACATAAGATCTCTGAAAGAGGTATTGAAGTTGACAGAGCTAAAATTGAAGCAATTGAGAAGATTCCTTGTCCTAGGGATATCAAAGGTATTCGTAGTATCCTTAGTCATGTTGTTTTCTATAGGAGAGTTATTAAAGATTTCTCAAAAATTTCAAAGCCCCTTACTAATCTTCTTCAAAAAGATGTACCTTTTGTTTTTTATGATGATTGTAAGGAAGCTTTTGAAACTTTGAAGAAAGCTTTAATGACTGCTCCTATAGTGCAACCACCTGATTGGAGTTTACCTTTTGAAATCATGTGTGATGCTAGTGACTTTGCTGTGGGTGTAGTCCTTGGACAACGTGTTGACAAGAAGCTGAATGTTATTCATTATGCTAGCAAGACTCTAGATGCTACTCAAAAGAATTATGCTACTACTGAAAAAGAGTTCTTAGCTGTAATCTTTGCTTGTGATAAGTTTAGACCTTATATTGTTGATTCTAAGGTTACTATTCATACTGACCATGCAGCTATTAAGTACCTTATGACAAAGAAGGACGCTAAGCCTAGGCTTATAAGGTGGGTGTTGCTTTTGAAAGAGTTTGATATGCATATTGTGGATAGGAAAGGTGCTGATAATCCTGTTGCTGATAATTTATCCCGTTTGGAAAACATTTCTTTTGACCCTTTGCTTGTTAATGATAATTTTCCAAATGAGCAGTTAGCTCCAATAAGGGTAAGTCCACATGAGAATCCTTGGTATGCTGATTATGCTAACTTTATTGTTTCCAAGTATTTGCCTCCAACCTTTACAGCCCAACAAACAAGGAAATTCTTTTATGATCTAAGGCATTACTTTTGGGATGACCCACACCTATATAAGGAAGGAGTAGATGGCATTATGAGAAGATGTGTTCCAGAATTTAAACAACAAGAGATATTGAGAAAATGTCATAGCAGTGCTTATGGAGGACATCATGCTGGGGATAGGACTACCCAGAAGGTTTTACAATCTGGATTTTATTGGCCTACTCTTTTTAAAGATGCAAGGAAATTTATCTTATCCTGTGATGAATGCCAACGAGTACGTAACATCTCTAGACGCAATGAAATGCCTATGAATTATTCTCTTGTTATTGAACCTTTTGATTGTTGGGGATTTGACTTTATGGGGCCTTTTCCTCCTTCAAAAGGGTATACTCATATTCTTGTTTTTGTTGACTATGTTACAAAGTGGGTAGAAGCCATGCCTACGAGCAGTGCTGATGGTAACACCTCTTTGAAAATGCTCAAAGATGTCATTTTTCCTAGGTTCGGTGTACCTAGATATCTCATGACTGATGGAGGCTCCCATTTTGTTCATGGGGGTTTTAGAAAAACTCTTGCTAAGTATGATGTAAACCACAGAATAGCTTCAGCCTATCACCCCCAAACTAGTGGGCAAGTAGAACTCTCCAATAGGGAAATTAAATCTATCTTGCAGAAGACTGTCAATAGGGCTAGAAAAAATGCGCTAAAAAGTTGAATGATGCTTTGTGGTCTTATAGAACTGCTTATAAAAATCCTATGGGGATGTCTCCTTACAAAATGGTCTATGGGAAAGCTTGTCACTTGCCTTTAGAATTAGAACACAAAGCTTATTGGGCAGTGAAAGAGTTGAATAGAGATTTTAGACTTAGTGGTGAGAAGAGACTACTCGATTTAAGTAATCTAGATGAGTAGAGAGGGGAATCTTACGAAACTACTAGGCTTTTTAAGTAAAAAGTAAAAAGATGGCATGATAGGAGAATTCTCAAAAGGGAGTTCCATGTTGGTGAGAAAGTTCTTTTGTATAGGTCTCGTCTCAGATTTTTTGCAGGGAAACTACTCTCCAAATGGGAAGGACCTTCTGTTATCAAGGAAGTGTACCATTCAGGTGACATCAAAATCTCTTCTCTGAAGGATGACACAACACATATGGTCAATGGTCAAAGACTAAAACATTATATTTCTGGAGATTCTTACAATGAGGAAGTGGATGTCATTAAAATGGTGACTCCAGAAGAATTTGTCAAGAACCGAACACCAGAAACTGCAGAGTTCATCTTTGAATAGGTAAAAGTGGTGAAAATAGAAGGTTCGTTGTGACACCCCCGGGATTAAGGTTAGACAAATCCCAGACCTTCGTCTGAACATAAGCCTAACCTAATCTCGAAAGCGTACAGAGAAAGAATTGATAACACAATAGTGACCCTACGACACAAAATTTATTACAGCAAGCTCATAACTGAGCGAAGAACCAAAATAGTACAAGCAGAGGTCACTGACCACAACCATCAAACAACAGAAGGAAAATTATTCTATTCATTATAGCAAACTTAACAAATGGTCTAAGAGGCCTGAAGCATAATGATGACGTCCAATCCATAGATCCCAGACTACCGGCTGGGAACCCCAAACTACTCGTCGATGTTGATGCCGTGAGGAATTCATCTTCTATGGTAACACTTACTCTGCTGCAAAAGATTCAACGAAGCAAGGGGTGAGTACAGGTTGTACTCCGCAAGAATTATGGCTGGTGGAGTTGTTTTGCATAAAGCCATCTTTGTTTTATAAAACAAGAGGGAGAAGAATCTCGACTAATCAGAATATTTTAAAAGGGGATAAGAGAGCAGTAACACTAGCTTTGATCATCTTTTGATATCCACCGAATCATCATCAGCTGAACCTATCTAGTATCACCCCCTCGTACCCATGAGGAAGCATCCTTAAGCACTCATTACTTAACTTGCCAAGTTTTACGATTAGGTTCAAGTTCTGTATGATCTTTGAATCTGGTCTCCAAGTTCGTCCATAACCGTGGACACGGCTTTTCAAAAAGATTTAACCCTGTAGGGATGTACAACTTTACCCACACGCGCCAACCGATTCTTAATGCCAGTACATTATCCCTCTTCTTTGGAAGGCCGGCGAAGCATGGTTGACCACGACCTTTACCTTGCTTTCACCGAGACCATGAGTCACGCACTAGGGAGATGCCGCCATAACAGGTCGAGTCCTGAAGTCGGTCCCTAATGATGTGAACAGGGTTTGAGATTACGGATGCCGGGCATCTCCCATTCCCTGCCACGCTTACCTACCTGTATGAATGCACCTCCTTCACCTCCATTCAAGAACGTCCAAGATGCGTATGTTGAATGGAAAGCCCAAACTATGTGACTCATGGAATCTACTAGGCAAGTTAGTTGGTCGAGGGGGTTTCCAGGCCCCCGTGTGGCTGTACGCTCGTCTTGGACCATAGGCAAGAACATCGGGTCCTAAGGGTGGCAAGTATGGGACTGCAAAAACCACAACCCACGTGGCCTCCCATACAAGCCTTAGCATGTTTATTATCGACCTCTGATCATACCACGTCATTCTGTCAAACTAGGTTCATCCGCAGCTCTGATTCATCAACCGGATGGATCAATGGTAACAGCTAAGCATGGTTAAGCACAACAGATGTAATTGTTGGAATTATGCCCTAGAGGCAATAATAAAGATGTTATTATTATAATTCTTGTTCATGATAATGTTTATATTCCATGCTAGAATTGTATTAAGCGGAAACTTTAATACTTGTGTGGTTTGTGAACAACACCGTGTCCCTAGTATGCCTCTATGGACTAGCTCATTGATTAATGATGGTTAAGGTTTCCTAACCATGGACATGAGTTGTCAATTAATAATGAGATCATATCATTGGGAGAATGATATGGTGGACAGACCCAAACTAAGCGAAGCAATTAGATCGTGTCATCGTGTTCGTCTTTGCGAAGCTTTTCTTATGTCAAATATTGTATTCCTTAGACCATGAGATAATATAAATCCCTGGTACCGGAAGAAAGCTTTGAGGTCATCAAACGTCATCCTATGAGAGGGTGATCATAAAGGTGTCTCTCAGGTGATCGGAAAGTATATGTTGGGTTATATGTATCGAGATGGGATTTGTCCCTCCCAGGTCGGAGAGATATACTTCGGGCCCACTCGGTAATCAATATCAACACCGCTTGCAAGCATGTGGTTAAGGAGTTAATCACAAAGTGATATCGGATTACGGAACGAGTAAAGTACTTGCTGTGAACGAGATTGAACTAGGTATGACGGTACCGACGATCGAATCTCGGGCAAGTAAAATATCGCGAGACGAAGGGAATATATATATGGGATTGATTGAATCCTGGCATCGTGGTTCATCCGATATGATCATCGATGAATGTGTGGGAGTCAAAATGGGTGCCCAGACCCCGTTGTTGATTATTGATAGAAGATCATGTCTGCATATTCTCGAACCCGCAGGGTCACACACTTAACGTGTCTCGACGCTAGGATAGATTGGATAATTGGTTTATGAGTTTTTGTTCGGAGTCTCGGATGGGATCCGGGACATCACGAGAGGTTCCGGAGTGGTCCGGAGAATAAGATTCATATAAGGCAGTGCAGTTTTTGGAGTTCGGAATTATTCCGAATTAATCGGTATTGTACCGGAAGCTTCTAGAACCTTCCGGAAGGGGACCAACGTGGCCCCACCTTCCGAGAGGGGGCATGGGCCTATGAGGGAGTGCCCTGGCCGCATTGGTCCAGGGGAACAAGGCCCCATAGGGCCCAGCCGGCCAAGAGAGTTTTAAACTCGAGATAGACCTTCTAGAATGGGGGGTTTCCTTGCCCCCCACTCCTTATCCTTGGGGGCCGCCGGTTTGGGCTTGGGGGAGGGGCTAGGGCTGCGCCCCCCTCTATATAAAGAGGGGTGGGGGCGCACCAACCCCTTACACCTTCCCCTCCAACCCTATCCGCCCTGCTGCCTTCCTCTCTCCCTCCCGACTGTTTGTAGGCGAAGCCCTGCTGCATAAATTCTCCACCATATACACCACGCCGTCGTGTTGTAGATCCAATCCGTCTCTCCACCATACTTGCTGGTCCGAGGAAGGAGGAGAGGTGGAGGTGCTGCACGTGTGCATCTCACAGAGGCACCGCCACTTGTGGTGCTAGATCGGATCGGATCGCAAGGAGGAGAAGCGAGTACGAATACATCACCCACGTTCCGACGAACGTTCCGCTCTGCGAATATTCAAGGGTATGAAGATCTAATCCAATCTTTCTCGTTGTTTGCATCTCCTAGATTATATCTTGCCTTTCCCTCTGTTCGCATCCATAGAAAATTTTGATTTATTATGCCGCGAAACCCTACAGTGGTATCAGAGCTAGATCTATGCGTAGATGTGTTTCACGAGTAGAACGCAACATGGTTGTTGCGGGCGTTGATGTTTTCTGTTGCAAGCCTCTTGTTTGTGTTCTTCTTATGACGCGGGATAGTGAGATTGAAGCGGTCCAGGCCAACCTTACGCGACGTCGTTCGCGAGACCGGCTCCACACTTGACGTGTGGCTTGTTCCACACATGCGGCTGGTGGATGCCAGTTTCTCTCACTATAGTTGTCATGGGATTAACACCGTAGTTTGGCAACCATAATATCACCGTTCTGGCTTTCCGTAGGTAAGAATCGTTCTTAGCATCTACTCCCATAAGCCACGTAAAACATGCAACAACAAAGTAGAGGCGTCTAACTTGTTTTTGCAGGGAGTGTTTTCTGTGATATGGTATGGCCCAAGATGTGATGTGTATAATGTATGCGATGATCATGTTTTGTAATGTTTCACGACTTGCATGTCGATGACTACACAACAGGCAGGAGCCATATGGTTGTCTTTATAATTGTGTATGACATGTGTGTCAACTTCTTATACGCCATGTAATTTCACTTTATCGCTAAGTAGTTAGCAATAGTTGTAGATGCTATTCGTGGTGGAGGCAATCATGGTGGAGTGATGGAGATCATGCCGGAACGCAAAAGATGGAGATCATTGCGCGAAGATTGGCTATACCATGTCACATTAAAGTTATATGCATGTGATGTTTATCCTTTTATGTATCTTATCATGCTTAGATCGCGATGGTAGCATTATAAGATGATTCCTCACTTAAAGATCAAGATAAAAACTGTGTTCTCCCCGAGTATGCACCGTTGTGAAAGTTCGTCGTGTCCAAGCATCACGTGATGATCGGGTGCTATAGACTCTACGCTCACATATAACGGGTGCAAGCCAGTTTTGCACACGCAGAAATACTTGGGTCTAACTTGACGAGCCTAGCATGTACAGACATGGTCTCGGAACACATGAACCGAAAGGTTAAGCATGAGTCATATGAATGATATGATCGACACTTCGTTGTCCACCATTGAAGCCACATCTCTTATCGTGATGATCGGATTAGGTGTGGTGAATTTGGATCGTGTTCACTAAACAACTTGAGGGATGTTGAATTTAGTGGGAGTTCATCTAGTAATTTGATTAAGTTGAACTAGTTATCATGAACATATTCTAATTTGTACTTGCAAATACTATAGATCAAATGGCTAAGTCCAACTTCAACTTCAACATTTTTGCTGAGAAGGAAAAGCTTAGAAACAATGGGTCTAACTTCACCAATTGATTCCGCAATCTAAGAATCATTATCTCTGGCGGTCAAAAGGACTATGTCCTTGGGAAAGCGTTAGGTGACCCCCCTGCTGCAACTGCGCCGGCTGATGAGAAAGCTGTCTATCAGTCGCGCAAAGATGATTATGGTGTGATTAAGAGCACCATGTTGTTTGCTATGGAACCAGAACTTCAAAATCGTTTTGAAGACTATCCCGGGCCATTTGAGATTCTCGAAGAGCTGAAAACCATGTTTCAGACTCAGGCCCGTTCTGAGAGATATGAGATCTCTGAGAAGTTCTTTAACTGCAAGATGGAGGAAGGGAGTTCCGTTAGTGAGCACGCCATTAAGATGATGGGCTACACTCAACGCCTTGAGCAACTGGAATGCACGATTCCAGAAGAGCTCAAGATTGACAGGGTTCTGCAATCACTCCCTCCCAGCTACAAAAGTTTTGTAGTGACTCATAATCAGGTTGGTTCCACTGATACGATCACCGAGCTCTTCGCAAAGCTGAAGGCCGCGGAAGTGGACATCAAAAAGTATAATCATGTGTTGATGGTCAACAAGCCCACCTTTAAGAAAGGTAAGGGAGCAAAGAAGCCCTTCAAGAAGGGCGGCGACAAGCGCACTGCCCCTGCTGAGAAGAAGCTCAAGTCTGGTCCTAAGCCGGACACTGAGTTCTTCTATTGCAAGGACAAGGGTCACTGGAAGCGCAACTGTCCGAAGTACTTAGCGGACAAGAAGGCTGGCACCATCAAAGGTATATTTGATATACATGTTATTGATGTTTTCCTTACTAGCCCTCGTTGTAGTGCCTGGGTATTTGATACCGGTTCAGTTGCTAATATTTGTAACTCGAAACAGGAGCTACGGAATAGACGGCGGCTTGCAAGGGATGAGGTGACGATGCGCGTTGGCAACGGATCAAGAGTTGATGTGATGGCCGTCGGCACGCTCTCCTTAGTTTTACCTTTGGGATTAGTTTTAAACCTTAATAAGTGTTATTATGTGCCTACGTTGAGCATGAACATTATTTCTGGATCTTGTTTATTGCAAGACGGTTATTCATTTAAATCGGAGAATAATGGTTGTTCTATTTATATGAGTAACATCTTTTATGGTCATGCACCTATTGTGAATGATTTATTTCTTCTAAATCTCGAAAGGGATGAAATACACATCCATAACATTGAGGCTAAGAGATGCAAAGTAGATAGTGATAATACTACTTATTTGTGGCACTGTCGTCTAGGTCATATTGGAGTAAAGCGCATGAAGAAACTTGTAACATCCCAAAAATCATAGTTTTAAAACTCATTCATATCACTTTGCATCATTCATTCATTTAGGGTTTTTCTCAAAAAAAAATCATTTAGAAATGGAATATGAGTTATGATTTCATGTGGGTAAATTGTCCCAATTGAACATCATCCTGTTGAAATTTGAATGTTTAAATACTTCAATGCTTGCCTGCATTGATGGAAAGATTAGGAGAAATTTTTAAACCCCAAAGATTTCAAATTTAGAAGTAAATTCTAAAATCCATTTCAAATGTTTGCAAACAGGAACAAATCCCTAATTATTATTAAAACCAAGCTGGACCAAGCTTTGCAATGTAACCACCTAGTTTTGTGACTGTTTTGAATCCACAAAAACCCTGCAAAAGTCCCAAGGCAGTTTGAGTTTAAAAGGATTTGAATTCATATTGAAATTCATACCAGAAAATGAATTTAGAAAAAGAAAAGAGTGCTTCAAAAGAAAAAGGCCACGCGGCCAGTATCTGGCCCAGCAGCCAAACTAGCCCAGTAAGCCCACCCGGGGACTTCTTTTTCTCCTCACACGCGCGAGCGCAAGCAAACAGACGCTGACAGCCAGACCCCACCAAAATCCTGCGCGTATCACTGACAAGCGGACCAACCCCACGCCAGCATCGTCTCCACCCACACGACTCATTCATCCCCAAATCAACGCGGGCGTTTCTGGTCTTGATTCGTGGCATCAATTCGATTTATTGGCAGAGTGATTCTCGCTCGCGACCAGGCTATAAGAAACCCCTCTGTCCCCTCTCTCTTTTCCCCAAAACCCCAAGCACTGAACGCCCCCAGGCTGCGCGCATTGCACTCTGCAACTCCGCCGTCTCCGACGACTGCGCCGGCGAATTCCGGTGAGTCTCGAGTTTCTCCCAGTCTCGCGTTCACGCTATCTTGTTCAGAGAATCCCTGTGTATCTTCTGACACTCGCCGTTTGCTTTCGCATGACCCCTAGCGTTGGCAACGTCGACGACTGACCGCCACCGTCTCCTGCAAGAACTCCGGCGACCCCCCTCTGTAAGTAGCCACCGCCCCTTGCCCTCTGACTAGTACGCCCAGAACCCACATCGTCTTGCGCATCTGACAGTACCCCTGTTTTGACTTAGCGCGACGAGGAACCTCGCCAACGACGACAACTAACCGTGGCTGACGTTTTCGCGAACTCCGGCGAGCAATCCCAGTAAGTTTCGAGCGCCCCTTGCTTTCTTGTTCACCCGAGCGTGTTCGTAGTTGTCCTGCGCATCTTCTAAACCCATTGGTTCGTGCTCTGGCGACGCAGAGCATCGGCAGCGACCCCGACGACCCCCACTTGACGCCAGACGCAACTCCGACGAGGTCTAGAGCCCATCTCCGAACGCCCCTCCACAAGCCAGTACCACGACGAGCTTCAGCAGCCTCCGGCGAACCTGGTAATACCCCACTCCCTCTCGCGGACGACCTAGAACACCGGCACCGCCACTGACTGACGCGCCGCCGCCTGTCACCGCCGGCAGCGCCGCTCGTTTATGGTTAGAAGAATTTTAGCCGTTAGATCTAAATCCTACGCGTAGAAACACCCCACTTAACGAAGGGGTATGGACGAATCTGAGCCGCGCAGTGTTAGTTAGATCCAACGGTACAGAAGGGTGATCCGGTGCGAACCGGTACGCGCCAGTAATAACGCGACGCGTGGCAAGGATGGATTAAAAACAGAATTTAAAACCTGATTTAGATTCAAACTTCAAATGCTTATAACTTTTGAATCCCACGTTGGATTTTTACAAACTTTATACCGTTGAATTCAGTGAAACAAGACCTTTCTGAATATCCACTTTATTTAGCATATAGTAACAGTAAAAGTGATTTTATTTGTGGAACAAGTTTGAGACTAGTTTAGATATAGTTTTATTCTTGTTTATTATTTTGAGACAAAATAAGTGTAAATGGCAAACTTGTGACATATTAGGTTTTATACTAATGAACATACTTGATATAATTTTCAAAAAAAAATCACCATATAGTAAACTCTTGCATGCATACATTCATATTATTTTGGTTGTATTTGAATTGTGTGTAATTGTATGCTTTGATCTCTTGTGTAGATTTTGATAGTGATTGTGATTGTGAAGAGTGCTACTCTCCACACTACCAAGGCAAGTGATATTTTCATGAATATTCCTATCCTAAGTTTTATGTTAGCATTAGTTATTTTGCTAAAGTGTTGCATGATATTTTGCTAAGTGCTAAATTGGGAAATCCTAAGTAGAGTGAAATAGTAGAATTGTTAGGGAAATATTCCTAAGTTAGGTTACCATATTTTGCCTAGCCTAGCTCATAGCAAACAAGGGTGGTGAACAACTATACATTGTGAGACAAAAATATACTAAGTCAAGAGACTTATATTTTCTTAATAAAACAACTAAGACAAATGAACTCCTGGGTGGAATGGAAAGATTGGGTTATGTTGAGTGGTTACACAAGGCCATGGACTTGGGTTGTGTATCTCACTTGTGGAATGCCACCCAAGCACAAAGGGATTTGGAGGCCAAGTGTTGAGAAAGCTTACAGTGCAGCCACTTGGCAAAATGGGCTCTGCCTTGATCATATAGGTTGCTAGAACTTAGTCTTTTGGACAGTTGGTGGTAGATGGGATGATAGGATGGAACGCGTCCATTTGACTAAGGAAAAGCTTCTGAAGGGTCCTGTCTTGGGAAACCAAGTCTGGTGGGGAAAGTGCACAACCTCTGCAGATGGAAAAAACTAAGTACTTAGCCTTGTCCAAGGAAATGGACACTTTGAGCGTCAAGACATGGAAGCTACAAGAATCTCATCACTCCAACTTCTACAATAAAAATTTGTGGGTGAACAAGGGTGAAGGACCCCAATGTCTATTGGTGGTTTCTTTGGGAATGATTTTGACAAAGAAAAACTTAGCAATTTCAACTAATAGGAAAAATCTATTTTCAAGCAAAAGCAAGCCAAGCTACACTTAGCCAAAATGCATATAGTTATATAGTCCACTTAAAATATACTAAGGTATCACTTGCCAATACTATTCCAAAGTATTGACCCTCTGTGGCTGTAACTTGTGATGTTGCAGGTTACTCCGATGATGATTAGGAGTCATGAGTCTACACTCAACATGCTTGCCTGTGGCACATGAAGATGAAGACTTGTGTTTATTTATTTGTTCCATAAGACTCTTGTATTAGGCCTATGGCCATGAGTTGTAAAAGACTATATTTTATCGCTGGAATGAATGTAATAAACGACCTTTGTATCTGTGTACTTCATCTTAAACTGTGGATGCTAGCATTGATCCAGGGACTAGCATTGCAATCACAGGGATCCTTTCCTCTATAAAGGAGGGGTCTAACAGATGGTATCAGAGCACTGTGTTGCCTGTAGGATTATGACCCTAGGATTGGAAAACCACTAAGGAAAAAGTTTTTCAACTACTTCTACACTTGTCTATTCTTCTCGTAAAACTTTTCTAATCTCTTTCAACCTCCTTTGTAGATGAACTCCATCAACGAAGCCGTGAAGAAAGGACCACTCATGACCATGACCTTAGAGTGTGAGACTGAATTTCCCAACATTCTCAAGGATCTCATGGAGGCAATGGATGCACATGGTGAAGCCGTGTACAAGGGCTTTCCAGTGATGGATGAAGGAGTGGAGTATTGGTGGGTGCAACTTCACTTGTACAAAAACAAGGAAGACAACCACAAAGAAAAAGGATTCTGCATGTACACCAACACAACAATGCACACCACATTCTTTGAGTCAGCCAGGGATGCAGCTTGGGGGACTATCAAGGAGCTAAGTGCTAGAGTTAAATGCAGAATACTCAACCTCCAAAAAGACTTAGAGAAAGAGAAGGAACTTACTCAAGAATTGGAAGACAACAACCAAGAAATAAGGGGAGATGTTATTGACTTAGTGATTGAGTCAAGAGAGCAAGATTGGTGGATTGCCTCTAGGAACATTGTGTTTAATAATAGATCCCGTGAGATTGGATTGTAAGGACACTTCGTTAGTTGGACCACCACTTATCACCTTATTTTCAAGAGATATTTTAAATAAGTATGGACTTTGATTAATGTAATAGACTTATGTATGCATGATTTGCGTGATGATTGTATACCATGGATATGTATGAATGTTAGTCTCGAATTTACTTTGATTTGTGTTATTCTAACTTTTTCATTCTTATAAATAGATGCCTATTGCCATCAGCACTGTTGAGGAGTTTCGAGTTACCCGTTTTGGTTCACGTATCATTGAGCTTACCACTCTGCTTGACCTCCCTCTTCCTACCATTACGGTGTATCCACTCACCAAGTTAGAGAGGAAGGACCTCTGGGGCTTCAAGGTGACCCAGCCAGGACGCCAGACCGAGCCTACCACAGAGACCATCGTCTTCAAGTTGATGCACGATGACAGGGAGAGAGGCATGGAGGTAGTCATGCAGGACCTGATAGGACGACTATTAGGCCGTCACTCCCGACAGGTTAGAGGTACTCACTTTCACGTCTTCGGAAGACGTGATGTTGACGGAGAGTCCATCGATTTTGAGGATGACTCGAGGAGCACTGCGGAGCCGATACGTCTTTATCTTCAGGACTTAGAGACTCTTCTCAGGCACGTAGATACGGACATGACGAACGTCATGCTAGGTAATGACGAGCTTCAGGTGCAGCTTCGCGAGAAGGACAAGCTTTTTGCGCAGCAGGATGAGATGATCAAGGAAATGGAGACAAAGTTCGAGGCTTAGGACCGCAAGTTCAAGAGTCAAGAGAAACGCGTCCAGGATAGGAACAAGAGGATCCGGGACATGACCGAGGAACTGAAGTCCAAGGACTTCGAACTTGAGCAGCAGCAGATGGTTATTGAGAGACTTCGCTCCCAGAAGAGGGCTCTCAAGGCCAAGGTCGATTCCTTGACCACTACGATTGAGGAGAACAAGACCGCGATGGAGAACGCAGGTCTTACCTTCGTCGAGGAGGAGATTGTTATTGATGAGTAGACTTGACTACTCGTTTATCTTTTAATCATACTTGTTTTGTGAACTTGTTATTGGACCATCCGACATGTGGATGGCTTGCCACTTGTGTGTATCACTTCATGAGCTTGTTATGTGGTTGTTGAACTTTTATTCTTATGTTGCTTGTTATGTGTTTGCTCATGTTGTATTGTGCATAAAACATCTATGAGTATCTCATTCTTATCTATTTGAACAAACCACAGATGCCTCCCCGTCCCGCAAATCCCAACCCCAACAACATCACCCCGTAAATGCAACAAATGATGAATGCGCAAACCCAGCTTATGCAAATGATGACAACGTTTATCCAAAACCAGAATAACAACAACAACAACAACGACCCCAACAACAACAACAACAACAACAATAACAACAACAACAACAACCCTCCGGGTTTCGATATGCTCACCAGATTTCTGCGTCTAAGGCCAGCAAAGTTTTCGGGAACAACTGATCCCATGGTAGCCAATGACTGGTTACGTTCTGTGAACAAAGACTTAGTGACCGTGGGCTGCACGGATGCTGAAAAGGTCAGGTTTGCAGCACATCTGTTGGAAGGACCAGCCGCCACATGGTGGGACAACTTCCAAATCACCACTCCTATTGATGAGGTGACTTGGGCTATCTTTGAAGATGGTTTTCGCACCGCTCATATCTCATCAGGAATGATGAGTCTGAAAAAGAAGGAGTTTCACAACCTGAAACAGCGCCACCGCAGCGTGGCAGAATACATAGAAGAGTTTAACAATCTGGCGCGCTATGCACCGGATGAGGTTGATACAGATGCCAAGAGAAAAGAAAAGTTCTTGGAAGGTTTGAATGACGAGCTGAATCTGCAGTTGGCTGTGGCATATGTTCCAACTTATCAGTCTTTGTGTGACAAGGCTGCTATTTTGGAGAGTAAGATAAAACAAGTCGAGAGTAGAAAAAGGAAACACTCCGACAAGCACAGCTCGAGATCGTCTCACAAACGATCTCACTTTGATGACAGTGGCAGCTCAGGTTCCCATAAACATGGGAAATTTAGCAAGCACAACCACAATCGTCATGACAACAAACGTCACCACAGTCACGACAAGGACAAGTACAAGAACCACAAGGGTGGACATAAGAGCCACTATGGTGGAATTGGTAGTGGTAGTGGAGGCCAACCTCCTAAAAAGGACATCAGTCAGGTTGAATGCTTCAAATGCAAGAAGTTGGGACACTATGCAAATGAGTGCCCCGAAAAGAAAATTGAAGGACCTAACAAGCCAAATCCTTTCCAGAAAGGACAGGTTAACCACATAAATGTGGAGGAGGTCTATGAGGAACCTGATGCTGTGACTGGTAAGTTCAGACTCAATTCAATTTCAGCATTTGTACTCTTTGATACCGGTGCATCTCATTCATTCATATCAAGAGCATTTGTTGAAAGAAATGAACTACCGGTAGAAACCATTGGGTGTCCAATAAGAGTAAGTTCTCCAGGGGGAGAAATGATAGTGAACTCAGGATGTCATGACTTAGTCATAGAATTTGGAAAACATAAGTTTCCAGTGAACCTAATAATCCTGAATTCCCAAGGGTTGGATGTGATTTTGGGAATGGATTGGATGGCTAAGTACGAAGGAATATTAGATTGTGCCAATCGTACAGTTACACTCACAACTCCCGAAGGAAAAAGAGTAAAATTTAAGTCAAACTTTGAATCCAAGGGAAGTAAGTTAAATTCTCTTAAGGGGGTTAGCATGGACAGTGTACCAATAGTATGTGAGTATCCGGATGTGTTTCCGGAAGAGCTACCAGGAATGCCTCCAGATAGAGATGTGGAGTTTCTGATAGATTTGGTGCCAGGATCAGGACCAATAGCTAAGAGACCGTACAAAATGTCAGTGGATGAATTGAAAGAGCTCAAGAAACAGCTAGGAGAACAGTTACAGAAAGGGTTTATTCAACCAAGTTCTTCGTCTTGGGGAGCCCCAGTATTGTTCGTGGAGAAGAAGGATAGAACACAAAGGTTATGTATTGACTACCGTTCACTCAACGAGGTTACTATCAAGAACAAATATCCTTTGCCAAGAATTAACGACTTATTTGATCAGCTAGAAGGAGCATGTGTATTCTCGAAGATTGATCTCTGGTCAGGTTATTTTCAACTCAAGATACGAGAGCAAGACATACCAAAAACAGCATTCACCACAAGGTATGGATTATATGAGTATACCGTGATGCCTTTCGGTTTAACCAACGCTCCAGCATACTTCATGAATATGATGAACAAAGTGTTCATGGAATTTCTTGACAAGTTCGTTGTCGTCTTCATCGATGATATCTTGGTCTACTCCAAGAGTAAGGAAGAACATGAAAGACACTTGCGCTTGATACTTGAGAAACTAAGGGAACATAAACTTTATGCCAAATTCAGCAAGTGTGAGTTCTGGTTAGAAAAAGTTGGTTTTCTTGGTCATGTGATGACAAAAGATGGTGTGGCAGTTGATCCTGCTAAGGTTTCAGCTGTGACAGAATGGGAATCACTCAAGAATGTGAAAGAAGTTCGTAGTTTTCTCGGCTTAGCAGGTTATTACCGAAGGTTCATTGAAAATTTCTCGAAGGTTGCTAAGCCAATGACAGAATTGCTAAAGAGAGATAAGAAGTTTGCTTGGACTGAAGGGTGTGAAATCAGTTTCCAAGAATTAAAGAAGAGACTTGTGACAGCACCAGTACTTTGTCTGCCAGATTTGGAAAAGGATTTCCAAGTATATTGTGATGCTTCTCATCAAGGTTTGGGTGCCGTACTTATGCAAGATGGTAAAGTCGTAGCCTACGCTTCGAGACAACTCAAAACTCATGAAGTAAACTATCCTACTCATGATTTGGAGTTAGCCTCTGTCGTCCATGCACTCAAAACATGGAGACATTACCTTTTGGGAAAGAGGTGTGAAGTGTTCACAGATCATAAAAGCTTGAAGTACATCTTCACCCAGAAGGAAATCAACATGAGACAAAGAAGATGGCTAGAACTTATCAAGGATTACGACTTAAGTTTGCAATACCATCCCGGTAAAGCAAATGTAGTAGCCGATGCTCTAAGTCGTAAGACATTTGTAAATAGCCTTACAAAAGGGGAATTGCCAGATGACTTGTGTAAGCAATTCAAAGAACTCAGATTGGAGATTGTACCAGAAGGGCATCTCATGTCCTTAGATGTTCAACCCACTCTGTTGGACAGGATCCGAGAAGTCCAGAAGACTGATGAGGAAATTGAAAAGATTAAAGTAAACATTGGTTTAGGGAAAGCTAAGAATTTTCATGTTGATGAAAAAGGTACTTTATGGCACGGGAAACGTATATGCGTTCCACAAGACCCAGAATTGCGGAAACTGATCTTACAAGAAGGTCACAACTCCCCGTATTCTATTCACCCAGGAAACACCAAGATGTACATGGATATGAAAGAAAGATTTTGGTGGAACAATCTCAAAAGAGACATCGCCGAACATATCGCTTTGTGTGATGTGTGTAGCAGAGTCAAAGCGGAGCACCAGAAACCAGCAGGTCTGCTTCAACCACTGCCTATTCCTGAATGGAAGTGGGAAAATATTGGTATGGATTTCATTACCGGATTACCAAGGACCAGATCAGGGTATGATTCCATATGGGTGGTGGTGGATCGCCTAACTAAGGTGGCTCATTTCATACCTGTAAAGACCACCTATACAAGTGCCAAGTTAGCAAAAATATACATGAGCAGAATTGTATGCCTTCACGGTGTGCCAAAGAGTATTGTGTCTGATAGAGGAACCCAGTTCACTTCTCACTTTTGGAGACAGCTTCATGAATCCTTAGGAACGAGATTGGAATTTAGCACCGCCTTTCATCCCCAAACGGATGGACAAACAGAAAGGACCAACCAAATTCTTGAGGACATGTTGAGAGCTTGTGCTTTAGACTATGGAGCAAGTTGGGATGAAAGTTTACCTTACGCGGAGTTCTCTTACAATAACGGCCATCAATCAAGTATTGGAATGGCACCGTTTGAGTTACTTTATGGAAGAAAGTGTACCACCCCATTATTATGGAATGGCGTGGGAGAAAGAAGCTTATTTGGACCTGATCTTATCAAGGAAGCCGAAGAGAAAGTTAAATTGGTTAAGGACAGGTTGAAGATAGCACAGTCCCGACAGAAAAGCTACGCGGATTCTAAGCGTAGAGAAGTCACCTACGAAGTTGGGGATAGAGCCTACCTCAGGGTATCACCACTCCGTGGAGTGAAAAGATTTGGAGTCAAAGGTAAATTGGCACCAAGATATGTTGGGCCATTCAGGATTCTAAGTCGCAAAGGAGAAGTTGCATATGAAGTTGAATTGCCAGAATTTCTGTCAGCAGTCCATAACGTATTTCATGTGAGTCAGCTTAAGAAATGTCACCCAGAAATGGAAGAGTCTTCTTTGAAGGATACCATACCTTTGGAAGAGGTTCAACTAGAAAGTGATCTCACTTATGAGGAAAAGCCTGTCAAGATTCTAGAGACAGCAGAAAGAGTCACCCGGACCAAGACTATCAAGTTTTGTAAAGTACAATGGAACCATCACTCCGAAGAGGAAGCAACATGGGAAAGAGAAGATGATCTTCGGAAAGACCACCCTCACCTATTTGCTAGCCAAACCGAATCTCGAGGGAGAGATTCATCTTAAGGGGGTTAGATTTGTAACATCCCAAAAATCATAGTTTTAAAACTCATTCATATCACTTTGCATCATTCATTCATTTAGGGTTTTTCTCAAAAAAAAATCATTTAGAAATGGAATATGAGTTATGATTTCATGTGGGAAATTGTCCCAATTGAACATCATCCTGTTGAAATTTGAATGTTTAAATACTTCAATGCTTGCCTTCATTGATGGAAAGATTAGGAGAAATTTTTAAACCCCAAAGATTTCAAATTTAGAAGTAAATTCTAAAATCCATTTCAAATGTTTCCAAACAGGAACAAATCCCTAATTATTATTAAAACCAAGCTGGACCAAGCTTTGCAATGTAACCACCTAGTTTTGTGACTGTTTTGAATCCACAAAAACCCTGCAAAAGTCCCAAGGCAGTTTGAGTTTAAAAGGATTTGAATTCATATTGAAATTCATACCAGAAAATGAATTTAGAAAAAGAAAAGAGTGCTTCAAAAGAAAAAGGCCACGCGGCCAGTATCTGGCCCAGCAGCCAAACTAGCCCAGTAAGCCCACCCGGGGACTTCTTTTTCTCCTCACACGCGCGAGCGCAAGCAAACAGACGCTGACAGCCAGACCCCACCAAAATCCTGCGCGTATCACTGACAAGCGGACCAACCCCACGCCAGCATCGTCTCCACCCGCACGACTCATTCATCCCCAAATCAACGCGGGCGTTTCTGGTCTTGATTCGTGGCATCAATTCGAGTTATTGGAAGAGTGATTCTCGCTCGCGACCAGGCTATAAGAAACCCCTCTGTCCCCTCTCTCTTTTCCCCAAAACCCCAAGCACTGAACGCCCCCAGGCTGCGCGCATTGCACTCTGCAACTCCGCCGTCTCCGACGACTGCGCCGGCGTATTCCGGTGAGTCTCGAGTTTCTCCCAGTCTCGCGTTCACGCTATCTTGTTCAGAGAATCCCTGTGTATCTTCTGACACTCGCCGTTTGCTTTCGCATGACCCCTAGCGTTGGCAACTTCGACGACTGACCGCCACCGTCTCCTGCAAGAACTCCGGCGACCCCCCTCTGTAAGTAGCCACCGCCCCTTGCCCTCTGACTAGTACGCCCAGAACCCACATCGTCTTGCACATCTGACAGTACCCCTGTTTTGACTTAGCGCGACGAGGAACCTCGCCAACGACGACAACTAACCGTGGCTGACGTTTTCGCGAACTCCGGCGAGCAATCCCAGTAAGTTTCGAGCGCCCCTTGCTTTCTTGTTCACCCGAGCGTGTTCGTAGTTGTCCTGCGCATCTTCTAAACCCATTGGTTCGTGCTCTGGCGACACAGAGCATCGGCAGCGACCCCGACGACCCCCACTTGACGCCAGACGCAACTCCGACGAGGTCTAGAGCCCATCTCCGAACGCCCCTCCACAAGCCAGTACCACGACGAGCTTCAGCAGCCTCCGGCGAACCTGGTAATACCCCACTCCCTCTCGCGGACGACCTAGAACACCGGCACCGCCACTGACTGACGCGCCGCCGCCTGTCACCGCCGGCAGCGCCGCTCGTTTATGGTTAGAAGAATTTTAGCCGTTAGATCTAAATCCTACGCGTAGAAACACCCCACTTAACGAAGGGGTATGGACGAATCTGAGCCGCGCAGTGTTAGTTAGGTCCAACGGTACAGAAGGGTGATCCGGTGCGAACCGGTACGCGCCAGTAATAACGCGACGCGTGGCAAGGATGGATTAAAAACAGAATTTAAAACCTGATTTAGATTCAAACTTCAAATGCTTATAACTTTTGAATCCCACGTTGGATTTTTACAAACTTTATACCGTTGAATTCAGTGAAACAAGACCTTTCTGAATATCCACTTTATTTAGCATATAGTAACAGTAAAAGTGATTTTATTTGTGGAACAAGTTTGAGACTAGTTTAGATATAGTTTTATTCTTGTTTATTATTTTGAGACAAAATAAGTGTAAATGGCAAACTTGTGACATATTAGGTTTTATACTAATGAACATACTTGATATAATTTTCAAAAAAAAATCACCATATAGTAAACTCTTGCATGCATACATTCATATTATTTTTGGTTGTATTTGAATTGTGTGTAATTGTATGCTTTGATCTCTTGTGTAGATTTTGATAGTGATTGTGATTGTGAAGAGTGCTACTCTCCACACTACCAAGGCAAGTGATATTTTCATGAATATTCCTATCCTAAGTTTTATGTTAGCATTAGTTATTTTGCTAAAGTGTTGCATGATATTTTGCTAAGTGCTAAATTGGGAAATCCTAAGTAGAGTGAAATAGTAGAATTGTTAGGGAAATATTCCTAAGTTAGGTTACCATATTTTGCCTAGCCTAGCTCATAGCAAACAAGGGTGGTGAACAACTATACATTGTGAGACAAAAATATACTAAGTCAAGAGACTTATATTTTCTTAATAAAACAACTAAGACAAATGAACTCCTGGGTGGAATGGAAAGATTGGGTTATGTTGAGTGGTTACACAAGGCCATGGACTTGGGTTGTGTATCTCACTTGTGGAATGCCACCCAGGCACAAAGGGATTTGGAGGCCAAGTGTTGAGAAAGCTTACAGTGCAGCCACTTGGCAAAATGGGCTCTGCCTTGATCATATAGGTTGCTAGAACTTAGTCTTTTGGACAGTTGGTGGTAGATGGGATGATAGGATGGAACGCGTCCATTTGACTAAGGAAAAGCTTCTGAAGGGTCCTGTCTTGGGAAACCAAGTCTGGTGGGGAAAGTGCACAAACTCTGCAGATGGAAAAACTAAGTACTTAGCCTTGTCCAAGGAAATGGACACTTTGAGCGTCAAGACATGGAAGCTACAAGAATCTCATCACTCCAACTTCTACAATAAAAATTTGTGGGTGAACAAGGGTGAAGGACCCCAATGTCTATTGGTGGTTTCTTTGGGAATGATTTTGACAAAGAAAAACTTAGCAATTTCAACTAATAGGAAAAATCTATTTTCAAGCAAAAGCAAGCCAAGCTACACTTAGCCAAAATGCATATAGTTATATAGTCCACTTAAAATATACTAAGGTATCATTTGCCAATACTATTCCAAAGTATTGACCCTCTGTGGCTGTAACTTGTGATGTTGCAGGTTACTCCGATGATGATTAGGAGTCATGAGTCTACACTCAACATGCTTGCCTGTGGCACATGAAGATGAAGACTTGTGTTTATTTATTTGTTCCATAAGAGTCTTGTATTAGGCCTATGGCCATGAGTTGTAAAAGACTATATTTTATCTCTGGAATGAATGTAATAAACGACCTTTGTATCTGTGTACTTCATCTTAAACTGTGGATGCTAGCATTGATCCAGGGACTAGCATTGCAATCACAGGGATCCTTTCCTCTATAAAGGAGGGGTCTAACAAAACTCCATTCTGATGGACTTTTGGAGTCTCTTGATTTTGAATCATTTGACACATGCGAACCATGCCTCATGGGCAAGATGATCAAAACCCCGTTCTCCGGTATGATGGAGCGAGCAACGGACTTGTTGGAAATCATACATACCGATGTATGCGGACCGATGAGTGTTTCGACGCGCGGTGGATATCGCTATTTTCTCACTTTTACCGATGACTTAAGTAGGTATGGGTATATCTATTTAATGAAACATAAATCTGAAACGTTTGAAAAGTTCAAAGAATTTCAGAATGAAGTGGAGAACCATCGTAACAGAAAGATTATGTTTCTACGATCCGATCGTGGGGGCGAATATTTGAGTTATGATTTTCTCACGCATCTTAAAGCAAGCGGAATTGTTTCACAACTCACGCCACCCGGAACACCACAGCGCAATGGTGTGTCCGAACGCCGGAATCGAACCTTATTAGATATGGTCCGATCGATGATGTCTCTTACTGATTTGCCGTTATCATTTTGGGGTTATGCATTAGAAACCGCTGCATTCACTTTAAATAGGGCTCCATCTAAATCCGTTGAGACGACACCGTATGAACTGTGGTTTGGTGCGAAACCTAAGTTGTCGTTTCTTAAAGTTTGGGGATGCGAAGCTTACGTCAAGAAGTTGATGCCGGACAAGCTCGGACCCAAAGCGGAGAAATGCGTCTTCATAGGATACCCTAAGGAAACTATTGGGTATACCTTCTATCATAGAACCGAAGGCAAAGTGTTTGTCGCAAAGAACAGTTCCTTTCTTGAGAAGGAGTTTCTCTCGAAAGAAGTGAGTGGGAGGAAAGTAGAGATAGACGAGGTTATTGAACCTTCTCTTGAGTTGGAGAGTGGCGCATCACCTGAAATTGTTCCAGTGCCGCCTGCACCAACAATAGATGAAGCTAATGACAAGGATCATGAAGCTTCGGACGATGCTGCTACTGAACGTCGCAGGTCGACAAGGTCGCGTGCCCCTCCTGAGTGGTACGGCAACCCTGTCTTGACTGTCTTGCTAGTAGAAGACAGTGAACCTACGAACTATGAGGAAGCGATGATGAGCCCAGACTCTGAGAAATGGCTAGAAGCCATGAAATCCGAATTGGGATCCATGAGCGAAAACCAAGTATGGACTTTGGTGGACCCTCCTAGCGACCGAAAGGCCGTTGAGTGCAAATGGATCTTCAAGAAGAAAACGGACGCGGATGGTAATGTTACCGTCTATAAAGCACGACTTGTTGTGAAAGGTTTTCGACAAGTTCAAGGTGTTGACTACGATGAGACTTTCTCTCACGTAGCGATGTTTCAGTCCATTCGGATTTTATTAGCAATTGCTGCGTTTCATGATTATGAAATATGGCAGATGGATGTCAAGACTGCTTTCCTCAATGGCAACATTGATGAAGAGTTGTATATGATGCAACCCGAAGGTTTTGTCGATCCTAAGGATGCTGATAAAGTATGCAAACTTCAGCGTTCCATTTATGGACTGAAGCAAGCATCTCGGAGTTGGAACCTTCGTTTTGATCAAGTGATCAAGAGCTTTGGATTTGTTCCAAATTGCTATGAAGCTTTTATCTACAAGAAAGTGAGTGGGAGCTCGGTGACGTTTCTGGTACTATATGTGGATGACATATTGATTATTGGAAATGACATCAACATGCTTAACGATGTGAAGAGTTATTTTAACAAGTGTTTTTCAATGAAAGACCTAGGTGAAGCTGCTTATATATTGGGCATAAAGATCTATAGAGATAGACAAAGACGCATGATAGCTTTAAGCCAGAGTACATACCTAGACAAAGTTCTGAAAAGGTTCAGAATGGATAAAGCAAAGAAAGGTTCAGTGCCTATGTTGTCAGGTAAGATATTGAGCAAGGCTCAGTGTCCAGCTACGGTAAATGATAGGGAAGCTATGAGCAAAGTGCCTTATGCCTCGGCCATAGGTTCTATCATGTATTCCATGCTGTGTACTAGACCGGATGTGTCCAATGCTCTTAGTTTGACGAGAAGATATCAAAGTGATCCCGGAGTGGAACACTGGACAGCCGTGAAGAACATCCTAAAGTACCTAAATAGAACTAAAGAAATGTTCTTAGTCTATGGGGGTGATGAACAGCTCGTCGTAAAAGGTTACGTCGACGCTAGTTTCGACACCGACAAGGATGATTCTAAATCTCAGACAGGATACGTGTATATTTTGAATGGAGGAGCTGTGAGCTGGAGAAGCTGCAAGCAAAGCGTGATCGCGGGATCTACAGTAGAAGCGGAATACATGGCTACTGCAGAAGCGTCAAGTGAAGGAGATTGGATCAGAAACTTCATCACTGAGCTTGGCGTGGTTCCAAGTGCATTGGACCCACTGGAGATATTGTGTGACAACACTGGCGCCATAGCACTCGCTAAGGAACCAAGATATCATCCAAAGACCAAGCATATCAACCGCAAGTTTCATATAATCCGAGATTATATAGCAGATGGAGATCTGAAGATCAGCAAAGTACATACAGATCTGAATATCGCAGATCCATTCACTAAACCTCTTCCACGTGTAAAACATGATCAACACCTCAGTGCCATGGGTGTGAGATTGTTGTCAAATGTAAACTAGATTATTGACTCTAGTGCAAGTGGGATACTGTTGGAATTATGCCCTAGAGGCAATAATAAAGCTGTTATTATTATAATTCTTGTTCATGATAATGTTTATATTCCATGCTAGAATTGTATTAAGCGGAAACTTTAATACTTGTGTGGTTTGTGAACAACACCGTGTCCCTAGTATGCCTCTATGGACTAGCTCATTGATTAATGATATTTAAGGTTTCCTAACCATGGACATGAGTTGTCAATTAATAATGAGATCATATCATTGGGAGAATGATATGGTGGACAGACCCAAACTAAGCGAAGCAATTAGATCGTGTCATCGTGTTCGTCTTTGCGAAGCTTTTCTTATGTCAAATATTGTATTCCTTAGACCATGAGATAATATAACTCCCTGGTATCGGAAGAAAGCTTTGAGGTCATCAAACGTCATCCTATGAGAGGGTGATCATAAAGGTGTCTCTCAGGTGATCGGAAAGTATCTGTTGGGTTATATGTATCGAGATGGGATTTGTCCCTCCCAAGTCGGAGAGATATACTTCGGGCCCACTCGGTAATCGATATCAACACCGCTTGCAAGCATGCGGTTAAGGAGTTAATCACAAAGTGATATCGGATTACGGAACGAGTAAAGTACTTGCTGTGAACGAGATTGAACTAGGTATGACGGTACCGACGATCGAATCTCGGGAAAGTAAAATATCGCGAGACGAAGGGAATATATATATGGGATTGATTGAATCCTGGCATCGTGGTTCATCCGATATGATCATCGATGAATGTGTGGGAGTCAAAATGGGTGCCCAGACCCCACTGTTGATTATTGATAGAAGATCATGTCTGCATATTCTCGAACCCGCAGGGTCACACACTTAACGTGTCTCGACGCTAGGATAGATTGGATAATTGGTTTATGAGTTTTTGTTCGGAGTCTCGGATGGGATCCGGGACATCACGAGAGGTTTCGGAGTGGTCCGGAGAATAAGATTCATATAAGGCAGTGCAGTTTTTGGAGTTCGGAATTGTTCCGGATTAATCGGTATTGTACCGGAAGCTTCTAGAACCTTCCGGAAGGGGACCAACGTGTCCCCACCTTCCGGGAGGGGGCATGGGCCTATGAGGGAGTGCCCTGGCCGCATTGGTCCAGGGGCACAAGGCCCCATAGGGCCCAGCCGGCCAAGAGAGTTTTAAACTCGAGATAGACCTTCTAGAAGGGGGTTTCCTTGCCCCCCACTCCTTATCCTTGGGGGCCGCCGGTTTGGGCTTGGGGGAGGGGCTAGGGCTGCGCCCCCCTCTATATAAAGAGGGGTGGGGGCGCACCAACCCCTTACACCTTCCCCTCCAACCCTAGCCGCCCTGCTGCCTTCCTCTCTCCCTCCCGACTGTTTGTAGGCGAAGCCCTGCTGCAGAAATTCTCCACCATATACACCACGCCGTCATGTTGTAGATCCAATCCGTCTCTCCACCATACTTTCTGGTCCGAGGATTGAGGAGAGGTGTAGGTGCTGCACGTGTGCATCTCACGGAGGCACCGCCACTTGTGGTGCTAGATCGGATCGGATCGCGAGGAGGAGAAGCGAGTACGACTACATCACCCACGTTCCGACGAACGTTCCGCTGTGCGAATCTTCAAGGGTATGAAGATCTAATCCAATCTCTCTCGTTGTTTGCATCTCCTAGATTATATCTTGCCTTTCCCTCTGTTCGCATCCATAGAAAATTTTGATTTACTATGCCGCGAAAACCTACAGTAATAGCTCTAGCAACGCTTCACAAGCTCAAACCCTAGTTATGCTAGGAGCAGTGGATCAGGGAATATAGGCTTTAAAGGAAACATGCATCAGATAGGTTTACTCTATCTATCAATAAAAGACATTGGAATCGTATGCACCTGGCAAGAATGAAATACTTTGAAAGCATAGGATTCGTATGTATGTGTGGGGCTTCGCTTGCCTGTGCCAGTTGATATCAAGAAAGCAGAGTTCCGAACATATGGTACTCGACTTTATTACATTTGGTCAAGTATTGGTCTTCGAGCTTCAACGGTGTTGATCTCGACCTTCGATGGTGTTGACCTTGATCTTCGATCTTGATCTCGTTATCGTATTCTACCGGAGAAGAACCAAACATTGGAAAGGAAGGAAACAATCAACACATGGCATCGATGCAATGCTCAAGCAATGATGATGATATGACAAGTTAAAGTGCATTGGAATGTCACCCTAAGGCATGCTCGACAAATTAATCGGGGTTCCGAGAGGTGAAAACCCTAACTCGGGGAAACTCCGGAAGCACCTATGAGGGGTTACTATGTTGTTCTAATTAAACTTGTCATTAAAGTTGTTGCTCAATGCATGATTATAGCTTCAATATCTAGGTTTCATTTTTCTGAACATTTTGATATATTATTTGTATTTTTCTGATTTATAATGAATTAGTTATGATTTTTCTCAATTAAAATTCATTTTAAATCATTTTAGGAAATTATAAAACATTTTAGATTATTTAAATTATTTTCCAAGTTGGGCCCACATGTCATAAGTTTAATCATTTCAGTAAACATTTTCCAAAATTATTCAAATCCTGATAGGGGTGGCCCACAGGGGTATTTATTAATTCCACAAATGAATTTATAAAATATTTAAATAAAGCAAAAAGGTTTATGACGTCATCCTAACGTCAGCATGACGTCAGCAATGGAGGTTCTCTCAGATTGAGCATGCCCCCATCGATCTGCTGCACGCGGGGCTACGTGGCTGTGCTTGCTAGAGAGAGGGGAGCAAGGGAAGCCAGAAAGTGGTGGCGCAGTGACCAAATGGTCACCGGAGCTTCGTTCCCAACGAGCTTCTGCGATGGCGCTCGGTGGCGCACGGCGGGAGGGCGAACCAGGAAGCGAGGGAGAAGATGGAGAGCACGAGCGTGCTCCTGAGCTCACCAGGCACGCGGTAGGGTGGTCGGGGAGGCGAGGCAAGGCCGAACGACGGTGAATCGACTCGTCAACTGCGGCGGCCCACGATGGAAACGAGCTCGATTCCGGCGAGGAGGGGGCTCCCCAGCTTGCGTGGCTTCACAGGGATGAAGAGGGCATCGGGGCGCATCCAATGGTGGCCTTGGAGCGGTGCGGGGTGGCCGGAGTCAGCGAGGAAGAATAGCTCTGGCCGGCTAGGGTTTGGCCATGGAGAGGAACAAGGGAGAGAAAGAGGAAGAAGAGAAGTGGGGCACGGCTAGGGCTTCTCGACGACGAGGCGGGGTCCTTATAGGTGCTAGGGGGCGGCGGCGTGAATCTTAGCGCATCGCCGGCGGCGAATAGCGGCGGGCGCTCCAGCGAGCTGCTTCGGCAGCGGGAGGAAGACGACGACGGAAAAGAGGGGCCGATGTCGTGGTATTGCCGACGAGTACGCCATGGAGGGGTCCTCACAGTGCGTGTTTAGAGACGTGGGATAAGGCGGACGGTTGACGGGTACGAGGTAACACAGCTTACCCAGGTTCAGATCCCACGACGGTGGCGGAATCCTACTCCTGCTATAAATCACTATAAGGGCAGATACGCCGAGTTACAGAGATAGGTTCGCTGTGTGAGGTTGTATGAATCGATCTATGTTCGTATGAGATTGTGCCCTAAAGGCTCCCATAGGCCCGACTTATATAGTCGCCAGGTCCTAGGGTTAGAGGGAAAAGTCCTAGCCGGACAGGTTACAGAGTCCTACACCGTCTATTACTAGTCTTGTGTATCTTGCACTCCAAGGCTCCGGGTACGCTGGTGACTCTACCGTAGCCTTCCTTTATCCGGCATGGGCCTCCCTTCTGGATCCACCTAACTGGGCCGCCCAGCAGGCCACAGGCCATGCTACCGACTATGGGCCACCCGAGTTAGTCAGATAAGAGACATGCTATGAGGATACCCATATAGCATATCCCCAACAGTAGCCCCCGGAGAACTCCGAGATCTTGCGCCGTCTTGCCTCTTCCCGTGGAATGCTCCGTCTAGATGGATGTCGGAAAATTGTCAAGCAATATCTTGTAGTCCTCCCAAAGAACCCTGCAAAGGTTTCTCCGTCTTCTTATGAGTAAGTCGGAGAAATGCTGAATCTTCCATCGTACTCTTCCGTAGTCGGATTAAATCCGTCCATGCCGGAATCTTCGATGCGACGGCTCATCTACCATGTCAGTTATGAAGATGTAGGCTTAGGTCAGCGACGCCTCGTAACTCACACATGCATAGAACGCAATCATATCCGATTTTCCCGCACGAGAGATACGAACCGTTGGCGGCGGCGGTTGGAGACGTGGCAAAATTACCGCGCACGTCCACGAACACGTCGTTTACGCGGCAACCGTTCGATTAGCTGCACGAATCTTGACGCAGGGTAAGATAAATAGTAACCGTGGGACACTTGCCACTTTTTCACCCCATTCTCTCGTGTCTTCATCATCTTCCTCTAGCCGCACGCCTCCTCGAGCTCTCCGCGGAAAACCTCGAAGAAACCCTAGCCTCTCATTGCATCAGTTGCATCCTCCCAGTCCTCCATGGCCAGCAGAAGCTCCTCCCCGTCGATGGTGGCGTCGAGTGAAGCCACGGAGAAGGCGGCGAGCTCTGTCGTCGTGCCCCCAGAGGGCCTGGTCATCCCTGCGTCGGCGGTGATTGAAACCACCGGCGGTGACCACAATCTGGCGACGCTGGAGCCTCTCGAAGAGGAGACAGACTCGCACAAGGGCGACTGGTGCGGCTCGGACATCACCGACCGCGACATCCAAGAGATGGTCGCCGAAGGCTACCTCCCCACGACGGAGGGGCTCGCCTGGCGGGCGGCGCCGGCCGGCGAGGTGACACCTTCTCCCCAAGCCGGAGAAAAGGTGTATCTCAAGGCTCAGCTGGTACGCGGCGTTTCTCTGCCCATCTCCCACTTCTTTCTGTCCGTCTTGAACCACTTCAAGGTCCCACCCCATAACCTCTACCCCAATAGTATCTTAGTGCTTAGCAACTTTGTGGCACTTTGTGAGGGTTACCTAGGGATTAAGCCTAGGTTAGACTTGTTCGTGTACTTCTTCATCGTCAAACGTGAAGCCGGACATAGTAGGGAGGACCTTAGGAACTGCGGCACCATAAGCTTCAAGATCCGACCTGGTCGACAGTTCCCCGACATCGTCGTCCACGAGTCGTGCAAAAACTGGCAGCAGACGTACTTCTACGGCCCCGACATTCCTTTGGCGGGCCGAGAAGGGACGTACCCGGACTTCGTGGATGGAGCCGCCACTGAAGTTTCCACATGGATATCCCATGCCTCCCTTCCCTCCGACCTCAATGCTTCACGCGCAATAAGGCGGATCGAGTAGTTTGTAGAGACGGGTTTGACCGGCTTGGACCTAGCCATGTGTTGGTTCATCAGGCGGATCCAACCTCTGCAGCACCGCGCGAAGTTCATGCACGAGTACACCGGTGATCGAAGGGATACCCTCCGGATCTCCGTAGATAACTTCTCGAGTGACTCCGTCAAGCTCCGTCTAAAGGACATCGTCAAGGTGAAGGATAAGAAGCGCGGCTTCACCATCACCTGCGACATGTACGTAGATGGCAAGTGCCCAAAGGTAGGTATTTATTTTTCGTGTATGACATTGCTCCAGTTTCTCCGTCTTGCAAGTGCCATCTTATCTAACACGGTGATTTCTCACTTAACATCTTAGCGATTTAGATGAGGACAACATGGCTGCCCAAATCTACGATCCAAAGATGAAGGAAGTCACGGTCGTGTCCGACGACGATGTCCCGTTGGCGCGAAAGCGGAAGAGCTCCACCTCTGACGCTGCCGACGGAGGCAAGAAGAAGAAGACGGAGGGTGGAGCCTCCAAAAAGAGTACTGTCGCCCTGGAGGCGGAAAAGAGAAAAGCCACCGGGATTTTTGCCAAAGCACCTCCCCTAGTGTAAGCCTCTCATTCTCCGACATTGTCTTATTTATCTGTCATGTTCCTGTACTTATGTTATTTGCACGTTTCAGGAAGAAAGCCACAACCAACCTCAAGAAGTCCTCCAAGACTCTTTGGGCTTCTAGAAATATCAAAGATATGCTGCATCGTGACTCCTCCCCCGCCATCGCCCCTGCTACTCCTGCCGTCAAGCCCTCCTCTGCTCCGACAAGCTCTCAAGTCCAGGAGGCACCAAGCCCTTCCGCCATGGAAGTGGATTCTGGCGCCTCTACCGAACTCGTTGTTGTCGGCGAGCAGGCGACGCAGGAGAGCGCTGCTCTTCAAATGGCTGAAGCTCCGGCTAAGGATGCCATCAGTAGCGGCAAGGCGGTGGTGGGAGCTGGTACCTCTGCCGAAGGCAGCGCCCCTACTCCCAAGAAACCCTTCGAGTTCCCGAAGATAATTTACCCGACACTTACGCCGAGTAACACAACTCTGGTTCCTAGAGGAGTACCGTCATCTCCGACATGCGGTCTTGAGGAGCTCCTCCGACAAGAAGAAATATTGCGAGGAAACAGCGTTTCCTTTGGCAAGCAGCTAGCCGAGAGCGCTACAAACCTCAAGATCATCGCACTTGTAAGTTATAGTTTGCCTTTTGCATTTCATATGAGTATCCCACTGTAGCCCCCGAGGATGTAGACGAAAAACCATAGGTTTTGCATCTATATGCTGTAAGAGTGACTAAGTTAGGAAAAACTCTCACTATAGCCCCCAAGCATTTAGATGGAATGAATTACTCCGACTAGATGTTTTAAGAGTATAAGACACAGTGTTCATAATTTTCAATGTTGTAGCCCCCAAGCCTCTTGTTGTAACTGAATTAGTTCTGACTAGATGCTTAAAGAAAAGCTAAGCATATTGATAAGTTAAAAACTCTCGCTGTAGCCCCCGAGCATCTAGGTGGAGAATCTCCGACTAGAGGCTCCAAGCAGACCAAACAACGATTTAACTTTGTATTTGTTTCCATAGAACGAGAATGCTCGGAGGGGCATGGCCAACGACAAGTATCAGAAGATGCGCGCAGATCTTGAAGCCGAAAAGGGTAAAACTGCCATCTTGAAGGAACAGATCATCAAAAACAAGAGTTTGTTTTCTTTTTTGCGCATTCCCGTCTTACTTTTGTGCCCATAATCTCCGAGTACTCACTGTGTACTTTGTTTTTTCCGACTTTCTGAACATGTTGCCAAGGACAAGGACATTGTCGAGCAGTCCAAGCATATCCAACAGCTGGACAGCGAGAACAAGATCCTGAAGGAGGAGAGGAAGGAAATGCTGAAGATGCACGAGGATGCCATGAAAGCCCTGCAGGATTCCGCCTCCGCGGAGATCAATCGCTTGAAGGAGGAGCTTGCGATCCTAAAGGATCAGAATCAAGCTGCTAATGAGCAAAACCTTCGCCATAGCGAGGCGTTTAAGCTCCTCCAACAAGAGAAGGAATCCTTGGCGGACACCCTCTGGCAGGCTAAGGCCAGCATCTTCAGTAAGTGTCCTCCGCATTGTATTTCTGTAGTCTGGATACTTAGAGTTTATTGAACTCATGCGATCCTTGTCGGAATTTTCAGCGCCTATGGGTTTAACCCGCTCGCCTCCTTCGGACAAGGAATGCATGGTTCTTGTCGGCAACTTCATCAAAACTGCCATCGCCCAAGCCAAGGAGATTGCCAAGCCCCTCCAAATATATATCAAAGCATCAGAATCCGTGATGAAGTACTCGGAGATTCTGCGCCGAGCCCCCGAGCGTGTCGCGAACTGGAAGGCTTCATGCGCACGGGCTGGCGCAAGGATGGCGCTGTTCATGGTGAAGGAACACTATGAAGATGCCGAAATCGACACGGTGACCTTTGGCATCCCCGACGTAGATGATGACGGAAAGGAGATCGACCATGAAGCCATCTATTCATCACTCGCGGGTTATGACACCAGGGTTGCCGAGTTGGTGGATGTCGACGTCTTCGTGCCTAGGAACACCATTGATAGCGTCAACCAGGATTCCTCCGAGTCTCATCACAGCGCCGATGTTGAGGGTGATTCTCCGGCTGGTGATCATGCGGCCTCCAAGTCTCCTGTGCCAAAGAATGAAAAACACTTTGTAATTTCTGTTTCACCTTTGGTGTGTGCACGGGAAAAACTTGTTGATGTAATCTTAAGGCGGAAAAACAATGGTTGTCGTATCCCGCTACTTAAGAATTAAGTCCCAGTATGTATATATTTTTAAGAAAGTGTTGGCTTATCCATTACTCTGGTTCTTATGCTTGACTTTTCGTGAGTCGGAAGACTCGTTGTCGGAACCATGCGCTTAGGTGATGATGCCCAATGGCACCGTCAATAACCTGAGCACAAAATCGCCGATAATAAGTGCCGAAAGTCACTACTCCAGAATCCACATAAAAACAACAAAGAACGTGTAAACCAGAAAACTTAAGCTAACGCCCATAGGCAGAATTTTCACAAGTGCAATCGCAAGACTTGTGCATAAAGGTTTTATATGATCCAAAAATGAACACTAAAGGAGGTAAAAGACTCAGCAATATGAGTGAACCAAAGAGCTTTATTTCATTGATCATATAAGAGGTACACAATTAGATAAGAGATGCTAAGTGTAGAAAGGACGTAGCTGTCCTATGTTCCATGGCCGATCAAGCTCTGGGTAGTCATCATCCGGGTCACGTCGCTTACGCTTATGATCCTTGTTGGGTCTATCCTTGAGTTCACGATTGTCGACAAGGTAGTAAGACCCATTGAGCAGCGCCTTGCTTATGATGAACGGTCCTTTCCATGGCGGGGATAATTTGTGTGACTTCTTCTTCTTAAGTCGGAGAACTAAATCCCCCTCTTTAAACGAGCGATGCCGAACGTGGCGACTATGGTAGCTGCGTAGCTTCTGCTGGTAGATGGCGGATCTTTGGCATGCCAAAACGCGCTCCTCCTCGAGAAGGTCCACATCTAGGTGTCTGGATTCTTCAGCGTCATCTTCGTCGTAGGCGGCAACCCTTGGTGCATCGTGGAGGATGTCGGAAGGTAGGATGGCTTCTGCTCCATATACCATGAAGTAAGGGGTGTAGCCGGTGGATCTGTTGGGTGTCGTTCGTAAACTCCACAACACAGATGGCAATTCTTCCGCCCAGGCTCCAGCTGCTCTATGTAGCGGTGCCTCAAGACGTGGCTTGATTCCCTGCAGAATTAATCCATTGGCTCGCTCAACCAGACCATTGGATTGTGGGTGTGCCACAGATGCGAGGTCAAGTCGGATGCCTTTGTCCCAGCAATAGGACTCCACTTCTCCGAGTGACAAGTTGCTTCCGTTGTCGATGATGATGATGTGTGGGAGACCAAATATCACCACTAGATCTCGGACAAACCGAAGGGCAGTTGCCCCATCAAGCTTTATAATGGTTTTAGCTTCTATCCATTTGGTGAATTTGTCAACTGCTACAAGCAGATGCGTAAATCCACACGATGCCATCTGTAACGGTCCCACCATATCTAGCCCCCAGAATGCAAACGGCCAAGTTATTGGTATTCTTCGCAATTCTTCAGCAGGAACATGTGGTTGTCGGGCATAATACTGGCATCCCGTGCATGTCTCAACCAGCTTGTCGGCGTCCGCCTTCGCGATCAGCTAGTAGAATCATTGCCAGAAGGCTTTTGCGACCAATGATCGAGGAGCGGCGTGATGCCCGCAATCTCCGAGATGGATATCGCGCAGGATTTCCATACCTTCTAGCCGGGAAACGCACTTTAAGTATACACCAGTAGTGCTCCTTTTATAGAGTTGCCCATTGATTATGGATAACCCTTTGCTCGTCGTACTATTTGCCATCTTTTGATTTCGTCGTCGGGCAAAGTTCCGTGTTCTAGATACTCCATGAACGGTTTTGTCCAAGCCGGAGGAATCTTTGTCACCATGTTGACGAAAGAGTCAGCTCTATCCGGGTTGTCGATGTCGGCACCCTACACGGATGGTGTGCGTAGATGCTCTAGGAAGACTCCTGGCGGAATTTGCTTGCGCCCTGATCCAAGCTTAGACAGTAGATCAACCGCCTCGTTTTGCTCCCTAGGCACATACTTGACTTCGTATCCCAAGAAGCTCTTGGATATCTCGTCCACTTCGTCGCGATATGCCGCCATCATAGGGTTCCGCGTGTTCCAGGTGCCATCAGCCACATGCTGGGCAACCAAGTCAGAATCTCCACAGCAAACTATGCGCTTGATGCCAATATCCTTGGCTACACGTAGTCCGTGAATGAGTTCTTCATACTCCGCCATGTTGTTTGTAGCCTCGAAGTGGATCTGCAGAATGTAGTGCAGCTTGTCTCCTTTTTGTGACTGTAGCAGTACACCAGCCCCCGAGCCATTGAGGCTCTTTGATCCGTCAAAGTGCATCACCCAGTACTCTGGTTCTGGCAACGGAGTAGCATCTGGCATCTCCGTCCAATCTGCGATAAAATCCGCCAAAGCTTTTGATTTGATAGCGTCGCGTCTCTTATAGGTGATCTCGAAGGCGGCAAGTTCAATGCCCCACTTTGCGACCCTTCCTGTAGCATCGCTGTTATTGATAACGTCGGACAGTGGAGTCTTTCTCACTACTGTGATTGGGTGCTCCTGAAAGTAATGCCTCAGTTTCCGAGAAGCGAGGAATACTCCATAAGCTATCTTTTGGTAGTGCGGGTAACGCTGCTTGGACTTCGTCAAGACCTCGCTCACATAGTAAACTGGTCGTTGCACTCCGTGCTCGTAGCCTGGTTCCTTCCGCTCTACCACGACGACGATGCTAATAACCCGGTTGGTTGCCGCCATGTAAATTAACAGGGGTTCTCCAGGCTCGAGTGCTGCAAGGATAGGCGCTGAGGAAAGAATCTCCTTGAGCTGCTTCAATGCTGCATCTGCTTCGTCTGTTCATGTGAATTTGTCTACCTTCTTCAGCAACTTGTACAGCGGCAAAGCCTTCTCTCCAAGTCGGTTGACGAACCGACTAACTGCTGCAACACAACCTGTTAGTCGTTGAATGTCCTTTAGGCATGTCGGACGGTTTATGTTTAAGATGGCCTTGATTTTCTCCGGATTGACCTCGATTCCATGCTGGGAAACGATGAAGCCCAACAATTTGCCGGCTGGAACCCCGAAGACGCACTTCTTAGGATTGAGCATCATGTTGTATCTCCGGAGATTATCAAAGGTTTCTTTTAAGTCGGAGATTAAGTCATTTGACTTTTTGGACATCACCGCGATATCGTCCACATAGGCGTGAACGTTCCGACCAATTTGGTCGTCAAGGCAACGTTGCATTGTCCGATGGTAGGTAGCACCTGCGTTTTTCATCCCAAAGGGCATCGTGACATAGCAAAACGTGCCGTATGGAGTAGTGAACGAAGTGGCCAATTGGTCCGACTTCCTCATCTTGATGTGGTGGTATCCTGAGTATGCATTGAGCAAACACAAAAGTTCCGAGCCAGCCGTCGAGTCAATGACTTGGTCAATGCGAGGCAAAGCAAACGGATCTTTGGGACATGCTTTGTTCAAGCCGGTGTAATCAACGCACATTCTTAATCCATTGGTTCCCTTTTTGGGGATAAGTACAGGATTGGCCACCCATCGGGTGTGAAGTACTTCTCGGATAAACCCAGCCTTAAGTAACCTAGCTATCTCTTTGCCAATGGCGCATCTCTTCTCATCTCTGAAGCGTCGTAGAGGTTGTTTCACTGGTTTACATTTTGGATCTATGTTTAAGCTATGCTCGGCAAGTTCCCTAGGTACACCTTTCATGTCGACAGGTTGCTACGCAAAGATGTCCCTATTCTCACGAAGGAACTCGACGAGCACGCTTTCCTATTTGGGATCCAGGTTCGTCCCAATGGCAATGGTCTTGGAGGCATCGCCTACCACAAGTTCCACCGGCTTGGTCTCGATGGCGGCCTTGAACGCAGGAGCAGAGTCGGAGATCTGCTTCTTCGACGCGGGCATCTCTGAGTCATTGACCTTGCTCTGGATCTCCTTGAATTCTTCGCTGTAGAGGACAGCTTCTGCAATGGCTGCTTCATTGATTTTGCAGTCCCTTGCCTTGGTAAAGCTTCCGGATACGGTGATGACACCGTTTGGTCCGGGTATCTTGAGTTTGTTGTAGACGAAGCATGGCTTGGCCATGAACGTGTGGAATATGTCGCGGCCGAATATGACGTGGTACACGCTCTTGAAGGGGACTACCTCAAAGGTCATGCGCTCTTGGCGGTAATTATTAACATCGCCAAAGGCTACCTGAAGCGTAATGAACCCAAGGGACCGAGCCTCTCGACCAGGAACTACGAAATGGAACACGGTGTTGGTCCGCCTTAGGTTTTCCTCCGTCAAGTTCATCTTCTGCAGTGTATCCAGGTACATGATGTTGATGCTGCTTCCACTATCCACCATGCACTTGGTGAACTCCACGCCGTCAATCAATGGGTTGATGACCATGGCGTACTGGTTCTCCGTGGGCACAAGGTCTGGGTGGTTCGTCCTGTCCCAAGTTATTGGAACCTCCGACCAGCGCAGGTATTGGGGAACTGGGGGGAGAGTGGCCATCAGGATCCTTAGAGAGGTCTTCTGTTGTCGGACGGTGGGGGTGCCAAGGAAAGTGTTGTAGACTGGGGCCTTCTTTGCGAAGGGGTTCTTGCCCTTATCGTCGCTCTTGGCGGCGTGCTTGGGGTCAACGTCCTCGTCCATGTCACTTGAATCCTTGGACTGCTCATCCTTCTTCTTCCCATTGCCCTTTCCTCGCGGTCTGTTCTTCCGACTTTGCTTGTAGCCGGACTCCGGGTCTTCCTTGAGGTCGTTGATGAACTTGCAGTGTCGATTGGTATGGGTGGCCTTGCCGTTGGCGTCGAGGTGTACGAGGCACATATCGCAGTACTCCTCATAGGTTTGGGGAACGCGGAGAGGCGCCGAGGTAGTTTCACTTCCTCGTTGTTGCCCGTGGCCCGGTCCCCTTCCTCGGCCATGTTGTCCGCCTTCTCCTCGTCATGCAAAAGTCATAGCGACCATGTCGGTAGATTGCTTTTCTTCTGGAGTGGTTTTCCGCGTTGTACTGCTGTTCCTCCGAGCTTGGGTTGGAACGTCCGTTGCCGGCAAAAGAGCCACGAGCATCGTCGTCGGCAGCTGCGAACTCACTAGCTAACTGAATCATCTGATTCAAGTCAAGCTGATGATTGTCCTGCAAGCGTTTTAGCTTATGTCGGAGCAACGTACCCCTTTCCAATCCATCGATGAAGGCGGCCATGGCGGTCTGAGCGTGCACTCCTGCAGGAATTCTTCATGTCTAGCCAGCGGGAGAGGTAGGTGCGAGATGTCTTGTCTTTTTCTTGCATGCATCGCTGTAGATCGCCCACAATGCAGGGAAGCTTGTATGTACCCTCAAAGTTCTTGGTGAATGCTTCTTGTATATCCAGCCAGTTGTAGATAGATTTCTCTGGCAATTCGTCCATCCATTGACGGGCCGTGCCCGCCAACATTAACGGGAGGTACTTAACGGCGACGTTGGGTTTGCCTCCGACAATCTCCACCGCGTTGCCGTAGTCCTGCAACCATGTGGCGGGCTTGGCGGTGCCGTCATAGGGCTTGATGGTCTTGTCAATCCGGAAACCTCTAGGGTAAGTTGCGGACCGTATTGCAGGTCCAAAACAACGTCGTCCCAGGTATGGTCCTTACCGGGCCTCGTGGATCTTATCGATCCGCGAACGTGCATTGTACGGCTCCGGGTTCTTCTTCTTGTTGTCAACAGGGTATGGGCTGCGTGAACGACGCGGGCCTCTTCCGCCATGGTGACTGCTTGGCGGGGACGGAGGCGGAGGTGGCGGTGGGTTAGCTTTCTTGCTGTTACCCTCCTGCGACGCCTCACTCCTGTCACGTTTGCTTGTCGGACGCGGAGGGTCGTGGTGTGACCTGCTCTTGTGTCCTTGGTGGCGCTCTTCATCATGACGGGTCTGTGCCGCGTTGTCGCGGATGACGATGCCACACTGCTTTGGAGGGGGCATATCCGTGCGAAGGTGAGCCTTGTAGTCTTCCTGACATCGGGGGGATCGGGGCGGTGGTGATGGGCGGCGAGGTCAGGCTTTTTCTCCGTGGTTGGAGGATATCGGGATAGCATCCTTCCTGTTGCACGCATCCCTCTGTCTTTGTTCTGATGAACCCGCCTGTGATCCGACATCCTGAGGAGATCTGTACCTTGGCGGTTTGTACTGGCTAGATCGGCAGAGCGCTGGGTCAGACTCAAGCCTCTGAGAGGTGGCCTTTTCCTGCTACTTTACCGCCTTGGCCACTAGGTCATAGACCTGTTCAACTGCCTCAGGCGATATATCCTGCTCCAGAAGGGTCTTGGCGACGACGAGGTTAAGGAGTGGGGTGGGCATCACCTTCTTGCCTTCACTGTCAATGTATGGCTTGGCCTGTGCCGGCTTCGCGGGAGCCCATCCTAGGTTGCGCCATACACCAGGATCGTTGATGACGCGAGCCGGAGCCTTCTTAGCCTTTTGCTGCTGCAGCAGAGTCTTGTACTCGGCCTCCATTGCTCTAGCTTTCTCTATGGACTTCTGCGCGTTGACCAGATCTCGATCGAGTTTAGCGCCTTGCTCCGTGATGGCTTCCGCCTCCTCCAGCAGCTGCTGGCGCTTATCGTCAAGCTGAGTCACGTTCCGGATATGATCAACGGTTAGTGGATCGACGAGGAGATTGCCGTACATCACTCTATCCGCTGGAGTAACATGGGCTGCTGCCGACGTGGACGCTGGAGGCGGCAAGTTTGCGGTGTTGTTGTTGCTCGGACCGGTGCCGAGTTCGTGTGGCTGCTGCACTGGGTTAGGTGGAGGAGGCATGACCTTTGCGCGATCATCGTCGGCAGCAATTAGTGGCCCCTTCCCCTTTTCCAGCGCCATAGGCGGAGCTTGCCCGGGTTGATCTTCATCCATCGATGTCCCAATGGTGACGAACACCCCTCGAGACATGGCGGTGTTGTTAGCTTGCTTGTCACGCGAGTACTCCTCCTCCATCTCCTGCATAGCGGAGTCTAGCTCTTCTGGACCGAAGTCTACCTCCTCTGAATCTGCACGGAAATCATCATAAAGCGCGCCAATGACAGAGTCGGAGGGTGCCAGGACTTCCTCGATGACGGGCGGTGGAGGTGCAACGGCCTCGACGATGACTGGAGGTGGAGGTGCTGCTACGACGATGGCAGCCGGAGGCGGTGGTGGTGGTGGCTGAATCGGAGGGGCTCCGTCAATGAGCACAAGCACTGTCTGAGCTGCCGCTTCGGCCTCCGCGTAGTTGTTGACGGTGTTCACCATGCCTTCGAAGTTAAGGCGTCCTGACGCCTGTTGTCGTCTTAGAGAATGTCGGAGAAGCGTGCCATGCTCCAGTCCTTGCACAAAGTGATAGATAGCATCATCATTGGGGTAGTGGGCCAGATCGGCTCGTATACGGAGCCACCTGGCCAAGTAATCGCGGGGGTTTTCGCCCTCTCTCTGAATGTAGCGCGCCAGATCGAAGATGGTAACCACGCCGACGAACTTGGATCTCTGCTGTCCAGACGCACGTACAAAGTTGGCGGATTTGCAGTGATCTTCCTCCTTTATATCTTGCACAGGGGCGGTTTGGGTGGGTATTGAATTTTTTTGATCTTTGCCGGCAAACTCCGAGGAGAGATCCGACATCGATCCTTCCACGAACGTATCCTTCCCGTAGGCGGTCCGTGCGGGTCTTGATGCTTTCCTATATTTGCTGGCAAACTCCGAAGAGAGATCCAACATCGATCCTTCCGCGAACGTATCCTGCCCGTAGGCGGTCCGTGCGGGTCTTGATGCTCCTCCGACTCCCAGGAAACTAATGCCCGAGTCGGTTTCGCCGATGAAGAGGTGGATGTCTCCGATAGGAACAATCGAACACCGCATAGGGTTCGTCTTCGCCGGGATCCAGAACTCATCAGGGGGGACGATCGGAACGTTGCCGGAGAAGAGAACACGGCCAATGGCTATGGTTTCGCCGATTCCCACGAAGATCTTGGTCCTCGCCCACTGAAGAGCCTGAAGCGCCTCTTGCCCCACGGTGGGCGCCAACTGTCGTGGTATTGCCGACGAGTACGCCATGGATGGGTCCTCACAGTGCCTGTTTAGAGACGTGGGGTAAGGCGGACGGTTGACGGGTATGAGGTAACACATCTTACCCAGGTTCAGATCCCACGACGGTGGCGGAATCCTACTCCTGCTATAAATCACTATAAGGGCATATACGCCGAGTTACAGAGATAGGTTCTCTGTGCGAGGTTGTATGAATCGATCTATGATCGTATGAGATTGTGCCCTAAAGGCTCCCATAGGACCCGACTTATATAGTCGCCAGGTCCTATGGTTATAGGGAAAAGTCCTAGCCGGACAGGTTACAGAGTCCTACACCGTCTATTACTAGTCTTGTGTATATTGCACTCCAAGGCTCTGGGTACGCTGGTGACTCCACCGTAGCCTTCCTTTATCCGGCATGGGCCTCCCTTCTGGATCCACCTAAATGGGCCGCCCAGTAGGCCACAGGCCATGCTACCGACTATGGGCCACCCGGGTTAGTCGGATAAGAGACATGCTATGAGGATACCCATATAGCATATCCCCAACAGCCGAAGGGGTACGGTCCGGCTTGGGCTGCTGACGGGCCAGGTGGGCTCCGGGAAAGTGCACTGGGCGACAAGGAGAGGGGAGAGGGAGGAAATGGGCTGTGGCCCACTGGCTGCGGCCCACTGGCTGATGCAGCTCTATTTTTTTCCAGTAAAACTTTTCTATTTCTCTTTTGTATTTCCTGTTTATATTTTCATTTCAAATTCTGTTTTTAACATTTCAAAAAAAAACCAAGAATTTGTATAAAGTATATAAAACATTGTGGGGCCCTTTTAACAAGTTGGGCTCCAAAAATTTTAGTAGTTTTCAAAATCAAAACCATTTGAATTGATTTCAAATAGAGGGAGAGGTTAGGGTTTTATTATTCCTCTTTAATGCAAAGTTTAAAGAGATGATGCTCATGCAATGCACAATCAACCCTAAATAAAGATTATCTAAAACTGGGGTGTTACATTCGTGAAACTCCGATCTTTTTATATTTTTCATGTTTTTAATACATAAGAGAAGTTAGGAAACTGAAGAGGAAACGGAGCCCGGGGTGGACAAACCCACCCCAGGCGCGGGCCCAGCCTGGCCGCGCCTGGAGGGGGTTTGACTCCCCCGAACTCTATCTGTGCTTTTTTTCCATGTCAGAACCTTCCTTATGCATTGAAACTTCATAATAAATAAAACCCCGGATCCGCCGAGGTTCGTGCATCGTGTTCTCGTTGTGTTTTCGTTTCGATCTGTCTCTGTCAGGAAATCTTCTCAAGATTAGAGCAAAACTCGGAGCTAATCCATACTCTTACTTTTGAGTTCGAGGAAGTTGATTGAGGAGCTTATCAAGAGAACACCACCACCACCAAAGGAGTAATTCGTCATCAGGTTTGGCATCCCCTTGGCTTGTTCCAAGCTTCGGGGAGTGCCACGGTATCACCACCATTATCTTTTATCTTTTACCTTTTTAGTGGATTCATATCTTTGGTAGAGAGGTTATCTTATAGTTTGTTTGCATGTGGAAGTATCTCTCCTTCAGTTGATTATCTATGTATCCCTTGGTGTGAGTGCCTTTATTGGAATATTAATGGGAAGTCTCATCTTTTGCTTTTTGCACTTCTTATTTTTAGTTGCAATCTCTATTATATGATGGATCTTGTTGTTCAGTATTGGCACCACTTTGGGATCATCAAGTGGATCTAAATTGGTTTTGGAAAACCGAGTTCTGGTCAGTGGCATTAGTATGAAAGAAAAGAAAGAAAGAAAACTTACAGGTATTTGGTATCATCTGTTTTCTTTCTTGTTGGCTCATAAGCTTAGTATTCTTTATTTAAGATTATTTTGTGACTTCAAGGAAGATTGCATGTTTGGCTTTATTACTTGTATGTTCGCTTGCTTATTTCAACTCTCTTGCTTGCTACCCAGCCTTGCTAGCCAAAAACCTGTTTTGAGAAGGCATACTTCTCATGTTTCCAAAACCCTTTGAACCAAAAAAATTGCCACTTGTGTCCACCATATCTACCTAGTAGCTTTTGCTATTTCAGGCAAATTCTCGAGCTTCATTTACCATTCAAATTAAAAAAAGTATTTTGTTATGTGAAAACTAGTTAGTAAAGCTCTCACGACCTTGATGGCACACTTTATTTACTTGCCCCTAATAAACTTGAACCATTGTGGACATCGAAGTTGTATATGCTTGCATCTATACGTTGGGATTAGCAGAACCGTGTTGTCACGGGGAACATTTTCAACATTGAACTTGTACCTTGTCGTACATAGTTGATATCGTGCTCTTTTGTCTATGGATGTCAACGATGTGAAATAAAGAGGGGACTTGTAAGTCCATGGAGTTTGTATTGACGATGTTTGATCTCATCAATGCCCATTGTTATGGACTTGGGTTTTGGAGAAGATGGGGATGTTGGAGATCGTGGAACGGTTAGCAAACAAGCAACACGGGGACACAAGTTTTACCCAGGTTCAGGCCCCCGGAGGGAAAACCCTACTCCTGCTTGTCTGCTCTTGATTACGCCGGAACCGAAAGTTACAAGGGTGCGCAGATGCAATCTGACATGGAGGTGTGTATGCGAAAGTATGAGTCGAGAGATCTAGGTCGTGCCCTCCTAGCCTTTATATAGACTTAGGCAGGTCCCGGGCATAGTCCTAGTCGGTTACAGGTTCTAGGGATTTACCCCTTTGAATTTCCTATCTACTCTAGTCTTGCTCTCCAAGGATCCGAAGGCACCATGGGCCTAGGCCACCCGAAAGTCTTCATGGGCCAACGTACTTTTGCCGTGGGCCTTCCTTGGGATGGACTAGGTATGCTGAGATCACGTACCCATAGGGTATAACCATATCAGAAACGCCTGGGCCGCTAGCCTAAGCCATGCTTAATCATGGTGGAAACTTGCAGCATCACCATAGTGAGTCATCTATGAAGCATCCTCAATAAAAAGATATATGCATAGTAAATAAAAAGATTACTGAGATGCTCATTGTCTGCTTGCCTTGTCATTTGGTTATGGGAAAGCTCCTGTACCATGTGCAAGGGGTACCCCGTTGGCGGTTCTCAATGATATGCAAATACTTACAATGAAAAGAACTTACCTAGACCCAAAGTTGAGTATGCATGAGGAGTGGCCCTCATATTCAAGGGACATGAGATTGCCAACTTATATTTCGCCAAGAATATACTCCATATTTGTTCACTTTAACCTTAATCATCTCAAGATGCTTATGATAGGGGCAATGAGGGCTCAAATCTAGTAAGTACCATAATCTTTTGGAAGCTCTTTATGACTTGTAATCCCTGCTACCCTCTAAGAAGGGGCCTTTCTACCAGTTACCAGTTGAGTCAGTAAACCTACTTCCTCTCTATCTCAAGTAAGCTTTTGAGTTGTTGTGTTTCAAGCATTCATATGGTGATTTATTCAATCATGTTCTTTATCTCCCTTGTTTGCACAAAGCTCTTATCTATTGAGTATTACTTTGAAAGCCTTCACTTGTGAAAAAACCTTCTTGAGCAAAGAGTGCTCCTGTTTTGAAACTTCTACAAAAAGCTTTTGTGAAACTGTTTACCAGGTGTTCTCTGGCCAAGAACAAGTTTGTCAACTCCAATTATGATTTATCTTTATGCATCTCTATTTGTGACTGTTGTACTTGGTTGCAAGCTAAGTTACATAATGGTGAGTTTCTTTCTTCTATGAGTTGTGCAATGGTAAGTGTGATGCTTCTTGTTCGTATTCTTTTATCAACACTTCACTCCATGAACCCGTGGACATGTTTACTGAGCTCAGTATTCGCTTGGGGACAAGCTAAGTCTAAGCTTGGGGGAGTTGATATGCCCAATTTGCATCACCATCATATATCATAATTTACCTCTATTCATTGATATTTGTCTTATTATGAGGTATTACTTATGGCTTTTCATCTGTTTATGCATGTTGGATGATTCCTGGAGGATGGACTACCGGAGTCTGGATTCTGATGGAAAAGATGGCGTTTCGGTGCAATTTCGTGAAGATCAGAAAAATACCAGAAAAATATGGAAACATATTATTTTACCGGAAGACGAAGGAATCCAGAAGGAGCGAAGGGGAGCCTCTGCTCGGCCTCCGACTCTGCCCCTTCGCCTATATCTTCCCTACGGAACCCTAACAGCAGGGGGAGACCACAGATAGACTTCCTCCGCCTCTCGGAGCGGAAAACATCGAGAGAGAAAGATCTCTCAGGCAGACAAATTTATGCCAGGGGAATTCCTTCCCGGAGAGGGGAGACCATCGCCATCAACACCGTCATCAAGTTAGGCTTCATCGAGAGCATCATCATCATCATCAACATCATCATCTCCACCAGCACCATCATCACCACTCCGTCCCATTGTAACAATTGTGTTGGATATTGCTTTAGTTCGTTAGGGGAAACTTTCCTAGTGTTAATTACTATTGTAGTTGATGCTTCTGAGCGGAACCATTGGATTATTGTTTATGTTCAGATTGTTATCCATTATTATATCATCTTTGATCTTGATCCATATGATGTCTTGTGAGTAGTTCATTTAGTTCTTGAGGACATGGGAGAAGTCATGTTGTTAGTAGGGAATATGTGATGAGTTATTATTCAATGGTTTAGTATTTAATTTGTGGTGCTATTCTTCTAGTGGTGTCATGTGAACGTCGACTACATGATACTTCACCATTTATGGGCCTAGGGGAATGCATTGTGTATTTGGCTACTAATTGTGGGGTTGCCGGAGTGACAAAAACCTGAACCCCCGTTAGGACAGCTTTGCACAAGGGAGTGTAGGATCTCAGAGTTTAAGGCTGTGGTTATATTTATATCTTAATTACTTTCCTGTAGTTACGGATGTTTGAAGGGGGTTTAATCACAAGTATGTATTAGTACTAGGAAGGTCAGTATGTTAGCACAGGTTCACCCACACAACACTTACAAACACCAAAAAAGAGTACTCAGCTATTTGCAGCGAAAGCACATGAAAAAATTCCCATGTGTCCTCGAGAATGTTTGGTCCTTATAAGTATTTCCACCGGCTTGTCCTTTGCTAAGAAAGGATTGGGCCACTTGCTCCATTTGTTCGTTACTTCTATTACTTGCTCTTTGTTTTGTTGCTTTGTTAGAAAACCAGTAAAAAATTTGTTTGCTAAGTATTCAAAGGGATTTCCTGCTCCATACCACTGTTCAGCACCTTCTGCTCCTCGTTGGGATCGACACTCCTATTTATCGAAAGTACTACGATACACCCCCTATACTTGTGGGTCATCAACTGCTCATATGCACTAGGAAGAGAGTTTAGAATTATATCCGTAGCAAACTCTTCGCTAATGGGGTAGCCAAGCCTTTCTAGAGACTACACGTAACCAACCATCTTGATCACATGCAGACTCAGTGGATCACCATCCTTAAGCTTGCAACTCAGCAAAGCCTGAGATACGTGATACCTCTCAGTCTTTGCCTAATCCTGGAACATACGTTTGAGGCTTTCGATCATATCGTAGGCCTCAACATTCTCAAACTGTGAATGCAAGTCCGGTTCCATGTGAGCAAGCATAAGACATGTAATTTTTGTGGACTCATCCTTGATCCTACGGTAGGCATTGGTTGCAGGGCCACTCAAATTCTCATTCAGCTCATCTGGAAGTGGGTTATCAAGAACATGGTCCTTCATTTCTTATTTGAGAAAAATTCTCAGATTATGAAACCATTTGGTGAAATTAGTTCCATTCATCTTATCTTCCTCTAGGATCATTCTCAATGCAAAAGAGGACATCTGAGGGAGACTACTACTAGGTGCCATCGATCTACAATAGAAAATATGCAAAATACTAAAGACATGTATCCATAAAAGAGCAAGCATATTAAACATTTTAATACTTATTCTCTCACTATATACAACACCCCTCCGATGGTTACTAAGTGATTCAGGATCCTAAATAAGAAAGTCTACTAGTGATCTTTAGCATCACTGTTAGACATCAAGTGATCTAGGTAGGTAACTCCTTGCCAATCTCATCTCATGCGACTCCTGTTGGTAGGGTGGCATCACATGCCCCGGCTCCCGACCGGCCTCTTCCCGAATCCGATGACCGTTTGTGATAGACCCGTCTAGTTTACCAAGTGCTTCTGTTGTAAGAGTCCTACTCGAATTCACCTAGTCGGAAAGAATTGTTAGCACCTCAATTTTAGGAGCCCACTACCAAGAATGTCCGACTTGTGATGGTGCAGCACTAGTGCGGAGACCAACTAGACCTTCTTTGAGGGATTACTTTTCTAGAAACTATCTAATATAGGTAAAACGGAGACATAACAATAATACAAATAAAGAAAATATAATATGAAATAGTGTGGCTCTCTTCATGGCGATCTTCATCTCCACAAAGCCTGTAATTCGACTCATGCCAACTCTTGTCACGTGCCATCTTACTCCATGTCGCCTACTTGTACATCGACTTGCATGCCATCCAGGTTCTCCAAAAGCTACACTAGCTTAGTAAATAAAAATTATATAGAGAATCCAACACACAGGTCGTTATACAATAAAATGACAACACCTAGGCTCCAGCCGACTGACAAAACTCGTGATTCACATACCACATATGGATTACACACATAAAACACACGCACATGAACCATACCATTCACAACTTCCTGCAAAAATTCCTTATGCATAGATATGATATCTACCAATGTTGTCAAACTCCCAATGAAATCTAAGGCACTACGACATGGATCAAAGGGGCAGCGCCCGACAATTTTACAGAAGTGCGGATCTCATGTACATTCCAAACATGGATTTCTTCATCGGATAAAACAGTTTTACCCAAATCCGACCTGTACTCCGATTCGATCAAACTCCTTTGATCTTCGATCACCGCATCTGGATTTGCGTGCCACAGTCTACCCCAATGGCGAAAACCGACCAGTAGGGGTATCTTCGTTCCACGACTTCTATAGAGGTCCCACCTTTATAAGGTAGAGATCCCTGTGTTTACAATGCTAGTCCCTGGATCAATAGCTAGCATCCACAGTTTAAGATGTAATATCAAGAAACAAAGGTCATAACACAACTTTATAAGCAGGAATAAAATAATTCATTACACCTTACATAGCTCATTTGGCTATCTCATTACAATGCAACAGAAATATCTATATAGCATGGAGTCCTTCATCTTCAACGTGCCAGAGGCAATCATGTTAGTTGTATACTTGTAATCCTATTCAACACACTTCACTAACATCAAACAAACCTGCAACATAATAAGTTATAGCCACAAGGGTCAATACATTTGAATTGTATTGGCAAGTAATACTATGGTAGAGTAGTGGTATCTATCATCTATATGCATTTGGCTAAGTGGAGCGTAGGCTTGCTTTGCTCAAAATAGATTTTCCTTATCATTTGAAAACACAAAGTTTTTGTTTGTCAAAATCACCCAAGGCATCTACCAATAAAATAGGTGATCCTTTACCCTTGTTCAACCACAAGTTTTTAACTTATAAATTGGGATGAGGAGATCCTTGATAGCTTCCATGTCTTGATGCTCAAATTTTCCATTGCCGGGGACACTGCTAAGTACTTAGATTTTACTCTGTCGAGAGTGGTGCACTTTCCCTACAAGACTCTACATGCATCAAGACGAGATATTTCAGAAGCCTTCCCTTACACCAAATGAACGCGCTCCATCCTATCACCCCCTACCATCTTCTGTCCATCTGTCTAAGTTGTTGCAACCTATATGATCTAGGAAGAGCCCATATTGCCATGTGGCTGCATTAGAAGCTTCTTAACATTTGGCATCTCAAATATCTTTGTTCCTGGGTATATTTCCACAAGTGAGATACACCAGGTATTGCCCCTGTGGTGACCACTCAACACAAACCTTTCCTTCCATTCCACCCAGGTGATTCATTCACATAGTTGTTTTATTAAACAAAACACAAGTCATAGACTTAGAAATATTTCATAGCATGAATATAATCCACCCTTGTTTTCTACTAGCTATGGTAAGCATAATAGTAGCAAGAATCTTAACTTAGGGAAAATTTTACTAAGGCATCATCTACTAGGATTTCCCATGGCATAGCATACTTAGTAAAATTTCCATGAAAGTCCTACTCAAAATATCACTAATGCATAGTGAAAATAATAGGACAAAATGTATGAAGCACCACTAGCCTTTTTAGTAGAGAATATAGATACACTCCTTGATCTTTCAATTGTCACACTCTTCAAAGTTCACTACAAGTCAATCAAGCAAGGCACAATTTCAAAACTAACATTCAAACAATTCACCACATAAAATGATAAAAAAATGCATGCAAGCATGCAAAAGATTGTTTTATTTGGAAAGGTGGTTTATATTAGGCTGTAACATTTTAAAACACCTATTGGTCATTTATAAAAGTGGCAAAACCATTTAAATTCAAGTTAGTGAAAATGGGCCATTTAAATCATTTTTGTTTTGCTAGAAATGATTTTAATCAAAGTAATATTTTGTAGAGTTAGCCAATATGTTTTAAAACAAAAAATTTAGTGTTTAGGATCAAAGTGTTTAAAACAAATCCATTTACAAAAGTTTTCACCCAAAATAATTTTTAAATAATAGCAACATTTTTATTTTACCAAAATGCCTTTATTCAAAGGAATAATTTTCTAGGGTTAATCAAATATATTTTTAAATCCAAAAATTAGTGTTTAGGGTCAGAGAGTTTAAATCAAACCATTTTCAAAAGATTTTACTCAAAAATCAATTTTAGAATAAATTTTATACACAAAATAGACCTAATAATGTTTCTGCAAAAACAATCCATTTTCCAGAAGAAATTGTAACAACCCTAGTTTATTAAATGATAAATAGGATTTGTTTGTGCATTCATGAGCATCATCATATTAAAATGCATGCATGAAATAAAAATGCTCCCAAAAAACCCTAACCCTACCTTCCCTCTCTATTTGAAAATCAATTCAAATGGTTTTTGAATTTTGAAAACCTAAAAATATTTGGAACCCAAATGGTTAAAGGGTCCCTTAATGTTTTCATATGTTTATAAAAGTTTCTGCATCTTGAAAATATTCAAAACAGATTTGCATTTGAAATTTACAAAAGAGAGAAGGCAAAACATAAATAGAAAAAGAATTTACAAAGAAAAATATCTGTCTAACCTAACTGGGTCGAGCCCATCTCCTCTCCCCTTCTTTCTATGCTGCCCACGCGCAGATGCCAGCAGCCGCTGACCTCGCTTTGCTGTAGCCCGTCTGGCCCGTCTGCAGCCCAAGCCAGCCCGCCTCGGCCCTATACCGGTTCGGCCTTCTTTTCGTCTTCCTCTTGCTGCCAAAGCAGCTCGCTGGCGAGCTGCCGTCGATGCTCTAAGATTCGCGCTGCCACCCGCCAGTGCCTATAAGGGCCTCACCGACGCCATCGAGAACCATAGCATGTCACTCTTTCCCCTTCGCCTTAACCTTTCTCTCGCCAAGGCCGAAAACCTAGCTTCGGCCACCGTGCTGCCTCGCCGTCTCCGGCCACCCCGTGCCACGCCGTGGCCACCGTTAGAAGCGTCTCGTCGCCCTCGTTCTCCTCCCCGAAGCACGCACGCCCAGACGACCTCCTCTGGCCTGAATCGAGCATGAAAGCGCCATCGGCCGCCGTAGTTGACATCTCGATTCGTCACCGTCCATCCTCCTCGGGCTTCGCCGACCCCTCCATCACGCTCGTGGTGAGCCGCTGGTCATGCCAGACCCCTCCTCTACTCTCCTTGCTTCCTGGTTCGACCTCTCGCCGTGAGCCACCGAGCGCCGTCGCAGAAGCTCGTCGGGAACGAAGCTCCGGTGTTAGACCCATCCTTTATAGAGGAAAGGATCCCTGTGATTGCAATGCTAGTCCCTGGATCAATGCTAGCATCCACAGTTTAAGATGAAGTACACAGATACAAAGGTCGTTTATTACATTCATTCCAGAGATAAAACATAGTCTTTTACAACTCAGGGCCATAGGCCTAGTACAATAGTTTATGGAATAAGTAAATAAACATAAGTCTTCATCTTCATGTGCCACAGGCAAGCATGTTGAGTGTAGACTCATGACTCCTATTCATCATCGGAGTAACCTGCAACATCACAAGTTACAGCCACAGAGGGTCAATACTTTGGAATAGTATTGGCAAGTGATACCTTAGTATATTTTAAGTGGACTATATTACTATATGCATTTTGGCTAAGTGTAGCTTGGCTTGCTTTGCTTGAAAATAAGTTTTTCCTATTAGTTGAAATCACTAAGTTTTTCTTTGTCAAAACATTCCCAAGAAACAACCAATAGACATTGGGGTCCTTCACCTTTGTTCACCTACCAATTTTTACTTAGAAGTTGTAGTGATGAGATTCTTGTAGCTTCCATGTCTTGATGCTCAAATTGTCCATTGCCTTGGACTAGGCTAAGTACTTAGGTTTTCCATCTGCAGAGGTTGTGCACTTTTCCCACCAGACTTGGTTTCCCAAGACAGGACCTTTCAGAAGCTTTTCCTTAGTCAAATGGACGCGTTCCAACCTATCATCCCAACTACCACCAACTGTCCAAGTGACTAAGTTCAAGCAACCTATATGATCAAGGCAGAGCCCATATTGCCAAGTGGTTGCACTGTAAGCTTTCTCAACACTTGGCCTCCAAATCCCTTTGTGCCTGGGTGGCATACCACAAGTGAGATACACAACCCAAGTCCATGGCCTTGTGTAACCACTCAACATAACCCAATCTTTCCATTCCACCCAGGAGGTTCATTTGACTTAGTTGTTTTATTAGGAAAGCATAAGTCTCTTGACTTAGAAATATTTTCATCATAATAAGTATAGATGTTCACCACCCTTGTTTGCTAAGTAGCTAGGCTAAGCATGTTATGGTAACTTAACTTAGGAAAATTCCCTAGCAATTCTACCATTCTACACTACTTAGGATTTCCCATCTTGGCATTAGGCAAAAATAGCATGCAGGACTTAGCAAAATATCTAATGCTAGTACAAAACATAGGATAGAAATATTCATGAAAATATCACTTGCCTTGGTAGTGGGGAGAGTAGCACTCTTCACAATCACGATCACTAGCAAAATCTACAAGACAAATTATCACATTCAATTTCACACAATTTATTCAATCAAAAATAATATGAATGCATGCATGCAAGAATTTTACTAAGTGGTGATTTTGGAAATTTTATCAAGCATGTGCATGCTACTGAAACATAACAGGACACCAATTTTGCCATAACAAACTTATTTAACATTAAAACCAATTATCAAAACAAATCTATACTCAAAATAGCTTTAAATATGATTCCACAAATAAAGTCATTTTAATGGTTACTATTTGTTAAACTAATTGAACATTCAGAAAGGTCTGGTTTCACTGAATCCAACGGTATAAAATTTGTAAAATTCTAACATGGCATTCAAAAGTTATAGCAGTTTGAAGTTTGGATCTAAACCATGTTTTAAATTCTGTTTTTGATTTAATCCTTGCCACGCGTCGCATCCTCACTGGCGCGTACCGCTTCACGCGGATCGAGCGCTGCGGATCGCACGATCTAAATGAGATCTGGCAGCTCAGACACACGCGTACCCCTTCGCTCAGGATCTATCCTAGCCCTACGATGCAGATCCAACGGATCAATCCATCAAACCATGATCGGGCGGCGCTGGCGGCGTTGACTAGCGGCGGCGCGTCTGACTACGGCGGCGCCGGCGTTCTACATCGTCCGGGAGAGGGAGAGGGGTCTTACCAGGTTCGTCGGAGGCTGTTGAAGCTCGTCGTGGTACTGGCTTGCGGAGGGGCGCTCGGAGATGGGCTCTAGATCTCGTCGGAGTTGCGTCTGGCGTCACGTGGGTGTTGTCGGAGTTGTTGCCGAGGTCCTGCGTCGCCCTAACACGAACCAATGGGTTTAGAAGATGCGCAGGACAATTGCGAACACGCTCGGGTGAATAAGAAAGCAAGGGGCGCTCGGAACTTACTGAGATTGCTCGCCGGAGTTGGGGTGGTCGTCGGGTGCTTACGGCGTCAAGTGAACACATCGACCTGGGGCAGTACAGGATGCTCTGTTGTGGTTAGAAGGTGCGCAAGAGGATTACTAAGCGTCTCGAACGATCTAGAGGGGAAGGGGCGTACGGAGCTCACCTGAATCGGTCGCCGGAGTTGCTCTGTCTGCGGTGGTTTTGAGCGAGTCGTGGGCAGCCTGGGGGCGTGAGTGTGGAATTGACTGGGGGAAAATGACTGCGAGGAGGTGGGGATCTTATAGCCGGTGCCTCGACAGGAAACGCCCGTGTTTTAATGCCTAATTAAGCCGCGCCATTACCGGCAGTCACTGCAGCTGCGACGTGGTTGCGGGCGTGGTTTGGGGAAGACGATGACAGCGTGGACAGGGCCCGCTCGTCAGCGATGTGCGCGAAGTGAGTGTGGGGTCCGTCTGTCAGCGGCTGAACGCGTGCGCTTGCGCGTGAGAGAAGGAAAAGAAATCCCCGGGTGGGCTAGTTGGGCTCGATCCTCTGCTGGGCCAGATATCTGGCGCTCGGCCCTTTTCCTTTGTTCAGTTCTTTTTCTTTTCTAATTCGATTTTCTGACTAGGTTTTCAAATAGTTTCAAAAACAATTTTGAATTCAAATCTTTCTGAGGTTTTGCAGGGTGAATTGGTCTCAGAAATAAGTCAAGGCTCATGGGGTTGTCTTGCAAAGGCTTGATCAGACTTGGGTTTCAAACAACCAGAGACTTTGCACTATTTTGCAAGTGTTTGAAAATAGAGGTTTTGAAATTATTTCTAATTTGAAAATTTTGGTTTAAACTTTTACACCTAATCTTTCCAATAGTGGGGCAAGCAAACAAGTTCCTTAATATTTAAGTTTCAAAAGGTGATAGCCTAATGAGTGAAATTTACTCACATGAAATCATAGTACAAGCTTTTGTTTTTGAGAAGAACCCTAAATGATGATGAATGCTTAGATGATATGAATGAGTTTTGGAATATGAATTTAGGGATGTTACAAATCTAACCCCCTTAAGATGAATCTCGCCCTCGAGATTCGGATTGGCTAGCAAATAGGTGAGGGTGGTCTTTCCGAAGATCATCTTATCTTTCCCATGTTGCTTCCTCTTCGGAGTGATGATTCCATTGCACTTTGCAAAACTTGATAGTTTTAGTCCTTGTGACTCTTTCTGCGGTCTCAAGTATCTTGACAGGCTTTTCTTCATAGGTGAGATCAGTTTCTAGTTGGACTTCTTCCAAAGGTATGGTATCCTTCAGAGATGATTCCTCCATCTCTGGGTGACATTTCTTAAGCTGACTCACATGAAACACATTATGGACAGCTGACAGAGATTCTGGCAATTCAACTTCATATGCAACTTCTCCCTTGCGACTTAGAATCTTAAATGTACCAACATATCTTGGTGCCAACTTTCCTTTGACTCCAAATCTTTTCACTCCACGGAGTGGTGATACTCTGAGATAAGCTCTATCCCCAACTTCGTAGGTGACTTCTCTACGCTTAGAATCCGCGTAGCTTTTCTGTCGGGATTGTGCTACCTTCAACATGTATTTAACCAATTTGACTTTCTCTTTGGCGTTTTTGATAAGATCAGGTCCAAATAAACTTCTCTCCCCCACACCAGTCCATAACAATGGAGTGGTACACTTCCTTCCGTAGAGTAACTCAAACGGTGCCATTCCAATACTAGATTGATGGCTGTTATTGTAGGAGAACTCTGCGTAAGGCAAGCTTTCATCCCAACTTGCTCCATAATCTAAGGCACATGCCCTCAACATGTCTTCAAGAATCTGGTTAGTCCTTTCTGTTTGTCCATCAGTTTGAGGATGAAAAGCAGTGCTGAATTCTAATCTCGTTCCTAAGGATTCATGAAGCTGTCTCCAAAAGTGAGAAGTGAACTGAGTTCCTCTATCTGATACAATACTCTTAGGTACACCGTGAAGGCATACAATCCTACTCATGTATATTTTAGCTAACTTGGCACTCATATATGTTGTCTTCACGGGTATAAAATGAGCCACTTTAGTTAGGCGATCCACTACTACCCATATGGAATCATACCCTGACCTGGTCCTTGGTAATCCGGTAATGAAATCCATACCGATATTTTCCCACTTCCATTCAGGAATTGGCAGTGGTTGAAGCAACCCTGCTGGTTTCTGATGCTCCGCCTTTACTCTGCTGCACACATCACACAAAGCAATATGCTCGGCGATGTCCCTTTTTAGATTATTCCACCAAAATCTCTCTTTCATATCCATGTACATCTTGGTGTTTCCTGGGTGAATAGAATACGGAGAGTTGTGACCTTCTTGTAAGATCAGTTTCCGCAACTCCGGGTCTTGTGGAACACATATACGTTTCCCGTGCCATAAAGTACCTTGTTCGTCTATACGGAAATTCTTAGCTTTCCCTAGACTAATATTTTCCTTAATCTTTTCAATTTCCTTATCAGTCTTCTGAGCTTCTTGGATCTTATCCAATAGAGTGGGTTGAACATCCAAAGACATGAGATGTCCTTCAGGAACAATTTCCAATCTGAGTTCTTTAAATTGCTTACACAAGTCTTCTGGCAAATCACCTTTGGTAAGGCCATTGACAAACGTCTTACGACTTAGAGCATCCGCTACTACATTTGCTTTACCGGGATGGTATTGCAAACTTAAGTCGTAATCCTTGATAAGTTCTAGCCATCTTCTTTGTCTCATGTTGATTTCCTTCTGGGTGAAGATATACTTCAAACTCTTATGATCGGTGAACACTTCACAACGCTTTCCCAAAAGGTAATGTCTCCATGTTTTGAGTGCATGGACAACAGAGGCCAACTCCAAATCATGAGTAGGATAGTTTACTTCATGAGTTTTGAGTTGTCTCGAAGCATAGGCTACGACTTTACCGTCTTGCATAAGTACGGCACCCAAACCTTGATGAGACGCATCACAATAAACTTTGAAATCCTTTTCCAAATCTGGCAGACATAGAACTGGTGCTGTCACAAGTCTCTTCTTCAATTCTTGGAAGCTAACTTCACAACCTTCAGACCAAGCAAATTTCTTGTCCTTCTTTAGCAATTCCGTCATTGGCTTAGCAACCTTCGAGAAATTTTCAATGAACCTTCTGTAGTAACCTGCTAAGCCGAGGAAACTACGAACTTATTTCACATTCTTGGGTGATTCCCATTCTGTCACAGCTGAAACCTTAGCAGGATCAACTGCCACACCATCTTTTGTCATCACATGACCAAGAAAACCAACTTTCTCTAACCAGAATTCACACTTACTGAATTTGGCATAAAGTTTATGTTCCCTCAGTTTCTCAAGTATCAAGCGTAAGTGTCTTTCATGTTCTTCCTTGCTCTTGGATTAGACTAAGATATCATCGATGAAAACGACAACGAACTTGTCAAGAAATTCCATGAACACCTTGTTCATCATATTCATGAAGTATGCTGGAGCGTTGGTTAATCCAAAAGGCATCACAGTATACTCATACAATCCATACCTTGTGGTGAATGCTATTTTTGGTATGTCTTGTTCTCTTATCTTGAGTTGAAAATAACCTGACCGGAGATCAATCTTCGAGAGTACACATGCTCCTTCTAGCTGATCAAATAAGTCGTTGATTCTTGGCAAAGGATATTTGTTCTTGATGGTAACCTCGTTGAGAGAACGGTAGTCAATACATAATCTTTGTGTTCTATCCTTATTTTCCACGAATAATACTGGGGCTCCCCAAGATGAAGAACTTGGTTGAATAAACCCTTTCTGTAGCTGTTCTCCTAGCTGCTTCTTGAGCTCTTTCAATTCATCAACTGACATTTTGTACGGTCTCTTAGCTATTGGTCCGGATCCTGGCACCAAATCTATCAGAAACTCCACATCTCTATCTGGTGGCATTCCTGGTAACTCCTCCGGAAATACATCCGGATATTCACATACTATTGGCACGCTGTCCATGCTAACCCCCTTAAGAGAATTCAGCTTACTTCCTTTGGATTCAAAGTTTGACTTGAATTTTATTCTTTTTCCTTCGGGGGTTGTGAGTGTAACTGAACGATTGGCACAATCTAATACTCCTTCATACTTAGCCATCCAATCCATTCCCAAAATCACATCCAGTCCTTGGGAATCCAGAATTATTAGGTTCACTGGAAACATATGTTTTCCAAACTCTATGACTAAGTCATGACATCCTGAGTTTACTATCATTTCTCCCCCTGGAGAACTTACTCTTATAGGACACCCAATGGTTTCTACCGGTAGTTCATTTCTTTCAACGAATGTTTTTGATATGAATGAATGAGATGCACCAGTATCAAAGAGTACAATTGATGAAATTGAATTGAGTCTGAACTTACCAGCCACGGCATCAGGCTCCTCATAAACCTCCTCCACATTGATGTGGTTAACCTGTCCTTTCTGAAAAGGATTTGGCTTGTTAGGTCCTTCTACTTTCTTCTCAGGTCACTCATTAGCATAATGCCCCAACTTCTTGCATTTGAAGCATTCAACCTGACTGATGTCCTTTTTAGGAGGCTGGCCTCCACTTCCACTACCATTTCCACTATAGTGACTCTTATGTCCACCCTTGTGGTTCTTGTACTTGTCCTTGTCATGACTGCGGTGATGCTTGTTGTCATGACGGTTGTGGTTGTGCTTGCTGAATTTCCCATGTTTATGGGATCCTGAGTTGCTACTGTCATCATGGTGAGATCGTTTGTAAGACGATCCCGAGCTGTGTTTGTCGGAGTGTTTCCTCTTCCTACTCTCGACTTGCTTCATTTTACTTTCCAAAATAGCAGCCTTGTCACACAAAGACTGATAAGTTGGAACATAGGCCACAGACAATTGCAGATTCAGCTCATCATTCAAGCCTTCTAGAAATTTTTCCTTTCTTTTGGCATCTGTGTCAACCTCATCCGGTGCATAGCGCGCCAGATTGTTGAACTCTTCTATGTATTCTGCCACACTGCGGTGGCGTTGTTTCAGGTTGTGAAACTCCTTCTTTTTCAGACTCATTATTCCTGATGAGATATGAGCAGTGCGAAAGCCATCTTCAAAGATAGCCCAAGTCACCTCATCAATAGGAGTGGTGATTTGGAAGTTGTCCCACCATGTGGCGGCTGGTCCTTCCAACAGATGTGCTGCGAATCTGACTTTTTCAGCATCCGTGCAGCCCACGGTAACTAAGTCCTTGTTCACGGAACGTAGCCAGTCATTGGCCACCATGGGATCAGTTGTTCCCGAAAACTTTGCTGGCCTCAAACGCACAAATCTGGTGAGCATATCGAAACCCGGTGGGTTGTTGTTGTTGTTATTGAGGTTGTTGTTGTTGTTGTTGTTGTTGTTGGGGTTGTTGTTGTTGTTCTGGTTTTGGATGAATGTCGTCATCATTTGCATAAGCTGTGTTTGCGCATTCATCATTTGTTGCATTTCCGGGGTGATGTTATTGGGGTTGGGGTTTGCGCGACGGGGAGGCATCTGTGGTTTATTCAAACAGATAAGTATGAGATACCCTTAGATGTCTTATGCACAATACATCACAAGCATTTCACATAACATGCAACATAAGAATAAAACTCAACAACCAAATGATAAGTTCATGGAATAAAACACACAAGTGGCAAGCCATCCACATGTCGGATGGTCCAATAACAAGTTCACAATAACAAGTATGAATATGAAAGATGTACAAATAGTCAAGTCTACTCATCAATAACAATCTCCTCCTCGACGAAGGTAAGACCTGCGTTCTCCATCGCGGTCTTGTTCTCCTCAATCGTAGTGGTCAAAGAATCGACCTTGGCCTTGAGAGCCCTCTTCTCGGAACGAAGCCTCTCAATAACCATCTGCTGCTGCTCTAGCTCGAAATCCTTGGACTTCAATTCCTCGGTCATGTCCCGGATCTTCTTGTTCCTATCCTGGACGCGTTTCTCCTGACTCTTGAACTTGCGGTCCTGGGCCTCGAACTTTGTCTCCATATCCTTGATCATCTCATCCTGCTGCGCAAAAAGCTTGTCCTTCTCGCGAAGCTGCACCTGAAGCTCGTCATTACCTAGCATGACGTTCTTCCTGTCCGTATCTGCGTGCCTGAGAAGAGTCTCTAAGTCATGAAGATAGAGACGTATCGGCTCCGCAGTGCTCCTCGAGTCGTCCTCAAAGTCGATGGACTCTCCATCAACATCACGTCTTCCGAAGACGTGATAGTGAGTGCCCCTAACCTGTCGGGAGTGACGGCCTAACAGTCGTCATATCAGGTCCTGCATGACTACCTCCATGCCTCTCTCCCTGTCGTCGTGCATCAGCTTGAAGACGATGGCCTCCGTAGTAGGCTCAGTCTGGCGTCCGTGCTGGTTCACCTTGAAGACCCAGAGGTCCTTCGTCTCGAACTTGGTGAGTGGGTACACCGTGATGGTGGGTAGAGGGAGATCAAGCAGAGTGGTAAGCTCAATGATACGGGGACCAAAACGAGTAACCTGAAACTCTTCAACAGTGCTGATGGCAATAGGCATCTATTTATAAGAATGAAAAAGTTAGAACAACACAATTCAAGGTAAATCAAGACAAACATTCACACATATCCATGGAACACAATCATCACACAAATCATGCATACATAAGTCTATTACATCAATCAAAGGTCCACACTTATTTAAAGTATCATTTTTGGAAATAAGGTGATAAGTGGTGGTCCAACTAACGAAGTACCCTTACAATCCAATATCACGGGATCTATTAGAAAACACAATGTTCCTAGAGGCAATCCACCAATCTTGCTCTCTTGACTCTATCACTAAGTCTATAACATCTCCCCTTATCTCTTGGTTGGTGGCTTCCAACTCTTGAGTAAGCTCCTTCTCTTTTTCTAAGTCCTTTTGGAGGTTGAGAATTCTGCACTTGACTCTAGCAGTTAATTCTTTGATAGTCCTCCAAGCTGCATCCCTGGCTGACTCAAAGAATGTGGTGTGCATTGTAGTGTTGGTGTACATGCAGAATCCCCTTTCTTTGTGGTTGTCTTCCTTGTTCTTGTACAAGTGAAGTTGCACCCACCAATACTCCACTCCTTCATCCATCACTGGAAAGCCCTTGTACACAGCTGCACCATGTGCATCCATTGCCACCATGAGGTCCTTGAGAATATTGGGAAACTCAGTTTCACACTCCAAGGTCATGGTCATGAGTGGTCCCTTCTTCACGGCTTCGTTGATGGAGTTCATCTACAAAGGAAGTTGAAAGAGATTAGAAAAGTTTTACGAGAAGAATAGACAAGTGTAGAAGTAGTTGAAAAACTTTTTCCTTAGTGGTTTTCCAATCCTAGGGTCATAATTCTACAGGCAACACAGTGCTCTGATACCATCTGTTAGACCCATCCTTTATAGAGGAAAGGATCCCTGTGATTGCAATGCTAGTCCCTGGATCAATGCTAGCATCCACAGTTTAAGATGAAGTACACAGATACAAAGGTCGTTTATTACATTCATTCCAGAGATAAAACATAGTCTTTTACAAATCAGGGCCATAGGCCTAGTACAAGAGTTTATGGAATAAGTAAATAAACATAAGTCTTCATCTTCATGTGCCACAAGCAAGCATGTTGAGTGTAGACTCATGACTCCTATTCATCATCGGAGTAACCTGCAACATCACAAGTTACAGCCACAGAGGGTCAATACTTTGGAATAGTATTGGCAAGTGATACCTTAGTATATTTTAAGTGGACTATATTACTATATGCATTTTGGCTAAGTGTAGCTTGGCTTGCTTTGCTTGAAAATAAGTTTTTCCTATTAGTTGAAATCACTAAGTTTTTCTTTGTCAAAACATTCCCAAGAAACCACCAATAGACATTGGGGTCCTTCACCTTTGTTCACCTACCAATTTTTACTTAGAAGTTGTAGTGATGAGATTCTTGTAGCTTCCATGTCTTGATGCTCAAATTGTCCATTGCCTTGGACTAGGCTAAGTACTTAGGTTTTCCATCTGCAGAGGTTGTGCACTTTTCCCACCAGACTTGGTTTCCCAAGACAGGACCTTTCAGAAGCTTTTCCTTAGTCAAATGGACGCGTTCCAACCTATCATCCCAACTACCACCAACTGTCCAAGTGACTAAGTTCAAGCAACCTATATGATCAAGGCAGAGCCCATATTGCCAAGTGGTTGCATTGTAAGCTTTCTCAACACTTGGCCTCCAAATCCCTTTGTTCCTGGGTGGCATACCACAAGTGAGATACACAACCCAAGTCCATGGCCTTGTGTAACCACTCAACATAACCCAATCTTTCCATTCCACCCAGGAGGTTCATTTGACTTAGTTGTTTTATTAGGAAAGAATAAGTCTCTTGACTTAGAAATATTTTCATCATAATAAGTATAGATGTTCACCACCCTTGTTTTCTAAGTAGCTAGGCTAAGCATGTTATGGTAACTTAACTTAGGAAAATTCCCTATCAATTCTACCATTCTACACTACTTAGGATTTCCCATCTTGGCATTAGGCAAAAATAGCATGCAGGACTTAGCAAAATATCTAATGCTAGTACAGAACATAGGATAGAAATATTCATGAAAATATCACTTGCCTTGGTAGTGGGGAGAGTAGCACTCTTCACAATCACAATCACTAGCAAAATCTACAAGACAAATTATCACATTCAATTTCACACAATTTATTCAATCAAAAATAATATGAATGCATGCATGCAAGAATTTTACTAAGTGGTGATTTTGGAAATTTTATCAAGCATGTGCATGCTACTGAAACATAACAGGACACCAATTTTGCCATAACAAACTTATTTAACATTAAAACCAATTATCAAAACAAATCTATACTCAAAATAGCTTTAAATATGATTCCACAAATAAAGTCATTTTAATGGTTACTATTTGTTAAACTAATTGAACATTCATAAAGGTCTGGTTTCACTGAATCCAACGGTATAAAATTTGTAAAATTCTAACGTGGCATTCAAAAGTTATAGCAGTTTGAAGTTTGGATCTAAATCAGGTTTTAAATTCTGTTTTTGATTTAATCCTTGCCACGTGTCGCATCCTCACTGGAGCGTACCGCTTCGCGCGGATCGAGCGCTGCGGACCGCACGATCTAAATGAGATCTGGCGGCTCAGACACACGCGTACCCATTCGCTCAGGATCTATCCTAGCCCTACGATGCAGATCCAACGGATCAAACCATCAAACCATGATCGGGCGGCGCTGGCGGCGTTGACTAGCGGCGGCGCGTCTGACTACGGCGGCGCCGGCGTTCTACATCGTCCGCGAGAGGGAGAGGGGTCTTACCAGGTTCGTCGGAGGCTGCTGAAGCTCGTCGTGGTACTGGCTTGCGGAGGGGCGCTCGGAGATGGGCTCTAGATCTCGTCGGAGTTGCGTCTGGCGTCAGGTGGGTGTTGTCGGAGTTGTTGCCGAGGTCCTGCGTCGCCCTAACACGAACCAATGGGTTTAGAAGATGCGCAGGACAATTGCGAACACGCTCGGGTGAATAAGAAAGCAAGGGGCGCTCGGAACTTACTGAGATTGCTCGCCGAAGTTGGGGTGGTCGTCGAGTGCTTACGGCGTCAAGTGAACACGTCGACCTGGGGCAGTACAGGATGCTATGTTGTGGTTAGAAGGTGCGCAAGAGGATTACTAAGCGTCTCGAACGATCTAGAGGGGAAGGGGCGCACGGAGCTCACCTGAATCGGTCGCCGGAGTTGCTCTGTCTGCGGTGGTTTTGAGCGAGTCGTGGGCAGCCTGGGGGCGTGAGTGTGGAATTGACTGGGGGAAATGACTGCGAGGAGGTGGGGATCTTATAGCCGGTGCCTCGACAGGAAACGCCCGTGTTTTAATGCCTAATTAAGCTGCGCCATTACCGGCAGTCACTGCAGCTGCGACGTGGCCGCGGGCGTGGTTTGGGGAAGACGATGACAGCGTGGACAGGGCCCGCTCGTCAGCGATGTGCGCGAAGTGAGTGTGGGGTCCGTCTGTCAGCGGCTGAACGCGTGCGCTTGCGTGTGAGAGAAGGAAAAGAAATCCCCGGGTGGGCTAGTTGGGCTCGATCCTCTGCTGGGCCAGATATCTGGCGCTCGGCCCTTTTCCTTTGTTCAGTTCTTTTTCTTTTCTAATTCGATTTTCCGACTAGGTTTTCAAATAGTTTCAAAAACAATTTTGAATTCAAATCTTTCTGAGGTTTTGCAGGGTGAATTAGTCTCAGAAATAAGTCAAGGCTCATGGAGTTGTCTTGCAAAGGCTTGATCAGACTTGGGTTTCAAACAACCAGAGACTTTGCACTATTTTGCAAGTGTTTGAAAATAGAGGTTTTGAAATTATTTCTAATTTGAAAATTTTGGTTTAAACTTTTACACCTAATCTTTCCAATAGTGGGGCAAGCAAACAAGTTCCTTAATATTTAAGTTTCAAAAGGTGATAGCCTAATGAGTGAAATTTACTCACATGAAATCATAGTACAAGCTTCTATTTTTGAGAAGAACCCTAAATGATGATGAATGCTTAGATGATATGAATGAGTTTTGGAATATGAATTTAGGGATGTTACATCCTGTGACCATTTGGTCACTGCGCCGCCACTTTCTGGCTCCCCTTGCTCCCCTCTATCCAGCACACCTAGCCAGGAAGCCCCACGTGCAGCAAATCGTTGGGGTCATGCTCAATCTGAGAGCACCTCCATTGCTGACGTCATGCTGACGTCAGAATGAGGTCATATTCCCTATTTCCTTTTATTTAATTGTTTTGTAAATTGATTTATGTAATTATTAAATCCATGGGAGTTGGGTCCACCCTGCAAATGTAATAAACATTTTCAGAAATGTTTCTGATTAATAAAAATGTTTAAGTAATTCCAAAAATGCAAATTATTTTATAATATTCTAAAAAATTATTTAAAATGAATTAAAATTTGAGAAATACATAACTAATTCATTTTAAATCAAAAAAATACAAATAATATATCAAATGTGTAGAAAAATTAATTCTACCTAATTAAACTATAATCATGCATTGTTCAACAATTTACATTGCGAGTTTAATTAGAGAACAAAACGAACCCTCCCATATGCATTCGGGGTTTCTCTGAATTAGGGTTTGGACCCCTCGGACCCCGATTAAAATGACCAAGCATGCTTAGGGGTTTATTTCAATGCACTTTATCTTGTCATATCATCATTCTTGTTTGAGCATTGCATCGATGCCATGTGTTGATTGTTTCCCTTCCTCTCCGGTAGAACACGATATCGGAATCGAGATCAAGATCGAAGCCCGATGTCAACACCATCGAAGCTCGAAGAAAAATACTTGATCAACTGCAACCAAGTCAAGTACCAGATGTCCGAAGCTCTGATTTCTGGATATCAACTGGCAAAGGCAAGCGAAGCCCCACACATAATATAATCCTATGATTTCAAAGAATTTACATTCTTGCCATGTGCATAGGATTACAAATTCTTTTATCGATAGATGGATTAATCCTATCTCATGCATGTTACCTTTGAAGCCTATACTCCCTGATCCACTGCTCCTAGCATAACTAGAGTTTGAGCTTGTGAAGCGTTGCTAGAGCTATTTTATCTGTTGTGCTTAGCCATGCTTAGCTGCTACAACTGATACATCCGGTTGATGAATCAGAGCTGCGAATGAACCTAGTTGGACAGGATGATGTGTTATGATAAGATATGGATAATAAACAAGCTAAGGCTTGTATGGGAGGCCATGGTGGGTTGTGGTTTTTGCAGTCCCATACTTTCCACCCATAGGACCCGATGTTCTTTCCTATGGTCCAAGACGAGCGTACAGCCACACGGGGGCCTGGAAACCCCCTCGACCAACTAACTTGCCTAGTAGATTCCATGAGTCACATAGTTCGGGTGTTCCATTCGACATATGCATTCTGGCTCTTCTCGAGGGAGGTGAAGGAGGTGCATTCATACAGGTAGTTAAGCGTGGCAGGGAATGGGAGATGCTCGGCATCCGTAATCTCAAACCTTGTTCACATCATTAGGGACCGGCTTCGGGACTCGACCCGTTACGGCGGCATGTCCCTAGTGCGTGACTCATGGTCTCGGCGAAAGCAAGGTAAAGGTCGTGGTCAACCACTCTCTACCAGCCTTCCTAGGAAGAGGGCTAATGTTAACTGGCATTAAGAATCGGTTGGTACGTGTGGGTAAAGTTGTACACCCCTGCAGGGTTAAATCTTTTCGAAAAGTCGTGTCCATGATTATGGACGAACTTGGAGACCAGATACAAAGGTCATAGAGAACTTGAACCTAATCGTAAAACTTGGCAAGTTAAGAATGTGTGCTTAAGGACTCTTCCTCAGGGATTGAGAGGGTGATCCTAGATAGGTACATCTGATGATGATTTGGTGGATATCAAAATATGATCAAAGCTAGTGCTACCTCTCTCTTATCCCCTTTAAAAATAATCTGATTAGTCGGGATTCTTTTCCCTCTTGTTTTACAAAACAAAGATGGCTTTATGCAAAACAACTCCACCAACCATAAGTCTTGCGGAGTACACCCTGTACTCACCCTTGCTTCGTTGATACTTTTGCAGCAGAGTAAGTGTTACCACTGAAGATGATTTCCTCATGGCATCAACATCGACGAGTAGTTTGGAGTTCCCAGCCGGCAGTCTGGGATCTATGGATTGGACGTCATCGTTATTCTTTAGGCCTCTTAGGACATTTGTTAAGTTTGCTATACTTAATAGCATAATTTGCCTTCCGTTGTTTGATGTTTGTGGTCAGTGACCTCTGCTTGTAATATTTTGGTTCTTCGCTCAGTTATGAGCTCGCTGTAATAAATTTTGTGTCATAGGGTCACTCACTACTAGGAAAACGGTCGTCTGTGACGCACCTGTAAACATCATCTGTGGCGCACTAGGGGTGCGCCACGGGCCTTGCGCTACGGCTATCTCCTAGCCATGGCGCACTGCCTGGTGCGCCACGGTTATGTCGAGATAGGCGTAGCGCACCTGCTAGTGCACCACGGCTATGTAGGCAGGTGCGCTATGCGTAGGATCTTCTGAGCTTCTGAGGTGCGCTTTAGACGTAGTGCGCCACAAAAGGTAGGTCATGTGCGCCACAGGTGTTTTTTTTGTTTTTTTTTTATTTCCGAGCCAGATTATATACAATACAGATTATATACAATATTACACACACAGATACAAGATATACAATTATATATATAAATACACAATTTGAAAAACAAGATTGAAACAAATACATATAGATAAGTCTCATACATGAATACATAGTATAAGTTACATTGTTTCAATCAAGTTACAAAGTAGTTGGTGACATGCGAATACATGTGTCGATCGAACAAGTTAGAGCTCGGAAGCTCGCCTAGACATCTAAACTAGCTAGACACAAACGCGGGGTAAACAACCAAAGAAGATAAGCATGATCACCGCCGCAACGAAGTTGTAGGTCTTCATCCGGTTCCTTGTCCTATCTCCCGCTAGATAGCGCGTGTATCTAGCTTCCGCCTCCGCCATAGTGTTATACCCTTTGTAGCTATTGCCGCTGAAACGGTGCACCTGTCTCCGGCAGTCTTCCCAATCATCCTAGACTCCGGGAACCCTTCCCTTGTACATGACATACCACGTCATCTATAAGTTGACAATAATAATTAACCGATGATTGAAAAAAAACATATAAAATTAAATTCGCATATGAAGATACACTTATAGAAAGTACTCCTAAATCAAAAAGACCAAACTCAAAAAGCATGCCTCATATATAACTAGGTTGTTTGACACAGGAATATGCGACGATGGAACTGTGAGCCAATTAGGATGCACAAGACCTGGACTTGTGCATATCACAAGGCTCATAATCCCGTCATAGCACATTCACATATATATTGTGCCAAGACATTTCAATCATCGGCATTATTCTCGAAAAAGGCCAAAGTAACTCGAAAAGAATGCCTCATATATAACTAGCTAGGTCGTTGGACACAGGAATATGCTACGACGGAACGGTTAGCCAAGTAGGATGCATAATTCCTGGACTTGTGCATATCACAAGGCTAACTATCCTGTCGTAGCACATTTACATATATATTGTGCCACGGCATTTCAATCATCGGCATTATTCTCGAAAAAGACAAAAATAACTCGAAAAGAATGCCTCATATGTATACATAGGTCGTTGGACACAGGAATATGCTACGATGGATCCGTGAGCCAAGTAGGATGCACAAGACCTGGACTTGTGCATATCACAAGGCTCACAATCCCATCGTAGCACATTCACATATATAATGTGCCACGACATTTCAATCATCGGCATTATTCTCGAAAAAAAAGTAAGGAAAAAAACCAAGCATTGATTTATATATAATAATAATAAGCAAAAGAAGTAAGCGATGATTCATAAACCTAATAAGATAAGTATAGTAGCATGTACACTTGTCCACACACACACAAAGGTCATCTATAGTTTGTAACTACAACTAGGCCAACATCAACCCTTCTGGCTCGGCTTAGGGAACGGGAGGACGCCTTGTCTCGTCATGAACTTTCTATAGTCACCATGCATCTCTAGGCGATCTTCTATGTCACGGTTATTCGGGATATTTCCTCCGTAGAAGATCCCCCTCAAAGTCATGACATCATGAAAGATGATTGCCCCAAACTGCTGCTGGATGCGATACATATCTTGTCTAATATCTGAATCAGTGATCTTGGCCTTTGCTTCGGCCCACTGTTTGAGATGATCCGGCAGCGTAGAATTCTGCTGGTCAAGTAGGAACGCCCTCATGTGATGGAGTGCGTAGTAGGCTTCCTTCTTACTGTTTTCCGGCTTCTTCACGCAGGGGAACTCCGTTACGTGGTTGAAGACGTGCCTGCCGAACTTGACACTCGTACGCACGAAGGTGGTGCCTTCCGTCGAGGCAAAGCCAGAGAGCATCATCCAGAACTTCCTTGATGTTGTCGTAGTTTTTCTTCTTTTCTAGACTCCTCGAGTCGAAATACGTGGCGTGGGAATGATTTGGCAATAAGGAGATGAGCGTGCAGTGTTCATCTCTGCGCAAAAAAATCAAATGGAATGTGTTGGAAAAATAATGATGATAATCTAATAAAGCCAATCGACGGTGGCGAGTGAATAACGACTTACTCGGGAAAGTAAGGCACGAGAATGTATTCCTTTGTCTTGTTCGCCACGAGGATTCTTTTTAGGTACGAGGCCACGATACGTCGTTCAGCGGGGGAACCTAAGCAGTCGTCATGCATGTAGTAGGGGTCCACTATAGCGATGCCCGGTGTGTTCTCTCTAATGATCTACATGGCCAGGCTGAGAGAAAACAGACGGACCATGGTATAGTAGAGCGGGTATAGGTGGAACATATTGAAGATGTCGTCGAACCGCAGGAAGAACATATCCGCAGGGGAATTGTCGACGAAGCCCAAGCCTGGTGGCACCTTAACCACGAATACCGGTTGCGAGGTATCTTTCTCCGATAGAAGGCGTCTCTCTATCGTCAGCACGTCGTCATGCACACTCTGCAGTTCCAAACTGGCGAGCTTCCGCAAATTCTTAGGTAGCATGGGCTCACCCGCCACATGAATCCTCCACATAATACCCTCGGGTCTTGGTGGCCCGTCCCGAAACCTGATCGGATTCGCAGTTGTTGACGCCACCGGCTGGCTCGAGCTGCTAGATTTTCTTTTCCTGTCCTTTTTTCCTTTTGGAGAGCGGGCAGGCACCGCAATCTGAGCACCGGCCGCCCTATGTAGTGTGTCAGGGCTTAGAATAAAGTGTCGGTTGGTTGTATCAGTTGACTCTGTAAAGGCGCAAGATGGAGGCGTCTCCTGAGAACCAAACAAACGCTTGGTGATAGTGGCTTTTTCTGTGGGGCCACCAGCTAGGTCTTCGTTGCTAAACTGAGTGTTGAAGAAGTGATCATTCCACTCTTCGTCGTCCTCGGCCGGATCCTGCGCCATGTGCATATCATCAACATGATCATCCGACCCACCGCATGGAGGTGACGGCGAGGGCGGTAAGGGGGCCTTGCCACCGCTTGTCGCTGGCACGACAGGCGGTGTTGTTGTCTGTGGCATGATGGCCCCCGCCGTCCCCAAACGGATCATGCTCTTTGGCCATAGCAAGATAAGCCGAAGCAAGTTCTGAGGACAGCCGGCTCTTCTTCATCCGCTCCTGGGGGTTGAATGGGAGGTTCCAGGTCGTCGCAGCCCCTTAGCACCCGACTAATTTTAACCCTGTGCACGCTATCTGGCATCGGCCTTGAGTGGAACGTGTGCTGCAAGGGTTGAACGATGGTACCCTTGGAAACATACCTCAAGTCGTTGTTCACGTAGCATAAGAGAGTGCAAGGAACATCCATCTGCAGAAAACATGTACGACATTGTCATACATGCCATAAGAGTAATAGATGGCGTGAAAGGCGGTAAAGCAATTTGTTTACAGTGATGGCGTCGAGATCGGCTAATGTCGACGCACTGCATACGACGACGGGCGTGCAAGAGACGGAAGGTCTGCTTGATGGCGCGATGCTGGCCGCCGGTGTATTCTCCCTACCGACGGGTGGTTGGAGCTCCGGTGCCGCCGCGACGATGGCAGGGGCACCAACATGTACTCCGGCGCCGCGGTGATGGCAGGGGGAGTCACCAACACTTGCAGCGCCGCGGTTCTAGCGGGCGGAGTCACGAACACGTAGTTCTCCTGATTCGTCGGTGCCGCGTTGTTCGATTGGCTGCTGACCATGCTTGGAATCGGGCACGGCCCTACTCGACCACCCGCACTCCAGTTCGCTATTGACTCCACCAAGATAGGCAGGAAGGACGTGAGGGTGATTGCCAGGTTGTCTTGGACGATCTACGGGATCCACGCCAGTTGTTCCTTAAGTTCTTGAACCTCGTGGTTTTCCTCCTCGCTCCTTCTCGACGGCGCCACATGCATCCTCGGCAGTGAACCAAAATGATCCACCCAATTCTTACCCCCGAGGCCGGCCAGACGGCCAGCTGACGACGGCTTCTTCGTAACCGGCTCTATTTTCTTGGCCCGGTTCATCGCCCTGTTAAAAGGGTTATACCACCAGGTGGCCGTTGTCGACCCCTGGGATGAGGAACCCTGGGATCCATGACTAGCAACAATTTCCTCCTCCTGCAGAAGAAGTAACAGTGAATCGTTTAGATCATCGATTAGATTGCAATCGAGTTGATCCGCGGTAATTAGATTACTTACCACAATTTCCTCGAATTCCTTCACCGCAGGATCCGCGGTGAGTTGTTTGGTTTTTGGGTCCACATGGTAATGGGCCCTGATGAAGTTTCGAACCTGCCCGGGTTCAAATTTCGCAAAGGGGTTTTCTATCCCCTTGGATCTATACTCTTCGTCCTCCTTATTCCATTTGGCCTTCGTGGTTCTGTATCCACCAGATCCAAGATGGTGATGACCTATATTCATCGCCTGCAGCACCTTTCCCCGATTACTACTGGCCAGGGCTCTTTCGGATTCACACCTCTCCTTGAATTCCCGGAACTGATCTGCGGGTCAATCTTCTGGATCTCCTCGAGACTTTTGCCTTCTTTATAGATCTTCTTCTTTATATGGGTTCTCCAGCTGGCCAGGGCGGTGCTCATCTTTGTGAGGGCGGATTTGTCTACTTTGTTCCCATGATAATTTGTGTTATGATACTTAGCGGGGAACTTGTATCTTGCGTGCAGCTTCTCGAAGAGGAGTGTGCGCAAGTGGCCATTATCTTTATGCCGGGGATTCTCGGTGTTGATCGAGATGGTTGTCCGGGTGATCGCCGCCACTTTCCCACCGTACCCTTTGACGACAAGGGCGGGCTCCAAAGAAACCCCTGATGGGCTCACTTTGGTAATTTCCTCCCTGACGGTGCCGACCGTGTTCGGGCGCCGTTCCTTCGGCTTCTTCTTCTTCTTAGGAGGATTGCTACCACTCCCTGTGCCCTCGCCACCATCAGTGGTTTCATCATCCGCCGTTCCTTCGTCTTCTTCCTCCGCGTCTTCCATCTCATCATCCTCGCTCTCCGAAGGATGGTATTCTTCATCGTCTTCTAGCCGTTGGGCCGCCTCCCAGAATGTCAATTGTTTATTCGAAGGTCTGAGTTCTCCTTCAGCGCTGATGCGCTTAGAACAACTAGCCTCGTCATTGTCACACATCTTTGCACTAATAAAAAACAAATAATTGGTTAAATGCACGGAAAAATCCGGCATGACCTTTGCTAATTTTCTTAAACTAGGAGTGCCCGATTTCTACCGAAACGGAAGTTAATCAACATTCTGGCAAAAATCGGGACTCATTTCATACAAGAACCTGCATACACGACATAATAAAGTGCCTCATACAAGCACAAGCACAGCCAACACAGCCAGTACATTACCAGCACAACAAGCACAAGATCATTACTAGGTATATAAAAATAAATGGCCAGATCCAGCAGCACATATAGTAGTAGCAACCAGCAGCACATATAGTAGCAGCACATATAGTAGCTTTGCAAAAGCAATATCTCCAGATAGCTTTGCAAAAACAGTAGCTTTGCAAAACAGTAGCTTTGCACATATAGTAGCAGCACATACAGTACTACTATGTTCTCCAGCATTTTGACTTGAACATACAACACATATAGTACATCCACAATATAGAACCATGTTCAAATGAGCTTAACTAACAAAATTTAACTTGAAAAGAAAAACATGTGCCACCAACATATCAAAGAATCAACTTTATAAAACCTTAAATAAGCTAAATCATGGGAAGGGACTGGAATAGTTTTATTTCCATGTCTCATCAATTATAATAATGATCTCATTAAACCTACATAAATCAATTACAACAGATCATGATTAAATATTGATGCACCTAAATCATTTTCCACAGTAGCAGTAGCACTCAAGATTTTCCACATTCTCATCAACATTTTTATTTCCACAGTAGCAGTATCACTCAACCACTTCTAATCATCCCAAAAATATTGATGCACCTAAGTCATTTTCCACAGTAGCAGTAGCACTCAACATTTTCAGAAACAGAGCCTAAATATACAGCTTATATATACATAGCAACCACTTCTAATCCCCAGGTTATATTGACATAGCAACCACTTCTAAATATACAGCTTATATATACATTTTCAGAAATAGAGCCTAAATAGCACTCAGTAGTAGCAGTAGCACCTAAATATACATAGCAACCACTTCTAATCCTTGATCTTCTAAAATTAAATTCAAACCACCAAGTTTAGGTTCAAGTAAATGGTCGTTATACACAAACAAAAGCCAAGAATCTTTACGTAAAACTCGCTATAATACATAATAGGGCATCCGTCAATCATAGTGGCGAGGAGCACTAGTTTGTATTTTCAGAAACTATTAGCTATAGAAAATTAGAAGGTGAATTCTGTTTTTGAGTAGCTAAAACCACCTTGATGTCTGTGATGGGAAACAAAAGATGCAGCTAGAGAAGAACATGAGACTAGATCCTAGGTCAAATTATCAGTCATTTTCTAGCGCATCCAAATAAAAAATAAAACCGGATCAGGTACTAGTTATGATAGAACTATGTATGTTCAAATGGTTACGATAAAACTAATTTGGATATTATGAATCTTGCATCAATCTGCCTTGCGTGCAACTAATTTGGATATCATCGCAATTATGTCCCAACAAACAAAACAAAATAAACTCAAGATTCCAGTGAGCGCGGCTGCAAATAAAGATGAAATTGTTTCAGCAAGTAGTCCTGCCATTACCAAACATTGCACTAACAGGAAGGCAAAGCAGAAGATCAACTGTAGTAATATTTGTGCTCTTATTAATCCTATCACCAGACTCAAACCACAACAACAAAACAAAATTCGATAAAGACTACTACTACATGACACTAATCCGCGACATCCACTAGAAATAGGCCTTTAACAACAACAACAACAACAACAACAACAAGAGTTAATGAATTACACCGAATACTACTATCCCTCCTGGACAAGGGAAGATATCAACAGGGAGAGAGAGGGAGAGAGTGGGAGAGAGGGAGAGAGGGGAGGTGGGCAGGGGACTCACCAGGAGGAAGCGCGGAGCTAGGCAGGCGGGCAATGAGGACGACGATGGCGGGCGGGCACGGGCCTCCTCGGACGCGCACGGGCACGGGCCTCCTCCTCCTCCACGTCCACGACCTCCTCCTCGAGCGTCCTCCTCCACGTCCACGACCTCCTCCTCGAGCGTCCTCCTCCTCCACGTCCACGGGGCTCCTCTTCCTCCACTTCCTCCTCCTAGAGCGGCGGCGGATCGAGATCGGCGGTGTCTAAGGGTGGTAGTTGGGATGAGATCGGCGGTGTCTGAGATGGGGAGGAGAGGCACGCGGGCGTGGCACGGTTGACTAGTAGTACCGAGTTAGGAGTAGCGCACCCTGGACAAGTGTGCTACGGGTTACCCGTAGCGCACTTGGCCAGGGTGCGCTACGCCTAACTCGGTACTACTAGTCACATAAGAAGGCGTGGCCACCCCTATTGTACAAATACACTAGCTTATCCCACTGGTTCCACCCACTGCTCTAATCTAAACCTGTGAGCACCCAGGTCCGAATGCTGGTGCCCACCTTTTTTATTTTTGTTTTAAAAATATTTTTAAAGGTTCCAAAAAATGCCCAAAAGTGGTGATATATTCCATAAAAGTTTTGTTTTGTTTTTAAAATACTTTTAAATATTCCAAAAATGCCCAAAAGTGATAATATATGTCATAAAAGTGGTACAAATTAAATATGATTCAAATATGTCATAATAATTTGTCCATGATACAAATATGTCATAATAATTTGTCCATGAGTATCACAATCTTTATCGACCACGCGTTTTACAATATTTTTTGAGCTAGCGTTTTACAATCTTTTTTCCCTTCTTTGTCGCGGTTGAATAATTTAGCCCCGGCAGTATAATGTTTCTTCTTTCGAACGGGCTACCTTTTTTGGGTAGGTTGTCCTTTTTCTTCTTGTGATGTATGTTGCTGCATCGTAGTCGTCGTCATCTTCAATCTTTGGATCGCCGTACTGGTCGAAGTCTTGCTCGTTGGCGACTCCATCCATTCCGATGATGTTTCTTTTTCCTCTCCTCACGGCAACACGGCTAGGCTTTGTCGGGTCGATGAAAAAACATTGGTCCACTTTGGTAGCCAGTACCCACGGTTCATTTTTCGCGGCCACGTTCGCACCGGCGGCCTTGGATTTGGCTTCTTCGGATATAACCATGGTTGTGAAATACCGGTCTTCTCTTTCGACGCTCTTTGCCCATCTGACACGGAACATCGGCACCTTTTCTCCACAGTAGTCGAGCTCCCAGATCTCCTCAATTCTTCCGTAGAATCTTTCCTTCACGTTGTCATCGGTGTAGAATTCCGACGTTACGCCTGAGTTCTGATAATCACACTTTTTGTCCTTTTCCTCCGTGTAGAATGTGTAGCCGTTGATATCATATGCCTGATAGGTCACCAGGTTTTGCATTGGTCCCTGCGACAAGGTGAATATGATCTTTTCCGTGTCAGAAGAATGCGATCACAGGGGATTATCAAGGAGCGTCTGCCTAAACCAACGCGTGAAATCTGAGTTGTGCTCTTTGATTATTTCTCCCTACGTCCTATGTATGCCCCGGTTACTGTACTTCTTCTCGATGAACCTTTTGTGCTTCTGTACCCAAGGATTGACCAGTTCTAAATGCTGTAGCGCGAGAGGTTTGCTCGATCAAAGTCTGTGCGTCGAAAATCGAAGTCTGCATGCAGTATGCGACGACCCTCTTGGTGACCAGATCCGTCGAGATTGCCAAGGTGCCTGTTGACGAGAAGACCGATAGGGTTCTCGATGTCTAGATAATTCGTGCAGAAAGAGATGCACTTTTCGGCCAGAAAGCCCTTGGCTATGCTTCCATCTGGACGGGACCTGTAGCGAACGTATCCTTTGATGTGTCCGTTCATCCTTTCGAACGCCATCATGCTGCGGAGGAACATCGTCCCGAGTTGTACGATGTCCTCCACGACATGGACCAGCAGATGCACCATAATGTCAAAGAATGCGGGTGGGAAGTAGAACTCAAGCTCGCATAGTATCACCACGATATCCTCCTGTAGCCTCCCGAGCTGATTCACGCCAATCGACTTCCTAGAGATGACGCCGAAAAACTTGCAGAGGCCAAATAACGTTTCACGGACGTGCTCTTCCATTATCCCTCTTAGTGCGACCGGAAGTACCTGTGTCATTAACACGGCACAGTCGTGAGACTTCATGCCACTGAACCTCTGCTTCGCCTCGTCTAGGTATCTGCTTATCTTTCCCGCGTAGCCGTAAGGAAATTTGACTCCTAGAAGGCATTTGAAAAACTGTTTGATCTCATCCTGGCTTAGAGTGAAGCAAGAAGGAGGGCCGTAATATTCGTTCTTCTTGAACTTTTTACCCTTCCGACGACCTTGTGTCGTCTCCGACTCATGATCATCGTCATCTTCCTGATCATCAGGAGTAGTGCGTCCTCCATGAAGCTCCTTCCGGATACCCAAGCATATCAGGTCGTGCCTTGCTTTTGGACCATCTTTCGTCCTATCTGGCATGTTGATTATGGTGGCGACCAGACTCTCGCACATGTTTTTCGTGATATGCATGATGTCGAGGCTATGAGGCGTGCGGAGAAACTTCCAGTATGGCAACTCCCAGAAAACAGACCTTGTTTTCCATACCTTCATCGCTGGCTTGTCTTGTTACTGCCTCTTTCGCTTCTTTCCAGGCTTAGGACAATCTTTCCAGTTTTTCAGCAACTCTTCCACTTCTTCGCTGCTCCTACGCTCTGGGATTCCTCGGGTCTCGGATTTGCCATCGAACAGGTCTCCATGTTTTCTCCATGGATCATTCTTGCCGAGCCACCTCCGGTGCGCCATGAACACGGTTTTCAATGACCCTGGATCTTTCTCTAGTTGGAGATAGCTTGTGTTATCCATGCACCTAACGGATGCGCAGAATCCTTGGATAAACTGCCCCGAGATATACCCACAACCTGGATAGTCTTGCACCGTAGTAACCAACCCGGCTCTCATAGTGAAATAATCTTGTGTGACGGCGTCGTAAGTATTGGATCCAGATTCCCATAACGTGGCTAGCTCCTCTTTCAACAGCCCGAGATACAGATTGATGTCGGTACCAGGTTGTTTCGGCCCTTGAATTAGCATACTCATTTGTATGTACTTCTTCTTTGTAACACCCTCAGAATCGGCCCTATGCAAGTTTCAGCGCTTTCCGCCAAACCCGCATAGAAACGATTCAAAGGTGGCCACCAGGAACTTGCGTGCGGGTGGAAAACGAAGTAATATCATTACACAATAGTCCTCGACGGAACCCACAAAACATATATATACAACAGCGACTCAATGAGTCAAGAATACAGATATACAATACAAAGATCCAAATCACCTTTAAAATGATATAGCGTCCGAGTACGGACAAGATGCAAATTGAGCTAAGAGCCCTGAAGAATAACCAATGGCGTCCATAACCCTGCCCAGGCCAAGCCGGAAGGGTAACCCTGCTAACGACGTCGATCTCAAAACCTGCTAAAAACAAAAGGGGTGCCGACAAAGGGCAAAGGAAAAAGAGAGCGGTCAGTACTGAGGCCAGTACACGGCGAGGCTAGAATTCGGCGGTCCTCGCCTACATAGGTATGGTGGACTGAAGCAGCAGCGCAGCATGAACTAGAATAACCTATAGAGACTCGATATAACTGTCGGCTATCAGAGAGGGATAAGAATGACCTATTCGGAACCAACCTGATGCTACCACCAAACATACCCATCCTGGTATTTTCCCCCTCGAGACCAAACGAGGAAGTCAACCGAGGAACTCACACAGTGGGCAGTTTTAGTTATTCAGTTATCGTTGCAGCAATTACTAGTCAGGTATAGATAGTCATCCTGGTAGAATAAGCAGTGGGCACTTTTAGTTAACCATTCCGTTGTAGTTGCAACACTTACTAGTCAGATACGATTAGCATGAGACATCCCAAACCCAGCAGTTGTTGGTACTTTTATGTAGCCGTTCCGTTTTAGTGGAGCTGATTACTAGTTATATCGGATACAAGTCAAATTATAGCAGTAAACTTTAGTTATAGTTGTCTATGATCGAGAACTGTGCTCCAGGTCGTCCATAACCGCGGACACGGCTTTTCGAAAAGATTTAACCCTGCAGGGGTGCACCAAAGTATCCACACGCACTTCGACCCTTTTTGCCAGATCAGTTAACATACACCCATCGGTATGTCGGCGGGGCCTAAGTCATGACGTTTCCCAGACCCAAAGCAAGTACATGGGGGCCACCCCACTAAGCTACCCGCAACGAAGTCGGCCGGTCTCCGAGACGGACTCAGGGTTTGCGTCAATGGTTGTAAATGACTGGGAACCCGAAAGTGTGACTGGGCTTGTCGATACCGCGAAAACACTCCGCTTACCTAAACAGTACAGGTGCATTCCTCGCGCAATCTTAAATTAAGCAGTAAAGCATGGCATAAGTACAGGATAGTAATAAAGCCCCAAACTACTTGTGGCCCCCGGTACAGTACTTTGAAATCAGGTACTAATCGATGGGGGTGCCCATACACCCCACCTGTGGTTAGCGCGCTCTATCTCGGAACAGGTGTCAAGAACTCGGGGTCCTACGGGACACAAGTGGACGGTTAACAACCAAATAACATCTATTTCCCACCTGTGCCTCTGCATTATTTACCTACTTCAATTTTAGTTATTAAACAATAATTAAAGTCTTGATCATCTCCAACATTAAACATGCGGCAATACTCCAACAACTGTGGTACTTGGCGACACGCAACAGCACTTGAGCAAGCGACTACGACGCGCAAGTCCAACTATCTACCAATCAACAGGTAATAGGATGTGTCCAAGGAAATATAAGGCTGCAAGGGATATCACGGGTACGAAAACTAGAGCATCGCAACACAGATAGCAAAAGATCAACAGGGGGAATAAATACTATAAAAGTAAGATAGGTAGAAAGGGGGAGATGCTCGCCTGAAAACATTGCCGAAGGTTCATCCAATATCGGGTCGATACTCGCATCAACTCATCGGCCTAATCCGTGAAGAAGCAAAGCACTAGAAGAAAACACCGAATGCACTATTTAATACTACAGTAGAAAATCGGGCATGATGCAAGTATGATGTATGACATGGCAAAGGTGCGATGCATTAAGGCAATATTAAGCGGAAACCGGGGTCCCGACATTTAATTAAACGGTTCAAGTTATTTATCTACCCCGCAAATTAAATGTTGGATTAGCAAGACCAAACATGGTTTCGGTTCGCTATGCCAATTTAAATGAAGTCCGGAATAAGACAAAGATATCCCGCATATAGACTCCATATTTAATTATGAGATGAATTGGCATAATGCCCCCATACCACAGACAATTATGCATGCATGAACAATTTAATATGCATCAGTGGATAATGTCATATTATAAAATAATGGGGGGTCTCGAATAGGGAATCACATTAGGGTTCGGCGAAGTTGGGCTCCGAGGGGTTCAGGGTCGGTCTCAGGGTTCGACGGGAGAACGGCTCGACGAGATCGGTCTCGGACAACGGAAGTCGATCTTGTCGCATCCGAGAAGAAGAACTTGGTTTGGTGTCGGGGGCGCATTGGATTCGCCCGGGTCGGTGTCGATCTTGTCGTCGCGAAGATCTTGTCGTGTCCTCGTATCGGGTCGGTCTTGGCGTTCGGGGTGAAGAACTTGGTGTCCTCGAGGAAGTACTTGGCGTATCCGTGTCGGCGGCCTTGGTGGTTATCGGGTTCGGTCTTCGGATCCGGGTCGGCGCGCTCGAGGTCTCGGCCTTCGGAAGATCTTGGCGGAAGCCGGGGTCTCGATACCCAGATTCTCGCAACCTGGCAGCATCGAGGGACCGCCACGAGTAGGGCTCCAAAAGCGCACAGGAACAGACCAAGGTGAGCTGGGGTCGCGGGAACACTGGACTATGTGGACGTCGCAGACGGGGTTGGTGGCATGCAGATGGAGGCAGGGACATCAGCACGATGCAGAGGAGAGGCTCCGGCAGCGGGGCAATGGCTGGATGTGGGTGGAGGCGAGGAGGCCGTGGGCCGGAGCTTGAGCGCGGAGGACGACCGATGAAGCGGGGCCGCACGGCGGCGGGCGAGGCGCCGGGAGGGGACCCCGTGGCGGCGGTGGTTGTAGGAGGCGGGGCTCGGGCCCGGCCGGAGCAGAGGAGATCGGCGGCGGCCGGCGAGGCGAAGAAGGCCGGGAACCGGGTGCCGGCGCTCGCAACGGCAGGGACGGCGAGCAGGCCGAGGACGAGCTGGGGCACGGGCGGAGGACGGGGCGCCGGCGGCGAAGCAGACCTCAGCGGGGAGGCATAGGCGGGCGGCGACGTGCGCGGAGGCGAGATCTCCGGGAGGAGAGAGGCGCGGGGACGATGGGCGGAGGAGGGGGCCGCCACGGAGCTCGGGGTCGCGTCGGGGGAAGCGGAGACGAGGCACGGCGGCGGCCGGAGCGAGGCGGGCGCTACGGGTGACGGCGGACGGGAGGCCGGCGGAGGTGGGGCCATGCGCGGAGAGGAGAGCCGAGAGGGGCGAGAGGAAGGCGCGGCGAAGGACGGCGGGGCAAGCGCGAGCGGCGGAAGGAGGAGGCCGGCGAAGGCGGACGGCCCGGCGAGGAAGGAGGAGGACCGACGGAGAGAGAGGAGGGAGCAGAGGTTGGTGGGGAGATGGCGTGCGGGAGAGGCAGGTGCCGCATTGGCGGAATGGTGGGGCCGGCAGGTGGGGAGCAGGCGGAGATCGAGGCCGGGGCCTGTCTCACATGGGCGGAAGCGGGGCGACCAGGAGGGATGGGGAGGCGTGCGATGTGGGACGGGACCAGGCTGAGGTGGTGGGCTGGGATTGGATAGGGGGAAGGGAGTGGTGAGGTGGCGGTTGGCTATTGGGTGGGGTGATGTGGCCGGGGTGAGGTGGAGGAAGGGGAAAGGCTGGGTAGAATAGGATTGGGTAGGAAAAGGTTTGGGTAGTCTGGTTTTTGTACTGGGGGTGGCCGACTGGGTCGGATCGGCCCGGCATGGCTGCCCCTAAAAATAAAATTAATATTTTAATATTTAAAATGGGGCTTTTGAAAACCGTTGGTAGACAAAACAAAATATTCCGGAGACCAGGGTTTTGGATTTTGAAATAAAGGCGGGGTATTTAGAAAACCAAATATGTTTTTTGGAAATAGTTTCAGACAAACAAATGCATGATGATGACGATGCTCAAATGCAATGTGATATGATGACATGAGCATGTGGTCATGATGATGCAATGCACAAAAACAACGCGATTTTCTAGTAGTGGTTTTGGCGGGGCGCCACAATTCGACACCACTAACAATGGATCTCGCCGTCGAGATCCGCCTCATGGTACCGGGAAGAAGGGCGGCGATCTGAATCTTCTCGCATCGTGTAGATCTTCGCGACACCACTAACAAGAGGTCGTTGTCCGCGATCGTCAAGAGAACACTGCGGGAACAAAAGGTCGAAGGTAGAGGTATCAACAAATAAAGCCACCTCTAACTCCGATAGAAAGAGAGAACCGATGCATTCTCATCCACTTCAATGTACACAAGCGAATAGAGTGAGTAGTCGGCATGGGGGCCAGTCCATCACGCACCCAAACTATTACTCTGCACAATCAGTAGAAAAGCGTGCAACCATTCTCGGAATCAGACTGAAGATCTCGACAATCCAGGTTCAGGAACAAAGGAGTGATGCAGACTCTGCATCCGATCTGGCGTAGATGATGTCGTCGCGTCAGAAAGCACCGGAAGGCACAAGAAGGAACAAAGAGAAGTCTACCAGACGAAGGGTTCCTCGGATAGCATGAAGACCAGATGTAGCAACACCGTTACCAAAGGAGGAAGCGAAATCCTGAAGGTACGATGGAACCCAACCACGAGAAATCCTGGACTCGAAGAGGGAGAAGAGAGCGGATTCAAAACACGCAGAGGTGAGAGGAGAGCAGCAGAGGGGTAAGGAGTAAAATCAGACCTAATCAGAACTATCCAACCGATTTTGCAAAAATAGTTTTGACACTCTACTTCGGCCGTTAGCTAGGTTATCCTACATGCTGGACTTGTGGGGTATCGCAAGTGCTGAGCTCTGATACCACTCTGTAACACCCTCAGAATCGGCCTTATGCAAGTTTCAGCGCTTTCCGCCAAACCCGCATAGAAACGATTCAAAGGTGGCCACCAGGCACTTGCGTGCGGGTGGAAAACGAAGTAATATCATTACACAATAGTCCTCGATGGAACCCACAAAACATATATATATACAACAGCGACTCAATGAGTCAAGAATACAGATATACAATACAAAGATCCAAATCACCTTTAAAACGATATAGCGTCCGAGTACGGACAAGATGCAAATTGAGCTAAGAGCCCTGAAGAATAACCAATGGAGTCCATAACCCTGCCCAGGCCAAGCCGGAAGGGTAACCCTGCTAACGACGTCGATCTCAAAACCTGCTAAAAACAAAAGGGGTGCCGACAAAGGGCAAAGGAAAAAGAGAGCGGTCAGTACTGAGGCCAGTACACGGCGAGGCTAGAATTCGGCGGTCCTCGCCTACATAGGTATCGTGGACTGAAGCGGCAGCGCAGCATGCACTAGAACAACCTATAGAGACTCGATATAACTTTCGGCTATCAGAGAGGGATAAGAAAGACCTATTCGGAACCAACCTGATGCTACCACCAAACATACCCATCCTGGTATTTTCCCCCTCGAGACCAAACGAGGAAGTCAACCAAGGAACTCACGCAGTGGGCAGTTTTAGTTATTCAGTTATCGTTGCAGCAATTACTAGTCAGGTATAGATAGTCATCCTGATAGAATAAGCAGTGAGCACTTTTAGTTAACCATTCCGTTTTAGTTGCAACACTTACTAGTCAGATACGATTAGCATGAGACATCCCAAACCCAGCAGTTGTTGGTACTTTTATGTAGCCGTTCCGTTAGTGGAGCTGATTACTAGTCATATCGGATACAAGTCAAATTATAGCAGTAAACTTTAGTTATAGTTGTCTATGATCGAGAACTGTGCTCCAAGTCGTCCATAACCGCGGACACGGATTTTCGAAAAGATTTAACCCTGCAGGGGTGCACCAAAGTATCCACACGCACTTCGACCCTTTTTGCCAGATCAGTTAACATACACCCATCGGTATGTCGGCGGGGCCTAAGTCATGACGTTTCCCAGACCCAAAGCAAGTACATGGGGGCCACCCCACTAAGCTACCCGCAACAAAGTCGGCCGGTCCCCGAGATGGACTCAGGGTTTGCGTCAATGGATGTAAACGACTGGGAACCCGAAAGTGTGACTGGGCTTGTCGATACCGCGAAAACACTCCGCTTACCTAAACAGTACAGGTGCATTCCTCGCACAATCTTAAATTGAGCAGTAAAGCATGGCATAAGTACAGGATAGTAATAAAGCCTAAAACTACTTGTGGCCCCCGGTACAGTACTTTGAAATCAGGTACTAATCGATGGGGGTGCCCATACACCCCACCTGTGGTTAGCGCGCTCGATCTCGGAACAGGTGTCAAGAACTCGGGGTCCTATGGGACACAAGTGGACGGTTAACAACCAAATAACATCTATTGCCCACCTGTGCCTCTGCATTATTTACCTACTTCAATTTTAGTTATTAAACAATAATTAAAGTCTTGATCATGTCCAACATTAAACATGCGGCAATACTCCAAAAACTGTGGTACTTGGCGACACGCAACAGCACTTGAGCAAGCGACTACGACGCGCAAGTCCAACTATCTACCAATCAACAGGTAATAGGATGTGTCCAAGGCAATATAAGGCTGCAAGGGATATCACGGGTACGAAAACTAGAGAATCGCAACACAGATAGCAATAGATCAACAGGGGGAATAAATACTATAAAGTAAGATAGGTAGAAAGGGGGAGATGCTCGCCTGAAAACATTGCCGAAGGTTCATCCAAGATCGGGTCGATACTCGCATCAACTCATCGACCTAATCCGTAAAGAAGCAAAGCACTAGAAGAAAACACCGAATGCACTATTTAATACTACGGTAGAAAATCGGGCATGATGCATGTATGATGTATGACATGGCAAAGGTGCGATGCATTAAGGCAATATTAAGAGGAAACCGGGGTCCCGACATTTAATTAAACGGTTCAAGTTATTTATCTACCCCGCAAATTAAATGTTGGATTAGCAAGACCAAACATGGTTTCGGTTCGCTATGCCAATTTAAATGAAGTCCGGAATAAGACAAAGATATCCCGCATATAGACTCCATATTTAATTATGAGATGAATTGGCATAATGCCCCCATAGCACAGACAAGTATGCATGCATGAACAATTTAATATGCATCAGTGGATAATGTCATATTATAAAATAATGGAGGGTCTCGAATAGGGAATCACATTAGGGTTCGGCGAGGTTGGGCTCCGAGGGGTTTGGGGTCGGTCTCAGGGTTCGACGGGAGAACGGCTCGACGAGATCGGTCTCGGACAACGGAAGTCGATCTTGTCGCATCCGAGAAGAAGAACTTGGTTTGGTGTCGGGGGCGCATTGGATTCGCCCGGGTCGGTGTCGATCTTGTCGTCGCGAAGATCTTGTCGTGTCCTCGTATCGGGTCGGTCTTGGCGTTCGGGGTGAAGAACTTGGTGTCCTCGAGGAAGTACTTGGCGTATCCGTGTCGGCGGCCTTGGCGGTTATCGGGTTCGGTCTTCGGATCCGGGTCGGCGCGCTCGAGGTCTCGGCCTTCGGAAGATCTTGGCGGAAGGCGGGGTCTCGATACCCAGATTCTCGCAACCTGGCAGCATCGAGGGACCACCACGAGTAGGGCTCCAAAAGCGCACAGGAACAGACCAAGGTGAGCTGGGGTCGCGGGAACACTGGACTATGTGGACGTCGCAGACGGGGTTGGTGGCATGCAGATGGAGGCAGGGACATCAGCACGATGCAGAGGAGAGGCTCCGGCAGCGGGGCGCTGGCTGGATGTGGGTGGAGGCGAGGAGGCCGTGGGCCGGAGCTTGAGCGCGGAGGACGGCCGATGAAGCGGGGCCGCACGGCGGCGGGCGAGGCACCGGGAGGGGACCCCGTGGCAGCGGTGGTTGTAGGAGGCGGGGCCCGGGCCCGGCCGGAGCAGAGGAGATCGGCGGCGGCCGGCGAGACGAAGAAGGCCGGGAACCTGGTGCCGGCGCTCGCAACGGCGGGGACGGCGAGCAGGCCGAGGACGAGCTGGGGCACGGGCGGAGGACGGGGCGCCGGCGGCGAAGCAGACCTCAGCGGGGAGGCAGAGGTGGGCGGCGACGTGCGCGGAGGCGAGATCTCCGGGAGGAGAGAGGCGCAGGGACGACGGGCGGAGGAGGGGGCTGCCACGGAGCTCGGGGTCGCGTCGGGGGAAGCGGAGACGAGGCACGGCGGCGGCCGGAGCGAGGCGGGCGCTACGGGCGACGGTCGACGGGAGGCCGGCGGAGGTGGGGCCACGCGCGGAGAGGAGAGCCGAGAGAGGCGAGAGGAAGGCGCGGCGAAGGACGGCGGGGCGAGCCCGAGCGGCGGAAGGAGGAGGCCGGCGAAGGCGGACGGCCCGGCGAGGAAGGAGGAGGACCGACGGAGAGAGAGGAGGGAGCAGAGGTTGGTGGGGAGATGGCGTGCGGGAGAGGCAGGTGCCGCGTTGGCGGAATGGTGGGGCCGGCAGGTGGGGAGCAGGCGGAGATCGAGGCCGGGGCCTGTCTCACGTGGGCGGAAGCGGGGCGACCAGGAGGGATGGGGAGGCGTGCGATGTGGGACGGGACCAAGCTGAGGTGGTGGGCTGGGATTGGATAGGGGGAAGGGAGTGGTGAGGTGGCGGTTGGCTATTGGGTGGGGTGATGTGGCCGGGGTGTGGTGGAGGAAGGGGAAAGGCTGGGTAGACTAGGATTGGGTAGGAAAAGGTTTGGGTAGTCTGGTTTTTGTACTGGGAGTGGCCGACTGGGTCGGATCGGCCAGGCACGGCTGCCCCTAAAAATAAAATTAATATTTTAATATTTAAAATGGGGCTTTTGAAAACCGTTGGTAGACAAAGCAAAATATTCCGGAGACCCGGGTTTTGGATTTTGAAATAAAGGTGGGGTATTTAGAAAACCAAATATGTTTTTCGGAAATAGTTTCAGACAAACAAATGCATGATGATGACGATGCTCAAATGCAATGTGGCATGATGACATGAGCATGTGGTCATGATGATGCAATGCACAAAAACAACGCGATTTTCTAGTAGTGGTTTTGGCGGGGCGCCACATTCTTCATGCACAACCATGGAGGGAGGTTGTACATCCATACAAACACGGGCCAAGTGTTGTGCGTGCTGCTCTAGCTACCGAACGGATTGAGTCCATCGGTGCTCGCACCAAGAATGATGTTCCTCGAATCTCCACCGAATTCTTCGAATTCGAGGTCCAATGCTTTCCACTGGCTAGCATCTGAAGGGTGCGTCAAGCAACTCATCCTTTTCGGGTCATCATCATCATCTCCTGGCTTCTTCCTTTCCGCATGCCATCGCATGAGCTTCGCTTCCTTAGGGTCCGCGAAATAGCGCTGTAGACGAGGCGTGATAGGAAAGTACCATACCACTTTTCGAGGTGCTTTCTTCCCTTTCTTGTATCAACTCACGCCGCACACCGGACATGTGGTTTTCTCCGCGTCCTCGCCCCGATAAATGATGCAATCGTTGATGCATACGTGACATCTAACGTGCGGTAGATCGAGAGGACAGACGATTTTCTTGGCGTCCTCGATACTAGTTGTACATGTGTTCCCCTCCGGGAGACGATCGTGCCAGAATGCCATCATATCGTCGAAGCTTGTGTCGCTCAATTTGTGTTTGGCCTTCATCTCCATAGCCTTGAGCATTACATTCAACCGGGTATCATCGGGCCTGCATCCTTCATACAATGGAGTAACCGCGTCTTTCTCAAGTTGCGCAAGCTTGGCTTTCTCTCTAGCGGCAGCCCTGGCGTTACTCGTCTGCTTGAGAAGAAGCTCTTGCATATAAGGGTCCCGCACCCAGCCTGACGTTATTCCATCGTCTTCTGCTCCTCCGGCATCTAGATCATCATCATCCCGGTCTTCTTCCGCACCTTCACCATCTCCAGGAGACTCTTCATCATCTTGCCCGTTCTCGCCGTGATGATGATCATCGTCATGTTGGCCACCTTCACCGTCTCCATCGTCTTCGTCATCGCTTATCCAACGAGTGTATCCATCCATGAAACCATGGCGGAGCAGGTGCGCCTGCAGATTCCCGGAATCTGGGTCGATCACCCAGTTGAGTTTGCATCTTCTGCACGGACATCTTATATCTGTCTTGTTATTCCGTATCATGTCGGCCGTCGCACATTTCAAAAATCTAGCCACAATGCCTTTGCTCATCATGCGGATCATTTTTGCCTACACAGTGTACACGGTATAATTAGAAGTCTATTAGAACCACATAATTAATGCATGCATGCAATGGTCGATAGAAAATTTCGGCATGACCTATCCTAAAATTAGGACCTTTGCGAAATGCCAAAGTCTTGCCAAAATGGAAATGAATCAACATTTTGGCAAAACAAATGGCAACTTGTTCACAAAAAAACACAAGAGAGAGAGAGACCGAGATCCATACACACATGAACATATCATTATCCTCTCCATACACACATGCATGAGCATCATCGATACTCTCCATATATACACACATATGACCATATCGATCCTCTCCATACACACATAATGAGCATCGATCATCTACATACATATGACCATATCATCCATATACACATGAACACATCCTTACATGGACAACTTACCGAGATGAGAGACCAATCGCGAGAAGATGGAAAGGAGAGGTGCGCGCGAGACCGGAGAAGGAGATGAGATAGGAGAGCTTCCTCTATTACTTATGTAACATCCAAGGCAAGTTCTACAAGCTAAAAATGGTGAATGGGAGGAGAAATTGAGGTGGGAAGGAGAAGGATCCCGACTAGATCTAAGGTGGAAGAATAAGGGGAAAGTGAAGTGTGGGGTGGTGGAGATGATCACATGATCACATATGTTTGTGCAGGTTGACACATCCGTGGCGCACATGGCCCCAGTGCGCCACATGGAAAAATCACATATGTGGCGCACATGGCCAGAGTGCGCCACGGATGTTTATGCCCATTTAAGGAGCAGAGGGGGCTTCACATAGGCGTAGCGCACTTGCCTCATGTGCGCTACGGCTATCCCCAACAACCGTAGCGCACCACCCCTATGTGCGCTACGGGTATGCGGCATGCGGCCAACAGGGCCCTGGCCCACACATATCTATGGCGCACTATGGCCATGTGCGCCACGGTTGTTCTAGTTACTAGTAGGGCACTTCCCATAGGTGAGCCACGCCTGTTTTATCCGTGGGGCACTTCAACCATGTGAGCCACGGATGTGGTGATTACCTATAGCTGTTTTCCTAGTAGTGACTATTGTGTTATCAATTCTTTCTCTGTACGCTTTCGAGATTAGGTTAGGCTTATGTTCAGACGAGGGTCTGGGATTTGTCTAGCCTTAATCCCGGGGGTGTCACAGGTTTTGGTATCAGAGCAGTACCGACTGTAGGAAACCTTTCTATTGGTCGATGTTGAGTCTAGTACTTGTGAAAACTATTTTCAAAGATGAAAATTATGTGCAAAAACTCTGTTATGCTTCTTTTATCCTTAACCAGTTTCGCTGTAACTCTGGGTCATCTTACCTTGTTTTAATTTGGAAAAGTTTGGTTATCTCGTCTCTTCCTTCAAAGCTTAGGTGCCTATCCAGGCATGCTGTTTCTCGACCATTTGACCTAGTGTTAAGTTCTCTAGAGTCAGTTGTGTGTGTTCCTGTTTCCCTTTGTTCTGTTTCTTAGGAGATATTTCTTTCTATCATAATCCCCCTACCTTAAGGGTCCACAACCTCATGTTGATGGTTCCTCAATGTTCTGTTCTAGGCCTCGAAGTTTCCTTTCGCCTCGTGTGCCTCCTTTTCTTTTGTTCGGATACTTCAGAAGTAGTATCTTCTTCTGGAAGCTACCTCGTGATTACTATCTTGTAGTGTACGCTTTGTCACTCAAGTATTAGTTACTCCTTACCTTGGGTTTTAACCCTCGGACTTGAACCTAAGATCCCCGATTGTGCTGGATTCCGGTGTTGTGAATCTTGTACATGAAGCTGACCTTTAACCCAAGATCCATTGTTGATCCCTGTGGTTAATGCTTACACATTACCTCAGGATGGCTAATACCTTCTAGTATAGCCTTCAAGCTTATGGATATTATCGCCATCGAACAGTGACGATAAAGGACTTCCCTACCACTAGCTATGGCACATGTTCTTTAATCGAACCAAATAGATCACGACAAGAGTGCTCCTCGTGAGTCTCGCTTCTATACCCGTGACTCTGCCACACCTTCCTTTTTCTATGCATCGTTTTTCGGAAGACTGTAGACTTATGCATCCATATTTCGGGATTCTATCCTGAGTATGTTCCTTTTTCCTTGTTTCTTTCTGACCTTTGTCTACTAGTTGGTAGCCAAGTAGTAGATATGCATTGGTGTCTTCCAATGCAGATACTCTTGTGTTCTGTCATGACAAACCATTCCGGGATGTCAGGAGAAACAAACTCCAGTACCTCGTCATTTCTGCGACCAGGTCAAAGTGTTGTAATCCACAGATGAATAAGCATTGATTAGCTTATGTTCTGCTCCACCTTAAAGTGTCACACTCCTTTATACTAAGATTTTGTGTTGAGTTTCATGACCCTCTTAATGAAGTGATGCTCTTACACATATTACCCACCCTTCCTCTTGAGTTTTTGTGCTTAGGAATGTTGTGTGTGCGTAATGATGTGGTCATCTAATATTCTTAGCAATTCTTACTACTTTGAACTTTAAGGACATTTGTATCATTCTTACCGTGATGGATAATCTTATCACTAAGCCAAGGATGATTGTTCTACCAAGTCCGTTATTCTAGTACACCCTCTTCGGTCAAAGAGTTAGGCTCGTGCCGAAGCTCTAAGACTAGGTCTTCTTGCTTTATAAAGCAAGTTCCCTCTCGAGCTATGTGACATACTGGTGGTTCGTGATATTATAGATGTTTATCAGAAATATTGCCATGTTGCCACATGATCGTGATGTCAGGTTCTTGAGAAAGCAGGTTCTCTGAACTGCTCCTTTCTCCAAGGATCCGTACTGGATACCCCTGAACTAGTTGGTTGAATTTAAACAACAACTTGGAGAGTTGTAAGACAAAAGTTCTATCCAACTCTGTTCTTCTTAAAGGGATGTCTAGTTTTATTAGTGCCTAAGAAAGATAGTACCCCCTTTGTTGATATTTATCATTCCCGCCTTTGATTTGGTTTGGGCAATTGTCAAGTCGAACTCAGTTCAAAGGACAATCTTGATGGTGTTGCTACTCGTGATGTTTCACTGGAGTACATCCTCATGTCCTCTGGTCTGACCAATGTCTATGCCTCATTCATACCACATGTGAATCCATCTTCTTGGAGTGTATAGATAAGTTTGATATTGAGCCCATCGATGACATCCTTATCTTCTCCATGTTATATCAGATTCGTATGGAACATTTGGTATTAACGTTGGAAACTTTTGAGAACCATCATCGTGTTAGCTCGAAGTATGTGTTCTGGATGTTAGAAGTAACCTTCTCTGGTTCATGTGCAAATGCTGAAAGAAGTCGTCGTGGATTCGAGTAGCGTTATCTTTGTCTCCTCGGGAATCATTTCCAAGTTAGTCAAGCATGTGCAAAGTATTCTTGATATGGTAGGTTGATACCTTCACATCTCGAGAATATTCTCCAAGCATCTTAAGTCACTAATTGACTTGTCATGGAAGATAAGAAGTCCAACAAAACTTCGATGTCGTCCTAAATGTTTCCCAACAAGGAATCAGTTGTGTTTCGTTGCAAACAATTCATGTAGATGCAATTATATTTTGATAACTTGCTGTCACATGGGTTCCGCAATCTAGCTCATCTTTTGGAGCTTGACAATGAAGTCCGTGTCTTGAGAATCTAGTGACTTTACCTCTGTGGTAAATGTTGCACCCTTTCTATTCAGACATGCTGACTCTGAAGTATCTCTCCGCTTAATCAAAGTTGAATCTCAAGCAGCAATAATAATTGGTGTTCCTCAAGGTTATGACGTAGGTATATTGTAATTCTGGCAAGATTGACGTAATGGTTGGCATAATCAATCAGAAGACCTATTGTCACATTATCTTGAACCAGCAATGACAACCACTCTTCATGAGGCCTCTTCTATATTTTATTATAGGAGTTGTGCATATGGTTTCCTTTGTATCTGAAGCCTGACCTTTACTTGATGACTGGTTAAAGGCTTGCCAATAGCTTGATACCGGTGTCTCGAACATCAAGGAGAACATTTAAAGTAGAGTTGCTAAATGTCTCTCGGTCGATCCTCCAGACCTTCTATGATGGAAAGCGTCTTGTTATGCCGAGTACTTGGAGTCTGAGAATGAAGTTTCTTTCTTCTCGTGTCATCAGGAATCTTCTAAATTATTCGTCTTGGTGGTGTAAAGATATATCAAAATCGCTGGCAAAGACTTTGATAGACTTGGATGAATAAAGAGTTTCCTTTCCGCTTTCTTAAACATGATTTTGTTAAATCTTTTCAAAAAGTTGTGTCCACGATTATGGACAAACTTGGAGACCGGATACAAAGATCATAGAGAACTTGAACCTAATCGTAAAACTTGGAAAGTTAAGAATGTGTGCTTAAGGACGCTTCCTCAGGGATTGAGAGGGTGATCCTAGATAGGTACAGCTGATGATGATTCGGTGGATATCAAAAGATGATCAAAGCTAGTGCTACCGCTCTCTTATTCCCTTTAAAAATAATCTGATTAGTCGAGATTCTTTTCCCTCTTGTTTTACAAAACAAAGATGGCTTTATGCAAAACAACTCCACCAACCATAAGTCTTGCGGCGTACACCCTGTACTCACCCTTGCTTCGTAGATACTTTTGCAGCAGAGTAAGTGTTACCACTGAAGATGATTTCCTCATGGCATCAACATCGACGAGTAGTTTGGAGTTCCCAACCGGCAGTCTGGGATCTATGGATTGGACTTCATCGTTATTCTTTAGGCCTCTTTATAAAGGGAAGGATCCATGTGATTGCAATGCTAGTCCCTGGATCAATGCTAGAATCCACAGTTTAAGATGAAGTACACAGATACAAAGGTCGTTTATTACATTCATTCCAGAGATAAAACGTAGTCTTTTACAACTCAGGGCCAAAGGCCTAATACAAGAGTTTATGGAATAAGTAAATAAACATAAGTCTTCATATTCATGTGCCACAGGCAAGCATGTTGAGTGTAGACTCATGACTCCTATTCATCATCGGAGTAACCTGCAACATCACAAGTTACATCCACAGAGGGTCAATACATTGGAATAGTATTGGCAAGTGATACCTTAGTATATTTTAAGTGGACTATATTACTATATGCATTTTGGCTAAGTGTAGCTTGGCTTTCTTTGCTTGAAAATAGGTTTTACCTATTAGTTGAAATCACTAAGTTTTTCTTTGTCAAAACATTCCCAAGAAACCACCAATAGACATTGGGGTCCTTCACCCTTGTTCACCCACCAATTTTTACTTAGAAGTTAGAGTGATGAGATTCTTGTAGCTTCCATGTCTTGATGCTCAATTTGTCCATTGCCTTGGACTAGGCTAAGTACTTAGGTTTTCCATCTGTAGAGGTTGTGCACTTTCCCCACCAGCCTTGGTTTCCCAAGACAGGACCTTTCAGAAGCCTTTCCTTAGTCAAATGGACGCGCTCCAACCTATCATCCCTACTACCACCAACTGTCCATATGACTAAGTTCTAGCAACCTATATGATCAAGGCAGAGCCCATATTGCCAAGTGGTTGCACTGTAAGCTTTCTCAACACTTGGCCTCCAAATCCCTTTGTGCCTGGGTGGCATACCACAAGTGAGATACACAACCCAAGTCCATGGCCTTGTGTAACCACTCAACATAACCCAATCCTTCCATTCCACCCAGGAGGTTCATTTGACTTAGTTGTTTTTTTATTAGGAAAGCATAAGTCTCATGACTTAGAATTATTTTCATCATAGTAAGTATAGATTTTCACCAACCCTTGTTTGCTAAATATCTAGGCTAAGCATGGCATGATATCTTAACTTAGGAAAATTCCCTAGCAATTCTACCATTCTACACTACTTAGGATTTCCCAACTTGGCATTAGGCAAAATAGCATGCAAGACTTAGCAAATTATCTAATGCTAGTATAAAACATAGGATAAAAATATTCATGAAAATATCACTTGCCTTGGTAGTGGGGAGAGTAGAACTCTTCACAATCACAATCACTAGCAAAATCTACACAAAATTGTAGCATACAATTACACACAATTATATACAACCAAAAATAATATGAATGCATGCATGCAAGAATTTACTAAGTGGTGATTTTGAGAATTCTACCAAGCATGCACATGTTTACAGAAACTTAACAAGTCACAAGTTTGCCAACTAAACTTATTTGGCACCAATACAATTTACCAAAATAAATCTATACTTAAAATAGCCTTAAACATGTTCTACAAATAAAGTCATTTTAACTGTTACTATTTGTTAAACAAATTGGATATTCAGAAAGGTCTTGTTTCACTGAATCCAACGGTATAAAGTTTGTAAAATTCTAACGTGGCATTCAAAAGTTATAGCAGTTTAAAGTTTGGATCTAAATCTGATTCAAATTTCTGTTTTTGAATTATCCCTAGCCACGTGTCGCAGCCTCACTGGCGCGTACCGCTTCGCGTGGATCGGCAGTCGCAGGCCGTAGGATCTAACTTAGATCTGGCGGCTCAGACGCGCGCGTACCTCTTCGATTAAGATCTATCCTAGCCCTACGATGCAGATCCAACGGACCTAATCATCAAGCCACAAACTGGCGGTGCTAGCGGCGTTGTCCGGCGGCGGCGCTTCTGACTACGGTGGCGCCGGTGCTCTAGGTCGTCCGGGGAAGCAAGAAGGATCTTACCAGGACCGCGGTGGCGTGCTGAAGCTCGAGGTGGCTCTGGTTTATCAAGGGGCGTGCTGACGCGGTGGCGATTCCTCGTCGGAGTTGAGTCTGGCGACAGGTGGTTCTGCTCGAGGTCGAAGGCGACGTTGCCGATCTCTAGGAGGCAAACGGAGAGTGTAGTCAGGTGCAGAAGATCACAGGGAATACGCGCATGTGAAAGACAAGGCTTGGGGCGGTCTGGACTTACCACTGGAGGTCGTCGGAGTTGATGCCGAAGACGGTGGCGGCCAGTCGTCGATGTGGCTGGAGCTACAGGTCATGCGAAGGTAAGTGGGGTGTGTCAGTAGATGCGCCGAGACTCACTGGACAAGACAGCATGAATGAGAGGCAGAGGGGAACTCGAGACTCACCGGAATTCGCCGGCGCAGTCGTCGGAGACGGCGGGGTTGCAGAGAGCAATGTGCGCAGCCTAGGGGCGTTCTGTGCTTGGGGTTTGGGGGAGAAGAGAGAGGGGGCAGAGGGGGTTTATGTAGCCTGCTCGCGAGCGAGAATCACTCGTGCCTTAACGCGAATTTAAGCTGCGTAATCAACAGGAAACGGCCGCGTCAATTTGGGGACGAACAGGTCGTGGGGGTGGAAACGACGATGCTCGGGTGGGTCGTTGTTGTCAGCGAGAGAGGGGAGTGGAAGCGGATCCCTTCTGTCAGTGAGCTGGTGGGTGCGAGAGTGGGTAAAGAAAACGATTCGCGGGGTGTGCACTGCTGGGCTAGTCTGGGCCGTGTTGGGCTGGGTCGGCCAGATTGGCTGGTTGGCTATTTTTTTTCCTTCTTAATTCTTTTTCTTTTTCAGATTGAATTTCCAGAAATGGTTTTTAAACCTAAATTCAAATCTGTTTGAATACAAAGCTTTACAGGACTTTTGTAAAATAAAAATTTCTCTTAAATGAGTGTCAAACACATCTGAACAATTCAGAACACCTGGGTCCTTTTGAAAATAAAATAAACCATGCCTTTACGAGAGGTGATAATAGGCATAGGATTTGTTTTAATTCATATTTTGCTTTTGATATTTCGTTCAAGCTTTTGAGACCTCTTAAGTTTGAATTCAAAACATTCTGAATGAGTAACAGTATCTCTCCCAATAGCATGTAGCACAAAGGCTAGGGTTTTCATACATAAAATAATGAGCCACAAATGCTCCTGTTTTTGAAATGATTTTGAGAAAACCCTAAATGATGATGAATGCAAGGATGATATGAATGAGTTTTGGAATATGAACTTAGGGATGTTACACCGGGAACCCGTCCCTTGTACACGACATACCACGTCATCTATAAGTTGACAATAATAATTAACCGATGATTGAAAAAAACATATATAATTAAAGTCGCATATGAAGATACACTTATATAAAGTACTCCTAAATCAAAAAGACCAAACTCAAAAAGCATGCCTCATATATAACTAGGTTGTTCGACACAGGAATATGCGACGATGGAACTGTGAGCCAAGTAGGATGCACAAGACCTGGACTTGTGCATATCACAAGGCTCACAATCCCGTCGTAGCACATTCACATATATATTGTGCCAAGACATTTCAATCATCGGCATTATTCTCGAAAAAGGCCAAAGTAACTCGAAAAGAATGCCTCATATATAACTAGCTAGGTCGTTGGACACATGAATATGCTACGACGGAACGGTTAGCCAAGTAGGATGCACAATTACTGGACTTGTGCATATCACAAGGCTAACTATCCCGTCGTAGCACATTCACATATATATTGTGCCACGACATTTCAATCATCGGCATTATTCTCGAAAAACACAAAAATAACTCGAAAAGAATGCCTCATATGTATACATAGGTCGTTGGACACAGGAATATGCTACGATGGATCCGTGAGCCAAGTAGGATGCACAAGACCTGGACTTGTGCATATCACAAGGCTCACAATCCCATCGTAGCACATTCACATATATAATGTGCCACGACATTTCAATCATCGGCATTATTCTCAAAAAAAGAGTAAGGAAAAAAAACCAAGCATTGATTTATATATAATAATAATAAGCAAAAGAAGTAAGCGATGATTCATAAACCTAATAAGATAAGTATAGTAGCATGTACACTTTTCCACACACACACAAAGGTCATCTATAGTTTGTAACTACAACTAGGCCAACATCAAGCCTTCTGGCTCGGCTTAGGGAACGGGAGGACGCCTTGTCTCGTCATGAACTTTCTATAGTCACCATGCATCTCTAGGCGATCTTCTATGTCACGGTTATTCGGGATATTTCCTCCGTAGAAGATCTCCCCCCGAAGTCATGACATCACGAAAGATGATTGCCCCAAACTGCTGCTGGATGCGATACATCTCTTGTCTAATATCTGAATCAGTGATCTTGGCCTTTGCTTCGGCCCACTGTTTGAGATGATCCGGCAGCGTAGAATTCTGCTGGTCAAGTAGGAACGCCCTCATGTGATGGAGTGCGTAGTAGGCTTCCTTCTTACTGTTTTCCGGCTGCTTCACGCAGGGGAACTCCGTTACGTGGTTGAAGACGTGCCTGGCGAACTTGACCTTCGTACGCACGAAGGTGCTGCCTTCCGTCGAGGCAAAGCCAGTGAGAGCATCATCCAGAACTTCCTTGATGTTGTCGTAGTTTTTCTTCTTTTCTAGACTCCCCGAGTCGAAATACGTGGCGTGGGAATGCTTTGGCGATAAGGAGATGAGCGTGCAGTGTTCATATCTGCGCAAAAAATTCAAATGGAATGTGTTCGAAAAACAATGATGATAATCTAATAAAGCCAATCGACGGTGGGGTGTGAATAACGACTTACTCAGGAAAGTAAGACATGAGAATGTATTCCTTTGTCTTGTTCACCACGAGGATTCTTTTTAGGTACGAGGCCATGATACGTCGTTCAGCGGGGGAACCCAAGCAGCCGTCACGCATGTAGTAGGGGTCCACTATAGCGATGCCCGGTGTGTTCTCTCTAATGATCTGCATGGCTAGGCTGAGAGAAAACAGACAGACCATGGTATAGTGCAGCGGGTATAGGTGGAACATATTGAAGATGTCGTCGAACCGCAGGAAGAACAGATCCGCAGGGGCATTGTCGATGAAGCCCAAGCCTGGTGGCACCTTAACCACGAATACCGGGTGCGAGGGATCTTTCTCCGATAGAAGGCTTCTCTCTATCGTCAGAACGCCGTCATGCACACTCTGCAGTTCCAAACTGGCGAGCTTCCGCAAATTCTTAGGTAGCATGGGCTCACCCGCCACATGAATCCTCCACATAATACCCTCGGGTCTTGTTGGCCCGTCCCGAAACCTAATCGTATTCGCAGTTGTTGACGCCACCGGCCGGCGGTGCTGTTGTCTGTGGCGTGATGGCCCCCGCCGTACCCAAACGGATCATGCTCTTTGGCCATAGCAAGAATAAGCCGAAGCAAGTTCTGAGGACAGCTGGCTCTTCTTCATCCGCTCCTGGGGTTTGAATGGGAGGTTCCAGGTCGTCGCAGCCCCTTAGCACCCGACTAATTTTAACCCTGTGCACGCTATCTGGCATCGGCCTTGAGTGGAACGTGCGCTGCAAGGGTTGAACGATGGTACCCTTGGCAACATACCTCAACTCGTTGTTCACGTAGCATAAGAGAGTGCAAGGAACATCCATCTGCGGAAAACATGTACGGCATCGTCAGAGATGCCATAAGAGTAATAGATGGCGTGAAAGGCAGTAAAGCAATTTGTTTACCGTGATGGCGTCGAGATCGGCTAATGTCGACGCACCGCATACGGCGACGGGCGTGCAAGAGACGGAAGGGCTGCTTGATGGCGCGATGCTGGCCGCCGGTGTATTCTCCCTACCGACGGGTGCTTGGAGCTCCGGTGCCACCGCGACGATGGCAGGGGCACCAACATGTACTCCGGCGCCGCGGTGATGGCAGGGGGAGTCACCAACACTTGCGGCGCCGCGGTGCTAGCGGGCGGAGTCACGAACACGTAGTTCGCCTGATTCATCAGCGCCGCGTTGTTCGAGTGGCTGCTGACCATGCTTGGAATCGGGCATGGCCCTACTCGACCACCCGCGCTCCAGTTCGCTATTGACTCCACCAAGGTAGGCAGGAAGGACGTGAGGGTGATTGCTAGGTTGTCTTGGACGATCTACGGGATCCGCGCCACTTGTTCCTTAAGTTCTTGAACCTCGCGGTTTTCCTCCTCGCTCCTTCTCGACGGTGCCACATGCATCCTCGGCAGTGGACCAAAATGATCCACCCAATTCTTACCCCCGAGGCCGGCCAGACGGCCAGCTGACGACGACTTCTTCGTAACCGGCTCTATTTTCTTGGCCCGGTTCATCGCCCTATTAAAAGGGTTATCCCACCGGGTGGCCGCCGTCGACCCCTGGGATGAGGATCCCTGGGATCCATGACTAGCAACAATTTCCTCCTCCTGCAGAAGAAATAACAGTGAATCGTTTAGATCATCGATTAGATTGCAATCGAGTTGATCCGCGGCAATTAGATTACTTACCACAATTTCCTCGAATTCCTTCACCGCAGGATCCGCGGTGAGTTGTTTGGTTTTTGGGTCCACATGGTAACGGGCCCTGATGAAGTTTCGAACCTGCCCGGGTTCGAATTTCGCAAAGGGGTTTTCTATCCCCTTGGATCTATACTCTTCGTCCTCCTTATTCCATTTGGCCTTCGTGGTTCTGTATCCACCAGATCCAAGATGGTGATGACCTATATTCATCGCCTGCAGCACCTTTCCCCGATTACTACTGGCCAGGGCTCTTTCGGATTCACACCTCTCCTCGAGACTTTTGCCTTCTTTATAGATCTTCTTCTTTATATGGGTTCTCCAGCTGGCCAGGGCGGTGCTCATCTTTGTGAGGGTGGATTTGTTTACTTTGTTCCCATGATAATTTGTGTTATGATACTTAGCGGGGAACTTGTATCTTGCGTGCAGCTTCTCGAAGAGGAGTGTGCGCAAGTGGCCATTATCTTTATGCCGGGGATTCTCGGTGTTGATCGAGATGGTTGTCCGGGTGATCGCCGCCACTTGCCCACCGTACCCTTTGACGACAAGGGCGGGCTCCAAAGGAACCCCTCATGGGCTCACTTTGGTAATTTCCTCCCTGACGGTGCCGACCGTGTTCGGGCGCCGTTCCTTCGGCTTCTTCTTCATCTTCTTAGGAGGATTTCTACCACTCCCTGTGCCCTCGCCGCCATCAGTGGTTTCATCATCCGTCGTTCCTTCGGCTTCTTCCTCCGCATCTTCCATCTCATCATCCTCGCTCTCTGAAGGATGGTATTCTTCATCGTCTTCTAGCCGTTGGGCCGCCTCCCAGAATGTCAATTGTTTATTCAGAGGTCTGAGTTCTCCTTCAGCGCTGATGCGCTTAGAACAACCAGCCTCGTCGTTGTCACACATCTTTGCACTAATAAAAAACAAATAATTGGTTAAATGCACTGAAAAATCCGGCATGACCTTTGCTAATTTTCTTAAACTAGGAGTGCCCGATTTCTGTCGAAACGGAAGTTAATCAACATTCTGGCGAAAATCGGGACTCATTTCATACAAGAACCTGCATACACGACATAATAAAGTGCCTCATACAAGCACAAGCAGAACCAACACAGCCAGTACATTACCAGCACAACAAGCACAAGATCATTACTAGGTATATAAAAATAAATGGCCAGATCCAGCAGCACATATAGTAGTAGCAACCAGCAGCACATATAGTAGCAGCACATATAGTAGCTTTGCAAAAGCAATAGCTCCAGATAGCTTTGCAAAAATAGTAGCTTTGCAAAACAGTAGCTTTGCACATATAGTAGCAGCACATACAGTACTACTATGTTCTCCAGCATTTTGACTTGAACATACAGCACATATAGTACATCCACAATACAGAACCATGTTCAAATGAGCTTAACTAACAAAATTTAACTTGAAAAGAAAAATATGTGCCACCAACATATCAAAGCATCAACTTTATAAAACCTTAAATAAGCTAAATCATGGGAAGGAACTGGAATAGTTTAATTTCCATGTCTCATCAATTATAATAATGATCTCATTAAACCTACATAAATCAATTACAACAGATCATGATTAAATATTGATGCACCTAAATCATTTTCCACAGTAGCAGTAGCACTCAACATTTTCCATAGTCTCATCAACAGTTTTATTTCCACAGTAGCAGTAGCACTCAACCACTTCTAATCATCCCAAAAATATTGATGCACCTAAGTCATTTTCCACAGTAGCAGTAGCACTCAACATTTTCAGAAACAGAGCCTAAATATATAGCTTATATATACATAGCAACCACTTCTAATCCCCAGGTTATATTGACATAGCAACCACTTCTAAATATACAGCTTATATATACATTTTCAGAAACAGAGCCTAAATAGCACTCAGCAATAGCAGTAGCACCTAAATATACATAGCAACCACTTCTAATCCTTGATCTTCTAAAATTAAATTCAAACCACCAAGTTTAGGTTCAAGTAAATGGTCGTTATACACAAACAAAAGCCAAGAATCTTTACGTAAAACTCGCTATAATACATAACAAGGCATCCGTCAATCATAGTGGCGAGGAGCACTAGTTTGTATTTTTAGCAACTATTAGCTACAGAAAATTAGAAGGTGAATTCTGTTTTTGAGTAGCTAAAACCAGCTTGATGTCTGTGCTGGGAAATAAAAGATGCAGCTAGAGAAGAACATGAGACTGGATCCTAGGTCAAATTATGAGTCATTTTCTAGCGCATCCAAATAAAAAATAAAACCGGATCAGGTACTAGTTATGATAGAACTATGTATGTTCAAATGGTTACGATAAAACTAATTTGGATATTATGAATCTTGCATCAATCTGCCTTGCGTGCAACTAATTTGGATATCATCGCAATTCTGTCCCAACAAACAAAACAAAATAAACTCAAGATTCCAGTGAGCGCGGCTGCAAATAAAGATGAAATTGTTTCAGCAAGTACTCCTACCATTACCAAACATTGCACTGACAGGAAGGCAAAGTAGAAGATCAATTGTAGTAATATTTGTGCTCTTATTAATCCTATCACCAGACTCAAACCATAACAACAAAACAAAATTCGATAAAGACTACTGAAGGGAATATGCCCTGAGAGGCAATAATAAAGTGTTTATTATGTGTATTACAAGTATGTGATAGATGTTTATTTTGCATGCTATAATTGTATTAATACGGAAACGTTAATACATGTGTGTTTAATAAACAAACAGAAAGTTCCTAGTTATGCCTCTCTCATAAAATAGCTCGTTGATTAACAAGATGCTCAAGGTTTCCTGATCATGGACATTGGATGTTGTTAATAACGGGATCACAACATTAGTGTAATGGTGTGATGAACATTCATCCGAAGTATAGCATTACGATCAAAGTCATTGAGTTTATATTGCTATAACAACTTACGAAGTGATCCTAATCCTTAGACCATGAGATCATGTCAATCACTAACACCGGAAGAGTTTCTTGATAACATCAAACGTCACACTGTAACATGGTGATTATAAAGATGGATTCAGAACTAATAAAGTGTTATGTTGAGGCTCATGGATCGAGAGTGGAATTTGTTCATCCCGATGACGGATAGATATACTCTGGGCCCTCTCGGTGATATCACATTGATTAGCTTGCAAGCAAGTGATTTGATCACTAGAATGTTATATCACAGGAACGAGAAAAGAGTGCATGTCGGTAACGAGATCAAACTAGGTATGGAGATACCGCTGATCGAATCTCGGACATGTAATATATCGTGAAACAAAGGGATTAAGATACTAGCGTAAAAGGTTCCGACGATCACAAGAAAGTCATCGTTGAATGTGTGGGAGTCAGTATGGGTCTCTAGATCCCGCTTCTGATTATTGATCCGAGAGGGGTCTCGATCATGTCCGCATTATTCACGAACCGTAGGGTGACACACTTAAGAGACACCGACATCCAATTGGAGCAAATGTTTCATGCCGAAAGAATGAACAAGCGCAGGAATTTATTTCACTAGATACCGAAACAGGTTTTCGGGTGAAATTGCATAAAGTGGTTATGCATGTGAAATAGAATTCTAGCAAGGGGTTATTTGTGAATTTTTGTCATTAAAGTAATTGAAAAAATTCTGAATAAAATAAAAGAGTTTTATTTAATGAGAGTTTGCATTAAATTTGGTGGAAATTTAATGGGAATTTGAGTGGACTTTTGAGTGGAGGGAATTTAAAGGAGATTTGTGAGTGGAGTGTCCACCCACATGAAGAGGGGAGGGCAAGGGGGCAGCCCCCATGCGTCGGCCACCCCCTTGGGGTTCCCCCCCTCCTCCTATAAAAGGAGCCCCCCTCCTCACTTGTCTCTCACACCTCCTCGTGAAGGATCTCTCTCCCCCTCTAGAATTTATCCCCCATGGTCTCGGACTAGCGAGATACATGTTCCCGGTGGCTATTCGGCAAGAAAGAGTTGTGCTTCCGCTGCATCGCTGGAGCGAGGAGGCGGAGGTTACTCGGTGCCTCGAACGTGTGTGCGAGCATGGATGCGCTACTGATTTGCGGCGCTAGGACTTCCTCTCGATCTTGAGATCGGCAAGAGATCGTCTACATCAACCATGAGTTGAACTCGTTAAGCTTTGTCGGTCTTCAAGGGTATGTTCTCTACGGATATACATCCTCCTGTTGTTTGTATCTAGTAGATAGATCTTGGTATACAGTTCACATCGTAGGAAAATTTTTGTTTTCTATGCTGCGAACCCTACAGTGGTATCAGAGCCGGATCTATGCGTAGATACTTTACACGGGTAGTACACATATGAGTATGTGGGCGATGATGATCATGTTGTTGCTCCTTTGTTGTAATTTTGGATATTGGTGGCATAGTGGGATGAAGCGGCCCGGACAAACTTTACATGTCCTCGCACATGAGACCTGTTCCACGCTTGACATGCAACTAGTTTGCATAAGTGGCTAGCGGGTGTCTGTCTCTCCTACTATAGTCAATATCTATTTTGCAAGCGAGTTGTCAACAATTTGATTATCCTCGTTGTGGTTCATGTTCGTAGGTAAGAACGGTTCTATCTCGAAAGCCCTAAGCCACGTAAAACTTGCAACGGATAAATTAGAGGCGTCTAGTTTAGATTGTTGCTGGGCTAGTGTTATGATATGGTAGTGTTGTAAGTAGAAGTATGAGATGATACTCTTACAACACACATAGCGTGTAAAATCCATAGACCTTGGATTTACACATATAGTTATGATAGTGATCATACCACGATGCACAAGATAGAGATCATCTGCGGGAACCATATAATTTCACTAATAAACATATGATGTTTGATAGCATCTTATATTGCTTGTTTAGCGCTTTCTTAGCATAATAAGATGATCCCTCATTTAAATATCAAGATAAGAATGTGTTCTTCCTTTAGTATGCACCGATTATGTTTTCGTCGCTCCAAGACATCACGTGATGATCGGGTGTTCTTGGATCCACGACCATATTTCGGGTGTAAAACAGTTACACACGCGAATACTAAGGTTCTAACTTGGCGAGCCTAGCATGTACAGACATGGCCTCGGAACACGGACCGAAAGGTTAAGCATGAGTCATATAGTTGATATGATGCCCATTTGATGCTCGCCTTTGAAGCTATACCGACTCACGTGATGATCGAACTTGGTGTAGTGGATTTGGTTCATGTAATCACCAAAAAGGCACGAGGGATGTCGTTTTTGAGTGGGAGTTCATTCGTAATATAGATTAGTTGAACTCAATCTATCATACACTTAGTCTAAACTTTACAAATTCTGTTGTATATGGCACCACTTGCTTTTAATTTCAATGTGTTCATGGAGAAAGAGAAACTAGCAACGAACGGTAGCAACTTTACCAAATGGGCCATGAATTTGAGGATTCTCCTCTCTGCTGCACAAAAGCAATATGTGCTAGAAGCACCGTTAGGCCCCCCACCTTTTGATGATGCCCCTGACGAGGAGAAGAATGTCTATCAGACTCGTCAGGAGGACCACAACTAAGTTCATTGCGGCATATTGTATGAGCTAGAGCCGGAACTTCGAAAGCGTTTCGAAAACGGCAATGCATTTGATACAATGGGTGAGTTGAAAATGATTTTCGACACACATGCTGCTGTAGAGAGCTACAACGCTTCAGAAAAGTTCTTTAGCTGCATGATGGAAGAGCACAGCTCCGTTAGTGAGCATGTACTCAAGATGTCGGGTTACGCCGATAAGCTTGTGTCCTTGGGAATATCGATTCCCATTGACTTAGGCATCCATCGTGTTCTGCAGTCTCGGCCACCTAGCTATAAGAGCTTCATGATGAACTATAATATGCAAGGCATGAAGAAGTCTCTCCCCGAGCTTCTGTCAATGCTTAAAACTGCAGAAGTGGAGATCAAAAAGGAACATCAAGTGTTGATGATCAATAGGAACACTGGTTTCAAGAAAGACAAGAAGGGAAAACGGAAGGGAACTAAGGGAGGCAAGCCTGTTGCCGCGCCTGAAAAGAAACCCCGAGTTGGACCTAAGCCTGATTCCGAGTGCTACTATTGTAAGGGGACTGGCCACTGGAAGCGCAACTGCCCCAAGTATCTGGCAGACAAGAAGGCCGGCAAGGCAAACAAAGGTATATATGATATACATGTTATTGACGTGTACTTGACTAGTGCTCGCAGTAGCACCTGGGTATTTGATACCGGTTCAGTTTCTAATATTTGTAACTCGAATCAGGGGCTGCGGAACAAGCGACCGCTAGCAAGGGGTGAGGTCAAGATGCGTGTCGGCAATGGATCAAGCGTTGATGTGATCGCCGTCGGAACGCTGCTTCTCCACTTACCGTCGGGATTAGTTATAAACTTGAATAAATGTTATCTGGTGCCTGCACTGAGCATGAACATTGTATCTGGATCGTGTTTGATGCGAAGTGGTTATTCATTTAAATCCGAGAACAATGGTTGTTCCATTTATATGAATGAAATCTTTTATGGTCATGCACCGATGATGAATGGTTTATTTCCATTAGATCTCGATGATAATGTTACACATATTCATAATGTTGATGCTAAAAGGATTAAACTTAATGATGATATATCCGCATATATGTGGCACTGCCGTCTAGGTCATATTGGCGTTAAACGCATGAAGAAGCTCCATTCGGATGGACTTTTGGAATCACTTGATTATGAATCATTTGATACATGTGAGCCATGCCTTATGGGCAAGATGACTAGAACGCCATTTTCCGGTTCAATGGAATGGGCGACAGATTTATTGGAAATCATACATTCTGATGTATGTGGTCCAATGAGTGTGTCGGCGCGAGGTGGATATCGTTATTTTGTTACTTTCACGGATGATTTGAGTAGATACGGTTATATCTACTTGATGAAACACAAGTCTGAAACCTTTGAAAAGTTCAAGGAATTTCAGAATGAAGTGGAAAATCATCGTAATAGAAAGATCAAATTTCTACTGTCCGACCGTGGAGGTGAGTATCTAAGTTACGAGTTTAGCACTCACATGAAAGAGTGTGGAATTGTTTCACAACTCACACCTGCCGGAACACCACAGCGAAATGGTGTGTCGGAACGTCGTAATCGTACTTTATTAGATATGGTTCGATCTATGATGTCTCTGACGGACTTGCCGTTGTCATTTTGGGGTTATGCACTAGAAACTGCTGCATTCACTTTAAATCGGGCACCATCTAAATCCGTTGAAAAGACACCGTATGAATTGTGGTTTGGAAACAAACCTAAGATGTCATTTCTTAAAGTTTGGGGATGTGATGTTTATGTGAAGAAACTTCAACCGGATAAACTCGAACCCAAAGCGGAAAAATGCGTCTTCATAGGATACCCTAAAGAAACTATTGGGTATTCCTTCTATCACAGATCCGAGGGCAAGGTTTTTGTTGCCAAGAATGGATCCTTTCTAGAGAAAGAGTTTCTCGCGAAAGGTGTGAGTAGTCGGAAGGTAGAACTCGAAGAGGTTGTGGAACCTTCTCTTCAAAGTATGGCGAGTAGCGCAGCGCCGGAAGTTGTTCCGGAGTTGGCTCCACCTGTTGAAGAGGGAACTAATGATAATGATCATGAAACTCCGAAAGAGAGTACTACCAAACCTCGCAGGTCAAACAGGACGCGTGCAGCTCCCGAGCTGTACGGAAATCCTGTCATGAATTTCATGGTTGATGAAAATGATGACCCTGCGACGTATGAAGAAGCGATGATGAGCCCGGATTCCAACAAATGGTTAGAAGCCATGAAATCCAAGATGGAATCCATGTATGAAAATCAAGTTTGGAACTTGGTGGAGTTACCTCACGACCGAAAGGCCGTGGAGAACAAATGGATTTTCAAAAGGAAAACTGATGCTGATGGTAATGTGACCGTCTATAAAGCTTGACTGGTCGCAAAGGGGTTTCGACAAATTCAAGGAGTTGACTACGATGAGACTTTCTCTCCCGTAGCGATGCTAAAGTCAGTTAGGATTATGTTAGCAATTGCTGCATATTTCGATTATGAGATATGGCAGATGGATGTCAAAACCGCGTTTCTCAATGGTAATATTGAAGAAGAGTTGTATATGATACAACCAAAGGGTTTTGTCGATCCTAAGGATGCTAACAAGGTGTGCAAGCTTCAGCGATCCATCTATGGATTGAAGCAAGCATCACGAAGTTGGAATCTCCGCTTTGATGAGGTGATCAAAGAGTTTGGATTTGTCCAAACTTATGGAGAAGCTTGTATTTACAAGAAAGTGAGTGGGAGCAATGTGGCATTTATGATATTATATGTGGATGACTTATTATTGATCGAAAATGATATAGATCTTTTAAACAGTGTTAAAAGTTATCTAAACAGCAAATTTTCAATGAAGGACCTAGGTGAAGCGTCATACATATTAGGCATAAAGATCTATAGAGATAGATCTAGGCGCCTAATAGGGCTATCACAAAGTACATACCTTGATAAGATTTTAAAGAAGTTTAAAATGGACGGAAGTAAGAAGGGGTTCTTACCTATGTTGCAAGGCAAGACATTGAGTAAGACTCAAAGTCTGGCTTCGGCGGAAGAAAGAGAGATAATGGACAAAGTCCCCTATGCTTCAGCCATAGGCTCTATAATGTACGCCATGCTATGTACAAGACCGGATGTGGCACATGCTATTAGTTTGACTAGTAGGTACCAATCGGATCCAGGTTCGGAACACTGGATAGCGGTCAAGAATATACTTAAGTACTTACGAAAAACTAAGGATATGTTTCTTGTATACGGAGGTGAAGAAGAGGTCGTCGCTAAGTGTTATGTCGACGCTAGCTTTGACACCGATCCGGATGACTCTAAGTCTCAATCCGGATACGTATTTCTCATGAATGGCGGAGCGGTTAGTTGGAGGAGCTCCAAACAACCTGTGGTAGCGGGATCAACAACGGAGGCCGAATATGTTGCTGCTTCAGAAGCGGCTCAGGAAGCAGTTTGGATGAAGGAGTTCATATCCGAACTAGGAGTGGTGGCAAACGCGTTGGACCCAATGGTGATCTATTGTGACAACAATGGTGCCATTGCCAATGCCAAAGAGCCAAGGTCTCACAAGCATTCCAAGCATATTAAGCGCCGGTTTCACTCCATCCGTGAGCATGTCAAGGATGGAGATATAAAGATTTGTAAAGTACATACGGATCTCAATGTAGCAGATCCGTTGACTAAAACTCTCCCTAGAGAAAAACATGATCAACACCAGAACTCAATGGGTGCTAGATTTATCACTATGTAACTAGATTATTGTCTCTAGTGCAAGTGGGAGACTGTAGGGAATATGCCCTGAGAGGCAATAATAAAGTGTTTATTATGTGTATTCCAAGTATATGATAGATGTTTATTTTGCATGCTATAATTGTATTAATACGGAAACGTTAATACATGTGTGTTTAATAAACAAACAGAAAGTTCCTAGTTATGCCTCTCTCATAAACTAGCTCATTGATTAACAAGATGATCAAGGTTTCCTGATCATGGACATTGGATGTTGTTAATAACGGGATCACAACATTAGTGTAATGGTGTGATGAACATTCATCCGAAGTATAGCATTACGATCAAAGTCATTGAGTTTATATTGCTATAACAACTTACGAAGTGATCCTAATCCTTAGACCATGAGATCATGTCAATCACTAACACCGGAAGAGTTTCTTGATAACATCAAACGTCACACTGTAACATGGTGATTATAAAGATGGATTCAGAACTAATAAAGTGTTATGTTGAGGCTCATGGATCGAGAGTGGAATTTGTTCATCCCGATGACGGATAGATATACTCTGGGCCCTCTCGGTGATATCACATTGATTAGCTTGCAAGCAAGTGATTTGATCACTAGAATGTTATATCATAGGAACGAGAAAAGAGTGCATGTCGGTAACGAGATCAAACTAGGTATGGAGATACCGATGATCGAATCTCGGACATGTAATATATCGTGAAACAAAGGGATTAAGATACTAGCGTAAAAGGTTTCGACGATCACAAGAAAGTCATCGTTGAATGTGTGGGAGTCAGTATGGGTCTCCAGATCCCGCTTCTAATTATTGATCCGAGAGGGGTCTCGATCATGTCCGCATTATTCACGAACCGTAGGGTGACACACTTAAGAGACACCGACATCCAATTGGAGCAAATGTTTCATGCCGAAAGAATGAACAAGCGCAGGAATTTATTTCACTAGATACCGAAACAGGTTTTCGGGTGAAATTGCATAAAGTGGTTATGCATGTGAAATAGAATTCTAGCAAGGGGTTATTTGTGAATGTTTTTCATTAAAGTAATTGACAAAATTCTGAATAAAATAAAAGAGTTTTATTTAATGAGAGTTTGCATTAAATTTGGTGGAAATTTAATGGGAATTTGAGTGGACTTTTGAGTGGAGGGAATTTAAAGGAGATTTGTGAGTGGAGTGTCCACCCACATGAAGAGGGGAGGGCAAGGGGGCAGCCCCCATGCGCCGGCCACCCCCTTGGGGTTCCCCCCCTCCTCCTATAAAAGGAGCCCCCCTCCTCACTTGTCTCTCACACCTCCTCGTGAAGGATCTCTCTCCCCCTCTAGAATTTATCACCCATGGTCTCGGACTAGCGAGATACATGTTCCTGGTGGCTATTCGGCAAGAAAGAGTTGTGCTTCCGCTGCATCGCTGGAGCGAGGAGGCGGAGGTTGCTCGGTGCCTTGAACGTGTGTGCGAGCACGGATGCGCTGCTGATTTGCGGCGCTAGGACTTCCTCTCGATCTTGAGATCGGCAAGAGATCGTCGACATCAACCACGAGTTGAACTCGTTAAGCTTTGTCGGTCTTCAAGGGTATGTTCTCTACGGATATACATCCGCCCGTTGTTTGTATCTAGTAGATAGATCTTGGTATACAGTTCACATCGTAGGAAAATTTTTGTTTTCTATGCTGCGAACCCTACAACTACTACTACATGACACTAATCCGCGACGTCCACAAGAAATAGGCCTTTAACAACAACAACAACAACAACAACAACAACAACAACAACAACAACAACAACAACAACAACAACAACAACAACAACAACAACAACAACAAGAGTTAATGTATTACATCGAATACTACTATCCCTCCTGGACAAGGGAAGGAATCAACAGGGAGAGAGAGGGAGAGAGAGGGAGAGAGTGGGAGAGAGGGAGAGAGGGGAGGTGGGCAGGGGACTCACCAGGAGGGAGCGCGGAGCTAGGCAGGCGGGCAATGAGGAAGACGATGGCGGGCGGGCACGGGCCTCCTCGGACGCGCACGGGCCTCCTCATCCTCCACGTCCACGACCTCCTCCTCGAGCGTCCTCCTCCATGTGGCATCCCGCAAAACCACTACTAGAAAATCACGTTGAATTTGTGCATTGCATCGTCATCATCATGCATTGTTTGCCTAAAACTATTTTCGCAAAGCCTGTTTTTGTTTTCTAAAACGCCCCGTCTCGTTTTCAAATTCAACCCGGGACTCCGGATTAATTGTTTTGCCGGTTATCGGGTTGCAAAGGCCCTGTTTTAAATAAATAAAACTTTTAAATATTTTTAGTGGGGCAGTCGAACGGGCCGCATCGACCCGAACGACCACCCCCAGGAATTATAACGGTCCACTCCAAACCCTTTTCTACCAACCTATCTACCCACACCCTCCGGCCACCTCACCCCGACCACTCCCCTCGTGACACCTCACTCTACCCCTCTTCCTTACCCAACCCCAGCCCGCCACCTGGCCCAGCCACCCCTCTCTCCTCTCTCCCCACTCAACCCTGCCCCCACCACACACACCCCACACCGACCCACCTCTCTCCTCTCTCCCTGCGGGTCCCACCGGCCAGCCTCCCCCTGACCGACCCACACAAGCACACACAGCCTCCCCCAGGCCACACCCTCCCCGCCACGCACGCCCCACCCTGGCCCGCAGACCCCGGTCCCACCTCCTCCTCCCTCCGTGCTCTTCGCCGCCGCGGGCTCGCCACTTCGTAGTGCCCCGCCCGCCGGACCCCCCTCAGACCTTCCCCGCCGCCGGCGCACACCACGACCCCCACCTCTGCCTCGCCCGCACCCTCCTCCTCTCGCCGCCTCCACCCAGCTCGCTTCCTCTGTCTCCCATCCAGCGCCGCCCCGCCGCTCTAGCCCCTTCCTTCGCCCTGCCGCGCCGCTCCTCCGCTGCCGGCCGTCGTTCCTCCGCTCGCCGCCTCCCTCTATCCCCGCTGCTCGTCGAGCCGCCGCCGTCCATCCCTCCACCCGCGCCTCCCCGCCCCCATCTCGAGCGCCGCCGCCCCAGAGCTCCTCCTCCCGCCTGCGTCCGTCCTCTCCACCACCGGCCCGCGTCGCCAAGCTATCCCTCCCCGCGAGCCAACCGGACCGCCCGCCCTCTCCGCTGCCTCTCCTGTGGCCGGCCTCGCCGCACGCGAGCACGCCGCGAGCGAGCGCCGCCTCGGCCGAGCTCTGCTATCGCCGTCGCCATGCTGCCTTGCGGCTCAACATCGGTCGGGCTCTCCCTGTGGTGCTGGTAAAGAGATGATGTGGCGGTAGTGTTTTTGTGTGCACAAGATTCCTAAGCCGGACGCCAAGTTTTTCTTCCGGAACGGTTCCAGGAGCCAAGATCGTCCAGTGCCAAGACCTCCAATATCGCCGGGGATGTCGCCGCAGCACCACTACCGGAGGATCACCGATGAGAACTGTCACCGTGCCAAGATCTACCGAAAGTCGATCCCGCCGACGCCAAGCGCTGCAACGACATCGAACCGTCAAGTCAAGTTCATCCGCGGACAAGACCGACAATTGTGCATGATAACCCAAGAGCGACATGAGGCCCCGACAAGATCTGCTTCCGTTGGTCGGGACCGTTTCCGTCGAACCCTGGACCCCGAGACCGGACCCCGAACCCCAGAACCCCAAGATCTGCCGGACCCTAATGTGTGACCCCTTTCCGAGCCCTATTTTATAAATGCTAAATATAAAACCTGTTGCATATTAATCATTCATCTTGCATGCATGCTTGTCATGTGGTTTGGGGGCCTTATGCCGATTCACCTCATAACTAAATATGGGGCCCATATGCGGGCAAATCTAGCCTTATATTGGCCTCATTTAAATTTGTGTAGCGAACCGGTGCTATCTTTTGCCATGTTAAAACAACATTTAAATTGTGGGGTAGCTAAATAACATGAACCTATTAATTAATTATCGGGACCCCGGTTCCACTTAATATGACCTAGTTGCATCGCATCTTTGCCATGTCATGCATCATGCTCGATCTTTTGCCGTAGTATTAAATATTGCATCCGGTGTTTATTCTAGCGTTTTGCTTCTTCGCGGATAAGGCCGTTGAGTTGATGCGAGTGTCGACCCGATCTTCGGTTGAACCTTCGGCAATGTTTTCAGGCGAGCATCTCCCCCTTTTCTACCTATATTACTTTTATAGTATTTATTCCCTCCTGTTGATCTATTGCTACCTGTGTTGCGTTGCTCTAGTGTCCGTACCCGTGATATCCCCTTGCAGCCGTATATTGCCTTGGACACATCCTATTACCTGTTGTTTGTTAGATAGTTGGACTTGCGCGTCGTAGTCGCCTGCTCAAGTGCTGTTGCGTGTCGCCATGTACCACAGTTATTGGAGCCTTGCCGCATGTCTGATGTTGGAGATGATCCTGGCTTTACTTATTGTTCACTTTAATTCCTGTTTAACAACTAAAATTGAAGTAAGTAAGCAGAGGCATCGGTGGGTGATAGATAATATTTGGTTTCCGACCGCCCACTTGTGTCCCGTAGGACCCCGAGTACTTGATACCTGTTCCTTGATTTATCGCGCTATCCACATACGGGGAATTATGGGACCCCCCTTAGCCAGAGCTTGATTCCGTCTTATTTCTTGGGGCCACAAACTAGTTTGAGGTTTTGTTACTATCCTGTACTTATGCCATGCTTTATTACTGTATTTACGATTGTGCGAGGAGCACACTGTACTGTTTAGGATCGTGGCACGATTCCGCGGTATCGACAAGCCCAGTCACACTTTCGGGTTCCCAGTCGTTTACAGCCGTCCCCACAACCTTGAGTCCGTCTCGGAGCCGGCCGGCTTCGTTGCGGGTCTACTTTAAGGGGTGGCCCCCTGAAATATTTCTGAATCTGTGATTGCTTTGTCGTGAAAGCCTCGTTGGGTGTTGATTTGGTTTTTTCGAGGTCGATCGTGTGTGTGTTGCTATTTGTGCACCCCGGCCGGGTTAAAACTTTCTGAAAGCCGTGTCCCCGGTTATGGACGACTTGGAGCACAGTATCTCGATCATAGACAACTATAACTAAAGTTTACTGTTATAAATTGACTTGTATCTGATATGATTAGTAATCAGCTTCAACTACAATGGAATGGCTAAATAAAACTGCCAACAATTGCTTGTTTGGTTTGTCGCTTGCGACAATTGTATCTGACTAGTAAGTATTGCAACTACAACGGAATGGCTAAATAAAAATACCAACAACTGCTGGGTTTTGGGTTATCTCATGCTAATTGTATCTGACTAGTAAGTGTCGCAACTACAACGGAATGGTTAACTTAAACGGCCCACTGCTTATTTTCTCAGGATGATTATCTACACCTGACTAGTAATTGCTGCAACGATAACTGAATAAATAAAACTGCCAACTGTGTGAGTTTCTCGGTGGACTTCCTCGATTGGTCTCGAGGGGGAGACACCAGGATGGGATTGTTTGGTGTAAGATTCAGGTTGGATCCGAATAGGTCTTTCTTACCCCTCTCTGATTGCCGCCAGTTGTATCGAGTCTCTATAGGGTGTTTAGTGCATGAGCCGCTGCCGCTTCAGTCCACCATACCTATGTAGGCGAGGACCGCCGAATTCTAGCCTCGCCGTGTACTGGCCTCAGTACTGACGCTCCTCTTTTTCCTTTGCCCTTTGTCGGCACCCCTTTTGTTTAAGCAGGTTTTTGAGATCGACGTCGTTAGCAGGGTTACCCTTCCGGCTTGGCCTGGGCAGGGTTATGGACGCCATTGGTTACTCTTCAGGGCTCTTAGCCCCATTTGCATCTTGTCCGTAGATGGACGCTATATCGTTTTCCAGGTGATTTGGATCTTTGTATCTTATATCTGTATTCTTGACTCTGAGTCGTTATTGTATATATCTGTTATGTGGGTCCCATCGAGGACTGTTGTGTAATGTTATTACTTCGTTTTCCACCCGCACGAAAGTGCCTGGTGGGCACCTTTGAATCGTTTCTATGCGGGTTTGGCGGGTTTCGTTAAAACTTGCATAGGGTCGATTCTGAGGGTGTTACACTCCACGTCCACGACCTCCTCCTCGAGCGTCCTCCTCCTCCACGTCCACGGGGCTCCTCCTCTCCATGTCCTCCTCCTAGAGCGGCGGCGGATCGAGATCGGCGGTGTCTGAGGGTGGTAGTTGGGATGAGATCGGCGGTGTCTGAGATGGGGGGAGAGGCGCACAGGCGTGGCACGGTTGACTAGTAGTACCGAGTTAGGCGTAGCGCACCCTGGACAAAGTGGCCAGGGTGCGCTATGCCTAACTCGGTACTACTAGTCACATAAGAAGGCGTGGCCACCCCTATTGTACAACTACACTAGCCTATCCCACTGGTTCCACCTACTGCACTAATCTAAACCTGTGAGCACCCAGATTCGAATGCTGGTGCCCACCTTTTTTATTTTTGTTTTAAAAATATTTTTAAAGGTTCCAAAAAATGCCTAAAAGTGGTGATATATTCCATAAAAGTTTTGTTTTGTTTTTAAAATACTTTTAAATATTCCAAAAATGCCCGAAAGTGATAATATATGTCATAAAAGTGGTACAAATTAAATATGATTCAAATATGTCATAATAATTTGTCCATGATACAAATATGTCATAATAATTTGTCCATGAGTATCACAATATTTTTCGACCACGCGTTTTACAATATTTTTTGAGCTAGCGTTTTACAATCTTTTTTCCCTTCTTTGTCGTGGTTGAATAATTTAGCCCCGGCAGTATAATGTTTCTTCTTTCGAACGGGCTACCTTTTTTGGGTAGGTTGTCCTTTTTCTTCTTGTGATGTATGTTGCTGCATCGTAGTCGTCGTCATCTTCAATCTTTGGATCGCCGTACTGGTCGAAGTCTTGCTCGTTGGCGACTCCATCCATTCCGATGATGTTTCTTTTTCCTCTCCTCACGACAACACGGCTAGGCTTTGTCGGGTCGGTAATGAAAAAACATTGGTCCACTTTGGTAGCCAGTACCCACGGTTCATTTTTCGCGGCCACGTTCGCACCGGCGGCCTTGGATTTGGCTGCTTCGGGTATAACCATGGTTGTGAAATACCGGTCTTCTCTTTCTACGCTCTTTGCCCATCTGACACGGAACATCGGCACCTTTTCTCCACAGTAGTCGAGCTCCCAGATCTCCTCAATTCTTCCGTAGAATCTTTCCTTCACGTTGTCATCGGTGTAGAATTCCGACGTTACGCCTGAGTTCTGATAATCACACTTTTTGTCCTTTTCCTCCGTGTAGAATGTGTAGCCGTTGATATCATACGCCTGATAGGTCACCAGGTTTTGCATCGGTCCCTGCGACAAGGTGAATATCATCTTTTCCGTGTCAGAAGAATGCGATCACGGGGGATTATCAAGGAGCGTCTGCCAAAACCAACGCGTGAAATCTGAGTTGTGCTCTTTGATTATTTCTCCCTACGTCCTATGTATGCCCCGGTCACTGTACTTCTTCTCGATTAACCTTTTGTGCTTCTGTACCCAAGGATCGACCAGTTCTAAATGCTGTAGCGCGACGAGGTTTGCTCGATCAAAGTCTGCGCGTCGAAAATCGAAGTCTGCATGCAGTATGCGACGACCCTCTTGGTGACCAGATCCGTCGAGCTTGCCAAGGTGCCTGTTGACGAGAAGACCGATAGGGTTCTCGATGTCTAGATAATTCGTGCAGAAAGAGATGCACTCTTCGGCCAGAAAGCCCTTGGCTATGCTTCCATCTGGACGGGACCTGTAGCGAACGTATCCTTTGATGTGTCCGTTCATCCTTTCGAACGCCATCATGCTGCGGAGGAACATCGGCCTGAGTTGTACGATGTCCTCCACGACATGGACCAGCAGATGCACCATAATGTCGAAGAATGCGGGTGGGAAGTAGAACTCAAGCTCGCATAGTATCACCACGATCTCCTCCTGTAGCCTCCCGAGCTGATTCACGCCAATCGACTTCCTAGAGATGACGCCGAAAAACTTGCAGAGGCCAAATAATGTTTCACGGGCGTGCTCTTCCATTATCCCTCTTAGTGCGACCGGAAGTACCTGTGTCATTAGCACGGCACGGTCGTGAGACTTCATGCCACTGAACCTCTACTTCGCCTCGTCTAGGTATCTGCTTATCTTGCCCGCGTAGCCGTAAGGAATTTTGACTCCTAGAAGGCACTTGAAAAACTGTTTGATCTCATCCTGGCTTAGAGTGAAGCAAGAAGGAGGGCAGTAATATTCGTTCTTCTTGAACTTTTTACCCTTCCGACGACCTTGTGTCGTCTCCGACTCATGATCATCGTCATCTTCCTGATCATCAGGAGTAGTGCGTCCTCCGTGAAGCTCCTTCCGGATACCCAAGCATATCAGGTCGTGCCTTGCTTTTGGACCATCTTTCGTCCTATCTGGCATGTTGATTATGGTGGCGACCAGACTCTCGCACACGTTTTTCGTGATATGCATGATGTCGAGGCTATGAGGCGTGCGGAGAAACTTCCAGTATGGCAACTCCTAGAAAACAGACCTTGTTTTCCATACCTTCATCGCCGGCTTGTCTTGTTGCTGCCTCTTTCGCTTCTTTCCAGGCTTAGGACAATCTTTCCAGTTTTTCAGCAACTCTTCCACTTCTTCGCTACTCCTACGCTCTGGAATTCCTCGGGTCTCGGATTTGCCATCGAACAGGTCTCCATGTTTTCTCCATGGATCATTCTTGCCGAGCCACCTCCGGTGCGCCATGAACACGGTTTTCGATGACCCTGAATCTTTATCTAGTTGGAGATAGCTTGTGTTATCCATGCACCTAACGCATGCGCAGAATCCTTGGATAACCTGCCCCGAGATATACCCGCAACCTGGATAGTCTTGCACCGTAGTAACCAACACGGCTCTCATAGTGAAATAATCTTGTGTGACGGCGTCGTAAGTATTGGATCCATATTCCCATAACGTGGCTAGCTCCTCTTTCAATAGCCCGAGATACAGATTGATGTCGGTACCAGGTTGTTTCGGCCCTTGAATTAGCATACTCATTTGTATGTACTTCTTCTTCATGCACAACCATGGAGGAAGGTTGTACATCCATACAAACACGGGCCAAGTTTTGTGCGTGCTGCTCTGGCTACCGAACGGATTGAGTCCATCGGTGCTCGCACCAAGCCTGATGTTCCTCGAATCTCCACCGAATTCTGGGAATTCGAGGTCCAATGCTTTCCACTGGCTAGCATCTGAAGGGTGCGTCAAGCAGCTCATCCTTTTCGGGGTCATCATCATCATCTCCTGGCTTCTTCCTTTCTGCATGCCATCGCATGAGCTTCGCTTCCTTAGGGTCCGCGAAATAGCGCTGCAGACGAGGAGTGATAGGAAAGTACCATACCACTTTTCGAGGTGCTTTCTTCCCTTTCTTGTATCGACTCACGCCGCACACCGGACATGTGGTTTTCTCCGTGTCCTCGCCCCGATAAATGATGCAATCGTTTATGCATACGTGATATCTAACATGCGGTAGATCGAGAGGACAGACGATTTTCTTGGCGTCCTCGATACTAGTTGGACATTAGTTCCCCTCCGGGAGACGATCGTGCCAGAATGCCATCATATCGTCAAAGCTTGTGTTGCTCAATTTGTGTTTTGCCTTCATCTCCATAGCCTTGAGCGTTACATTCAACCGGGTATCATCGGGCCTACATCCTTCATACAATGGAGTAACCGCGTCTTTCTCAAGTTGCGCAAGCTTGGATTTCTCTCTAGCGACAGCCCTGGCATTACTCGTCTACTTGAGAAGAAGCTCTTGCACATAAGGGTCCCGCACCCATCCTTACGTTGTTCCATCGTCGTCTGCTCCTCCGGCATCTAGATCATCATCATCCCGGTCTGCTTCCGCACCTTCACCATCTCCAGGAGACTCTTCATCATCTCGCCCGTTCTCGCCATGATGATGATCATCGTCATGTTGGCCTCCTTCACCGTCTCCATCGTCTTCGTCATCGCTTATCCAACGAATGTATCCATCCATGAAACCATGGAGGAGCAGGTGCACCTGCAGATTCTCGGAATCTGGGTCGATCACCCAGTTGAGTTTGCATCTTCTGCACGGACATCATATATCTGTCTTGTTATTTTGTATCATGTCGGCCGTTGCACATTTCAAAAATCTAGCCACAATGCCTTCGCTCATTATGCGGACCATTTTTGCCTACACGGTGTACACGGTATAATTAGAAGTCTATTAGAACCACATAATTAATGCATGCATGCAATGGTCGATAGAAAATTTCGGCATGACCTATCCTAAAATTAGGACCTTTGCGAAATGCCAAAGTCTTTCCAAAATGGAAATGAATCAAAATTTTGGCAAAACAAATGGCAACTTGTTCACAAACAAACACAAGAGAGAGAGACCGAGATCCATACACACATGAACATATCATTATCCTCTCCATACACACATGCATGAGCATCATCGATACTCTCCATATATACACACATATGACCATATCGATCCTCTCCATACATACATAATGAGCATCGATCATCTACATACATATGACCATATCATCCATATACACATGAACACATCCTTACATGGACAACTTACCGAGATGAGAGACCAATCGCGAGAAGATGGAAAGGAGAGGTGCGCGCGAGACCGGAGAAGGAGATGAGAGAGGAGAGCTTCCTCTATTACTTATGTAACATCCAAGGCAAGTTATACATGCTAAAAATGGTGAATGGGTGGAGAAATTGAGGTGGGAAGGAGAAGGATCCCGACTAGATCTAAGGAGGAAGAAGAAGGGGAAAGTGAAGTGTGGGGTGGTGGAGATGATCACATGATCACATATGTTTGTGCAGGTCGACACATCCGTGGCGCACATGGCCCCAGTGCGCCACACGGAAAAATCACATATGTGGCGCACATGGCCAGAGTGCGCCACGGATGTTTATGCCCATTTAAGGAGCAGAGGGGGCTTCACATAGGCGTAGCGCACTTGCCTCATGTGCGCTACGGCTATCCCCAACAACCGTAGAGCACCACCCCTATGTGCGCTACGGGTATGCGGCATGCGGCCAACAGGGCCCTGGCCCACACATATCTGTGGCGCACTATGGCCATGTGCGCCACGGTTGTTCTAGTTACTAGTAGGGCACTGCCCATAGGTGAGCCACGCCTGTTTTCGCTGTGGGGCACTTCAACCATGTGAGCCACGGATGTGCTGATTACCTATAGCTGTTTTCCTAGTAGTGACTGTTGTGTTATCAATTCTTTCTCTGTACGCTTTCGAGATTAGGTTAGGCTTATGTTCAGACGAGGGTCTGGGATTTCTCTAGCCTTAATCCCGGGGGTGTCACATGTTTTGGTATCAGAGCAGTACCGACTGTAGGAAACCTTTCTATTGGTCGATGTTGAGTTTAGTACTTGTGAAAAATATTTTCAAAGATGAAAATTATGTGCAAAAACTTTGTTATGCTTATTTTATCCTTATCCAGTTTCGCTCTAACTCTGGGTCATCTTACCTTGTGTTAATTTGGAAAAGTTTGGTTATCTCGTCTCTTCCTTCAAAGCTTAGGTGCCTATCCAGGCATGCTGGTTCTCGACCATTTGACCTAGTGTTAAGTTCTCTAGAGTCAGTTGTGTGTGTTCCTTGTTTCCCTTTGTTCTGTTTCTTAGGAGAGATTTCTTTCTATCATAATCTCCCTACCTTAAGGGTCCACAACCTCATGTTGATGGTTCCTCAATGTTCTGTTCTAGGCCTCGAAGTTTCCTTTCGCCTCGTGTCCCTCCTTTTGTTTTGTTCGGATACTTCAGAAGTAGTATCTTCTTCTGGAAGCTACCTCGTGATTACTATCTTGTAGTGTACGCTTTTTCACTCAAGTAGTAGTTACTCCTTACCTTGGGTTTTAACCCTCGGACTTGAACCTAAGATCCCCGATTGTGCTGGATTCCGGTGTTGTGAATCTTGTACATGAAGCTGACCTTTAACCCAAGATCCATTGTTGATCCCTATGGTTAATGCTTACACATTACCTCAGGATGGCTAATACCTTCTAGTATAGCCTTCAAGCTTGTGGATATTATCGCCATCGAGCAGTGACGATAAAGGACTTCCCTACCACTAGCTATGGCAGATGTTCTTTAATCGAACCAAATAGATCACGACAAGAGTGCTCCTCGTGAGTCTCGCTTCTATACCCGTGACTCTGCCACACCTTCCTTTTTCTATGCATCATTTTTTGGAAGATTGTAGACTTATGCATCCATATTTCGGGATTCTATCCTGAGTATGTTCCTTTTTCCTTGTTTCTTTCCGACCTTTGTCTACTAGTTGGTAGCCAAGTAGTAGATATGCATTGGTGTCTTCCAATGCAAGATACTCTTGTGGTCCGTCATGACAAACCATTCAGGGATGTAAGGAGAAACAAACTCCAGTACCTTGTCATTTCTGCGACCAGGTCAAAGTGTTGTAATCCGCAGATGAATAAGCATTGATTAGCTTATGTTCTGTTCCACCTTAAAGTGTCACACTCCTTTATACTAAGAGGCCGTGTTGAGTTTCATGACCCTCTTAATGAAGTGATGCTCTTACACATATTAACCACCCTTCCTCTTGAGTTTTTGTGCTTAGAAATGTTGCGTGTGCGTAATGATGTGGTCATCTAAGATTCTTAGCAATTCTTACTAATTTAAACTTTAAGGACATTTGTATCATTCTTACCGTGATGGATAATCTTATCACTAAGCCAAGGATGATTGTTCTACCAAGTCCGTTATTCTAGTACACCCTCTTCGGTCAAAGAGTTAGGCTCGTGCCGAAGCTCTAAGACTAGGTCTTCTTGCTTTACAAAGAAAGTTCCCGCTCGAGCTATGTGACATACCGGTGGTCCGTGATATTATAGATGTTTATTAGAAATATTGTCATGTTGCCACATGATCGTGATGTCAGGTTCTTGAGCAAGCAGGTTCTCTGAACTGCTCCTTTCTCCAAGGATCCGTACTGGATACCCCTGAACTAGTTGGTTGAATTTAAACAACAACTTGGAGAGTTGTAAGACAAAAGTTCTATCCAACTCTGTTCTTCTTAAAGGGATGTCTAGTTTTGTTAGTGCCGAAGAAAGATAGTACCCCCTTTGTGGATATTTATCATTCCCGCCTTTGATTTGGTTTGGGCAATTGTCAAATCGAACTCAGTTCCAAGGACAATCTTGATGGTGTTGCTACTCGTGATGTTTCACTGGAGTACATCCTCATGTCCTCTGGTCTGACCAATGTCTATGCCTCATTCATACCACATGTGAATCCATCTTCTTGGAGTGTATAGATAAGTTTGATATTGAGCCCATCGATGACATCCTTATCTTCTCCATGTTATATCAGATTCGTATGGAACATTTGGTATTAACGTTGGAAACTTTTGAGAACCATCTTCGTGTTAGCTCGAAGTATGTGTTTTGGATGTTAGAAGTAACCTTCTCTGTTTCATGTGCAAATGCTGAAAGAAGTCGTCGTGGATTCGAGTAGCGTTATCTTTGTCTCCTCGGGAATCATTTCCAAGTTAGTCAAGCATGTGCAAAGTATTCTTGATATGGTAGGTTGATACCTTCACATCTCGAGAATATTCTCCAAGCATCTTAAGTCACTAATTGACTTGTCATGGAAGATAAGAAGTCCAAAAAAACTTCGATCTCGTCCTAAATGTTTCCCAACAAGGAATCAGTTGTGTTTCGTTGCAAATAATTCATGTAGATGCGATTATCTTTTGATAACTTGCTGTCACATGGGTTCCGCAATCTAGCTCATCTTTTGGAGCTTGACATTGAAGTCCGTGTCTTGAGAATCTAGTGACTTTACCTCTATGGTAAATGTTGCACCCTTTCTATTCAGACATGCTGAATCTGAAGTATCTCTCCGCTTAATCAAAGTTGAATCTCAGGCAGCAATAATGATTGGTGTTCCTCAAGGTTATGACGTATGTATATTGTAATTCTGGCAAGATTGACGTAATGGTTGGCACAATCAATCGGAAGACCTATTCTCACATTATCTTGAACCAGCAATGACAACCACTCTTCATGAGCCCTCTTCTATATTTTATTATAGGAGTTCTGCTTATGGTTTCCTTTGTATCTGAAGTCTGACCTTTACTTGATGACTGGTTAAAGGCTTGTCAATAGCTTGATACCGGTGTCTCGAACATCAAGGAGAACATTTAAAGTAGAGTTGCTAAATGTCTCTCGGTCGATCCTCCAGACCTTCTATGATGGCAAGCGTCTTGTTATGCCGAGTACTTGGAGTCTGAGAATGAAGTTTCTTTCTTCTCGTGTCATCAGGAATCTTCTAAACTATTCATCTTGGTGGTGTAAAGATATATCAAAATCGCTGGCAAAGACTTTGATAGACTTGGATGAATAAAGAGTTTCCTTTCCGCTTTCTTAAACATGTTCGAAGAGCGATTATGATTTTGGTAATCAATAGCTTCTCTTGTTACATGTTCCTCGTGGCTCTTACGAGTCCTCTCCACCAAAACACCTTTCTTCTTAGCCTTCTGTTGAATGAAAGAGTGACCCTTTTGTGTCAAAAATAGTTCAACGGCTTGTTTTTGTTGGTATCTATCTCTTACACCAATAAAGCTCTACTTAAGTTGTTTAGTAGAGTTTTACTTTTCGAAGTCTGTGGTCATATTCCATCTGTTGGAAGTCTCCTTCCCTCAGAAGTTTACCTCTTCTCTAATTTCCATGATCTCAATCCTTATGAAGACCAATTATCTGTCACCTTGAAAACCATCTCCTTCTGTTCCTCCGTTACCTTGACGTGTTTCATGTTTGTTGGCTCTAGAGATGTTTGTGAAACATCTATCCATGAGTTAACCATGAGATACTCAGTTTGTGGTTCTGTGTCATTCCCTCTATTCCTTAGCTATAGTGCCACCTCGAAGTTTACGAAGCGCTTCGTTCATTCTTCATGGTGGCATGGATTAACCTCTTCGAGAAGATCGTTGAAGTTTAGTGTAACCCTGTTCCTTCTATCTTCCTATCTAGGAATCTCGGGTCGAGATTCTTTTAAGGGGGATAGAATTGTAACAACCCTAGTTTATTAAATGGTAAATAGGATTTGTTTGTGCATTCATGAGCATCATCATATTAAAATGCATGCATGAAATAAAAATGCTCCCAAAAAAACCCTAACCCTACCTTCCCTCTCTATTTGAAAATCAATTCAAATGATTTTTGAATTTTGAAAACCTAAAAGTATTTGGAACCCAAATGGTTAAAGGGTCCCTTAATGTTTTCATATGTTTATAAAAGTTTCTGCATTTTGAAAATATTCAAAACAGATTTGGATTCGAAATTTACAAAAGAGAGAAGGCAAAACATAAATAGAAAAAGAATTTACAAAGAAAAATATCTGTCTAACCTAACTGGACCGAGCCCATCTCCTCTCCCCTTCTTTCTATGTTGCCCACACGCAGATGCCAGCAGCCGCTGCCCTCGCTTTGCTGCAGCCCGTCTGGCCCGTCTGCAGCCCAAGCCAGCCCGCCTCGGCCCTGTACCGGTTCGGCCTTCTTTCGTCGTCGTCTTCCTCTCGCTACCGAAGCAGCTCGCTGGCGCGTCCGTCACCGGCGATGCACTAAGATTCGTGCCGCCGCCCGCCAGCGCCTATAAGGGCCTCACCGACGCCATCGAGAACCCTAGCCCGTCACTCTTTCCCCTTCGCCTTAACCTTTCTCTCGCCAAGGCCGAAAACCTAGCTCCAGCCACCGTGCTGCCTCGCCGTCTCCGTCCACCCCGTGCCACGCCGTGGCCACCGTTAGAAGCGCCTCATCTCCCTCATTCTCCTCCCCGAAGCACGCACGCCCGGACGACCTCCTCTGGCCTGAATCGAGCACGAAAGCGCCGTCGGCCCCCGCAGTTGACATCTCGATTCGTCGATGTCTGTCCTCCTCGGGCTTCGCCGACCCCTCCATCACACTCGTAGTGAGCCGCTGTTCACGCCAGACCCCTCCTCTACTCTCATTGCTTCCTAGTTCGACCTCTCGCCGTGAGCCACCGAGCGTCGTCGCAGACGCTCGTCGGGAACGAAGCTCCGGTGACCATTTGGTCACTGCGCCGCCACTTTCTGGCTCCCCTTGCTCCCCTCTATCCAGCACACCTAGCCACGAAGACCCGCGTGCAGCAAATCGTTGGGGGCATACTCAATCTGAGAGGACCTCCATTGCTGAAGTCATGCTGACGTCAGCATGAGGTCATATTCCCTATTTCCTTTTATTTAATTGTTTTGTAAATTGATTCCTGTAATTATTAAATCCCTGACAGGTGAGTCCACCCTGCAAATGTAATAAACATTTTCAGAAATGTTTCTGATTAATAAAAATGTTTAAGTAATTCCAAAAATGCAAATTATTTAATAATATTCTAAAAATGAATTAAAATTTGAGAAATACATAACTAATTCATTTTAAATCAAAAAAACACAAATAATATATCAAAATATGCAGAAAAATGAATTCTACCTAATTAAACTATAATCATGCATTGTTCAACAATTTACATTGCAAGTTTAATTAGAGAACAAAACGAACCCTCCCATCTGCATTCGGGGTTTCTCCGAATTAGGGTTTGGACCACTCGGACCCCGATTAAAATGACCAAGCATGCTTAGGGGTTTATTTCAATGCACTTTAACTTGTCATATCATCATTCATGTTTGAGAATTGCATCGATGCCATGTGTTGATTGTTTCCCTTCCTCTCCGGTAGAACACGATATCGGAATCGAGATCAAGATCGAAGCCCGATGTCAACACCATTGAAGCTCGAAGAAAAATACTTTATCAACTGCAACCAAGTCAAGTACTAGATGTCCGAAGCTCTGCTTTCCGGATATCAACTGGCAAAGGCAAGCGAAGCCCCACACATAATATAATCCTATGATTTCAAAGTATTTACATTCTTGCCATGTGCATACGAATCCAAATTCTTTTATCGATAGATGGAGTAATCCTATATGATGCATGTTACCTTTGAAGCCTATACTCCCTGATCCACTGCTCCTAGCATAACTAGGGTTTGAGCTTGTGAAGCGTTGCTAGAGCTATTTTATCTGTTGTGCTTAGCCATGCTTAGCTGTTACCACTGATCCATCCGGTTGATGAATCAGAGCTGCGAATGAACCTAGTTGGACAGGATGATGTGTTATGATCAGAGATGGATAATGAACATGCTAAGGCTTGTATGGGAGGGCACGGTGGGTTGTGGTTTTTGCAGTCCCATACTTGCCACCCTTAGGACCCGATGTTCTTGCCTATGGTCCAAGACGAGCGTACAGCCACACGGGGGCCTAGAAACCCCCTCGACCAACTAACTTGCCTAGTAGATTCCATGAGTCACATAGTTCGGGCGTTCCATTCGACATATGCATTCTGGCTCTTCTCGAAGGAGGTGTGTCGGGGATATAACCCCAGGTACCCTAGAGTTAAGGTATAACGAATATGGAGATATAAAGAGGATACGTCAAAATGTATAAAGCTTAAAGAGAGAAATCTTGCCTGAAGAAGGGAAAAAGGCGCACAGGCCGAATTAAATAAAAGTCGGCCTGGTCAAATCCTTCCCAGGCCGAATTAACCCTTACCAGAGTGGTTCTGGGCCTCCCTAGCCGAATTAACCCTATAACCCGGCTGGGCCGAGCTGTCCCCCAGCCGGCCCACCTCGGCACCGAACCAACTACCCAGCCCACCGTAATCTGGCTCCTACCTCGCCACATCGCCCGAACCGCCACGCCATCTCCTCCTCGTGCCTAAGTTCCCGCGTACGAAGATCCCCCTGCCTCAATCGCTTCCCCCGGGTGGGCCGGATTCGGCCCACCGCGGGGAACCTTCTGCTCCCACGCAAGCGGACTCCACCAGCCCAAGCGCCTCCCCCGGGTGGGCCGACCTCGGTCATCTCGGCCCACCGCGGGCTCTCCCCTCCAATCCGGACGAGCGCAACCCCGGCTGGGCCGCTGCATAACCCGGCTGGGCCATGGGTTAGCTCGGCAGGGAGGAGGTTTGACCCAGATCAGGCCCATGCCAAATTAACTCTCTACCAGGCCTAATTACCACTAACTCCAGGACGTTTGGGCCGAGATATAAGGACCCAAACACCCCCTTATTCACCTCCAGATGACTTCACGCCATCTACAACGACTCAACATCAACCCGGGACAAGACAAGCAAGTCTCGTGCCAGTCTTGGGACGCCCATGGCTCAGACTGGCACATGGCCCTATGGAGTATGCCCTTGGCATCAAGAAGATGCTAGGGAATATGCCCTAGGCATCCAAGAATATGCTAAGGAATATGCCGTGGCATCTCCGAAGATGCCAAGGCATATGCTAAGCATCTAAGAAGATGCCAGGAATATGCTGCTTAGATACCAATCGTGGGGAACAAGGTTTGTCCCCTGGGATCCCCTTTATAAGGAGCACCAGGGGGATCGTTCTAGAAGAGGCCCCGAAGGGCTCCTCCCCTCTCTGCTCACTAGGAGCTCTCCTTCTTCTTCTTCCTCTACTCTCACAGAGAGATCTAGCTAGAAGTATAGGAGAAACAGCTCAAGGAGCATGGTTGTAGCCACAAGTATGGCAAGATTATAAGAGATTAGATGTATAGAATGAGGGGTTATCTCCACTTGAGAGCTTCAATCCAATATACATTGTATTTCTCTTTGTTCATACGAGTGCGGTCTTCACTGCATCATCCCTCCCCGGATTCCACCACGTCCATCGGCCCCAACTTTAGCCTACCCATGGCATATGCCGTGATACCACCACGACATTTGGCGCCCACTGTGGGGCCTTCTAGTGGCGTTGGTTGGGTTTCCATCCGGACGGGAACATCTTCATCAACCTCTTCCTCATAGGGCTCATTCAGCTTCACCAAGCCAACAGAGAACAAAGAGGTAAGCGCAGAGGCTCTCCAAATCTAACTCATCAAAGCAGGTAAGACTCAGCAAGAAGGACTCAAGCACTACTCCAAGCTTACTGTATGTACCAAGTAACTCAACAGGGCAGGTATGACCTAGCAAAACTCACCCAAACACTTCTCCAAGTATACTGTAAGTGCCAGGTAACTCAGCCACCTACACTCAATCCTTCATCCCAGGGAGAAAATAACTCAGCCCGGGGACTAATCAACGTATCCGTAGAGTCACCTTTAGATTAAGAGAGCATTATGTTAATTTAGATCCGTACTCCAGTCAGCTTGTTTTATAACTCGGCCATAAGTTGAATCATCTTATTTGTGATCCATACGGATTTTGAGTCAGTTAGTTTATGCTTTGGGTTATCCTGTGACTCAGCTCCCCAGCCAGCTTATTTATAACTCGGACAGAAGTTGAATCAGCTTATTGATGATCCAGATAGAATTTGAGTCAGCTTACTTATGAGTCGGATAGAATTTGAATCAGTTTATTTATGCTTTGGATTATCCTTTAACTCAGCTTACCATCCAGCTTATTGTTGATTCAGATATAATTTGAAGTCGATTTGTTTATGCTTCGAATTAACCTTTAACTCAGCTCAGTAGATTGTCTCTGATTCGGACTAACATTTGATTCAGCTTGCCAGGGTATATTATAATTCAGATTGGTATTCAGACTCGGCGTACTAATCATATCTCTGATTTAGGCCGAAGCTTTATTCAGTTCACTAGATTGCCAGGTTATGTTATGACTCGGATTGATATTTCACCATCTTGCCAGGTTATCCCATATCTCGGATGACTATTGGCCATCTTATCATATCTCGAATCTATATCTCATATCTACATCTCGAATCAGATCTCTCAGCGGTTAGCCCTATTATCATATCCCAAAGCTTAATCTCGGATCTATATCTCGGATCCATATCAAAGGCAAACTATCGTCATCACGCCAAATCAAGTTATATCGTGGCAAACAGGTGATTCAGATTTGAGTCATATACCTCGGATTTGAGTCAGAGGACTCAGACTTGAGACATATAAGTCAAAAATTGAGTAAAGTAACCAGGATTTGGGATGAGTTAACTCAGATTTGAGTCATATAACTCGGATTTGAGTCAAATGACTCAGACTTAAGACATAGAGTCAATTTTGAGTAAAGTAACTCGGATTTGGGATGAGTTAACTCGGATTTGAGTCATATACCTCGGATTTGAGTCAGAGGACTTAGACTTGAGACATATAAGTCAAAAATTGAGTAAAGTAACTCGGATTTGGGATGAGTTAACTCAGATTTGAGTCATACAACTCGGATTTGAGTCAAATGACTCAGACTTAAGACATAGAGTCAATTTTGAGTAAAGTAACTCGGATTTGGGATGAGTTAACTCGGATTTGAGTCATATACCTCGGATTTGAGTTAGAGGACTCAGACTTGAGACATATAAGTCAAAATTGAGTAAAGAAACTCGGATTTGGGATGAGTTAACTCAGATTTGAGTCATATAACTCGTATTTGAGTCAAATGACTCAGACTTAAGACATAGAGTCAATTTTGAGTAAAGTAACTCGGATTTGAGTCATATACCTCGGATTTGAGTCAGAGGACTCAGACTTGAGACATATAAGTCAAAATTGAGTAAAGTAACTCGGATTTGGGATGAGTTAACTCGGATTTGAGTCATATAACTCGGATTTGAGTCAAATGACTCAGACTTAAGACATAGAGTCAATTTTGAGTAAAGTAACTCGGATTTGGGATGAGTTAACTCGGAATTGAGTCATATAATTCGGATTTGAGTCAGATGACTCAGACTTAAGACATAAAGTCAGTTTTGAGTAAAGTAACTCGGATTTGGAATCAGATGACTCGGATAATAACTTACCCAAAGAGGTTAAAAGAGCAGTGCCCAATAAGGCCGGAACTCACAACTTACCCAAAGAGGTTAAAAGAGCAGTGCCCAAGAAGGCAAGAACTCACAACTTACCCAAAGAGGTTAAAAGAGTGGTGCCCAAGAAGGCAAGAACTCACAACTTACCCAAAGAGGTCAAAAGAGCAGTGCCCAAGAAGGCAAGAACTCATAACTTACCCATTGGGGTTAAAAGAGCAATGCCCAAGAAGGCAGGAACTCATAACTTACCCAATGTGGTTAAAAGAGCAATGCCCAAGAAGGTAGGAACTCATAACTTACCCAATGAGGTTAAAAGAGCAATGCCCAAGAAGGCAGGAACTCATAAATTACCCATTGGGGTTAAAAGAGCAATGCCCAAGAAGGCAGGAACTCATAACTTACCCAATGGGGTTAAAAGAGCAATGCCCAAGAAGGCACGAACTCATAACTTACCCAATGGGTTTAAAAGAGCAATGCCCAAGAAGGCAGGAACTCATAACTTACCCAATGGGGTTAAAAGAGCAATGCCCAAGAAGGCAGGAACTCATAACTTACCCAAAGGGGTTATGACCTGAGCGCACGAAGGCCAAAAGTCAAGAAACTTACCCAAAGGGGTTATGACCTGAGCCCATGAAGGCCAGAGGTCCAGAAACTTACCCAAAGGGGTTATGACCTGAGCCCACGAAGGCCAGAAGTCAAGAAACTTACACGAAGAGGTTATGACCAGTGCCAGAGAAGGCCGGAAGTCAAAAAACTGTCCCAGAAGGGTTATGAGCAGAGCCCAAGAAGGACGAAGTCACAAATTTACCCAAAAGGATTATGCGACCAAGAAATGTATGACAAAGAAGTTGTATGTCAGAAAACAACTCTGGGATATTTTAGATATAAAGCCCATGTGCAATTCTACGAATCCCACATGGCCTCGGGGACTAATGTCGGGGATATAACCCCAGGTACCCCAGAGTTAAGGTATAAAGAATATGGAGATATAAAGAGGATACGTCAAAATGTATAAAGCTTAAAGAGATAAATCTTGCCTGAAGAAGGGAAAAAGGCACACAGGACGAATTAAATAAAAGTCGGCCTGGTCAAATCCTTCCCAGGCCGAATTAACCCTTACCAGCGTGGTTCTGGGCCTCCCTCGCCGAATTAACCCTATAACCCGGCTGGGCCGAGCTGTCCCCCAGCCGGCCCACCTCGGCACCGAACCAACTACCCAGCCCACCGTAATCTGGCTCCTACCTCGCCACATCGCCCGAACCGCCACGCCATCTCCTCCTCGCGCCGAAGTTCCCGCGTACGACGATCCCCCTGCCTCAATCGCTTCCCCCGGGTGGGCCGAATTCGGCCCACCGCGGGGAACCTTCTGCTCCCACGCCAGCGGACTCCACCAGCCCAAGCGCCTCCCCCGGGTGGGCCGACCTCGGTCATCTCGGCCCACCGCGGGCTCTCCCCTCCAATCCGGACGAGCGCAACCCCGGCTGGGCCGCTGCATAACCCGGCTGGGCCATGGATTAGCTCGGCAGAGAGGAGGTTTGACCCAGATCAGGCCCATGCCGAATTAACTCTCTGCCAGGCCGAATTACCACTAACTCCAGGACGTTTGGGCCGAGATATAAGGACCCAAACACCCCCTTATTCACCTCCAGATGACTTCACGCCATCTACAACGACTCAACATCAACCCGGGACAAGACAAGCAAGTCTCGTGCCAGTCTTGGGACGCCCATGGCTCAGACTGGCACATGGCCCTATGGAGTATGCCCTTGGCATCAAGAAGATGCTAGGGCATATGCCCTAGGCATCCAAGAATATGCTAAGGAATATGTCGTGGCATCTCCGAAGATGCCAAGGCATATGCTGAGCATCTAAGAAGATGCCAGGAATATGCTGCTTAGATACCAATCGTGGGGAACAAGGTTTGTCCCCTGGGATCCCCTTTATAAGGAGCACCAGGGGGATCGTTCTAGAAGAGGCCCCGAAGGGCTCCTCCCCTCTCTGCTCACTAGGAGCTCTCCTTCTTCTTCTTCCTCTACTCTCAAAGAGAGATCTAGCTAGAAGTATAGGAGAAACAGCTCAAGGAGCATGGTTGTAGCCACAAGTATGGCAAGATTATAAGAGATTAGATGTATAGAATGAGGGGTTATCTCCACTTGAGAGCTTCAATCCAATATACATTGTATTTCTCTTTGTTCATACGAGTGCGGTCTTCACTGCATCATCCCTCCCTGGATTCCACCACGTCCATTGGCCCCAACTTTAGCCTACCCATGGCATATGTCGTGATACCACCACGACAAGGTGAAGGAGGTGCATTCATACAGGTAGGTAAGCGTGGCAGGGAATGGGAGATGCTCGGCATCCGTAATCTCAAACCCTATTCACATCATTAGGGACCAGCTTCGGGACTTGACCCGTTACGGCGGCATCTCCCTAGTGCGTGACTCATGGTCTCGACGAAAGCAAGGTAAAGGTCGTGGTCAACCACTCTCTGCCAGCCTTCCCAGGAAGAGGGCTAATGTTAACTGGCATTAAGAATCGGTTGGTACGTGTGGGTAAAGTTGTACACCCCTGCAGGGTTAAATCTTTTTGAAAAGCCGTGTCCACGGTTATGGACGAACTTTGAGACCAGATTCAAAGATCATAGAGAACTTGAACCTAATCGTAAAACTTGGCAAGTTAAGAATGTGTGCTTAAGGACGCTTCCTCAGGGATTGAGAGGGTGATCCTAGATAGGTACAGCTGATGATGATTCGGTGGATATCAAAAGATGATCAAAGCTAGTGCTACCGCTCTCTTATCCCCTTTAAAAATAATCTGATTAGTCAAGATTCTTTTCCCTCTTCTTTTACAAAACAAAGATGGCTTTATGCAAAACAACTCCACCAACCATAAGTCTTGCGGAGTACACCCTGTACTCACCCTTGCTTCATTGATACTTTTGCAGCAGAGTAAGTGTTACCACTGAAGATGAGTTCCTCATGGCATCAACATCGACGAGTAGTTTGGAGTTCCCAGCCGGCAGTCTGGGATCTATGGATTGGACGTCATCGTTATTCTTTAGGCCTCTTAGGCCATTTGTTAAGTTTGCTATACTTAATAGCATAATTTGCCTTCCGTTGTTTGATGTTTGTGGTCAGTGACCTCTGCTTGTAATATTTTGGTTCTTCGCTCAGTTATGAGCTCGCTATAATAAATTTTGTGTCGTAGGGTCACTGTTATGTTATCAATTCTTTCTCTATACGCTTTCGAGATTAGGTTAGGCTTATGTTCAAACGAGGGTCTGGGATTTGTCTAGCCTTAATCCCGGGGGTGTCACAGCAAAATACTAAACTAAGGGCATGGTTGAAAAGTTCATATTTTTTTGAATCCATTGATATAAAATTTTCAATTTTTGGCCAAGCAGATCAATAGTTATGATTTTCGCAAGTTTAAACAATCAAATTCATTTTCTGGATTTTAATCAAACAGAACAGGCCACGTGGCGTGATCTAACTAGCGCGTACCGGTTCGGCAGGATCACACATCATGGACCGCAGGATTTAAAGTGATCTATGTGGCTCAGATGGAACATACTGATTTTCTTAAGTCAATCTATCTACGCCATGCGAAAGAGATCTAACGGCTCATAGCATGCCAACCATAGATGGGCGACGCTGGGCAACGGCGAGCGGCGGAGCGGCTCTACCAATGGCGCTCCGATGAAAATAGGAAGCGAGAGAGAGCGGGAAGGGCATTACCAGACTCGCCGTGATGAGGAGATGCTCGAGGTGGTTTCCGTTAATCAAGGGGCGCATGGTTTCGTCGTCGACTGCTCGCCGGAGAAGCTCCTGGTCACGGGTGCGTCTGTTCATCGATGTTGGCGAGGCTACGGTGCGTGCTAATACAAAATGACGGTGTCGTTAGATGCGCACGATAGAGGAGGTTGTAGGGGTAGCAACCAGAGAGGAGGGGGCGGTCAGGTCTCACCATGAGGAACTCGTCGGAGTTGCAGCAGACAACGGCAGCGCTCTGTCATCGTCGTTGCCGACGCTATGGGGCACGCGCGGGCATGCTCAGTCCATTGGAAGATGCACACGGCTAAGGCGAGCATGATCGTGTGATTCAGGAGGCTAGAGGAGGTGAGGGTTGGCCGGAATTCATGTAGGACCTCGTCGGAGACAGTAGGGTTGCGAGCTGAAATTGCAGCAGCCTAGGGGCGTTCAGGGCATGGGGCTTGAGGGAAACGAGAGACGGGAGGGGAACGCTTAAGAGGGCAAGGTCAGGGGAGGAATTGCTGGCGCATTGACACGAATTAATGCCGCGGAATCAAAGGCAGAAACACTCGGGAGGATTTGGGGGAAGAACGGGTCGTGGGGGTGGGTAAGGACGATCATGGCAGCTTGGCAGTAGGGTCGTTAGTCAGTGGGTGAGGGAGTAGATCTGCGGGTGAGAGAAGAATGGCAGAGATTGGGGGAGGTGCCGGGTGGGCTGGTAATGGGCCAGATTGGGCTGGGGTCTGTGGTAGGTTTAGTTAGGCAGGTCTTTTTCATTTTTTTTCTTTATGATTCTTTTTCTTTTTCCTTTTCTATTTTTTGTTTTTCAATTCAAACTTTCATTTGAATTCAGATTTCTTTATCAAACTTTTTCTAAATATTTTCAGTAGGATTTTATCTGTTTATTAATGTATTTAAGTCATCCATTTTAGAATATTTTCTCATATTCTCTTATGGTTTATTATTTATTTAAAATAGGCATTTGTTTTTATTTAAACCATTGATTTAAACCTCCATTTGATTTCAAATTTTCATCAAACCTTTTCAGTAGGATTTATTTATTCATTGGTGTGTTAAATAATTCTCTTTGAATTATTTATAATATTTTAATATGATTTAATATTCATTTAAATTGGGCATTTAACTTTATTTTAAATAGAATTTGAATATGGTTCCAAACCATATAATTTTTATTTAATTATTCTTTTTAAGTTAATTAGATAACTTTTAATCCGCTTTGGTATTTTCAATTATTATTTTCTCATGATTTAATTAATCATTTATATTAGGGATTTTGTCTTCTTTTAAGTCAAATATGGTTCAAGTCCATATAAGTTTTTATTCAAATAATCTTTATTCCTTTATTTTATTTGGATTTGGATTATCTTTATTCCATTTGCTTATGGATTAATTCAAGTTTTAAATTGTCTTCTAAATAATTTCTTGGGATTTATTATTTAGTTTAGGCAATTTGTCTTTATCTAAATAAATTTGGATATTGTTCAATCCTTATGATTTTCTTTAAATAATATTTTACTCTTTATTATTCAATAACTTTCATGTGTGTATGGATTTGGCCAAGATTTAATTTGTCTTTTAAATAACCCTTATTTATTTATTTATTTCCTTCTTTGTCTTATAAAATCCATATCTTTTTATTTATAGATCCAAAATTGGTGATTCCAATTTGTATAATTTTATTTAATGTTTATCTTTTTAAATCCTTCTAGTATTACTTTGTTCATAAATTTGTGTGGATTTTGGTTAGGAGCTTTATTAGCCTTGGAGATTAATTCCTTTTACCTTATTAAATTCATATGTTTTTATCCATAGCTCAAAATTAAATGAAACCAATTTCTATTGTTTTATAATATTTTTGTTTATCATTTTTGATCATTTACAAATGTTTATTGCTGATTTTTTATATGGATAAAATCCATAGTCTTAGAGAGATCTTGAAAATGATTTTCTTCCATTAGGGTTTTAGGGTTTTGGTTTATTTTTCCCAAGTTTTTAAATTCAATATTCTTTCCTTGCATCAAATGCATTTGATCTTTGGAAGTGATTTCTTTCATTAAGATTTGGTTTAACTTTTCCAAGTGTTTAAATTTCAAGATACATTCATTGATGAATGCATTTCACTTGATTAAAATTTTGTTGTATTCCCTTTTTATTCAAAGTTTGTTCAAGAAGGGTTTTGATGTTTCCATTTAGAAACAAAAAGGTTCTTTTCACCCTAAATTTCAACAATTAATTTTTTTTTTCACATTTCAAAATTTGGAAAATTTTGGTATGTGACAACCTCAGAAGTATGATCATGGAAACTAGATCATCCATTTCCATGAGTACAGTTGATCCAATTGACCTCATAAAAACCAATCTATCTCATAGATTGACCATCAAAACTACAACTAGATCCAATCTAATGCTAACTCCACATCACATATGCATGATCTCGAGCCTAAAACCAGAAGCTGTCACTCTGATACCACTGTTGGTCCACGTAGAGATAAACAAAAACTTTTTTCCTACATGGTGATCCCAAGATCTAGCTGAGGTAGAAGGACACGAGGATTACCACTAGACACGTGGTTACAGATTACTGTTGAAGAGCGTTAGTTGATGCAGTGCAGTCCTCACCATCTGATCCAATCACACGATCGTCGAAGTGATGAACATAGTGTTGGAGATATGCCCAAGAGGCAATAATAAAATGGTTATTATCATATCTTCATGCTTATGCTAAATGTTTACATACCATGCTATTATTGTATTAACCGGAAACATTAATACTTGTGTGATTTGTAAACATAAAAGAGTCCCTAGTAAAGCCTATTGTTAAACTAGCTTGTTGGTTAATATATGATCATGGTTTCCTGATCATGAACATACAGATGTTATTAACAACAGGGTCATATCATTAGGAGAATGATGTGATGGACATACTCCTATAGATAAGCGTAGCATAAAGATCAAGTCATTTAATATAGTTCATTTGCTATAAGCTTTCTGATACATAGTAACCTAATTCCTTTGACCATGAGATCATGTTAATCACCATCACCGAAAGGATGCTTTGATGACATCAAACACCACACCGTAACTGGGTGGCTATAAAGGTGGCATTGAGTGTTTGGAAAGTATGGGTTGAGGCTCATGGATCAAGAGTGGGATTTGTCCATCCATATGACGGATAGATATACTCTGCGCCCTCTCGGTGGAATGTCATCCAATTAGCTTGCAAGCATGTAACTGGCTCACAAGGGATCACATATCACGGGAACGAGAAAAGAGTACTTATAAGTAACGAGGTTGAACTAGGTATGCAGAGATACCGACGATCAAAACCTCGGATAAGTAAACTATCGTGAGACAAAGGGAAATTGGTATCGTATGTAAGTGGTTCATTCGATCGCAAAGTAATCGTAGAAATATGTGGGAGCCATATGAATTTCCAGATTCCTCTATTGGTTATTGATCGGAGAAGTGTCTCGATCATGTCCGCATAATTCACGAACCGTAGGGAGACACACTTAAGGATTCGATGTTGTTGAGTAGTTATGGAATGATGAGTAAGATACCGAATGTTGTTCGGAGTCTCGGATGGGATCCGGGATATCACGAGGATATCCGGAATGGTCCGGAGAATAAGATTCATATAAGGAAAGTCATGTTTCGGAGTTCGGAAATGATTCCGGTGTTTTCACCAGGAATGTTCTAGAAGGGTCTGGAAGGTCCAGCACTCCGGAGGGGAAGGGTACATGAATGTGTCATGACAATGTGGAATGGTTGCATCATGTACTAGGTCACTTGGCTGGGCAAAATAAAGGGAGAAATCAAATCCTAGTTTGAAAGTCAAACAGCAATTTGAAAAAGTCAAACGGCAAGTTTGCTTGGTGGAGGGAGAGTAGGAAACCTACTTGGGGAGGAAGTCCCACTCCCTCCACCCGCCGGCCAAGGAGGAGGAGTTGGAGGAGGACTCCCTCCTCCTAGCCGCCTCCCTCCCACCTATAAAGGAAGGGGTAGGGCACCCCCTACCTACACACACCTAAACCCTAGCCTCTAAGTCGTCGGCCACCTCCAAGCCGTCGCCGCCTAGGGCCTCCTCTAAACTCGGCAAGTTAGGGTTTCCCCAAACCCTAGCCGCCAACCAAGCCCTCCCCTTGGTGCCCTCTAAACCGTAGATCGCCAAGGACTCTCTCATACTACACCATACTCGCTCAGGCTTAAGGCGAAGCCCTGCGAGATCTCCCCTCTACTTCCGGTACCATGTCGTCGTGCTGCCGGAATCGCGAGGAGAGTACTACAACCTCTACTGCCTGCTGGAACAAGGGAGAGGAAGGTATTCATCGAGTACCGCGGAAGCGCTGCCGGAACGCAGCGCCGGAAGGATCGTCTACGCGATCTTGAGATCGGAAAGAGTACGACTACATCACCCACGAGAATCTGCTCTTGTTAACCGCTTTGGAATCTTCGAGGGTGAGTTCCTCTATCGACTCGTTGCTACAATCTAGTAGATAGATCTTGGCTTGTTTGTTTGCATGCGGTAGAAATTTTTTGTTTTCCATGATACGAACCCCTACACATAGACCACCTCTGGCGGTATCCACATGTACAAGGAGGATCTCCGACAACGGACTACTAGGTCTGGTGCGGCGTCTAGACTGAATGGGGCTAGGGTTTCCAATGCATGGAGTGGTCTAACTGTTCCCTTTGGGAATCGTGCACCCCATTATATATAGAGAGTGAAAGTGGGCTCCACTCGTGTGTGGCCCATCCACTAAAATCCTATACGAGTCACTTCAAGTCCAACTCAGTCCGTGTATGATTCGGGTCCAACCCAAATGTCTTGCTCCCGCTCTTAAGTGTGTCAATACTAGGGAAAATCCTACTCAAGGCGCATATGGAAAGCCATTAGAGTCGCATTAGGGATGCGCCTCGAGCGCCGCGACTCAAGTATTTGTTATGCGAGGCGCATCTTGCATGCGCCTTGTATAAGGTACATATGTGAGGCGCATATCAATATGCGCCTCCTTGCATATGTACCTTATACAAGGCGCTAATGCGACTCTAGTATGTCTGTGATATGCACCTTTCCTATGTTTGACATATGCACCTCCAATAAGTTTACAGATGCGCCTCAAATAGCAATTTAGAACTTTAAATTTTATAGAACCAAAATACAGTCCAGAATACACAATACATAGGTATTATACAGTCTAGATATAGTATAAACATCACAGAATTTCCAGAAAGTTGCAATTGGCAAAAAAATAGTATAACTAACACAAATACAAGTACATCACACATCTTGAATTAATTCGCGACATATGAGAGTTCACACATGTACATCACACAGAACACCAAGTTCACATTTCTCAGGGACCGAGTACAAGTTCACATCTCTCAGGGACCGAGTACAAGTTCACAATCACATTACAACTACACGATGGAGATCTCTAGGTGAAGTAGAGCACACAACCTACCATGAATAGTAAGGAGGTTATTACGACGAAGTTCCTTCACTTCTTCCTCCTGTGCTTCCTCCACTTTTCTTCCGCCACCTCTCTCCTCTTGTATCCTTTATAGATGTTTCCCGAGAAGTTGTTCACTTCCTTCCGGCAGTCTTCGCACTCCTCGTAGACACCTGGAACCATACCGGTGTACACGACATAGCACTTCTTTGACATCTCATGTACACAAGATAGATGATATTAGCCATATATGTCAGTGGAAATCAATAATAGTTCACAAGATAAGATGATGCATATATATATGGGTGACATGCTATACGAATGTCTCCATGCTATACGAATCATGAACTTATTTGTCCCCTCTCGACTTTGAGGCTACATAGTTTATCATTTCACTGTATCGCCAAAGACGAAAGGAAAGAAATCATTCCATGATTCATATAACAATATCGCACATTGCTATACGAATAGTGAAGTAATGTCTTAAATTACTTTTGACTTTGGGGCTACAATGAGATATTTGAAACTACATAATTCATAGTTTCATTTAATTCACGCTATCTAATCTATTCGTATCGCCAAATACGAAAGAAGAGAAATACTTCCATGATTCGTATAGCATGGGAATGATATGTCTAGTGGCAAGCCAAAGAAAGGATTCGGTCTCCATGGCAACGACGCATTTCGAGTTTGGTTTGTTGAAAGGAGTCATTGCCATGGACCCAGAGTCCTTTTCTTGGCTTGCCACTTGACATATTATGTATATGTATATTAATCTCGAAAATATATGTCCTCTTTCGACTTTGGGGCTACGAGATGAAATAGTATTATCTAACACAATGTCTCGATGCTATACCAATCATGAACTTATTTTTCCCCTCTTGACTTTGGGGCTACATAGTTTATCATGTCATTGTTTCGCCAAAGATAAAAGGAAACAAATTATTCCATGATTCATATAACAACATCGCCCATTGATATACGAATAGTGAAGTAATGTCTTTCATTTCAACTTTTGGGGCTACAATGAGATATTTGAAACTATATAATTCGCCATTTCATTTAATTCACACTATCTAACCTCTTCATATCGCCAAAGACGAAATGAAATAAATCATTCCATGATTCATATAACAATGTCTCCCATTGCTATAAGAATAGTGAAGTAATGTATTTCCTTTCGACTTTGGGGCTACAATGAGATATTTGAAACTATAGGAGGCACCATTTCATTTAATTAACGCTATCTAATCTATTCATATTGCCAAAGATGAAAGAATAGAAATACTTCATGATTCATATAGCATGGGCATGATATGTCTAGTGGCAAGCCAAAGAAAGGATTCGATCTTAATAGCAACGACTCATTTCGAGTTTGCTGTGTCGAAAGGAGTCATTGACGTGGACCCGGAATCCTTTCCTTGGCTTTCCGCTAGACATATTATGTCTATGTATATGAATCTCGAAAATATCTGTCCTGTTTTGAATTTGGGCTATGAGATGAAAAAGAAAACCAAGAATGTAACTCGGATTTGTGCCTCACTCATGAAAAAAGAAAGTAGTCCCAACTCAAAAAGAATGCCTCATATATAACTAGGTTGCTGGACACAGAAATATGCTATGATGGAATAGTGAGCCAAGTAGGATGCACAAGAGACTTGGACTTGTGCATAGCACAAAGCTCACTATCCCATCACAACACGTTTTAATCATCAACATTTCAAAGAAAGATGGAAAGTAAACAAAGAAGTAGGGCGGCAATAACGAATGAGAAGCAATATATGACTAAGCACTTAAATAGTTCATAACAAAAATAATTGGCATCACTCACAATCAAGTTCAACGGTTTACGAAACATACTCTAGAGGTTGCTAGGCAAGTTAACATAGGGATAAAGTTTACAACAGAAGTTCAGAACTAACAACTAGCTAGGAAAACTTCTTCGGCTGATGAGTCGGCTCGGGGATATTGATGAAGCCACGTTTAGCTCCTTTCTCTAACGTCATGAACGTCCTGCCACCACCCTTCTTTGCTAAGTGTTCATCTATCTCCTTGTTGCACGGTGGAGTGCCACCATAGAAGAGGCCCCCAATTTTTACCACATGTTGGTGCACGATTGTCGAGATCTCCTCCTAGATATCGAAGAAATCCATCCTGAAGTTGTGATACTATATACGTTCAAGATCTTTAGCCCACCCTCGAAGGTCAGATAGCAACACGTTGTTATTCTGGTCACGTACGAACGCCTTCATGTGGTGTAGGGCGTAGAAGGCATCGTTTCCGCTGTCAGGCGCCTTCTTGGCGCAGGGGAACTGTGTTATGTGGACGAACACGTGCATGTCGTGCCTCTTAAATATCCTACTAGGGATGACGCCTCCCGCTGCAATGTAGTCGTTAAGAGCATCGTCAAGAAAGCTCTTGATATTGGAGTAGTCTTTCCTCGTCGCACTACCCAAGTCGAGATACAAGGCGTTCGAGCGCTGAACATCCAAGGATATGATCACGCAGCCTTGGTGACCACTCTCCAACTCTGGATGGTAGGGAATGAGAATCACATTCTTTCCCGGGTTTGTTTGCAGGAATGATGAGAAGTAGTCGGTCGCCATTAGGAAGTCCTCGTGTGTTGTCAAGACGGTGTCACGCATGAAGTAGGGATCCACTATCGTGATGCTCGGGGTCTCGTCTCTAATGATATGCATGGCCATATTGAGCGAGAACAGCCGGACCAGGGTATCGTTCAGCCAGAATCCTTGAAACATGTCAAAGAGTTTGGTATGCCGCACGTAGAAAATATCCTCGAGGGGTACTATGACAAAGCAGACTCTCCCCCATGTTCTTCTGATATGTATGAGATCAAGGCTATGAGGCACACGGAGGATATTCCAGTATGGCAAGTCCTAGAAAATAGACCTTGCCTTCCAAACCCTCAACAGCGGCTCTGGCTTCTTTTAGTTCTTTCCCGGCACATGGCACTCTTTCTAGTTTTTCAACAGCTCATCGATTTCAGCGTCGCTCCAATGGTCTAGGATTCCTCGGATCTCGACTGTACCATCAAACAGATGTCCTAGATTTCTTCAGGCGTGATTGTAGGGAAGCCACCTTCGAGACCCCTGGAACACAGTTTTCCCACACCCAGGGTCTTTCTATAGCTGGTGATACATTGTATTATCCTTGCACCTAACGCACACAAAGAATACTTGGTCACCTTCCCCGTGAAGTATCTGTAACTAGGATAGTCTTGTACCGTCGTGATCACCGCCGCTCTCATATTGAAATATTCTTGTGCGGAGCTATCCCACGTACGGGTTCTGTATTCCCAAAGCATGACCAAATCCTCTTTCAACAACGTGAGATACAGATTGATGTCTGTACTGGGTTGTTTGTCCCTTGAACTAGAATGCTCATGGTTATGTACTTCTTCTTCACGCACAGCCAGGGGTAGGTTGTAGATCCATACAAACATGGGCCAGGTGCTATGTGTGTTGCTCTGGCTTCCAAACGGATTGAGTTTATCGGTACTCACGCCTAGCCCGATGTTCCTTGACTCTTACCCAAACTGTTGCTAATATTCGAGTTCCAACGCCTTCCACTAGCAAGAATCTGAAGGGTGCCTCAGCATTTCCTACTTTTCCAAATCTTCGTCTTCTAGACTCTTTCTTTCCGCATTCCAGTGCATGAGTTGTGCTTCAAGGGTCCGTGAAATACCGCACCACTTTACTAGGAGCTTTCTTGGTCCCTCTCTTGTACCGAGAGGTCTTGCACACTGGACACGTGGTCTTCTCCGCGTCCTCGCCCCGATAGATGATGCAATCATTTATGTACACATGGTATTTCACGTGCGGTAGATCAAGAGGGCACACGACTTTCTTGGGCTCAGTGATACTAGTCGGACATGTGTTTCCACTCTTGGTAAGACGATCGTTCCAGAATTCTGTGTTGTCATTGAAGCATTCATTTGTCATTTTGTGTTTCACCTTCATCTCCAGATCCCTGAGCGTTACATTCATACTGGTATCCCCGTAATTGCATCTATAAAACAATGGAGTTACCGTGTATTTCTCCATTTTCTCTATCTTAGCTTTTGTAACATCCCAAAAATATTAAACTAGAATCATCAAACTCTAATCACCAAAATTAGGGTTAACAAAAAAATTCCAATTAAAATATGAGAGCATTCATATGAGTATGCATTACAATTTGGATTCTTTTGAATTGCCATGATTATGTGTTTCTTTGCTTGCAAAATGATTCTTAGGTGAAATAAACATCATCTAAACAATCCCCACACTTTTCCCAAAGGCAAATAAATCAAAACAAACAAATTAAGTGAATGGTCACTTTGGCCAAATTAACTCCCATGCCTACTTTGGCTATCTCTAACTTTCAGAACTTAAGAGAAACTTGTTTGGATCTTTGCACCCCTTGATAGTACTCATAACAAAGTATCAAGGCCCACCTTGTGATCATCCAGAAACATTCAAATGCATAGTTTAAATGACAGTTTAAAATTGAATCTATTTCATATGGGAAGATCCCACTTTTTCAAAAACCACTCAAACCAACTCAACTTTCAAAACCCAAGCATATACAGACTCACCAGCACATGCCTAGCACACCCACCAAAAATCTTTTCAAAATTCAAAACTTGAATCCATGCGGCCATTTCATCAAACACCTTGCAGATTCAAATCAAACAAAATCAAAACACTATAGTGTGCAGTGATTTGAGCCAACCTTGTTCCCTCTCTAGCTCACAGCAACCTCAGTAGATCATCTAGAAAACTTAACTAATATCTAGCCCCACTATAAACTCGCCAATGTCATCAATGGTGAACAGGCCGAGAGCACCCATGTCACCCCAGTGTGGACAGCAGGCTAGAGGAAGAACTAGCCGTGCCAACCTTGTCTGGGAGGTAGCCCGTGTCTCACAGCCCCCTCTCGACCAGCCCTGCCTCGCAGACCACGACCAAAACTGCCAGGAACGCCGCGCCCGTGCCACTGTCGACCATGCCGACGTGCACCGCAGAGCATGCACCGTTCCCACGCAACTCGACCACCTCGAGCCCTCGCCGCCCGCTAACATGCTCCCCACCGTCCCAGGAGACCACCAGACATGCCCATTTCACCGCCCGTGCCCTGTAGCCACCGCTCGCCGTCAAGGACGCCGCCTCTGCCTCGCAGAGCATCGAGCGTTCCCGACCGTTTTCCACCGCCCCTACACGCGCATTAAAACCCTAGAGCATCACTAGAGACCACCGATCGATCGCCACCCTCGGCCATGCCTCTAGCCGCCCGTAGCCGTGTCGCCACCGTCGTTTTCCCATCCCGTTCGGTCTCGTCGTTGAGCCTATAAAAGGAGACGACCCCGGCCGAATTGAGCACACCATCTAACTCCCCTCACCTCACTGATCGTTCCACCCCATTCCCTGAGCAAGGCGAGCAGCGCATCGCCGGAATTGCGCCGGAGCAGGCCGCCTCTGCAGAAGAAGGGCGCCGTCGATTTCGTCCACCCCAGGAGGAGCTGCCGGTACCAGGAGGTTTTCCGTCGTTGACTTCTGCGTTCGCCCGCATCGCCGACCCTCGCCTGAGCCCCGGTGAGCCCCTGACGACCCCCACCTGCCGCGTTAGGTTTCTATCTCACCGGCACCGTCCAACCTGGACGATGAGTAGCAGCCGTTCGATTAGACTTAGATCGTGCGGATGAGATTGCCCCGTACTGCTTCGCGTTTAAAGAGTCACTGACCAGTAGACCCGCCCTGTCAGTTGCGCCCCACGCCGCGGAGTGACACTGGGCCGGCCCATTAGCAGTTCCCGCGTAGCCCAGTCGTTTGAATTTTGTTAGAAAGGTTTTGAAATGCTTAATCCAAGCCCGTTCGATTCAAATCATTTGAACCTATAGATCAACCTTGGTAAAAATAACAAGGCAGAACCTTTTCTGCATTCAAACATTTTTCAAATTTAAACCATAATAGCTTTTGAGTTGATTCTAACTCTCAAAAATCAAATTTGATCATACCTTTCAGAATATATAAAAACATATGGGTTTACTTACAGAAATAATGTTCAAGTAATAAAAGAATGCCACATAGGCAATTCTAGTCATTTATTTTTATTTGAAATAAAAGGTTAAATCTTATTGAATTGTGACACCACTTTAAATCACATTCCCATGTACTGAAATATGTGGTGATGACATGTGTCAACATGATCCCATGTTTGGTTTGGAGAATATTAAATATTAAGTAGTTTTTCAATGAGTAGAAATTACTTTTCTAAAAATATAAGAAATAATCTTGTAATATTAGTGATGATGCTAGATCATCTATAGAACCCTTGTGTGTGATGATTGCAAATAGTTAAGTACTGTTTGGTGATTGTGTACCTTGTATTTATTTATAGACGCTAGTATCGACCAAGGATACGAGGAGGAAGGAGGATACTATGAAGAAGAAGCCGGGAGAACTTCAACCACTGCTCTGCACAAGGCAAGCCTTACTAACCAAGTGGACCAATGCAAGATAACACATGCAAGATACTCTACTTTAGCAAGCCAATACTTGCAAACCTAATACTACTAGTTGATTGAGAAAGCTAACACTTGCAATTATGAGAGTTAAATAACCTATGCAATGCACTAAGCATGCTTGGTTAGATACATTTGATGATACCCAATCCTAGTTTTACTTACAAGCTTGCTACTTTATTTCTTTATCAAAGCTCTTACTTAGAGTTTACTTGAGGAAATTGTAGATACTAGTAAGATAATTGAAGGTTGCATAAAGAGCATAAAATTTGGCCTAAGCTAGAAAATCTTTAGGTCATCCTAAGGAATGAGATTGAACTTAGTTAAACTCCACTAGTTTACCACCCCTCGTTAGCACTTACCCCCACTTGTAGATGCTAGTGCTAAGCATAAAACTTGATCAACTTTAGATGGGAATACTTGGTGGAAAAATGGTTATGAAAACCTTGGAATGATGGATCATTCTATTGAGATGTTTTGACATGTGTTTCCGAACACCAGATGATTTGGATGATGAAAATGTTGAGGCATGAGCCTTAGCCCTTTATAAAACTGATGGTTGTCTGGATGCGATACCATTCCAATTTTACCGTACAACCACAATACCCGAGAATTGGGTAGTGCTTGACTGGAAACTTATATACCATAGTATTGGTTACCTCACGGCCAAGGTCTGAGTTGAGGCTACCTTGTGAAGATGGTCCACATGTGCAGTACCCAAGATGACAGTTAGTCATGGTTGGGAGGCCAAACTCACATGAGAGGTGCTTATACTAGGGCGTGTAATTGAAAGGTTAGGATTGATTATCCGCATACTGAGTATGGTGAATTCAGGATTTGTTCCTGATGGATGTATCGAATGTTGTGGTGAAAGTGTACAATCTCTGCAGAGTGTTAAATTATTCGAATAGCCGCGTCCGTGGTTATGAACAGTTGGAGTGGCCATACTGTTCCCCCGTCAGACTTTTCAAAATGACCTGTGAAATGAATTAAGACTTTGACTTGACCACAACAGAGTTGTTATATGAAATACAAGTTCCCACTTAGGTGTTATAAGACTTCAACTAGCTTTCTAGTTCCTAAACTTAGTAGAGGTAAATCTGGCTTTTTGCAAAAGAACCCTAGAGCTTAGTATCCTATTACAAAAACCCCTTCACTTGTTAGTATTATTTTGCGAGTACTTAAAGAGTACTCATGGCTTTGTCCCTGGCTATTCCCGTGGCCAGACTATGAAGAGGAGTATCAGGAGGATGTACCCTAGGAAGATTACGACAACTAGGATCATCTTCCATCGTCAGCATTGCCTGTGACCCCAAAGATGTAGCTTTGCCTACGCTACCATTACTATTACGTATTCCGCTTCTTCAGTTGTATTAAGAACTGGATCATGAGATCCTTATTTGTGTAAGACCTGATATATGGTTTGTAATGGATGATGTACTGTGGTATCCAAATCTGTTATGTCTCGCAAAAATGGTAATCCTGGGATTACGATGTATGGCATAACAGGCATCTGGATTAAAAATCCGGGTGTTGACAAGTTGGTATCAGAGCCATCCTGACCATAGTAGACCCTAGTTAGACTGGACGTTTGAATCAAAAACTTAGTTTCAAAACCAAAGGAAGAAAATATTTACAAAAACTTATTCCCATTCTTATCACCTTGATTCTTTCATAAAAATTCATGTTCCTCAAAAACTCTTGCAAAATACATAAAATTTGACACACTTGATCACTCTACTAACTTACTCATCTTATATTCTTTTAGATGGACATGAAGTACAGCAAGTTTTATCAGTTGGGGAATGGAGGAGACCTTATCTTTGAGAGGGATCTGGACCAGCTTTCGGAACTTCTAGAGCGTCCGCACCCGAGTTCTTCAGAGCTCAGCTCAATGATCAAGGAGGAGAAGATCTGCAGTGGCTAATTGTTGCAAGTCTCCGAGGAAAGATTGAACCTCCCACTGCCGAGGGAATTCAGTTCACCTTAAGAGAGAACAACTGGCTAGATGGACTTTCCAGGGCCATGCAGGCAGCTCTTGCCCGTCTGTGTGGGAGGAGTATCAACCAGATCAAGGGTAATCGCTTTGAGTTTTGTACAAGGCGTGATGCTAATGGACAGCCACTAGAAGCCCCATACCACCACGAGCTAAAGACCCAATTGGACCACATTAGCTTCATGATGTACGATCGTCAGCAGGAATTGGATAATTGTGGTGACTACTCCAACCACAAGTCCGCCATCATCAAGACGAAGGATCAGACCATCGCCATGCTAGCGAAGGATCGCAAGTCTCACCGCCGTCAGCTCGACAAGAAGGAGCGCATCATTGCCCGTCTTCGCCATCGTATCTCGGATTTGGAGGAGACCATCCACGATAGCGATATGCAGTTGGAGGAAAGGGAGAATGCCGGAGAAGATCTTCATGGAGACCCCTACTCCTATCTCAGCGATTATGATGATTTTTTGGAGGACCAGGCTATGGACTTATTCACCGATGAGGATGATTTCGCCTTCATCAATGACGATGAGGATGACGACTACACCGACTCCGAGGAGTAGTAGCACTTGAGCACTAGCGTAGTGAGTAGTATTCGGTCCCACTGTATCGTAGTTTCCAGAATGGTTCTTAAAACCATCTGCTTTTCTTGCTTTGTGGTGTGTGTTTGTATCGTGTGCTATGAATGAATGAATGAATGAATGAATGAATGAATGAATGAATGAAAAGAAAGTTGCTAGAAAATCTGAGTCAAACTTTAAAAATGTTTCAAAAGTCTCTGAACCTTAGAAATTCCCCTCTTTTCTCATGATCTATCCCAATCTTTAGATGCCTCGCGGAGGAAGTGGTTCATCCCCGGACCCTTTGTTGCAGATACTGCAAATGTTGGTTTCTGACTGCGAAGCCGAAAGAGCCAACTTAGCCACCATTCAATAGATAGCTCAGCTAGCCCACAACAATCAAGGTCACGGAAATCAGGACAACCATGGATCTAAGCTTAAGAATTTCTAGAACACCAACCCACCTATTTTCACTAAGTATGAAGAGCCCCTAGACGCTGACGATTGGCTGCAAACCATGGAAAACAACCTAGAAGTAGCCGGAGTGGAAGCTAATGAGAAAGTTTTGTTAGCAACCCACTATCTAGACGGAGATGCCATAGCATGGTGGAACAGCGTTCGGACAATGACCGGAGGACAGATGATGACCTGGGAGGAATTCAAGGTCAAGTTCAGCAGAACCCATGTGCCACCGGGTTTGATCAAGAGGATGAGAGACGAGTTCAGAGAACTGAAGCAAGGACGAATGACCGTAGTGGAATACCGTGACAAGTTCTTGTCATTAGCTAGGTATGCCTCGGATGAGATTGACACGGAAGCCAAGAAGAAAGAAAGATTCATGAATGGTTTGCACGATGAGATGCAGACGGTGTTAGTCAATATCCCTTTTGCAGATATTGAATCCCTTGTCGACTCTGCCATCCATATGGAAGGAAAGATCAACCAGGCCAATGAGAACCACAAGCGTCGCATGATGCATCAGCCAGGAACCCATCAGACCCTAAAGTATCGCCCTAACCCATCTCCAGGATTTGCCCCGAGAACCAACAGACCCCTGATGAACCGTTCGACCTATCCCAACCGTGGAAACCCGAGGCCCGGAGGAAATCACAACAACCCCAGCAACCCTAACAATTTCAACCATGCACCACCCAAGTTCAACAACAACAATGCTACCGCCAACACCAACACTGCCCCGAGGACTGGAAGCAATGTTATGCCTGTTGCAGCAAAGGACAAGTCGCAAGTGACTTGTTATGACTGTGGAAATAAGGGTCACTACTCCAACGAGTGCCCCAACAAGAAGAATGCCGCAGCACCCAATACCAATGCCCCAGCTCAGCAGCAGCGTCGTGTTCAGTCTGGAAGAAGGTTTGCCCCAGGAAATTCACTCAACCGCAACGGCTGTCTTTCTCTCATGCATGCTGAAGAAGCTCAGGAAGCGCCAGACGTCGTGCTGGGTATGTTTTCTGTTAATTCAGTACTGCAAGAGTGTTGTTTGATTCGGGTGCATCGCATTCATTTGTCACTGAAGAATTTTCCTGCACTAGTAAGATTCAACCAACAAAACTGAAGCATGTTATGATTGTTCAAATCCCCGGTTCAACCACCAAGGCTAGGAAAATTTGCAAAGTCGTCCCTATCCGAATACATGGCATAGATTTTTATGCTAATCTGATAGTACTCGGAACTAAAGATTTGGAAGTAGTACTAGGAATGGATTGGATGTCCAAACATAAAGGATTGATTGACTGTGCCAAGAAAGCCATAACCATGATCAGTACCGCTGGAATATCAGTGGAGCATATATCTGAAAACTTAGCTCGCCAATTCAAGTGCAACAAGAGTATAGCCCAACCTACCATTGACCAAGTCCGGATAGTCTGTGAATACCCCGATGTATTTCCAGATGTTTTGCCCGGTATGCCCCCAGATCGGGATATCGAGTTTATCATTGAACTAATCCCCGGAACAGGACCCATAGCCCAGAGACCATATAGTATGAACTCGTCTGAACTAGCAGAACTGAAGAAGCAACTGGATTCCATGTTGGAAATTGGATTGATTCAACCAAGTGCGTCACCATGGAGATCACCTGTCTTGTTTGTGGACAAGAAGGATGGAGGTAACCGTTTGTGTACGGATTATCAGAAGTTGAATGATGTCACCATCAAGAACAAGTACCCATTGCCCAAGATAGAAGATTTGTTTGATTGACCGGTGCCAAAGTATTTTCTAAGATTGATATTAGAACAGGCTATCATAAACTCAAGATTCGCGTAGAGGATATTCCAAAGACTGCCTTTACCACCATATATGGATTGTACGAGTATACCGTCATGTCTTTTGGATTAACCAATGCCCCTGCTTATTTCATGAATCTCATGAATAAGATTTTTATGGACTTCCTGGATAAGTTTGTCGTTGTTTTCATCGATGACATACTGATTTATTCCAAATCAGAAGAAGAACATGAGCTACACCTAAGGACCATTCTTGCAACCCTTAGAGAGCATCAGTTGTATGCCAAGTTTAGCAAATGGGAATTCTGGTTACAGGAGGTAGGATTCCTAGGCCACATTGTATCAGCCGGAGGAATTGCCGTTGACCCTGCAAAGGTGAAAGATGTCGAAGATTGGCAAGCCCCAACAACCCAAACCCAAGTTCATGCATTTCTCGGATTGGCGGGATATTATCGCAAGTTCCTAGAAGGATTCTCGAGTATCGCCAGACCCATGACTCAATTGCTGAAGAAGGACAAGAAGTTTGAATGGACCCACAAATGTGAAGCGAGTTTTCAAGAACTCAAGAGGAGATTGATTTCAGCCCCAATCTTAATCATGCTGGATATCACGAAGCCCTTCGACGTGTATTGTGACGCATCCAAGATCGGTCTCGGATGTGTGCTAATGCAAGAAGGCAAAGTTATATCTTATCTATCTCGACAACTGAAACAACATGAGCAAAATTACCGAACCCATGACCTCGAACTCGCAGCCGTAGTTCTAGCCCTGAAGACATGGAGGCATTACCTGATGGGAAATTGTTGTGAGATTTACTCGGATCACAAGATCCTGAAGTATATATTCACTCAGAAGGAGGTGAATATGAGACAAAAAAGATGGATTGAGCTAATCAAGGATTACGATCTGGACATTCACTATCACCTCGGTAAAGCCAACGTGGTAGCAGGTGCCCTTAGCAGATTGTCGTGCCGCTTGAACTCCATGATTTTGAAGGAGAAACCAAGATTGCACAAAGAGATGGAAGATTTTCAAATGGAATTAGTAAGTGAACGATTTTTGGATAGCATAGAACTTCAACCCACTTTGATCAGCCAGATCAAAGAGGCGCAGAAAGGAAATTCTAGTATCGACGGAATCAAGCATCGTATCGGTACAGGCAAAGTACCCGGATTCACCGAACACGAAGAAGGAGTTCTGTGGTACCAAGGACGCCTTTGTGTACCAGCAGATTCTGAGTTGAAGGAAGTTATTTTGAAGGAAGCTCATGATACTCTTTATTCTATCCACCCCGGAGGAACTAAGATGTATCAAGATTTGAAAGAGCAATTTTGGTGGCATAAGATGAAGAGAGAAATGGGAAGCTATATCGCCAAGTGTGATATATGTCAGCGAGTCAAGGCAGGACATCAAAGACCCGCTGGATTGTTGCAACCATTACAGATTCCGGAATGGAAATGGGATTCCGTTGGAATGGACTTTATCACCGGATTGCCTACTTCTAGTAGGGGAAATGACTCTATTTGGGTCATAGTGGACAGATTGTCCAAAGTCGCCCATTTCTTACCCGTCAAGACCACATATCAGGTTCGAAGCTAGCGGAGTTATACATTGCTAGAATCGTCAGTTTGCATGGAGTCCCCAAGAACATCGTGTCGGATCGAGGAACTCAGTTTACCTCGAGATTCTGGAAGAAAGTCCAAGAAGGTTTAGGAACCCGACTAGATTTCAGCACCGCTTATCACCCTCAGATCGATGGACAAACGGAGCGAGTAAATCAAATACTCGAAGATATGCTGAGAGCATGTGTGTTAGAATATGGATCTAAGTGGGAAGACTGTCTGCCATTCGCAGAATTTTCATACAACAACAGTTACCAATCCAGTTTGCAAATGGCCCCATTTGAATTTATGTACGGAAGAAAGTGTCGCACCCCTTTGAACTGGTCGGAAGTAGGAGAGAGTCAGATTTTTGGACCCAATATCCTACGAGAAGCAGAAGAGAAGGTTCACAAGATTCATGAGCACCTCAAGACAGCCCAGTCCAGACAGAAGAGTTACGCCGACAAGAGACGTCGAGACCTCGCCTTCAACATAGGAGATTTTGTGTATCTGAAAGTGTCGCCATTGAAGGGAATGCAGCGTTTCCAGCTGAAAGGAAAGTTAGCCCCCAGATATATCGGACCTTCAAAATTCTGAACCGTCGAGGAGAAGTGTCGTATCAATTGGAACTACCCGAAGAGATGTCAGCCGTGCACAATGTGTTCTGTATCTCATTACTTCGCAAGTGTCTCGAAGTTCCAGAGAAGACCGAAGTGTTCAAGAATATCGATCATCGGACCATAGAAATTAACGATGACCTGACCTATCCCGAAGTACCCATCCGTATTTTGGAAGAAGCTTTCCGAACTACCAGAACCCGAAGCATCAAGTTTCTCAAGATTTAGTGGAGCAACCACACTGAAGAGGAAGATACCTGGGAGCGCGAAGATCACATCAGGACGGAGTTTCCCGATCTCTTCAAATCCTAGGTAATATTTTCGTCCTTTTTCAAATCTCGGGACGAGATTTTTGTTTAAGGGGGGAAGGTTTGTAACATCCCAAAAATATTAAACTAGAATCATCAAACTCTAATCACCAAAATTAGGGTTAACAAAAACTTTTCCAATTAAAATATGAGAGCATTCATATGACTATGCATTACAATTTGGATTCTTTTGAATTGCCATGATTATGTGTTTCTTTGCTTGCAAAATGATTCTTAGGTGAAATAAACATCATCTAAACAATCCCCACACTTTTCCCAAAGACAAATAAATCAAAACAAACAAATTAAGTGAATGGTCACTTTGGCCAAATTAACTCCCATGCCTACTTTGGCTATCTCTAACTTTCAGAACTTAACAGAAACTTGTTTGGATCTTTGCACCCCTTGATAGTACTCAGAACAAAGTATCAAGGCCCACCTTGTGATCATCCAGAAACATTCAAATGCATAGTTTAAATGACATTTTAAAATTGAATCTATTTCATATGGGAAGATCCCACTTTTTCAAAAACCACTCAAACCAATTCAGCTTTCAAAACCCAAGCATATACATATTCACCAGCACATGCCTAGCACACCCACCAAAAATCTTTTCAAAATTCAAAACTTGAATCCATGCGGCCATTTCATCAAACACCTTGCAGATGCAAATCAAACAAAATCAAAACACTATACTGTGCAGTGATTTGAGCCAACCTTGTTCCCTCTCTAGCTCACAGCAACCTCAGTAGATCATCTAGAAAACTTAACTAAGCTCTAGCCCCACATTAAACTCGCCAATGTCATCAATGGTGAACAGGCCGAGAGCACCCATGTCACCACAGTGTGGACAGCAGGCTAGAGGAAGAACTAGCCGTGCCAACCTTGTCTGGGAGGTAGCCCGTGTCTCACAACCCCCTCTCGACCAGCCCTGCCCGTGCCCCTGTCGACCATGCTGACGTGCACCGCAGAGCATGCACCGTTCCCACGCAACCCGACCACCTCGATCCCTCGCCGCCCGCTAACATGTTCCCCACCATCCTAGGATACCACCAGACATGCCCATTTCACCGCCCGTGCCCTGTAGCCACCTCTCGCCGTCAAGGACGCCGCCTCTGCCTCGCAGAGCATCGAGCGTTCCCGACCGTTTGCCACCGCCCCTACACGCGCATTAAAACCCTAGAGCATCGCCAGGAGACCACCGATTGATCGCCACCCTCGGCCATGCCTCTAGCCGCCCGTAGCCATTTCGCCACCGTCGTCTGCCCATCCCGTTCGGTCTCGCCGTCGAGCCTATAAAAGGAGACGACCCCCAGCTGAATTAAGCACACCATCTCACTCCCCTCACCTCACTCATTGTTCCACCCCATTCCCTGAGCAAGGCGAGCAGCGCATCGCTGGAATTGCGCCAGAGCAGGCCGCCTCTGGAGAAGAAGGGCGCCGTCAATTTCGTCCACCCTAGGAGGAGATGTCGGTACCAGGAGGTTCGCCGTTGTCGACTTCGTCGTTCTCCCGCATCGCCGACCCTCGCCAGATCCCCGGTGAGGCCCCGACGACCCCCACCTGCCGCGTTAGGTTTCTGTCTCGCCGGCGCCGCCCGACATGAACGATGAGTAGCAGTCGTTTGATTAGACTTAGATCGTGCGGATGAGATTGCCTCGTACCGCTTCGCGTTTAAAGAGTCACTGACCAGTAGACCCCCCCCCTGTCAGTTGCGCCCCGCGCCGTGGAGTGACACTAGGCCAGCCCATTAGCAGTTCCCGCGTAGCCCAGTCGTTTGAATTTAACTTTTTCCATTTTAGTTCAAACCTAGTTCTGTACCCAGTTTTAAAAATCAACCCAGCTCGATTTAGTGAACCAAATTGAATGAAACCAATTTTGTTAGAAAGGTTTTGAAATGCTTAATCCAAGCCCGTTGGATTCAAATCATTTGAACCTATAGATCAACCTTGGTGAAAATAACAAGGCGGAACCTTTTCTGCATTCAAACAATTTTCGAATTTAAACAATAATAGCTTTTGAGTTGATTCCAACTCTCAAAAATCACATTTGATCATATATTTCAGAATATATAAAAACATATGGGTTTACTTACAGAAATAATGTTCAAGTAATAAAAGAATGCCACATAGGCGATTCTAGTCATTTATGTTTATTTGAAATAAAAGGTTAAATCTTATTAAATTGTGACACCACTTTAAATCACATTCCCATGTACTGAAATATGTGGTGATGACATGTGTCAACATGATCCCATGATTGGTTTGGAGAATATTAAATCTTAAGTAGTTTTTCAATGAGTAGAAATTACTTTTCTAAAAATATAAGAAATAATCTTGTAATATTAGTGATGATGCTAGATCATATATAGAACCCTTGTGTGTGATGATTGCAAGTAGTTAAGTATTGTTTGGTGATTGTGTACCTCGTATTTCTTTATAGACGCTAGTACCGACCAAGGATACGAGGAGGAAGGAGGATACTACAAAGAAGAAGCCGAGGAGAACTTCAACCACTGCTCTGCACAAGGCAAGCCTTACTAACCAAGTGGACCAATGCAAGATAACACATGCAAGATACTCTACTTTAGCAAGCCAATACTTGCAAACCTAATACTACTAGTTGATTGAGAAAGCTAACACTTGCAATTATGAGAGTTAAATAACCTATGCAATGCACTAAGCATGCTTGGTTAGATACATTTGATGATACCCAATCCTAGTTTTACTTACAAGCTTGCTACTTTATTTCTTTATCGAAGCTCTTACTTAGAGTTTACTTGAGTAAATTGTAGATTCTAGTAAGATAATTGAAGGTTGCATAAAGAGCATAAAATTTGGCCTAAGCTAGAAAATCTTTCGGTCATCCTAAGGCATGATATTAAACTTAGTTAAACTCCACTAGTTTACCACCCCTCATTAGCACTTACCACCACTTGTAGATGCTAGTGCTAAGCATAAAACTTGATCAACTTTAGATGGGAATACTTGGTGGAAAAATGGTTATGAAAAACTTGGAATGATGGATCATTCTATTGAGATGTTTTGACATGTGTTTCCGAACACCAGATGATTTGGATGATGAAAATGTTGAGGCATGAGCCTTAGCCCTTTATAAAACTGATGGTTGTCTGGATGCGATACCATTCCAATTTTACCGTACAACCAAAATACCCGAGAATTGGGTAGGGCTTGACTAGAAACTAATATACCTTAGTATTGGTTCCCTCACGGCCAAGGTCAGAGCTGAGGCTACCTTGTGAAGATTTTCCACCTGTGCAGTACCCAAGATGACAGTTGGTCATGGTTGGGAGACCAAACTCACAGGAGAGGTGCTTATACTAGGGCGTGTAATTGAAAGGTTAGGATCTACATACTGAGTATGGTGAATTCAGGATTTGTTCTTGACGGATGTATCGAATGTTGTGGTCAAAGTGTACAATCTCTGCAGAGTGTCAAACTATTCGAATAGCCGCGTCCGCGGTTATGGACAGTTGGAGTGGCCATACTGTTCCCCCATCAGATGTTTTCAAAATGACTTGTGAAATGAATTGAGATTTTGACTTGACCACAACAGATTTCCCACTTAGGTGTTATAAGACTTCAACTAGCTTTCTTAGTTCCTAAACTTAGTAGAGCTAAATCTGGCTTTTTGCAAAACAACCCTAGAGCTTAGTATCCTATTGCAAAAAAACCCTTCACTTGTTAGTATTAGTTTGAGAGTACTTAAAGAGTACTCATGGCATTGTCCCTAGCTATTCCCGTGGCCAGACTATGAAGAGGAGTATCAGGAGGATGCACCCCCAGGAAGGTTACACTGGTAGAAAACGCCCCATGCGTCCCGGTTGGTAAGGGCCATTAGTCCCGGTTGCCCAACCGGGATGGGGCAATCGGGACTAAAGCTCTAACCTTTAGTCCCAGTTTCCCCACCAACCGGGACAAATGGGGGCACACGTGGCGGCATCAGAGCGCGAGGGGGGTGGAGCATTAGTCCCGGTTCGTAACATGAACCGGGACTAATAACCTGCTGCCGCGGTAGAGATTTGGCCCATTTCTCTGTCGCGGCAGAGAATTCATTTTGGCACATTTTGTTGCCGCGGCAGCATTTTCGCCAATTTTTGTGCCGCGGCAGAGAATTCATTTAGGTTGTTTTATTGTTTATTTAGTGTTTTGCACTTATCAACGAAGGAACCTTATATTACACAAGATCATGATGACAACATTATATTCAATACACGGATCGAGTTCATGCACTACATACAAAAGTTGCTATTCGATGCTACCAGCCAATTTCTTGAAAGTTGCTATTTTTACAATTCCTATTGTCTATACACAGCCGAGTAGTATTACCCTTGTGTGTTTAGGACTTCTGCATCCAAGAATCCCGCCAATTCCTCCTGAATTGCTCGTACGCGATCCTTTGGCAGAAGACCGTCCCGTAGACATTCGATCTGATTTAAAAAAGGAGTCAGCCTATATGAATATGAAACTAAACACAATTTGATTGTAATTAAAAACTATAGAAATTGTTTGCGTACGTGGAGTTGCTCTAAATTTCATCCCTTCTCATCGCTCGTCTGCCGGATGAACTCGCATACATAGTATCCACATAGATTGTTACCTGGTCCCTGCGTCAGGCACTTTACGAGAACATAGTTCAATCAAAATAATAATCAAGCATGATAATAACTGTATCAAAACTAGAATCAAAGAGATGCGCGGATATAGCTAGTGGAGCTTACATTTAGTGGTTGAAATGAAAGCTCCTCTTTCCAAACACCCCTAGCCTTCTTGGTGAACTGTTTCCAAGCGCTGCCTGGCGTAGAAAATGAATAAATAAGTTATTAAGTACTTGATATCATAATATTCACGAACGTTGCCGATATAGTGTCGTAATGATTAGAATTACCGCTGGAGAATTATCTACATGTCCTTCCACGTCTCAAGGGGTTTACGTTTCGAGTCCATGACTAGTACACGCCCTTTATCAAGTTGAACGATTAACAGAATATAGTGGTACCTGCGAATGCAGAACTAATCAATTATATACTTAACATCGAGTAAGCAAAATAGAAAGTGTATACAAGACAATAACACTCACTGGAAGTTGTAAGGAAATAGTATTTCCCTTTTGGTTTCTTGAAACCTTAACGCGTGTACTATATTATCCTCCATATCCTGGGGGCTTATTTTGAGATTAGCTTCATGAACCCAATATGGGTCAATGAAGCCAATGTCATAGATTTGTCCTCTGCTGCATTCGAGAATCTTCATTCTGCATATTACAGTATGATTATATACATGCAATAAACAAAATAATATAGCTTAAGAATAAATTAATTACAGAATTAGTACTTATAGACAATAGGCACTGATGATCGATTTGTCCAAGGCGTCTTGATTGAATAATTGAAATAGTTCATCAAATTCAATGGATATCATGTCATCCTTATCTTTCCCATGATGCTTTTTTGTAACCCTCGGTACTATCCAGTTAGCCCCGGCCCTTGTGGCATGCATGTACCAGTTATGCAATCTTCGCATTTTTGTTGGAAGATTGTTTACCTCCTCAGGTTTGACGAGAGGTTTTCCGTAGTGGTATTTGTATGCTACTTCACTCACGGGGAAGAACTCTAACTGGGATAAGTATTGGGCAATACTCATACCTTGAGCAGCGGCAGCTTCTCCGTATTGTGCAACTACCTCTGGATCATACTGCTCTTCGGCCCCATATTTGCTCGACCCCACATTGGTTTGAGAAATCACCTTGAGAGGGGCGCAATCTGTTTTGCTTGTTCTCCGAGCTGGGCAACAGATTTCCCGCTTGCATCAGTACTACTCTTCGAGGCTTTTTGTGCCGCATGTGACTTGAGAATAGAACGCTCATAGTCTGATGAAAGCTTTGGCTCGGGTTGATGAAGATTCTTTAGCATTTTCAACACTTTGGCTTTTTCTTCTTTGGTGCTGGGGAACTCTGGCTCTTTCGGCCGCCTCAGCTTAGCGAAAAACACTGTCGTTTCCGCATCAACGATCGCCGCAGTCTCCTCTTCAGTACAGTCATAAGCTCTCTTGGGAGGAACCGTTGGTACTTTTGGAAGAGGCTCTTGTTTACGTTTCGGGGATCGCTTACGACGCACAGTAGCGGTATGCTTACGCTTTTTATCCTGAGGCGCCGGCGATGGCTCCCGCGGCGATGGCTGCACCAGATATTGGTGAGGCGACGCAGCCGGGTCAGGCGACGAAGACGGCTGCCGCGGCGGCGACGACCTCGCTGGAGACGGGTGAGGCGGCGGCGAAGATGACCTTGGCGTGTGATTTTGAAGCACGATACATTCCTTCGGCCATAGAATGGTGACGTTTTTTGCGTCACCCAGCACAGTCACATCCCCTTCACCAGCAGGGTAGTGAAGATTCAAAACCTCAAAGGTGGGCATGATTTCATCCACGTCGACAACAGCGTAGCCCTCTGGAACCGGACAACAGTGGTAAGTTGGTGTGGGTCCAATTGGTAAGGCATAGCCGACCGCCACCTTCATTGATATGTTCACAACTTTGACATGTAGCTCGCAGTGTGTCATCTCTGTGATATCATCCACTGGGTAGCCAACAGGAGCCATCGTCGGTGCATCATCGTCATCGCCATTGTCATCACCCAGGACCTCGTTGGAAGCCACACTGTTTTTTTGATTATTCGATAGGCCGGTAGCATCGAATGCAGTGTGCTGCTGAGATGGGCCGGTAGTACTTTGCTCTTTAAGTGTGTTAATTTCATGTTGTTGTTGCTTTAATCGTTCTTCAATTAAACGCATTCGCTCTTTCTGACTTTCTGCTTCAACTGCCGCCCTGTCCTTACTCCTCTGACGGCTTCTATCAGGATATTTCTTCCTCTCTTCGGGAAACCCAGTCCTCCATGATTGGGAGCCTATTGTGCCTCGTGTTCGTCCATCATGTTCCTTATTTCCAAGGGCGAGTGTGAGCTCATCATTCTCTCTATCGGGAATGAAGTCCCCATCTTTAACAGCCTTTACTGCTTTTCTGATCCTCTCGATTGGCAAGGGGTCTTCTTTATGTCGTATGTTATATATACACCTCCCTTCCGAGTCCAACGTGCCCCCATGCCCGTAAAACCAATTCCTTGCACGTTCTACCCAATCGTCTGTCTCTGGGGTGATCTTTTTATCACGCAGTTCCTGCTCAAGTTTCTCCCACTTAGGAATGCCAACCCTGTAGCCACCTTGCCCCATAGTATGGTGATACTTCTTTTTAGCAGCATTCAGCTTATTCGTTTCAGACATTTTCTTAGCCTTTTCTGATTTCTTGTATTCCATAAACTCAGCCCAGAATGGTTTTATCTTCTCAAATTGAATATTCTTGAAATCGGGAGTCTTCTTTTTCACGACATAGTCAAGGTGCAATCTTTTCTTCCAGTTGGTGAAACACTGGGCCATCTTCTTCAAAGCCCACTCCCTGACCATAGCCTCCATGGCTCTCCCATGTTGTAAGGCGTCCTCAACTGGATCCTCCGCATTTGGATCCAGCTCTATCTTCGGTAGTTTGAAATTAACCATGAGCCTCTTCCACAGTAAATCTTTGGCGTGGTTAGGGACAAAGAAACATGTTCCCTCTTCATCCGCATTAGCAGGCCTATTCCAATTTCTAATGGTGATCGGGATTAAGTCCCTAACGATTACTCCGCATTGTGCCACAAATTTGGTTGCGACAACTTCGGGAGCTGTCGTTTTGCCGTCTTCAGCGACATCTTCGATCATGAACCTCTCATGGTCTTGCAACTTTTTGGTTGGGCCTCGTCTGCTATTTTCAGTAGATTCCTTCGATCCGGAGGCATAAAAGAAGAAAGATCGTCGTTACTATTTCTATATAGATAGCAGATGATTAATTAATGAATTGATTTATATTACATGCACCTCGCCGGAGCGGTCGTCTTCTCGATTACACAAGGCATCGCCTTCTCCTCGCGGAAGGCAACACCTTCAACCTCAAACAAGTTGTCTATTCCGGTAAAAAGAGTATTACCCTCACCGGAGTTGTTCAGAAACGTTGATACGTCTAAATTATCTTCCCCACGGATCACACCTTGGATCAACTCTTCCTTTTCTTCGTCTCTGACGTGTGGGTCCATATTTTCTGCATAGGTGGAAAAACGAATAAGTCAAAGCGGCTAAAGGAGAAAGTTAAGGAGAAACCCTAATATATACATACACAATAATAAAAATGAAGAGAAACCCTAAACCCTAAACCTAGCTACAAAAAGGAAACCGTGTAGTAGATAGGTAACTCTAGCTAAAATCAACTAAAATCAATATTCCGGAGTTCCGAGGGGTGTAAAACCTAGTTCGGAGAAACCTCGGATGCATATGAGAGGGGAACATGAGTATAAGGCTACAAAAGGGAAACTATCCAGCAGATAGGTAACACTAGATACTAACAAAATACCATATTGGAATCGATTTAAGAGGGTTCAGAATGCCCTGGCGAAGGCACATCGTCGAACCCACATGCACCTAAGGGGTATTAATGATTCTTTATCTAACCGATAGTGACTGACAATGTGAATCGGGTCTGGGGATACCCACAGTGACTGACCAGTGGGGCCGAAGACCAATAATAGCAAACTAATTAATAAACCTAATAATACCTAACTAATAATAAACCTAATAATCGAAACACCGAAAAGAAAGGGAAACAATCAACACATGGCATCGATGCAATGCTCAAGCAAGTATGATGATATGAAAAGTTAATTTGCATTGGAATGTAACCCTAAGACATGCTCGACGATTTAATCAGGGTTCCGACGGGTGAAAACCCTAACTCGGGGAAACTCCGGAACATATGAGAGGGGTGCATTTGTTCTTCTAATTATACTTGTCATTTAAATTGTTGAACAATGCATGATTATAGGTTAAATAGATAGGTTTCATTTTTCTAAACAATTTGATATATTATTTGTATTTTTCTGATATATAAATAAAAAGATATTGAATTTACAAGTTTATATCAATTTCTGGAATTATTAAATCATTTAAAATTGAATTACTGTGTCAATATGACATCAGCAAAGGGTTGGGTTTTTTTACCAAGACAGAACCTAGCCACTGTCACTCAGTGCTGGGCCTAGGCCACATCAGCAAGCCACTGTGGTGGTCAAAGGTCAGCGGGCCCGTGTGCCACGTCAGCGTGAAGCCGCGGCTCGCCAGCGCCGCCCGCACCTACTGATCGCCAGCGCCGCCCGCGCCTACTCGCCAGCGCCGTCCGCGGTTCGCCAGCTCGCTGCCCCGGCCCCCGTATCCGCCCCGTAGCCCGCGCGCCGATGGCGACGACAACGTGGCCCCGTAGCCGCCCGGAACCCCGTAGCCCGCGTCTCGGAGAGGGGCATACCTGCTGGCGGCGATGACGCGCGACGGCGGTTGGAGGTGCTGGCGCGCGCGGCTGGAGGGATGACGAAGAGCCGACAGAGGTGCTGGCGATTCGCACGGGGAGGAGCGCACGACGGTCGAGGATGAGCGCGCGACGGCCAAAGAGCCGACGGAGACGAAGGTGGAGGCGGCGGCGTCGATGAAAGCAGAGGAAGAAGCAGAGAAGTGAGATGGGGAAGAAGAAGAGGAGGCGCGCGCAGTTATAACCAAAGGACCTTTAGTCCCGGTTGGTGGCTCCAACCAGGACGTATAGTCCAATTTTCAGCAGCTGAAGTGGCGCGCGCGCAGGGGGCTCTTTAGTCCCGGTTGGTGGCTCCAACCGGGACGTATTCCCCTGTTTTCAATTTTTTCAGTTATTTTCTCTCTGTTCCCGCCTTATTTTTTATTTTGGGGTTTAAATTTGTAATGCTTTTTAAATGATAATTACTTTGGAATTTAGAAAAACTTTAAAACATAAAAAGTGTTTGAATTTGAATAACTAATTCGAAACCATTTTCTGTTTTGAAAAATAATTAATGTAACCATTTAAACTATGAACCATTTAAAATTAATAATGAAATAACTTATATTTTTTAAATTTTAATTTGGAATTTAGAAAAACTTTAAACATAAAAAGTGTATGGATTTGAATAAATAATCCAAAACCAATTTCTATTTTTAAAAAATAATTAATGTAACCATTTAAAATTAATAATGAAATAACTTATATTTTTTAAATATTAATTTGGAATTTAGAAAAACTTTAAACATAAAAAGTGTATGGATTTGTATAAATAATCCAAAACCATTTTCTATTTTTAAAAAATAATTAATGTAACCATTTAAAATTAAAAATGAATTAACTTATATTTTTTAAATATTAATTTGGAATTTAGAAAAACTTTAAACATAAAAAGTGTATGGATTTGAATAAATAATCCAAAACCAATTTCTATTTTTAAAAAATAATTAAGATAAACATTTAAAATTAAAAATGAATTAACTTATATTTTTTAAATATTAATTTGGAATTTAGAAAAACTTTAAACATAAAAAGTGTTTGGATTTGAATAAATAATTCAAACCCATTTTCTATTTTTAAAAAATAATTAATGTAACCGTTTAAAATATGAACCATTTACAATTAAAAATGAATTAACTTATAAGTAATTCAAAACCATTTTCTATTTTTAATGGGCGGAAAAAAGAGGACGGAAAATAATGGGAGGAAATAAAATTTGATTAGGATAGAACTGGAATTAAAGTACATAACACAACTAACACAAAGTTACATAGAAGAACTGAAAATTAAGATACATGGCTAGATTAAGCCACAATCGGCCGAACTTGTTTTGTAATGTTGGAATAATTCAGACATGCTCCTGCCTACACCTGTAATACTCGCCACTGTAGTCGTCGTACTCGCCGCTGCCGTCGTCGCTATCGTCGACGGGGTCGCCGTAGTTGAACCTTGAAGGTTGAGTACGAGTGGGCTGGACTTGAGGGTAGCGCAGGCGGGGGCTAGAGTCGGCGGCCGTGTCGTAGGCCATGACGCTCTGGAGAGTCCGGCTGCGCCACCACAGCCGCCGGCCGGCCTCGTTGAAGTTCGGAGGAGGTAGGCCCTCCTCCTCGTGCCTGGCGAGTGCCCTCTCACGCCGATCCACGAAGAAGGCTTCCCAAGTTGGGAAATAGTCGGGATGCCATCTGGGATTCCTCCGCTGCTCCGGAGTGAGCTCGAAGTAGTAGTGGTTCGTGATGGCCATCCGACGCGCCACACCTAGAGGGACAGGAGGAACCGGCACGCCTTCGGCGCTCAGCATCCAGCCGACGGGGACACAGTAGCCCGGCGGGCAGGGGTAGTTTGAGGCGCAAAGCGCCTTCGCCTCCCAGGGAGTTAGTGCTACGGTGGAAGCCATGGGAAAGAGTGATCAGGTTGCAGATATGAGTCTAGAGATGTGCAATGACAATGGAGGCCAACCCTATATATATATATATATAGTGAAGAACTCGCGGGAAGAACTGGCGGGAAAAAATGGCGGGAAGAAAAATGGCGGGAAGAAAAATGGCGGGAAAAATGGCGTGTCGACATTATGTCGTGCGGAGTGTACCTTGTCCCGGATGGTGTCACCAACCGGGACTAAAGATGAAAAATGGCGCGTCCACACACATGCATAATAATAGGGGACGATCATCGTTAGAACTTGCATTGGATCTCTGAAGAAATCACATATTGCGAGTCTAAAAATGATTTTTTCAAAAAATCACGGGCGATAGATCATGTACCTGTAGTAGAAATCGGACCCACTTCCTGCGGAGTCGGCAGACATTTGTCCTTTTTACCCGGGATGGACGAAAATGTTTGAGATGTACCGGTTGGGAGATAGTCCATGTAAGGTGGTCTAGTATTTTAGGAAAATGGGACGGTAGCATTCTGAAACGGCATTTTAGTGGTTACTTCACAAAACGACCCCTTTTTTGCGCTCGGAAAATGGAAAAGGGCTTTTCCGTGCGACAAAAAGGAAAACTTCCTCCTGCAACATTGTTCTCCATACCAATGTCCACACACATGCATAATATGGGCACAACATCACAAACTATGCCGTGATTCAGCACATAACATCGGTCATTTGGACCGAAAGCCATGAAACCTCGAACATGATATGTCATTTTGTGAAGGTTTTTTCGAAACATGATCAATATACCAAGTCTGGTATTTTTCCTTTCAACTATGTAACAAAATATGACACCACGCGAAGGATTTTCATTGTTCGGATTTTTTTTTGAATTTATTATGCCCGTTTTGAATTATCTGAATTTCTAACTATGGACTACCACGCGAAGGATTTTCATTGTTCGGCAGACATTTAGTCCCAGATGTAGTCACAAACCGGGACTAAAAATATTTTCCGCCATTTCCCACCTCTTCCCGCCAAGTTTTCCCGCCCTTTCCTTTCTACTAGAGCTTTTAGTCCCGGATGTAGTCACTAACCGGGACTAAAGATATTTCCCGCCATTTCCCAAAGCTTCACGCCAAGTATTCCCGCCCTTTCCCTCTATATTTAGGGTGATCATGTCATGGCTATCCACACATCCACACCTTCCTCTCTTAGAACAATGGACAACGCCTACTGGGCCATTCTGACCCTCGAGGAGACCGAGGCGCTGTGCGCCTCCAACTACCCTTGTCCGACGGGCTACCGGCCGCCCGCCGGCTGGATGCTGAGTGCTGGAGGGGTTCCTGTCCCTCCTGTCCCTCAAGGTTCCGCACGCCAGGCGTCCATCACAAACCACATCTACCACGAGCTCACGCCGGAGCAGCGGATGGATCCCCAGTGGGATCCCGACAACTACGACACCTGGAATGCCTTCTTCGCTAATAGGCGGGAAAGGGAGCTCGCCAGGTACGAGGGTGATGGCCCGCCACCGGTGAACCACAACGAAGCCGGCCATCGTCTGTGGTGGGCGAACCGTACTATCATCGGAGTGATGCGCTACATCGCCGGGGGAGACCATCCTCGCCTACGGTGCCCACGAGTCCACCCGCCACAGGCCCCACACTGTCCCGGCGGTAGCGGCATCGTCTTCCAGGAGACCCCTCTCCCACCCGCCGTGAATCCGAGGCTGGAATGGCCCCTGGTATATGCCATGGATGGGCTGAGGATCCCCGGAGTGGCAGGTGACGATGACGATGATGATGACGACGACGATGAAGACCCTGAAGTTGCGTACTATAGGACTAGGCATGATTATGACTAAAGGGGGCGGCTTTAGTCCTGTGTGTTAGCTAGTCCCGGTTTGTCCCGGTTTTTAATATTATTAAATGTCTTGAGTGTTACCTAATAAATAGAGGGAAATGCCTATATAAAGAGAGGGTTCATATTTAGTCCCTGTAACATCCCAAAAATCATAGTTTCAAAACTCATTCATATCATCTTTGCATCATTCATCTATTTAGGGTTTTCTCAAAAATCATTTAGAGACAGAAATTGGAGCTATGATTTCATGTGGGCAATTTATCCCAAATGGCCATCGCCCTTTGAAATTTGAATGTTTAAGTACTTGTTTGCTTGCCTCCATTGATGGAAAGATTAGGTGGAACTTTTAACCCAAGATTCCAAATTTAGAAATGGTTTCAAAATCCTTTTACAAATATTTGCAAACTAGAGCAAGTCCCTGTTTACTTTGAAACCCAAGCTTGACCAAGTCTTGCTAGGTAACCACTTAGTTAAAATGACTGTTTTTTAACCCACAAAACCCTGCAAAAATTCCCAAAACAGTTTGGATTCAAGAGGATTTGAATTCATATCAAAAATCATTCCAGAAAATAGAAATAGAAAAAGAAAAGAAACAAACAAAAGAAAAGGGCCAGGCGCCAGGTTTCTGGCCCAGCAGCGAACCGAGCCCAGTAAGCCCACCCGGGGATTCTTTTTTCTCCTCTCACGCGCGAGCGCACACACTGAGACGCTGACAGCCAGACCCCACACTCACTTCGCGCACATCGCTGACGAGCGGGCCCTGTCCACGCCATCATCGTCTTCCCCAAAATCGCGCGCACGAACTCCGCCGCTGCCCGTTGCTGCTTTGATTCCGCGAGGTAAATGGCATTGAATCACTGGGCGTTTCTTGTCGAGCCTCTGGCTATATAATCCCCTCTCTCTCGCGACCATTTCCCCTCAACCAATTCCCCCTTCATGCCCCTAGGCTGCTCGCAACTTGCTCGACGCCGCCGCTGTTCCGACGACCGCGCCGACGAATTCCGGTGAGCACTGTGTTCCCCTCTGTCCCTGACTCATGCTATCACGCTCAGCAACTTCTTGCGCATCGACTGACACGCCTTGTTTGTTCTCGCATGATCTGTAGACTCGGCAACGACTTCGACTGAGCGCCGCCGTCCTCTACACGAACTCCGGCGACCTCTCCCCGTAAGTACCAGCCGCCCCTTGCCCTCTGACTGGTACGATTAGGATCCCCATCGTCTTACACGTCTAATGGTGCCCCTCTTTTGGCTTAGCATGACGCAGAACCTCGCCAACGTCGACATCAGCCGCATCAGACGCATTCGCGAACTCCGGCGAGGAATCCCCGACGACCCCGTGCGCCCCTTGCCAAGCCACCTCCACGTTGAGCTTCGCCTCGACCTTGCGGTTCTGGTAAGCACACCCTTCCCTCCCCGAGCGACCTAGAACACCGGCGCCACCGTAGTCAGACGCGCCGCCGCCAGTCAACGCCGCTAGCGCCGCCAGTTTGTGGCTTGATGGTCGTGTCCGTTGGATCCAGATCGTAGGGTTAGGATAGATTGTAAACGAAGGGGTAAGCGCGCATCTGAGCCGCCAGATCCCATTTAGATCGTGCGGTCCGCAGCGCTCGATCCGCGCGAAGTGGTACGCGCCAGTGAGGTTGCGACGCGTGGCAAAGTTTAAATTAAAAACAGAATTTAAAACCTGATTTAGATTCAAACTTCAAATGCTTATAACTTTTGAATGCCACGTTAGATTTTTGCAAACTTTATACCGTTGGATTCAGTGAAACAAGGCCTTTCAGAATATCCAATTTATTTAGCATATAGTAACAGTTAAAAATGATTTTATTTGTAGAACGTGTTTTAAAGCCATTTTAAGTAGAAATTATTTTGGTAAATTATATGGATGCCAAATAAGTTTGGTTGGCAAAATTTGTGTTATATTAAGTTTCTGTAGTCATGGGTATACTTGGTAGAATTTTCAAAAATCACCACTTAATAGATTCTTGCATGCATGCATTCATAATATTTTTGATTGTATATAATTGTGTGTTATTGTATGCTATTATTTCTTGTGTAGATTTTGCTAGTGATTGTGAAGAGTGCTACTCTCCCCACTACCAAGGCAAGTGATATTTTCATTAATATTTCTGTCCTATGTTTTGTACTAGCATTAGATATTTTGCTAAAATATTGGATGATATATTTTGCCTAGTGCTAAGATGGGAAATCCTAAGTAGAAAGGAATAGTAGAATTGATAGGGAAATTATCCTAAGTTAGGTTACCATATTATGCTTAGTCTAGCTACTTAGCAAACAAGGGTGGTGAACATCTATATGGTTTATGATGAAAATATTCTAAGTCAAGAGACTTATGTTTTCTTAATAAAACAACTAAGTCAAATGAACCTCCTGGGTGGAATGGAATGATTGGGTTATGTTGAGTGGTTACACAAGGCCATGGACTTGGGTTGTGTATCTCACTTGTGGTATGCCACCCAGGCACAAAGGGATTTGGAGGCCAAGTGTTGAGAAAGCTTACAGTGCAACCACTTGGCAATATGGGCTCTGCCATGATCATATAGGTTGCTAGAACTTAGTCACTTGGACAGTTGGTGGTAGTTGGGTTGATAGGTTGGAGCGCGTCCATTTTGACTAAGGAAAAGCTTCTGAAAGGTCCTGTCTTGGGAAACCAAGTCTGGTGGGGAAAGTGCACAACCTCTGCAGATGGAAAACCTAAGTACTTAGCCTAGTCCAAGGAAATGGACACTTTTGAGCATCAAGACATGGAAGCTACAAGAATCTCATCACTCCAACTTCTAAATAAAAATTGGTGGGTGAACAAGGGTGAAGGACCCCAATGTCTATTGGTGGTTCCTTAGGAATGTTTTTGACAAAGAAGAACTTAGAGTTTTCAACTAATAGGAAAAACCTATTTTCAAGCAAAGCAAGCCAAGCTACACTTAGCCAAAATGCATATAGTAATATAGTCCACTTAAAATATACTAATGTATCACTTGCCAATACTATTCCAAAGTATTGACCCTCTGTGGCTGTAACTTGTGATGTTGCAGGTTACTCCGATGATGAATAGGAGTCATGAGTCTACACTCAACATGCTTGCCTGTGGCACATGAAGATGAAGACTTGTGTTTATTTACTTATTCCATAACCTCTTGTATTAGGCCTTTGGCCCTGAGTTGTAAAAGACTATGTTTTATCTCTGGAATGAATGTAATAAATGACCTTTGTATCTGTGTACTTCATCTTAAACTGTGGATGCTAGCATTGATCCAGGGACTAGCATTGCAATCACAGGGATCCTTTCCTTTATAAAGGAGGGGTCTAACAGTCCCGGTTGGAGAAACCAACCGCGACTGAAGGGATTGCGGAAGAGTGGGCCAGGCAACACTAATAATAGGGGTGAGTGTCGACATTATGTCGTGCGGCTTGTACCTTGTCCCGGATGGTGTCACCAACCGGGACTAAAGATGAACCTTTAGTCCCGGTTGGAGACACCAACCGGGACTAAAGATGAGTCAGCACTAATAATAGGGATGAGTGTCGACATTATGTCGTGAGTGTCGACATTATGCCGAGCTGCTTGTACTATAAATATGCATCCTTGTGAGTCCAGTCCTCCAGCCAGTTTGAGGCATCTCCAAGATGGTTTTCGAGACCAGGGATACCACTGCGGCCAGTTTCAGGGAGATGCCGACGGAGCCCAGTCCTCCGGCATCTCCGAGAAACTGGTCATAGAGGCACTCCCTAATATGTGAAATTAGTTAGCTCCGAGGCGTATTGATCTAGTTAGTGAAGTTACAAGCTGCAAGATGGTTTTCGAGAGCAGGGACACCACTGCGGCCAGTTTCAGGGAGATGCCGACGGAGCCCAGTCCTCTGGCATCTCCGAGAAACTGGTCATAGAGGCACTCCCTAATATGTGAAATTAGTTAGCTCCGAGGCGTATTGATCTAGTTAGTGAAGTTACAAGCTGCAAGATGGTTTTCGAGAGCAGGGACACCACTGCGGCCAGTTTCAGGGAGATGCTGACGGAGCCCAGTCCTTCGGCATCTCCGAGTAACTGGTCATAGAGGCACTCCCTAATATGTGAAATTAATATTAAAAACTGAGACTACAAAACCGGGACTAAAGGCCACAAACCGCGAAAGATATCCTTCGGTCAAGCCACAAACCGCGAAAGACATGAACTAGAGTTACATAATATGAGCATGAACTTCTTGGCATATGTCATTCCTTATGACCGCTTCAGACGTAACCATGGAGCATCTTCTTTACTTAACGGAATGCTTGGGTCAGTTTTCACTGTCAAGGGCAGAATTTCATCAAACTTATTATAATCTTCTGGCATGTCTGTCTTGTCCTCGATTCCCACGATGTTTCTTTTCCCTGAAAGAACTATGTGACGCTTTGGCTCATCATATGATGTATTCGTTTGCATATTTTTTCTTTTTTTCGGTCTAGAGGACATGTCCTTCACATAGAAAACCTGAGACACATCATTGGCTAGGACGAATGGTTCATCTCTATAACCAAGATTGTTGATATCCACTGTTTTCATTCCGTACAACTGGTCTATCTTTACCCCTTCCCCATTCAGGTTGACCCATTTGCAGCGAAACAAAGGGACCTTAAAAGAGACTCCATAGTCTAGTTCCCATATCTCCTCTATGTAACCATAATATGTGTCCTTTTGTCCATTCTCGTCTATTGCATCAAAGCGGACACCACTATTTTGGTTGGTGCTCTTTTTATCTTGGGCGATCGTGTAGAATGTATTCCCATTTATTTCGTAACCTTGGAAATTCAATATAGTAGAAGATGGTGACGCGGCCAACAAGTATAGCTGATCTCCAACAGTGGTGTCATTCAAGAGATGTGTCCGCATCCAACCACCGAAAGACTTCATGTGTTCATCTGTAATCCATGATTCAGGCTTCCCCGAGTTTTTGGAGCGTACAATATTCTTGTGTTCCTCGATATACGGAGCTGCCTAGGTGGAATTATGTAGAACTGTGTAGTGTGCTTTAGTGAAAGAATCCCCGTCCCTACATATCATTGCTTTCTTTCCCAGCGTGCCTTTTCCACTTAGTCTTCCCTCATGCCACGAGTCAGAAACACCAATCGGCTTAAGGTCAGGAATAAAGTCAACACAAAACTCAATGACCTGCTCTGTTCCATATCCCTTGGAGATGCTTCCTTATGGTCTAGCACGGTTATGAACATATTTCTTTAAGACTCCCATGAACCTCTCAAAGGGGAACATATTGTGCAGAAATACCGGACCGAGAATGGCAATCTCTTCCACTAGATGAACCAGGAGATGCGTCATAATATTGAAGAAGGATGGTGGGAACACCAATTCAAAACTAACAAGACATTGTACCACATCCTTCTATAACCTTGGCAGAATATCTGGATTGATTACCTTCTGAGATATTGCATTGAGGAACGCACATAGCTTCACAATGGGTACTCGAACATTTTCCGGTAGAAGCCCCCTCAATGCAATCGGAAGCAACTGCGTCATAATCACGTGACAGTCATGAGACTTCAGGTTTTGGAACTTTTTCTCTGCCATATTTATTATCCCCTTTATATTAGTTGAGAAGCCCGACGGCACCTTGATACTGTAAAGGACTTCAAAAAAGATTTCCTTCTCTTCTTTGGTAAGAGCATAGCTGGCACGACTTAAGTGACGCCCTTTATCTGTCTTGTTATCTGTATGCATGTTCTTTGGGTCTTTCATAATTTGTTGGTCCTCCCGTGCTTCAGGTGTATCTTTTGTCTTCCCATACACGCCTAGGAATCCTAGCAGGTTCACGCAGAGATTCTTCGTCACGTGCATCACGTCGATTGAAGAGCGGACACGCAGGACTTTCCAATATGGCAGCTCCCAAAATATAGATTTCTTCTTCCACATGGGTGCGTGTCCTGTAGCGACGTCGTTCAGAACTGATTGACCGCCGGGACCCTTTCCAAAGATTACTTCTATGTCCTTGACCATACCAAATACATCATCACCAGCAGGGAGTTCAGGCTTCTTCCGGTGATCTGCCTCACCTTTGAAATGCTTGCCTTTCTTTCTTGCGGGATGATTGGTCGGAAGAAATCGTTGATTCGCCAGGTACACAACCTTCTTGCATTTATGCAAATATGTACCTTCGGTCTTATCTAAACAGTGGGTGCATGCTTTATATCCTTTGTTTGTCTGTCCTGAAAGGTTACTAAGAGCAGGCCAATCATTGATGGTTACGAATAACAACCCTCGTAGATTAAATGGCTCCTATTTGTTCTCATCCCACAAACGTACACCTGGTTTGACCCACAAATGTAAGAGTTCTTCAACTAATGGCCTAAGGTACACATCAATGTCATTCCCGGTTGCTTCGGGCCTTGGATGAGCACTGGCATCATAATGAACTTATGCTTCATGCACAACCAAGGAGGCAGGTTGTAGATACATAGAGTCACGGGCCAGGTGCTATGACTGCAGCTCTGCTCCCCAAAAGGATTCATGCCATCCGTACTTAGACCAAACCATAAGTTCCTTGTGTCACCTGCAAAGTCTGGGAAGTCTCTCTCGATTTTTCTCCACTGTGACCCATCAGCAGGGTGTCTCAACTTCCCGTCTTTCTTACGGTCTTCTTTGTTCCATCGCAACAGCCTGGCATGCTCTTTGTTTCTGAACATGCGTTTCAACCTTGGTATTATAGGAGCATACCACATAACCTTAGCAGGAACCCTCTTCCGGAGGGGTTCTCCCTCAACATCACCAGGGTCATCTCGTCTGATCTTATACCGCAAACGTTGCATACCGGGCATTTATCTAAATTCTCATACTCCTTACCGCGGTAGAGGATGCAGTCATTAATGCATGCATGTATCTTTTGCACATCTAATCCCAGAGGACAGAGAGTCTTCTTTGCTTCGTAGGTACTCTCGGGAAGTTCGTTATGTTTTGGAAACTTCGGCTTCATTATTTTCAGCATCTTTTCAAATGAGGAGTCAGTTAGACCACACTCTGCCTTCCATCGCAACAATTCCAGTGTGGTGCCGAGCTTTGTGCTGCCATCTTCACAATTTGGGTACAACAACTTCTTGTGATCTTCTAACATGCCCTCTAACTTCAAATTCTCATTTTCTGTTTCACAGTCTCGCTTTGCATCAGAAATGACCCTACCAAGTTCATCAGCCGGCTCATCTGATGCCCGTTCTTCACCTCTTTCCTCTCCATTGTCTTCCATTGCAGTATCACTGTATTCAGGAAACATATGATGATAGTTGTTATCATCATCTTCTTCTTCACCATCTTCCATCATAACCGCTCTTTCCCCGTGCTTGGTCCAGCAATTATAGTTGGGCATGAAACCTTTCATAATCAGGTGGCCGCGAATGATTTTCGAGGAAGAGTACTCCTTGTTGTTCCGACATTGAACACATGGACAACGTATAAATCCATTCTCTTTGTTTGCCGTAGCCACATCGATAAATTTATCCACGCCTTTGATATACCCGGCTACCCGCCGGTCACCGTACATCCATTCCCGACCGTTCATCTGCATCATATAAGTAAGTTTATCAAAAAACAGGACATCATAAATAGTGAAATAACCAATTCACACCGACACATGAATTGTATCAATGACCTAGAAAAGATAAGATTGCTAACCTCGATCGAGGGAAATAAAGAGGAGAAAGCTCAAGTGCGTCTCGGACACCTTCTATATTTTTGTTCTATGAGAAATTCAACGGGATTATTCACTCAAACATTTCAACAAATACCTTCAATGCATGCATGAGAAAAAACTAGCACACCCCCTCACACCTTCCACCATTCGAAAAAACAGAGTGGAGGCAGAGGGGGCCGGGGCGTTGCATTTATAGAGGGCAGGGGTCTTTAGTCCCGGTTGGAGCCAGCAACCGGGACTAAAGGTGCGTGCCACGCCACGTGGCTATGGCCAAACCTTTAGTCCCGGTTGGTGGCTCCAACCGGGACGCATGCCCCCTGGCCCCGTGCCCGCTCCAACCGGGACGCGTGCCGGCAATAGTCCCGGTTGGTGGCACAACCGGGACTAATGCTCCGAGGGGTCGCGAACGGATAGCCCTTTTTCCTCTAGTGTTACGACAACTAGGATCATATCCCATCATCAGCATTGCCTGTGACCCCGAAGATGGAGCTTCGCCTACGCTACTGTTACTATTACGTATTCCGCTGCTTGAGTTGTATTAAGAACTGGATCATGAGATCCTTATTTGTGTAAGACCTGATATATGGTTTGTAATGGATGATGTACTGTGGTATCCAAATCTGTTATGTCTCGCAAAAATGGTAATCCTGGGATTGCGATGTATGGCATAACAGGCATCTGGGATTAAAAATCCGGGTGTTGATAGCTTTCTATCTAGCAGTAGCTCTAGCGTTACTCGTCTCCCTGAGAAGCATCTCTTGGAAATGAGGGTCTCGCAACCAGCTTGAATCATGCCTGGCACCTTGATCTTCATGTTCCTACCCGGCGCCACCTTGATTATCTTCATGTTCATGCCTAGCGCCATCTACTTGATCTTCATCATGTTCATGCCTGACCCCACCTTGATCTTCATGATCACCTACCCTGTCGGCATCTTGATCTTTGTCTTCACCATTATTGACATCCTCATCATCTTCGTCATCACGTATCCACCGAGTGTAGCCATCCATGAAACCACGCCGGAGCAGGTGCGACTCTAGCATTCCGCAATCATGCTTTATCAGGTCGCAACACAGACATCTTATCTCTGTCTTGTTTGTTTGTGAAATGTCGTCCCTCGTGCATAACATCCACCTATCCATGAGGGCGGATGTGCTCAGTGGTCGGACCATGGTCTCCTGCACGGTAATACAAAGAGAAAAATAATAATTAGAGCATGGACGCCGAGATCGCTAGAAAAATTCGGCATGACCTCCCCTAAAAAGAGGACATCCCCCGGGTGCTAGAAATTCGACGGAATGGAAATGAATCGACATTCTGGTGAAACATTAATTGGCAACCCAAAATAAATCCCTACACAAAACAAAGGAAGCACACAACACAATCTAGTCGGTGTCGCCGACAACACGCATACATGCAACAACGCCTTCACATTTTCTCCAACGACGACTAGGAGTAGGAGAGCCAGAGGATAAGTAAAGTGAGATCTTGTAGATCTAGAAGTGCAAGATCTTTCAGTTACATATGTGTGTCACCCAATATAGGTTTCGCAAGCTTCTATGGTGAAACAATGGAGAAAATTGCGGTGACCTAGCATACCACTGCATGTGTAGTACACTATAGTCGTTGACATGACATCCACAGAACACCGTTCTGTAAATATCACATCCCTTAGAGTGGTACAACAGAAATATTGCGGGTCCATATTACAAACATACACACATTATTATTACTACGATACCAGAAGTTCGAGACTTCAAAAGATTCAAATTACAAACCAAGTTAAAACTATTTCAGCAGAAGATTTAAAGTTTTAGACTTATACTCCAAATTGAGTTCCATGACTTATTATATAAAGTTTCTGCTGCTCGGCTCAATTCGTTACTAATAACTAAGGAAACTAATCAAACTTGTTGCCCTCTACTCCATATCGGATCTCATAGTCCACCCCTTACACTCCTCCAGACAGATTTGGCTCCTCGTAGTAGATATCCTCTTAGCCTTCTGCTGCGTACAATGGAGTATCTTCTGGCTCCTCAGAGTCTAAGCATGGGATCAAAGGAGAGGGTGAGTAATGATGACTCAGTTGATGTGGAGCCTGTTGGGAACCCCAAGAGAAAGGTGTGAAGCAGCAAGCACCAAGTCTTCTCTCAGTAGAGACCGAGGTTATCGAACCAGAAGGAGGAAGGAAACGTCACACAGGTGTTGCAAGCAATGCGGAGACCTGCACAACACAAACCCAAGACTTTTCCCCAACGAACAGTGAGGTTATCAAGCTCACTGGTTTGGTGTAACAAAGGATTAAACATATGGTGTGGAAGGTAGTGGTGGTTTGCAGCAAGTACACAAGTAATAGTGGAAGATGTATCAATGGTAAAGATTGGACCAGGGTCCATAGTTCACTAGAGGTGCTCTCCTTAGATAAACAACATGGCATGAAGGGTAAACAAATTACAGCAGGGCGATTGACAGGAACTGAGCAAGGCATAACAATGCAATTACTAGTCAGAAAGATCATATGAGATCCGATTGGGCAATACAACAAGATACATATACCGTCATCCAACTACATCTGTGACTAGAAGTCCACCTTTAGGTTATCATCTGAACCCCCTCCAGTATTAAGTTGCAAGCAACAGACAACTGCTTTAAACAAAGTGTGTAAGCTAAACAGTCCACATGTTCCATGAACAAGAGACCGTTGTTTTCTCCCTAGTAGCAACATCACATCTACAACCGAAGAGATTATTGTCACTTCCCTTGGAAACTAGAGGCATGAACCCACTATCGAGCATAAATACCCCCTCTTGGAGTCACTAGCAACTACTTGTCCAAGATAGCTACTAACAACTGAGAGCATGCAAGAACACAAACAACACAGACATGATAGAATCATCAAGACAAAACCATTAATCAAACCAACATAGTAATCTCAATATCCATCGGATCCCCATAAACACAACATGCATGATTACAAATAGATTAGATCTTGATCATGAACGGAGCTCACAAGATCTATACATGAAAGCACAAAGGAGGAGATACAACCATCTAGCTACTACATGGACCCATAGTCCAAGGTGGAACTAATCACGCATCATACCGGAGAGAAGGCCTCCGGGATGATCTCCCCTCCGGCAGGGTGTCGGGAAGAACTTCAGATCCCCCCCCCCCCGCCCCCGATCTAGGGACGATGGTGGCGGCGGCTATAGACGGTTTCGTGGAGATTTGATCGGGTTCCTATGGTGTCTGCATCGGGGGCTTCTTATAGGAAAAGTGGGAGGCCGAGGAGGCGACCAGTGGGGCCAAACCCTAGCCAGGCGCGGGCCCACCCCTGGCTGTGCCTGGGAGGTTTGGCGGCCCTGGACCGCTTCCTCGTATCCCTTCTAGACTTCTTGTTCCCTGCGGAAAGTAATTGACTTTGACGTTTGTCCCGTCCAATTCCGAGAATATTTATTTACGAACTTTCTGAAACCAAAAACAGCAGAAAACAGGCATCTGGCACTGTTGCAACTTGTTAATAGGTTAGTACCAGAAAACATGTAAAAAGCACCTCAAAGTGTAGACAAGCAAATCAAAGTAGATACTAAACAAGCATGGAGCATCAAAAATTATAGATACGTTTCCGACGTATCAAGTAACAGCGTTACCCAGCAAGTTCATTATATGCAAGGTGGGAAGTTTGATGCTCTATCTACCACCTCGGACTATCATTCCTGGTCACAATGCATTTTTCAAAAACATTTCTTTAAATATTGATTTTGTTATCAAAAACTATGCCCATCAGCCTTCACAGGTTGACCAGAACTTTCAGGGAGTTTCTTTCCTGCCGCGTTCGTAGCTCCTTCCCGGAAGAGGGAGTAACTAGTTACAGTTCTTACACTCTGTAGAGGTGCGTTACTTTACCCATGAGATATCAAATCCTTGTTGCACAACTGGACGTACTTTCCCGTCCACAATTCCATGATGTGGGGCCCAGTAGGTGATCCAAGCTAATCACTACCCTCTCCACGACCCCGCATATCTACATGATCCTCTAGGGCTGACTACACCTCCGTTAAGCCCCCTCCCGGGTAAGCTATAACCATGATGAGTTCCCGAAGACTCTATGAGCTGGTTATGCCCCTGGCAAGTTCCATATAGGGCTGACTATTCCTCTGGCAGCCACTCATAGATAATCTAGACACCAAAATCGTGGGGTCTAAGGGTGCCCACCCATATGCTGGATCCTCGCAAGGAAACACAACATCACGTTGAGGTCGTCTTGCCATACATACGGAAGGAAAAGTATACAGCTGACTTCTCCGTCCCATTCCAAATCTCAAGGTTAACACATAATATACGGCGCTAGAATCACTGATGTCATGGGTTGTTAAGTCCTAAGTGATTAATCTCATTGCAAATGGAAACCTAAGTTCCATTGCACACGTTATACATATCACCACTTAGGATGATATCAACAATTTATTTATTTATAGGAAAATAATATTTTATTTCTTCGGAACATAGATGATAACACACAATTTGCAATTACTTTGATAAAGAATCTTCAAAGGACATGGGAAAGTGATGAACTTGCCTTGTGATTGCAAGGTAATGAAGTCGGATGCTTGCACTCGACCTTGAGCTTCTATGTCTACAAAACATCATTATTGCCCGGTAAGGGATAATATTTAAAGAAGCAAAAATGATTATGCATAGTAATGCCATGCATCATTTATTATTTATCTTCTTTGTGTGTTTTACCCAATATATAAATTTTCTTGAATTACCTTAATAAAGGAAATTGTTTTAATAATAATTCTTAATATTTTGTAAATATTATATCTGATATTTTTGTAATATAATATATCAGTAAAAGAGTGAAAAACTAATTTTTATTTATTTTTAACTCCCATATTATTTTCTTAATATTTCTTTTAAGAATAAGCATTTTAATTTAGAAGATTTTATTTTGATATCTTAAATATCAATTTTAGTATTTTTTATAAAATACTACACTAATTAAGGATGTTAAAAGTAATTTATATTTAATTTTATTTATTTTATTTATTTTTATAAAATTCCACAAAGTATATATGTTATAAAAATCTTTAACCTAAAGTTATTCTATTAAAAATAGATTTCTTAATTTTATTAGGTAGCTTGTATTATTATAAACCTAAAAATATATCATTTGTATTTTTAGGGGTTTTATTTTATTTACTATTATTTATTAGATCCTAGGGGTATTTTGGTCTTTTATTAAATCTTTTAAAATTTTGTTTTAATGTTTGGGACAACCCATTGGGTTGACTAGGCCCAACCTGGCCCAAATGTGCTGGTAAATACCACCAACCGAAATGGTACTGGACCATATCGGCCTAGTACACCCCACTCTCTCTCTCTCTCACTCGTTCCTCTTCCTCTCCTTCGACCCCGCGGTGGCGTTGCATTACCGACGCTGTCGCCGCCCGATTCACACCGCCCTGGGCCTCCCCGGCCACCGTCGTGGTGTATGGCGAGGTAGAGGACCCCGCTCCTTCATCTAGTCCTATTTGATTCGCCTCTAGAGCTCTTATCCGGCCAGGCTAGCTCCACCCTGAACCCTAGGGTTTGGTGGCTGCTGGCGTCGTTCCCCACTGTTGCTCCTATGGTGTTGTGCGGTGTTCCTGGGGTTGTGGTGGCGTTATTTGACCATTGGTGTTGCTGTGGCCGCCGCCATGGCTCGGTGCGGGTTGCAGCGCCCTCGGGTGCTCCCAATGCTATCGTGCGCGTTCGTCGGCCCCTCTGCTTCCTCTTCTAATCGACAGCGAGGACCACAGGTAAGTTCTCTCCTCCTCCCCTCTGATTCTCTGCCTCTGCTACCCTTGTTAGCTTCTGGGTGCTTCTGATGGCAATCCCTAATTAGGGTTCATGATTCTTTTAGGGTTTCACCCCTCTGTGTTGGTTATTAAGGATGATTTGGGACTGCTAGTGGTGATTATACAATTCTGGATGATTGTATACTACATAACTTAAGATTGTTTGTGGCTAATTTTAATTGGATCTTGGATTCTGTCCAAGTGGTGATGCTACTGTGTTAAACTATAATATACTCAGATGTGGATTTTATTACTATCTCATGTTCTTAGTACTGACAGTAGTACTGTCAGTGGTTGTTCACTTCATTTATATACTGGCTTGTGTGGATATATGCAGATTGGAGTTTAATATGTTACCCCTATGATGCTCTGATTGTATATATATAAACATGATAATGATTCCTAGTTATTGATTCCAGGAAAATGATTAGTTAGTTATATGCAAGTTTACTTATGAAAGTTAAGTATAGGATTTGCTTGATTATAATTCATACTTGTGACACCTTCTTTGGAATGGTACACAAGTGTTTATTCTGTTATTGGGCTAAATTCTTCTTGTTCAAGTGTGGCTTGTCTCAATTGAATGGAAGCTTCCTTCTGGACTTTTATATCCTAAGTTACCATAATTCTTCTTAGCCAATTATGTTGGTCTGAGGCATAATTAAATAAAGGCTAAGTTTTTTACTTGCTATCCCTCACAGATGTATCTTGATACCTAGTATCAGCTAATGATTCTTGATTTCTTTGGGAAAAATTATTAATATACTATTGTTTGATATAGATCCTTAAGATCAATTGATCTCTGAGGTGCTACTATTTTAAGATATATGCCCAGAAATCATGATCTAGGGCTGTGGTTATATTGGAATGTGGAATTATAGAGTTATATCCAGGATCTATGATGCACAGGCTGAGATACTAGGTTTATTTGTAAGGATTATTCATTAGCTTCTAATTGATTTCCTTCTGTGATGGATACAACCCACTTGGGTGCTTTTCTAAGAAGATACATGTAAAACAACACATGCTTGATAGTCTATATAAGATGATTGGATCATGTGATGGTTTTATATGTACTCACCACACAACTTGGTTGTTGGTGATGTTGCTGTGGTGCTGGTTGATCTGGTTGGCTTGATCTTGCTGGCTTGTTTTGTTGTCTTGATCTTGATCTACACCTCCTGGTGCTGCACCTACTCCTTATGGTTCCTGTGAGCTTGTTCTTGGCCTTTCTATCCACTAGCCCCACCCCCTCCTTATGTCACCATCTTGTAGATGGTTGAATGACTTGTTGTATATCTTGGCTGGTGGTTCTGTTTGAGCTTTGGCAGGCTTGGTGCGTTCTTGGCTTTGTACTTGAGAATGGGAATGAGCTACTAAGAGTTGTGCTACGGTTGTGCACTTCCTTTTATTTGCATTTGATGTTGCTGCTGTGTCGACAGCACACATCATGAATTTAGTTGGCGGTGCTACCTGGATGCTTGGGCTGGTTGTGGATCAGATCAATGAGATGGTTTCACCTTTTATCCTTTTAGAATCTAAGATTGGTGAAACTTGCCCCTTATTACTGTTATATTGATATGAATCTGTAGTTCTGTTGTTTGAAAAGAACAAATTCATTATATCGATGGAATTTGGCCCTTTAACTTACTCAATGATTTAATTTGGAGCAGTGCACTTCACTGCTCTCAACTGAGAGTAAAACTAACAAAAATAACACTTTTTTCTTTTTCATTTGTTTTGTATTTTGCAGGTACAAGATCTGGATGCTTAAGATGTAGTATAGCATTAGATAGATTTATAGCTTTTTATTGTAATTTTCCTTTTATTCTTTTGTAAGAATCTTGTAATAGTTTATTTATAATATAATTTCATTTCTTGTAATTCTCTTACTGTAATGAATTACTCTATTGGTTGTATGAATTCTACATTGTAAAATGGTTATGAAATAAAGAGAAGAAATAAGAATTCATTTCTTATTTGAATTTATTCATCTTAATTCTTATTATTTTTTAATATATCTTTAATTTAACAAATAATATTACTAAATGATTTTGAAAAATATTTTAAAATACGAACTTCTAAATTTTAAATACTTTCCAAATGATTCATATTTCAAATTTGAATTCAAATTATTTCCCCCCAAAACACACTAATTCATAAAGATCATGTCAAAGTTTATAACAATCACTATCAAGAGCTATTCCTACCTCTAGATAGTGAAAGAAACTATGATCACTTTAGTTTTTTGTTTGGCGAAAAACTTACCCGTATTTTACAGATGAATACATGCACAAGCACAAAATCCTATTTCTACCCTTCGTTGGTTCCTAAATGCTGGGGTGTTAGAAAAATTAAGTGGGGAGGAGGAGGGGGCGACCAGATCTTCCTTTGTGTGGAGGAGAAAGAGTGAGAGAGAAGTGAGTGGGGTGTAGGTGTAAAAGGGGGGAAAAGGAGAAAAAGGTGGCGAGATTACTCGAGGCGTATCCCATGTAATATGCGCCTTGTATACATAAAATACCTAAGGCGCATCTACCAGATGCGCCTCAAGTGTCTATAGCCTACCACCCCCGGGCCCACATTGCTTAATCGAGGCGCATGTCACAGTGATGCGTCTCCAATATTGAAAAATAATTGAGGCGCATATCTTTTTTTAAGGGAAAACAGTGATGGAGATCCCCCACTGCAATTTTTATTATAGACCAAGTATTTACAAGGTATGAATCAGCTGAGGTAGCTGGTAAACACAAGAAAAAGGAAAAGCACTACAGTCATGAATAGAAATTACACTTGGGATTGCAGCCATTCTTTAAAGCTCTGGGCATGCTTCTTTTTCATTCTGAAGCCAACTAGCCTTAACTCTTCTAAGAAAATAGTTTTCCAGGCAGTGAAGTTTGGCTGCTTATTTTCAAAGATGCGATTATTTCTCACAATCTAGATTCCCCAAGAAGCCAAAATCATGATATCAATTGCAAAAGGAACCTTTAGCTTTTCTTTGATGTGTTGAAATGCTTCTAGTAAAGAAAGTCCATTGGTTATTTTGGGGAAAACAGACTCCCAACACCTCTTAGCAAAAGGACAGGTCCAGGATAGGTGATGAATAGTTTCTTCATAAGGGAAATCAAGGGTTGCACAGGAGTATGAAGTTAACTTCATGTTCTTTCTTCCCAACAATTTTCTTGTGTTCAGTATGTCATGAAGCAACAGCCAAAAAAGAACTTATGTTTTTGCTGATAGGAGGAATTCCATATGCAGGATAAAAGCTCATTTGCTGGCATAATACCAATGATTGCCATGTATGATTTTTTGGGTGTGAATTGAATGGACCCCCAAATATAAGACATGTTATCAGTCTATCCATTATGTGCTGTGAGTAGAGCATTTTGGCAGATTTCTTCAACTTTTTCAAATTCAAAGTAGGTCTGCTGTGAAAGAGGTAGGTGGAATAGATCTGATAAGAATTCAGCTTGTAAAACTTCATTCATAGACATGCTTGAGTCCTTTGCAAAGGTGATCAGATGAGGGAATTTGTGTTGAAGGCATTCATCATAGCAAAGATGAGGCGCATATCTGCTGGTGCGCCTCCTATATTGTGGCACCTACCACAACTGGGCCCACACAACTTACTCGAGGCACATATGCTCCATACGCTCCTCAAGTATTTGAACTACTCGAGGCGCATATGGAGAATATGCGCCTCGAGTAAGTGGGGGCATCTAGATCTGGTCCGCACGTGCGATATAGGAGACGCACTAGTTAGACACGCTCCTCAAGTAATAATATACAGGAGACACACCGTTTAGACATGCGCCTCGTGTATTAGTGGAGGCGCATGTTTAAGGGATGTGCCTCCTGTAAGCCTGTCTCCTATAGAGTTTTCCCTAGTAGTGTGTGACCCTACATGCCCATGGCAACTTGGACATGATTGGAGTTCGACTCGCATTTGATTAATCGGTAGTGGCTCCTAGGAGAACGCGTTGATTCCCATGTACCAAAGTGTCATGATGACATACCTTCCAATGTGACTTACGTCCAAGTACATTTTTCCTCACGATATACCTTGTAGATCTATAGGAGAAATATCATCATCCCTTAAATAGCTCAACTCTCTTCACGATCCGTGATATGTGATTCTTCCGACTAAATCTTAGTCGATCGCCTCAATTAATACTTAACCAAGTCGTGCATGGACATGCTTTCCGAATAATCACACAAGAGGGCCTAGAGAATATCTCTCTAGCCGGAGGGGCAAAATCCATCTTGGTTATCCACATCATGCAACTTGATTATCAGTCGACCCGAACTCTGCCTTTATAACTTCCCAGTTATGGAACAATGTTTGACAGAACCTAAGTTGGTGATCCTCAACTCGGATTGTTCAACAACCTCAGGTCTAAGGATTATATTTTTTTGAGATATACAAATGATGACTTGTTCGCTATATCTCAATATGGGTTAAACCGACTCGCTAAACTATTTAGACGAATCTGTGTAAGTCGGAATAACATCACCATGCCCATGACAAATGGAATCAAGTCATCATCCGAATTTCACATTAGTCTAAGTTGTGTGTCCAGCACAACCTCAATGAATAAGGACATTTAGTATGAATAACATGAATGTATAGTTCCACAACTGAATCACATATTTAATGATATACATTAGTTGTTCATACAAGGACAACTTAATAACTTTATGAATACATTGGGAATTACATTATACATGATTTCCTCTAAGGCATATTCCCAACAAAAGGGTCCCTCGGGAGCTCCTGGAGGTAGGCGTCGTAGAAACACCAAAACAATGTTAGAACCAGCAAAGATTGGAGGGTGAAACTCCGCTGGCGCCGGCGCCGGAGGTATCTTTTCCTTCTCCAACGTCTCCACCATCGTTACCATGATGAAGAGGGAGTAGTCCACCTTAGGACTATGGGTTTGTGGCAGTAACTTGATGTATTTCTCTCTTGTTCTTCATAGATCTAGTAACATATGAGCTGCCCAACATGATTATGGTCATATATGTAATTCCTATGTGGCAGATCTTTATTATATGATTTGATATATGAGATTGGAATATATTATGTGCAAGATGTATTGATAGATGCATATCGTGTACCTTGTTCTTAAGTACTTATTCCGATCCAACTTGTATGCAATAGCATGTGTGGGGAGAAGTGTGTATTAGATAGAGTAGCATGGTGGTAGTAATTGAATAGTGATAACAAATTCAAGATCTACTATGGTATTTACCTTTTTTTGCTACCTCACTAGGCATAAAGTGAATTCATGTGCTATAATTATCTTGTGATAGTTAGATAATCTTGTTTGGTCAAGGTAGCATATTTGTGATTCAAACGTCATGTCAAATTACTTAAGGCTATACTCTGTTGATTCTTAATTCAAGATTGATTGGACTTTTCCCTTTCTTGAGGAGTATAAGAGAGATGTGTTGCATCATCTCTATGTTAGGACATAATAGCCATAGGAATGCTTATCAAACACATGTTGAAGTTCCACCAATATTATGTCTTAGATGAATTGTTTGTGTCCATTACAACCCAAAAAAAGAGTAAACAAGTGAACCCATGAACCCTGGTCCATTTTAAAACATAATAAACACCTTTTCAACACCGATATCACACTTTATATTTTCTGTAATTTATTATTTCGAAAATATAAAAATAATTTCATCACTTGCAAACACACACAAAACCCAAAAAAATATCTTTTATTGCTTTTATCTTGCTTGCCTAATTTCTACTTGTTTTACTTTACTTTATTTATTTTGTTATTTTATATTAATAATACGAAACCTTGTGCTTGACAACCACACGGTGGAGTTGGGACAAGACAAAACTTTGCTTTGTAGGTTGCTTCAAGAGGAGAAGAGGAATAACCTCTGAGCCAATTCCCAAGAGTTTGATGTAAACCCTCGAGTCATCCTTGTGGGAAAAAGACTCTTGCTACAACACTCTTGCACTTAGAGTCCTAGTGAGTTGGTACACACGCATCATCGAGGCCCTCCGGGTAGGCTCAATGCACTTCTGTCGAGCGATGTGCTCAGCCTCGAACCACTATGTCCATAGTGGTGAATCGAAAACATATGGGGGTCCTGCCATAGATATCCGACGGGAGGAAGGCCCGATGCTGGAGGATCTCGCTTTGGAGGGACATCCACTCGTCGGAATGGAAAGCACCGACAGACCTGTGTAGTTTAGATGCCACCAGTGGGGTAGGTAGATATCTGACCATGATAGCGGCTCGCCCAAGGCCATGTACTGGTGTGTGACCTCGATCTCGACATAGATGTGCCACTTAGAGTGTGGCGTGGGAGGCGGGCTTGGTCGCATTGGTGCCGCATGAGGAGGCGCGTGGAAGAAATGGCGTTGGCCACCGCCGAAGGACCCCACCTCGTGATCGTTGCGGCCAGGGCTGAACCAGCCCTTTCCCTTCATCGTTGTGGCCAGTGAAAGCTAGGCTTCAAGTAGGGTTTCTACGCGTGGGAGGGCTAGAGAAGCTTTCAATGGGGACCGTGCGCGCTGTCCGTGTCCACCGCAAAACCAGCCCAAATTTAGCCTAGAAATAGTGGCTAGGTGGATAGATCGAGGGTTACGTCCGTTTACGGTGCACTGTTGGGCTTGCCCTATGTTCCGTCAGACAGAAATCATATGGGTTTGGCCGTTTATAAGAAACCGTTGAAGTTGTTTTAAGAGTCTAAGACACACTAATTGAGTGGGCTAATTTTCCAAGGATTCTGGCTCCTCTGAAAATGATCGTATATCCTCTGAAAACCATTGGCTGGACTCAATGACACTTATTTTCAGACAGATCTTAAGAAAAACAGCCAAGTTGAATGGCGTCTTTTGTAGTATTTCAGATAAGCCATCCCGAGTGGCGCGACTACATGGGGATATAACTGGTTTTAAGTTTTCTCAAGAGTAAAAATAGCTGAAAGTGGATTTAAATTTTTCTCCAGGGAAAAAATAGCTGAAAATTTGTTTAAGAGCCACTCACAACAAAGAACTCGGCTTGTTAAGAGTCGTTTAGGACAAAGAGCTCGGCCTTTTTTCGTACTATAATGGACTAGTCTACATGCTTTAATTAGTTGTGGTACTAGCTTTTGTACCAAGGCCGTTGGCGCTTACCTTCGAGCAGCACATCTTGGTCGATGTCGCCGCTAAACGTCAGAGAAAGGCGTGGACATGCATGGACATGCACACACGCTGACACGCAATCATGACTCATTGGATTCTTCCAGCGGATGGAGATCGGAGCCCCGACGCAACCAACCAACCAGCGTGGCTGGAAACACGGGTCGTTGTGCCAGGAAAATGCCTATGCATTCCGTTGGAGAGCAGCAGAATCAGGGCCTATATTTGCGCGCGTGCACGCAACTCGATGTAACACGGTACGCTCCTAGAATACGAAAATATGATGCTGCGGTACGGATTAATTGGGATTAGCAAATATTGTGTGGCTCTAGATCCTGAAAATGTGAGCTCCATGCATGCTGTGCATGGATATTAGACAATTCATGTAGTAAGTAACCTGAATGAACGCAGGTGGGGATGATTTCAGTTTCATGTATGCAAACAAAAAGCTACTCATGCATGAGAGCTTTCCTGTCGCACTAGCATGCACGTTACTGCATGCAAACAAATTACTACTAGCTAGTAGTACTGGCTCTAAAGCCAAGCTAGCAGCAGACCTCTCTTTCCAAGTAAAGATAATGGGGTCCTGTTATATTTGAACCCCAAAAGATGCATTCAAGCAGGACATAAACTGCTCTCATGTCATGCTCTCATCTTAACGGTCTGGGTACTGCTCCATCGCATAGATCTGCACAATTAACTCTCTCTTTTATGAGCAACAGCGCAAGTACAAGGTACTACCACTAACAGTAGTAGTAACAACTAACAATTCAAGGTCGGCTCGTAGCAAATAAGTAAGCCCAGTTACTACATACAATTGGATCAGAAGCAGGGGCGGAGCTACAGTGTTAACACCGGGGTCAATTGACCCCAGTGACTTTGGCCCAACCTCTTGTAGCGTTTAGCCCCTACAAGAAACGATAGAGGTAAAAAATTGAGTTTGAACCCAGCTAATCACCCTCCAATCACGTGTGCGCCCAAGTCCACCAGTCTAGGTCTAGAATACGTAGCAGTCCAGCCCACGGTTCTGAATCGCTCGATTACAAACTTTAGGCTCGTTGGCTCGTCGCTCGTATTCTATTTTTTTTATTTTGCGAAGTCGTCATGCCTCTTCTCCAGTGGATCGCTGGCCGTCTCTCCTCCCTCGTCGTCACTCTCCTTCAAATCGATAGTCGACGATTCCTTCTGCCTGACCTGTAAGTGCCAGAAAAGATATAGCAAAAACTTCTATATTTAACTCCGCGCGAGATGATGATATACTCCTTTCTCAAGACAAAAGACGTAGAGGCCAGAAAAAATAGAGGTAATTACTTTTGTAATTTGACTTTATTTTGATATGATATATTGACAATTATTGTTTCTTATGTATGTGAGTTTGCTAGATTATACATTATGAAAATTTTAATTAATACTAGTTGCACATCTAGCCATGCGAGCTATACACATATATATAAGCATATATAAACAGTATGTTTTGTGTATACACATTCTTTCTACTTCCTTCGTTTCAAAAATAGATGTCTTAGATTTTTTAAAATTTAGATGAACCTACATACTGAAGGAGTATTTGTTTGGTGTTGACCCCGACGATCTTTTTTCCTGGCTTCGCCCCTGATCTTCGCAATTGCTGCCCATGTGGGAAGTTACTGCCTTTCTGCGGCAGTACTTCCGCCGATGCAGATGGTAATTAAACCAATGATCGTGCTCTATCCATTGATCTCGATTCGCAGTGACCTGAACAGGAGATTGGTCGACGGATGGATCGGGCCAGTAGATCGACGATGATCAGCACAGCTAGCTGGAAGTAAACGGCGGCACTAAACGCCCCCTGCAAACCCTGCAGGGTTTTTGACGTATGGGGCACGTGAATCGTTCCTTGGCCAACTAACCCCACGTACTTCTCGGGACCATGCTGCCGGCCGGCGGCATCGCCTTCTCCCCACCCTAAGGATTCCTCATGAAGAACCCTACGAGCCCTAGCCCTGCACCTACGACGTACGTACACGGCAATATCGCTCTGCATCGCCCGCCCAGCCAAGCCCCTCTCTCTCTCTCTCATCATGGGAGAAAGGAAGAGAAGAGGGAAAAGGTCGAGCGAGGAGACGCACACTGTAGCGACGGCGATAAAGATCGCCGATGACACTACGGTACGCTGCCTGCCTCCATGCGCTTTTGCGCCTGTTATTCTGCCATGTGCGCTGAATCATGGCGGACGATAGATACGTGCGCACTGTTAGTCCAGACGTCTCTCTCTCCGGCCGGGGGAATATATATTCATGGTCGTGTCAATGTAAACCACTGCTGGACTCGTCGCTAGCTAGCTCCATCTTTACCGATCGACTCCGGCCGGCCAGCCGGCCGCCGTCCTCTCCTCGCCACTGTTTGATGGGAGGTAAAGGGAGTTGAACAGTGGCTCGTGGCGTCCGCTTTTGCACCCGTCGCGTCGCTGCCGGACTGGGCCTTGTTTCACCCTTGTATGTGGTAACCAAGAAGAGCGAAATTTGGGTGGGAATTAAGGAACGGGAGGTGTGTGGTCTAGCTATGCGTGTATATCATGTGCTCATCCACGAGCAAATGTACTCACGATATATAACTGGACATGTAACACCTAAATTATCTCTTAACTATCAAATTGTAAACTCGATCCATGAGTTGTCTTCACTCTCCGCTTTATTTCAACAAAAACTTCAATCCAAGACTCAATGTCAGGATATTTTAATTATTTGTTTTTACATTAAATTCATATAGCATGTTGTTAAATGTACTTGTACTAAAGTTATCATGTTGTAATTTGTTAGGAAATAACTTTTCAAGTAATGTGTTACTAATTGGTAACTAAATGTGAGTGAGATCTAATTTTCAAGATCTATAAATGGACTGGGCGGACAGTTTAAGTGACACATTATTTTTTACTACAAAGAGTTGATGATACCGCCATTTTTTTCTTTCGTATAGTGCGAACATAGCAATTGTAGTTTTTTCACATATATGTGCAACTTACAAACTTACATGCAAGAAATGGGATACATCAATGTGTGTGTGGAATCAGCATGATAGTGTCCTAATCAGGCAGCGAAGAACGTGTACCGGGCCAGTCGTCAACACATTACAAATTTCGCATTTATTTGGTGTTTTGAACACATTTGGAATTTCATCATGAAATATATTCTTATCACATTTGAAACGGCATCGTACAATATATTAAGAAAACTCCATGTTGATATGATTCATGGAAAGTAGTTTGGTTGGACTCCACAGATTGGGTGCTTTCATGACAGTTTGGGCGGCTATAATATTAGATGCTTAAGCACATTTGCAAAGGCTTGCTTTCTCCATGCATCATAACCATTGTATTTAGTATATGTCTTATTGGTTGTGTGGTCCATGAAATCTTGTAGGCAAAAAATAACATTCAGGGTGAATAAAAATCTGCAATCGCGAATTGGATGCCTTCCTAGTTACTATTTGATGCACATATATCTCGAGCCAATATTCAGACATGATACTGTGCAAAGGGAATGTCGGTATTACTTTGCGAGTAGCCTACTAGTACTAAATAACATACAAAGCAGAAGCAGATCACAGTCATTGTGCTTTGTTATTTAGATGTGTGCAACTCATGGGGCCAGAACGGGACAAAGATTTCAGAAAATATCTAAGGGATATTTAACAGGGGGATATCTTTTGCAGCTTGACTTCGGTGCGTATGCACGCCCATGAACCAGAATCAGAAACGTATGCATGACACTTCCCTTGAAGAAGTCCAAAAGTCACTGATTATTCCCGCTCACATGCCTTTTGATTGAAAGGAACACGAGCCAAAGAGATGAGGCTGATCCAGATCATCCATGCATCTTTGCAGTTGCGTGGCGAATATAATATATGAGTAAAAAGCATGGATAAATGGCACGTTTGTAAGGCCAGAACTATTTCTCGATGACTGCTCGATTGGATTAATTAATATCTCGATGGAAATGACACTACAAAAAATATAATTAATTCGACACTTTCGTTCCCAGCTCCAGCAAATAATTTGAACCTAATTAAAGTTGACTTCGTCAAGCTCACGTGCAATTTTCAATCTAGTTTTGCAAAACCCGATTCTTGCAGGTTATATATGGCGACTGATATATCGACACATTTAGTCTCCAATTTTGTACTGGCAAGTGGCAGCAAGTGAATATATATCAGGTGTTCGCAAAGATTCTGAACTTTTATTGTTCTTTCCTGAAGGTTGGTAAAGTTGCCTATCGACATAATAGTACCAAAAGGGTCCTGCAATACAGTACCCATGATATTGTAGATATGCCTTTAGGTCAAATGTCTTGTCTACTAACCTAGCTCCCATCCCAGCAGAATTATCTTCATATAAAATTAATGAGCAGCGCAAAGAAAAATTTACATATTCATGTGCTCTACCCACATTTACATATTCTCATGTGCTCCATACCAAAATTACTATCCTATATACTATCTAATAACGGAATTAATGAGTGAGTTATAGTGTATATGCCTCCAAATAAAGTGAAAACACCAAACTAAGTGTGTCGAGTTGTACAAAATTGTTCAACGGATGAAATTCAGTTATTAGGGCACAAGATGACCGCGATGTCTTGATAATACTAAGTTGTATGGTTTTAATTTATGTAGAAAATGTACTCCCTCCGGTCTATAATAAATGTCGCTGATTTAGTACAACTTTGTACTAAGGCCCAGTTCTTTTGGCAGCTTAAAAAATAAGCTGCCCCTTCCCCAGCTTCTCTCATAAGCCGCTCAGCTTATCGGTTGGGGCTTCCAAACTAATTATCTAATAACTAATTGAGAAGCTTTGACTAATAAGCCATATGGCTTATGAGAGAAGCTAGGGAGGGGACAACTTATTTTTTAAGCTGGCAAAAGAACTGGCCCTAAATTAGCGACACTTATTATGGATCAGAGGGAGTACTAAATTGGACCTGTTGTTTGTTCCAAGTAAAAATGATACTGGATCTAACTATGCCAGTATTAGACCAAGAGATGGTTGGTGCCTCACATTATTATATAAGGAAGTTCTCTCATTTAAAATTGTAATAGATATATAGTTTATTTCTCCATAAATATAATTTTCTGTAATTTCCAACTCGTATTATTTTAAGAGAAACAAAAACTAGAATAACCATTCATAGTTCCTAAAAAAAATAACCATTGATATCGTTTCTTTTTGGCGAGGGGGAAAGGATAATGCCTTTGTATAATGGTTTCCGGTATATACATATATGTAAAAAGCATGCAAGCTAGAACCGTAGAACCTCCATAAACATGCAAGGACGAACATGAATCCCATGAATTTGAAACTGAACTTTGAACATATATAAGCATAAGAAGCAAAACAATATTAGGATGAAAACAGACAAGGCCCTTAATCTAGTTAATAATATCTAGGGAAAACATCCAAACATCCAAACAGAGGAGATAACAGTAGTGTGGATTGGTTCAAGGCCTGAGGGTTTGTCTCTGGTTTATGACCAAGACCTCCATGTAAACCCTATCATTTAATATATCCTCTTTTACTCGCAAAAAAAAATAACCAGGCCAGTAAAACCTTGCATAATTGGAATGACTTTGGTTACCGATATCTAGTAAAACCTTGCATAATTTTCAAATTGTACCAGGAATTTAATCAAGTTCAATTTTCTTTATAGTGTCCCTGGTATTACATGCACATAATGGATTACATATATGCTTAATGTTCGAGAATAATTAACCAATACTATTAATAGAGCCGCCAATACTGAAAATCAAGTACTAGTACATATAGATTATTTCAGTTTTTGGAGGTAGGGTTCCAGTACTACAGTCTACTAGCTTCGGAGTTCCCCTAAATGATGTGTCATAACTACATAAATGAGGTTCAAGGTAGAGCCTGCAGATGCAATTATGCCTATTTTTTTATTTCACTTCTTCCATGTATCATTTCTTGTGGCACAAAGAATGTGTGGAAGAGTTGTACCATGAAGGGCAGAAAGTAACACAGGTTTCTGCTCTCCGAAATAAAAGATACTTCTCTATACGACAATTCTACAATGGAAGGCAAAGAATGTGAAATGACCATCTCCCAAGAAGGTAAAAGAATGCTTAGCATGCAAACTATACATTAAGCACACATATTTTTATTTAAATCCAATTAAGGGAAGTGACTCAAGCAACATATATAACGCTGTGTAATATTTGCCTTATGTTTAGTGTTTATGATATCGGTATCAAGATTAAATAGATTTCTTATAGGGAGATCAGAGATTTGATTATGTTAGTACATTTTAAATTTCTACTTTGGAGTATTGAAGAATCAAGTGCAGGAGGTCATCCATGTAACACAAATGAAGTACGTATGGAATAATTTTACTTGGAATGGTTATATACGATAAATGACACGCTAAACAAATTCCACAACGAAATCTCCAGCTGTTATGCTGAAAAATCATAACGAAAATATCAAATGAACACAGTGTTGGAACGAAGAGAATGGACTAGGATGTGATGTAATGTGACACCAATGGGACCAAAGCTACAAAGTTAAAACGAGAATGCGTGCGACGAGATGAGCTCACAGCTAGTACATTTTTGCTTCCAATCATCTCAATCATTCGATCCTTCCAGCGATCTTTGCTGGATCTTGTTCCAGGCCAACCCTTTCGTGGAGCATATGATGACTGGGTGAAACATCTCCCTCTACCTCCTCTTCTACCCAAAAAAATTACTCTCTCTATATACTATCAAGCATTACGGAGTATAGTAATTATTCAGAGTTCAGAACAATTGCCAAGTAATTAGTACTAGCTACAGCCTATAGCTAGAGTACTAGGGCTCAGCTTTTGAAGAGGAAAGATAAAGCAAAGGTATGACACCTTATGGAAGAGCTAGACATAGGATTAGAAACTAGGTAGCTAGTAGGAGAACAAAGGCAGATACCCTTAGCTAAGACATGAGACCAGGGACAGCATCATCACCACCATTGATGCAAACCAGCATGAGAGAGAGAAACCAATATGAGAGAGAGAGAGAGAGAGAGAGAGAGAGAGAGAGAGATGTGGGTGTATCAATCAAGCCATTCTCTCCCCAGGCAAAGCATGCAGGCAGGCAACAAACTAATCAACTGTCAGATTTCAATTTTTAATCATTGATTGTTCCCTAGCTAGTTCCAGCTTTATTAGCTGACCTGACCTGACCTGACCTGACCTGATGGGCTAAAGAAAACCAGCACATCAATTTATGTTTGCATCAATCGAAGTGATCATGTCGATCGATCCCAGCAGCAGCAGCAGCAGCAGTGCTAAGAATTTCAGAGCTAATGATAAAGCGAACAAAGGCATGGAGTGGCAATGGCATGGCGTCTAAAGTGTAGGACGAGGTGGCCGTTTGTTCACCTCGGGTGGTGGCCGTGGAAGAACGGTGCACCGCCGTAAGCACCGTACGGGCCTGGAGTGGGGTACGGGTCCATGACCACAGCCGATGACGACACGGCGGCGGCCCCAGACCCAGATCCGCTGCCGCCTTCGCCGCCGCCAGCCGCTGCAGTGCTCGGGGAGGAACCTTCTGCGGCCTGGTGGCGGGCCCCGCCGGCGAGCGAGGTGTCCGGGCCTACGTCGTGCAGGATGCCCTTGAAAACGTGGCCTCCGATGCTGACCGTCGTCTGGTAGGCCACCTCGGCGTCGGCCTCGTCGACGGGGCCCAGACGCACGCAGCGAAACACCGCCTCCGAGCTCACCTCGCGCGGGAACCTGTCGGCCGCCATCATCTGCTGCTGATGCTCTCCTAATCAAACATTCAAACACGCGATTTCATAAAGCTCACGACCTCGAGCTCTCTTGAGTCGAGCTGTATATATAAAAAGGGAAGGAGGAAGTAGATAGACTGTGTTAGAGTACCTGAAGAAGTGGTGGTAGGGGTTGTGGAGGAGGGTTGTCCTCCTTCGCGCGGGCGCTTGAAGGGCTCGGCGCCGGGCTGCTGGTGATGGCGCTCGCGGCGGCGGGCGGCGGGGACCCAGGTGGACTTGACGTGAGTGGCACAGTCGAAGCCGCGGCTCTTGCAGCAGGTGCGGCAGCGCATGTGGGGGCAGTCCTTCTTGGCCTGGTTGCCGCAGTCCTGGCAGCTGATTGTGCCCGCGCCGGACCCTCTACCTCCGCCGCGCGATGAGGAGCCGGATGCGGCGGGGTCATCGGCGAAGCGGATGATGCTGGAGGAGCCGCCGCCGTAGAACGGGTGGTGCTGCTCGTGCTGCGGCTGCCCTTGCCATAGCTGGAACCCGCCGCGCGAGGCGCTGGTGGCGTAGAGGAAGGCGGCCGCGGAGGGCTCCGAGGGGTTATTACTGACGCCGGGAGGGTGCTGTCTGTCGCCGTCGCGGCCGCCGCGGCTGTGGTGGCCTCCTCCGCCTAGAGGGAATCCCGCCATGCGCCCAGATCCATAGATCGCGTCGGTTTCGCCCGCTCTCTAGGCTAGCTACTCTCTACACCGACCGCCCCGCGGCATGCGTAACAAATCCGAGCGAGCTTTAACTCCTAGGACGCGCCTGCTCTCGTCTCCGACGTTTCGGCTCGGCAGCTTGATCGAGCTGCTGCTGCTGGTGGTGGTGGTAGGCTGGTAGCTGGCTCGTGTGTAGCCGCGCGCGGTGGGTTAAATTTTTGGCTTGTCTGCGCGTACGGTGGTGGTGGGGTGGGGTGGGGTGGGGTGGGGAGGACGGGGGGCGGAGGCAGCTTTTTGGGGAAGGAGAGTGATGAGGAAAGGGAAGGGAGGGAGAGAGTTAAGATAGGGAGGGGAAGGAGGCGACAGAGAGGACCTGCCACGCCGCCAACGAGCCTGCTGCACTCTCCCATTTACTTCACTCGCGACTCGCCCGGGTTGCCTCGCCGTGTCTCTCTCTCTTTCTACCTCTGTCTTTGTCTCTGGTTTCTCTGATAGAGGTATGAACTGGAAGGGTATCTATCTTTCTTTCGTTGCACACAAAAACATGCCGCCGCTGTTGCAGAAACAAATCAAAAGAGAGGTGCTGCAGTGAAATCAAACAATTGCGTGGACTTGTGATTGGTACGTAGTGGTCACGGAAGAGAAAAAAAGAAAAAGGCATCACCGAGAATTTGTTAGATAACTTGGTGTCCTACACGTATTGGAATTGCAGTCGGAGTAGGTGTAGGTATCCAGGTACTATACGTATATGTATTAGACTAGGTTTAGCTACCGAGTCGGTTGTCTAGTCTTGGCATATATATATGCGTGTATTCTGGCCTATAAACAACACCGCGAGTTGAACAATACAAGAGAGAAAGCAAAGCTCGACAAGAGCCTTTGGCAATCAAAGTTGTTTTACGTGTGTGTGCGTGAGTGTACTAGTTGGATCAAAAGAATCGATCAGCTAGCAGTACGTGCATCTCGCCGGAAGTTATCGGGTACGTACGTGTCGTCTCGTCAGAACTTTCTCATCGGTGTCGTCGGAAAGTACTCGGCGGCAGGGGCTGTGCTAACAATTGGTATCAGAGCCAAGGTCGTCGTCCGTGATCTGCTGAAAGTACTAGGAGGTCATGGCGATGGTGAAGTTTGGCGAGAGCTCGGCATCGGCACCGGTGACAGAGACGGTGAGGGCCGCTTTGTATCCGCGCCTCGATCGCAAGGACTACGGGCTATGGGCACTCAACATGGAGGTGGCCATGGAGGCTCGGGAGGTTTGGGAGGCCGTCAATCCAGGAGGCGAAGAGTACGTCAAGGGAGGCGCGAAGTACCGGAAGGATCGCCAAGCGTTAACGGCACTCTATTCCGTCGTGCCGAAGGACGTGATGCAGCACCTCGTCGGAAAGAATCGGCGAAGGATGCATGGGAGACGATCAAGATCTTGCACCAAGGTCATGCCCGCGTGAAGGAAGCGCATCTTCAAACTTTGACAAAAAGCTATGAAGATCTGAAGATGGAGGAGAGCGAGACGGTTGATCATTTCGCCGCCCGTTTCGTTACCCTTATCAACGCAATCAGGGGATATGGCGAGAAATTGGATGAGATCAAGAACGTCAGAAGGTTCCTGCGTGCGGCGCCGGCGCGCTACATGCAAATCGTTACATCGATCGAACAATGTCTCGACCTTAATACATTGACGGTTGAGGATATCGTCGGAAGATTCAAGGCACACGATGAGAGAATCCGGATCAGCTTCGGTGATCCAGAACAGGTTGAGCACCTGATGCTCACAAAGCAGCAGTGGATGACTCTTTCAAAAGAAAAGCAAGGAGGCTCCACGAGCAGCAAGGAGAAGCAACGCCCAGCGAAAAAGAACATCGCGGGGCAGGAGGATGAAGATGACGCCCCGCCGCGGAGGAAGTTTGACATAAAGAAAATAAGGTGTCATAACTGCGGCGAGCTCGGTCACTTCAAGGCTGATTGCCGGAAACCACCAAAGGAAAAGGAGAGGGCCCTCATCGCCCAAGAAGGAGATGATGTACCGATGATGCTGATGCTCGAAGTAACTGAGTTGAAGGATGAGGAGGATCCACCATCACCGGCTACGGAGATTGTGGCGCAAGTGGATCACGATCTACCATGTGTGCATCATGAGGAACAGAGTGCCCCGTTCCCATGTGAAGCCGCGTTTGAGGCAAGTGAAGCCTCGGAACTTGTTCATGGCGATCTATGCGTTGGAATCTCACCCGCAACTCCGTCCGACAATAAGTTCTTTGTGCTTGTGGTGGATGATCATAGTAAATACATGTGGATTGTGTTGCTGAAAAGTAAGGATCAAGCTCAACAAGCATTCGAGAAGATCAAGGAAGTCGAAGAGTTCAAGATGGAGGCAAAGATAAGAGCCCTACGCATTGATGAGGGGGTGAGCTGCATCAAACTGTGTTGACCATGGCTCGGAGCATGATGAAGAGTAAAGGCTTGCTAACAAAATTCTGGGGTGAGACAGTCAATACGGCTGTGTATTTGTTGAACATGGAATCTACTGAGAGTGCAGTTGGTATAACACCGTATGAAGCATGGTACGGATGGAAGCCCTCGGTTGATCATCTTCGTACTTTTGGATGTGTGGCGCATGTAAAGGCGGAATTGGCGGAGCAACATATTCCAATGATCATGACAGGCTATAAAGGCTCAAAGACATACTGCTTGTGCAATCCTTATACCAATAAGGTGGTTTTCAAGGGAGATGTAATCTTTGAGGAAGGCAAGTCATGGAATTGGGGCTACAACGAACCGGAATATTCAACTTTTCACGTCATGTGGGATCTTGAGTATGAAGAAAATATGGATCAATCAAGCTTATCATTGTCAGCAAGTTCAGGCCTAGAAGACATTGAAGGCCTAAGGGCAGCTCCAAGTGTGGACACCAGGCCAGAAGCACTAGGGATTCTCCCAGAAGACAAAGAGTTTGAAGAAAAGGCTAGTCTGTGGACAGAAGATACAGAACTGGAAGGGTGCACAGATGCATGCGTAGCGATACCTGCACTTGTTTGCCCAGCAATTATAAGAAAAGGAGGAGGAGCTGAAGCGATCCCAGCAAACAAGCCAGCAAGACCAGAAGGCGATGGTCCAAGAGTGTGGACTGATGGCCAGACAGATAAAGGAGACCCAATAATAGGGGGTGCAGATCCATCAAGATGCTTTTCCCGTGGTATAGAGAAGCTAGAAGAAAACCAATTTGAGCTACCTCCTACATATTTGTTCTATTGCATCCAAGAGCACCGGCAAGTAGTAGATCAAATATGCGAGGCATCGATGAGAAAGTAATTCATTGAACCAAGTATAATGTCTCAAGGCGCGAACAAAAAGGACAGTCGGCGTGAAGGCATGGAGAAGGGCGCGGACAAAAAGGACTGTCGGTGTGAAGCCATGAAGAAGCCTACAAGAAGACGGCGACATGGGTGCCACAAGAGACGACGAAAGAAATGTCGAAGAGGATGCCTGGAGCGGCGAAAGCAATGTCGTGGATGACGCCCGCGAGGAGCAGCTGGCGCATTTGGGATCCAGGTGTAAGTGAAGCACATCGTGATTAGGGGGTGATTGTTAGATAATCACGTGTCCTACACGTATTGGAATTGCAGTCGGAGTAGGTGTATGTGTCCAGGTACTATACGCATATGTATTAGACTAGGTTTAGCTACAGAGTCGGTTGTCTAGTATTGGCATATATATATGCGTGTATCCTGGCCTGTAAACAACACCGCGAGTTGAGCAATACAAGAGAGAAAGCAAGGCTCGTAAAGAGCCTTTGGAAATCAAAGTTGTTTTGCGTGTGCGTGCGTGAGTGTACTAGTTGGATCAATAGAATCGATCAGCTAGCAGTACGTGCATCTCGGCGAAAGTTATCGGGTATGTACGTGTCGTCTCGTCGGAACTTTCTCGTCGGTGTCGTCAGAAAGTACTCAGCGGCAGGGGCTGTGCTAACAAAATTCACAATGGCGTGGACTTGAACTTGTCTGAGGCTGGTTACAGTGTGCAGTATGCTTTGTTTTTTTCGTAGGATTGTAGGCCATAGTTGTTTTTTCTATGTTCGAGTTATTTTGCATGCAGTTCAATTGGAAGGAAATTTTTCAGTAGGATTCATTATATCATGTTGCCGAAATCTTAAGTTAACACGTTCTACCTTTTTCAAGGTCCTGTGTTGGTCTTGACGCGACCTGCTACCGCGGATGACTTGGTGAATGCTTTTTCTTAATACTACTGGAGACGAGCACGAGTACTTTTTTTGGTTTTTGGTGGTTAGCAAGATCTGCAGATGGTTCTAGGCTTCTCCATATATATATATATATGCCTGGTGCTTCTTATGATCCCAGTTGTCTTACTTTTCATTGCCGCCATCGTACTGGTGCTGCTCATCCTCGTGTTGTACACTATGGTCGCACTATCTCCACTTATACTTCCGGGTTTGGCTGCTTGGTGTTTTCAATGAACACTGATCAGGTTGATCAAGATAATCCATGGGAAAGGATTGCTGACCTTGGATCATATTCTCTTTTCCTTGGAGTGAACTATCTGATTATCATGCCTATAGGCGGTACATTTCTACATCTTACCAACTAAATCATGGCTTTCCTAGGAGTGGAATGCTGAATTATGCCGCTTCAGTCTGAGTGTTAAAAATCGCGGTGTTACTTCTGAAGTCAATGTCTTGGAGGGAATTAGTAACGGTCGCTTCTGGGCAGGAACGGTGAAGCATCCGCTTTGGTTCGTCCTAACCTTGGGCGGACGCCCTTGATTGGAACCGGCCTCATGTTTAACTAAGAAACAAGACCTGTTGTGACAGTATGTACTAATGTAATCTCTATGTAATACTTGGTACTACAATTAGAGAAATAGTTCTCGACCATGTTGAACTGTTTATTTTGTTTGCTTGTAAGTCATAGCTTTCAACTTCTTCGTCTCTCTCATTTGAAACATGTCCTTGTATCGATACTATGTCTTCTTCTAATCAGTTTGGTTACTGCTATCTACTAGACTATATTTTCTTTGAAAATTGTGGAAATTTATAGCATCAACGGGATATTACAAACCACATGCCAAATACACTTTAGGAAACAATCATCTCAATGCTTGTGTAATAAGGGTTGTATTTTATATAAGCAACCTTGCCTTCAACGATTCTAGGCTCATGCACTACTGTTTGGTTAAGCTGATGTGACAAGATCATATTTTGTTAGAGATTTATCTTATCTTATCTTACTACTATATTATATAGTGTACGAATAATTTTCAACATTAACGGTTGTATCAATACTAGCAAATCCCAATATTTCTAACCATCTAAAAGATTAGAAGCACGATGAACACTGCGCACAAGGACTAAATATTATAATTTTATATTGTGATGATATGTCATTCTACTAGTACCAGTGCAGTAGTAGCATTATCTGAGTTGTAAGGCACGTGCAAACCAATACTGGTAGTATTCAAGAGTACAATATAGAATGTATTGGCATTCCAGGATAGCCCAATTTATCCCTGCCCCAACCCTCTATCTGTGCACACGGATGCAGGGTTTTGGCAGTGAGCATGACCACTACGTGCTCCCTTCGTTGCCAACCGATGCCGAGTGCGCTCTCTAGGAAGACTCCAGTCTTGTCGCGAGAATATTTTGACGAAATAGTTATAGTACCAAAAACACAATATTGTATCAATACATGGTAGTTATAACAATTACAATGCATGACGTGGCAGTTATATAACAATACTTACAACAGAACATTACTCTACTCGTCGTCGTTGTCATCGTCGCCGCCATCGCCATCACAGTCATCGGTGTCCTCCGATGACTCGTCAACAACTCCCTCTTCGTAGATACATGCCCTCTCCTTGTCGGAGTCCTCCACCTCGTAGTCCCATGGATCGACGTCACTCTCCTCCGCTTCTGCCTCCAACTGCTCCATGAATGCCTCCTCGTTGACCGAGTCGGAGTCATCCTCGGCGTTGGCTCCTCTATTCCTCCTAGCCTTCTTCATGGTGGTCTCGTAGGCTTTCCTCCGGCGCTCCTCCGTCTTGGCTGCTTCTTGGCGCTCCTCCGTCTCTACCGGTGCAACGCGCTTATCAGGCGCAATGGGTACAACAAGCTTCAACGTCGCGGTGTCCTCGAGAACCGATGTCGATGGATCCAGGCGTGGTTGGACACATCGTGGTGCCTCAGATGGCTGTCATCGGGCACGAACAATGCCGTGATGAGCAGGTGACGCAGGACGGTTAGCCACCGGCAAGGATCTGCCACTTCCACGACGCGGTTCCATCCTGCGCGAGGAAGTTGTTCAGAATGAGCGATGGCGGGTACGTAGATTTGGGTGCTGACACGAGCATATATACTCGTAGTTTAGTCACGTAAAAAATGTGATGCATCCTAAAATATCTATGTACTAGGAGTGCAGTCACGTAACAAATCACAAAATGCGTCCTCTATCAGCGTCGGGAAGCGTCCAGTGCGTGCATGTCGACGTGGAGTTCAACATATCAGCATGTTGTGTCCGTGCACCATTTTCTGAGTTGCAAGGCACGTGCAACCCAATACTAGTACTCTCTATAGATAGATATGGGCATGCTAGACTAGCGAATTGAAGTCTCCTCGATGCAGTTGCGCCCTGCAGCAGAAGACCGATAAACGAACACGCAAAAAAAAACCTCGTTCAAAGAGCCATTCCATCTTCCCCATCTCCGGCGGCAGCATTAGGTATCATCTCCAGCACGCGCTTCACTCATTTTCCTCTCCATCACGCTCGCAGCATCGGTCCTTCCAATAGTCATAGATTTATCAGACCTCGCCCCCAATCCATCAAGACACGATGGCGGATTCAGGGCCCAACAGGCGACACGTGGGATGGAGCAAGGTCGGCGCTGACGTCTTCGACGAGATCTCTACGCGTATGGACACTACCAGCACCATCCGACTGGCCGCATGCTCCAAGGAGTTGAACCTCCGAGTCACCAGCGGAAAAGGTAGCAGATGCTCCAACGACGGTTGCGGGACATTGGTCGCCTACCGACAGGTCCACAACCACAAGATCGCGTGCTCGCATGGCCCGTGCAACTTCATGGAGGATGGTTGCGTGTTCGTCGCCTCACCAGCAGCGCTCCTCGCCCACCTCTCTGAAGCTCACTCGATCAGGGTGCGTAGTTTCCTCTACGGAAAAACAGGCAGGTACACCTCTAATCATCTGTCGGCAACAGACATGTAGACAGTAGATATCATCGGATCCGGGGACGATGGTACGGTGTTCACTGTGCGATTTGACACGCACCAATCACTACACGTTGTATCTGTCGTATGCGTCAGGTCGGCGGCGTGCTTGTTGACGCACACCTGGTGAAGTTTTGGTCGTCGACCGTGATTGACGGTAGAAGGTTCAAAAATTCTGGGCTATGCCTGCCGGAGAGCACCGTGTCGCCGTACGGCGTCCCGTTAGATGAGCTTCTGTGGCTCCTACCGGTACCGATGTCGCACCTGGTTGCTCGTCGATCTTCGGTGTTCACCCTGGAATACCGTCTTCACATTGAAAAGATTCATGAGTGATATAAACACATCTTAATGTTCATTTGAGTACTTGCACTGCTATATATACTTACTACATGTTCTTAGTAATTGTACTTGGGAGTATTTTTGCAGTAATAATCATGTACTGGTACTTGTTCAGATCTACCTATCGAGTACAGAATATGGTCTCGCATTCCTTTTGAATCGGGCCTTGCTATATCTATTGAATTTCAATGTGTGCATTGCTGAATCTTTCAATTATTTTGGACATTGTCTGTGTACAGCTAATCGGTTAGTTTGTGTTCTATTGAATCTGTCAAGTGCTGCTGAATATGAACTGGCAATCTATCGATATTTTTCGGTCATATTCTATACTGTTGAATTTGTGAAATGTTCTGTCGTTACTACTAGTACAATATTTTGACAACTAATTACGATGTAATTGGAGTACTTGTTTAGATCATGTGCAACAGATTGTCTTGCTTTTCTTTTGAAACTTAGCATTGTCACAATTATCTAGATGCGTCTTGGGCATTTTGGGTTGCATATAGGGGTCATACAGGCATTGACATAAGGAGGAGGTATTCACACAGAAGCATACTTGATCGTCAGTTTTGCTTGCTCCAATGATCGAGTCTGTTCGGAGAACATGGCAAACTGATTGTGCGCTAAGGTTTTTTGAGTTGGAACAAGAACCGATTCTCTCTGTACTGCTATTGAATTTCAAGCAGGAAAGCTATTGAACCTCTCAATTTTTCTGTCCTTGATATTACTAAAGCATTTTGTGGAACTAATATTTATGTTCTGATACTTGTTTAAATCAATGGCAGTGGATAGTCTTTTGTTTTGAAACATGACCTTGTTATAGTCTATATGAGACTTGGGCATTTTGGGTTGCATAAGGGGGTCGCACAGGCATTTGATGTGAGAAGAAGGTACTCGAAGCAGACTTGATCATCAGTTTTGCATGGTCCAATGGTCAAGTGTGTTTGGAGAAAAGGGCAAACTGATCGGATGACAAGGTTTTAAGAGTTAAAACAAGAACTGGTTCTCTCTGTACTAATATTATATTTTATTGTCAGTATTGCTGAATCACTCACTTTGAAATGCTGCTGAATTGGTCAAGTGCTGCTGAATGTGAACTACGAATCTGTCGATAATTTTTCTATCTTATTCTGTACCGCAGAATTTATATAAATATCCGCCAAAAAGAATTGTCGATTTCTTTCCTTCCCTCTTTGAGATCTTTGTTTCGAATCCGGACGAGCCACAACAAAATGCAATTTTTTATATACCCGGAGAAGAAATCTAGCTCATTCGTCCGCTCTTTAGCCTAGAACATTTTAATTCGGCCTTTTAGGGGTATAAGGGGACTGCTGACCACAACCTAGGGAAATTTGAGAAACAAGCCCATTGAGAATGGCCTATGGAGTATAGCCCATGTAGAATAGCCAAACTCTTTTTAATTCGGCCTTTTGGGCATTGCCCCCACCTCTCAATATTTTTAAAAACTCTGCCTATAGATTTTTTTTATAGCGCCTGCAGTTTTTAGTTTGGCTGCCAGGACCGCCGCCTTATTATTTAATGGGAGATAAAAATGTTCAAAAAGAGTCTTTTTAAGGAGACAATTCAATAAGTTATAAGAGCAAAGCTTAACGATTCTATTCAATTAGCTATTTCTGTCGTAGTGGCAAGACACCTAGTCAACCGGTGTTGAGGTCTCGAGTTTGAATCCTAGGAAATTTCTTTTAAAATATAGAGTTACTTTTTTGTACTCTCAGGCTGACATCTAGGACCTAGATAAACTGCTGCTGCATCTAGCAATGTTTCCAAGGTTAGGATGACGGACTCGGCCCGAGAAAATAGTCCAACATATATACACACGTTTAATATAAATAAAGGTTGACATGTTGTAACACCCCTGGTCACTCTGGACTTACGGCTATCACTTCTGGCAGCTCAATAGGATCTCTAGACTAACCCCACAGACCAACACTAGTCTTTTCTACGCACTTTGTCCTAACTCGTGCGCACCCTGTACCCACTTCCCGGTCGGTCACCCATTCTAGAATTGCTCTAGGCCAAGCATGCTTAACCTTAGAGTTCTTTCTGAATGAGCTTCCGGAAAAGAAGTTGCAACTTCTTGGTATGGGTTTTCTATCAATTCTATTGAGCCATATGCGCCAGGGTCTCACATACACCCACCCTTAGAAGATCGACGTCCTTGTCGATCAACCACAAGCTTGGAACGTCCCCTCTTGGCACACATTTGTGCATCCAGTGCCGGCACATTGCCATGCGGTGTCCACTCCGGGCCACACGCGCCATGCTACACATGTCCGCCACTGACCCGCACACGCCCATGTAACAGCGAGGGTCGGCTTTGATACCACTTCTAACACCCCTAGCCTCTCCGGACCGACAGCTGTCACTCCGGCAGCTCAATAGGATCTCTAGACTAACCCCACAGACCAACACTAGTATTTGCTGTGCACTTTGTCTCACTCGTGCACATCCGGTACCCACTTCCCGGTGGGTCACCCATTCTAGAATTGCTCTAGGCCAAGCACGCTTAACCTTAGAGTTCTTTCCGAATGAGCTTCCGGAAAAGAAGTTGCAACTTGTTGGTATGGGTTTCCTATCAATCTTATTGAGCCATGCGCCAGGGTCTCGCACATGTGGGACCCATCATGAACATGTTTAATTCAAATAGTGGCTAACATGTGGGACCTAGATAAGGTGTTGCTGCATCTAGCAATGTTGCCAAGGTCAGGACGGCGGACTCGACCCAAAAAAATGTAGGGCTTCATAGCATGGAAAACAAAATATTTCTACCACATGAACACACACAAGCCAAGATCTATCTACTAGATTGTAGCAATGAGTCGATAGAGTACTCACCCTTGAAGATTCCAAAGCGGTTAACGAGAGCATATTCTCGTGGGTGATGTAGTCGTTCAGTTGCCGATCTCAAGTCGCGTAGACGATCCTTTCGGCGCCGCGTTCCGGCAGCGCTCCCACAGTCGGTCACACGTTTGGTACTCGATGAAGACTTTCCTCTCCCTTGTTCTAGTAGGCAGCGGAGGTTGTAGCTCTCTCCTTGCGATTCCGGCAGCACGACGACGTGGTGTCGGAAGTATAGAGGAGATCCCGCAGGGCTTCGCCTTAAGTCGGATCGGGTAGGATGGAGTAGAGGGGTTCCCGGCAAATAGATCTAGAAGCCGAGGGAGGAGGTGGGGCGGGCGGCGGTGGCGACTTGGGGGGCTAGGGTTTTGGTGGTGTGTGGAGTTGTGTTGGAGGGGCAGCCCCTCCCCTCTATTATGAGAGGGGGTGCGGGTAGGGGAGGGGGAGGTCGAATCCTCCCCCAACTCCCTCTCCTCCTTGGCGCGTGGTGGAGGGAGAGGAGATTTCCTTTCCTCCCTCCACCAGGATACATTGTCCCATTTTGACTTTTCAAACTTGCCTTTTGACTTTCAATTTTGGAGTTTGATTTCTCTCTTTTATTTGCACAGCCCTTTGACCTAGGACATGATGCAACCATTCCAATTTTTTATGACTTCATGTACCCTTCCCCTTCCGGTTCGGTGAACCTTCTAGACCCTTCTAGATCATTGAAGTGAAAACACCAGAATCATTCCCGAACTCCGGAATTGGACTTTCCTTATATGAATTTTATTCTTCAAACCATTCCGGATCTCCTCATGATTTCCCGGATCCCGTCCGAGACTCCGAAAAAAATTCGGTCTTCTTACTCACATTCCATATCTACTAAACAACATTGAATCCTTAAGTGTGTCTCCCTACGGTTCGTGAATTATGCAGACATAACCAAGACTCTTCTCCGATCAATAACCAATAGAGGAATCTAGAAATTCATATGGCTCCCACATATTTCTATGATTAATTTGTTATCGACTGAACCATTTACGTATGATACCAATTTCCCTTTGTCTCATGATATTTTACTTATCCGAGGTCTGATCGGTGGTATCTCTGCATACCTAGTTCAACCTCGTTACCGATAAGTACTCTTTACTCCTTGTGAGCCAGTCACATGCTTGCAAGCTAATTGGATGACATTCCACCGAGAGGGCCCAGAGTAATCTATCTGTCATGTGGATAAACAAATCCCACTCTTGATCCATGTGCCTCAACACATACTTTCCGAACACTCAATGCCACCTTTATAACCACCTAGTTACGAAGTGGTGTTTGATGTCATCAAAGCATCCATCCGGTAATGGTGATTAGCATGATCTCATGGTCGAAGGAATTAGGTTACTATGTATTTTAAAGCTTATTGCAAACAAACTATTGAAATGACTTAATCTTTATGCTACGCTTATCTATAGGAGTATATCCATCATACCATTCTCCTGATGATATGATCTTGTTGTTAATAACATCTCAATGCTCATGATCAGGAAACCATGATCATTTGTCAACCAACAAGCTAGTATTATAAAGAGGCTATACTAGGGACTCTAACAAGTTTACAAATCACACAAGTATTAATGTTTTTAGTTAATACAATTATAGCATGAATGTAAAAATTTATCATAAACACAAAGATATAATAATAACTACTTTTATTATTGCCTCTAGGGCATATCTCCAACAAAAAACAATCCAACATATATACACACGTATAATTCAAATAGAGGTTGACATGTGGGACCCAGCATGGCCACGTTTAATTCAAATTGTGGCTGACATGTCGCACCCAGCATAGACACGTTTCCTGCACAGAGGGCTGCAATATGGGACCAAGCATGAACACGTGTCCTGTACATAGAAGGCTGACACATGGGACCTAGAATCGGAGTGTAAAATTAACATTTTTTGTACTCTATAAGTCTGACATATGGGCCCAAGTAAACTGCTGCTATATCATAGACACGTTTCCCCTAAAAAAATCCACCAATATTGCCAAGGTCATAACGGCGGGCTCAACACGAAAAACAGTCAAACATACACACGTTTTTTCAAATAGAGGCTGACATCTGGAACCCAGCATAGACACGTTTCCTGCATAGAGGTTGCTGACATCTGAGACCGAGCTACGGACCAAAGTTAGAACAACCGAGGTGGCCGAAAAAATTCCATCATAGTGATGACCCACAAGTATAGGGGGTGTATCATAGTACTTTCGATAAATAGGAGTGTTGATCCCAACGAGGAGCAGAAGGTGTTGACTAGTGGTTTATAGCAGGAAATATCTGTAAATACTTAGCAAACAGATTTTTAGGTTTTTTTGATAAAGCAAGGAAATAAAGTGAAGTAAATAAAGACAACAAATAATTGCAATGGCTCAATCCTTTATTAGCAAAGGATAAGCCGATGGTAATACTTATGAGGACCAAACGTTCTCGAGGACACATGAGAATACTGTCAAGTGCTTTCGTTTCATATAGTTGATTAATCTTCTTTGGTTTTATAAGTGTTGTGTGGGTGAACCTGTGCTAATGTACCGACCTTACTTGGACTAATGCATACTTGTGATTAAACTCCTTGCAAGAATCCGCAACTACAAGAAAGTAATTAAGATAAAAACCTAACCACAACCTTAAACTCTGAGATCCTACACTCTCTTGTGCAAAGGTTTCCTAATGGGGGTTCAGGTTTCTGTCACTCCGGCAACCCCACAATTAGTAGCCAAATACACAATTCATTCCCCTAATACGTTGGAAACGTATCTATAATTTTTGATGCTCCATGCTTGTTTAGTATATACTTTGCTTTGCTTGTCCACACTTTGAGGTGCTTTTTACATGTTTTCTGGTACTAACCTACTAACAAGTTGCAACAGTGCCAGATGCCTGTTTTCTGCTGTTTTTGGTTTCAGAAAAGTTAGCAAAGAAATATTCTCGGAATTGGACGGGACAAACGTCAAAGTCAATTACTTTCCATGGGGAACAAGAAGTCCAGAGAGGAGCCGGCGGGGCCAGCCAGGGGGGCCAGACCCACCCCAAGCACGGGTGGGACTAGCCCCACGCCTGGCTAGGGTTTGAGGCCCCTGGCCGCCTCCTCAGGCTCCCCCTTCACCTTTAAGAAGCCCCCAATGCATAAACCCTAAGCACCTAATCAAATCTCCATGAAATCGTCTATAGCCTCCGCTAGCATCATCCCTAGATCGGGGGGATCTGAAGTTCTTCCCGGCACCCTGCCAGAGGGGAGATCATCCCGGAGGCCTTCTCACCGGTATGATGCATGAGTAGTTCCACCTTGGACTATGGGTCCATGTAGTAGCTAGATGGTTGTATCTCCTCCTTTGTGCTTTCATGTATAGATCTTGTGAGCTCCTTTCATGATCAAGATCTAGTCTATTTGTAATCATGCATGTTGTGTTTGCGGGGATCCGATGGATATTGAGATTATTATGTTGGTTTGATTAATGGTTTTGTCTTTATGATTCTATCATGTCTGTGTTGTTTGTGATCTTGCATGCTCTCCGTTGTTAGTAGCTATCTTGGCCAAGTAGTTGCTAGTGACTCCAAGAGGGGGTATTTATGCTCGATAATGGGTTCATGCCTCTAGTTTCAAAGGGAAGTGACAGAAATATCTTCGATTGTAGATGTGCTGTTGCCACTAGGGAGAAAACAACGATCTCTTGTTCATGGAACATGTGGACTGTTTACCTTACACACTTTGCTTAAAGCAGTTGTCTATTGCTTGCAACTTAATACTGGAGGGGGTTCGGATGATAACCTGAAGGTGGACTTCTAGTCATAGGTGCAGTTCTATGTATCTTGTTGTATTGACCAATCGAATCTCATAGGATCTTTCTGACTAGTAATTGCATTGTTATGCCTTACTCAATTCCTGTCAATTGCCCTACTGTAATTTGTTTACCCTCCATGCCATGTTTTTTATCTAAGGAGAGCACTCTAGTGAACTATGGACCTCGGTCCAATCTTTACCATTGATACATCTTCCGCTGTTACTTGTTTACTTGCTGCAAACCATTACCTTCCACACCATACGTTTAATCCTTTGTTACAACAAACCGGTGAGCTTGACAACCTCACTAATTCGTTGGGTCAAAGTCTTGAGTTTGTGTTGTGCAGGTCTCCGTGTTGCTTACAACACCTATGTGACGTTTCCTTCCTCCTACTGGTTCGATAACCTCGGTTTCTTACTGAGGGAAAACTTGCTGTTGTGCTGCCTCACACCTTGCTCTTGGGGTTTCCCGACGAAGCGCTCTCACTTTGACTAGCACTGCATCAAGCTTTTCTGGCGCCGTTGCCGGGGAATAAAGAAAGAAGCTCCCACGTCAACTAGGCGCCATCAACAAGTTTTCTGGCGCCGTTGCCGGGGAGGCTAAGGACGTCTTCACTGGGGGAGTCCTTCACTTCCTTTCTCTTTACTTTGTTTTTTAGTTTGCTTTGTTTATTTTGTTTGGTTTTGTTTGCCTGTTTTCAAAAAACCCCAAAAAATTAGTCTAGTTTGGTTTCCTTGCTTTATTCAAAAACACAAAAAATTAGTTCCTGCTCTAGCTGTTGCTGCTGTTTTTGGCTTGCCCACCTTTGCCCAAATGAACTTTGATAATAACACCAAGTTGTGTGACTTCAGTAGCATCAACAGCAATGATTTCCTAAGCACTCCTATTGCTCCACCTGCTCCAGATGCTACCTTTTATGAAATTAAGCCTTCTTTGTTGAATCTTGTGATGAGAGAGCAATTTTCTGGTGCTGGTTATGATGATCCTACTGCCCATCTCAATAGCTTTGTTGAACTTTGTGAGATGCAAAAATATAAGGATGTAGATGGAGATATTATTAAGCTCAAGCTTTTTTCCTTTCTCCTTGAGAGGAAAAGCTAAAGAATGGTTGCTTTCCTTGCCTACAAATAGTATTGATTCTTGGACTAAGTGCAAAGATGCTTTTATTGGAAAGTACTATCCTCCTGCTAAGATTATATCTATGAGAAGTGATATTATGAAATTTAAACGGCTTGATAGTGAACAAGTTGCTCAAGATTGGGAAAGAATGAAGTCTTTGGTTAAGAATTGTCCCACTCATAGACTCACTGCTTGGATGATTATCCAGACATTTTATGTAGGTTTGAACTTCTCTTCAAGAAACCTGTTGGATTCAGCTGCTGGAGGTACCTTTATGGGCCTCACTTTGGGTGTTGCAACAAAGCTCCTTGGCAATATGATGGTTAATTACTCTGAATGGCATACTGAGAGAGCTCCACATGGTAAGAAGGTAAATTCTATTGAAGAAACCTCCTCTTTGAGTGATAAGATTGATGTTATTATGGCTATGCTTGTTAATGGTAAAGCTCCTCTAGCTCCTAATAGTGTTCCCTTTAGCCTCTTTGGTTGCTCAAGAAGAGCAAGTTGATGTGAACTTCATTAGAAACAATAATTTCAACAACAATGCCTATAGGAACAATTTTGGTAGCAACAACAATTATAGGCCTTATCCTCCTAATAATGGCAATTCCTATGGAAACTCTTACAATAATTCTAGAAGTGACCCCTCTGAACTTGAAGTCATGCTCAAGGACTTTATTAGTAAACAGACCACTTTCAATAAGGCTATAGAGGAAAATCTTTTAACTATTGAGAAAAATATATCCTCTTTGTCTGAAGCTCAGTCTTCCTTAGTTAATAGAATGGCTGCTAAACCTGAAACTATGGAAAACACCTTTGCTACTGCTCATGCCATACAAGTTACTATTGATGAAAATGTTAGGCTGTTAGCTCAACTTCATGCTAAGTGGGAAAGGGAAGCTGAAATTGATAGAAACAATAGTGTGTGCACTATCACCACTAAACCACAAGTAGTCCCTATTCCTACTCCTACTATGCCTAAGCCTATTGAGACTACTACTAGTGATGCCAAGTTTGATTTTGATATTGATGGTTGCAATATTTCTGAAGTGATTATGTTCTTGAAAAAGCTTGTTAGAAGTCCTGATGCTAGTGATATGCATGTTGCCTTTACCAAACACATTACTGATGCTCTTGTGAAAATTAAGGAAGAGAATCTAAAACACAAAGCTTCTATTCCTAGGAAAGAGAAGATCGTTGGGAACCCATTATTAATATGCAAGTGAATGGATTTGACCTCAAAGCTTCAGGTGATCTTGGTTCTAGTGTCTCTATTATGCCTAGGAAGATTTATGAAATTCTTGATTTGCCACCTCTGGATGATTGTTATTTGGATGTCCCACTCAATGATAATGTTAAGAAGAAACTCATAGGGAGTATTAATGATGTTCTCATCATGGTTAACAATGCTTATGCCCCTATTAATTTCTATGTTTTGGATGTTGAATACAATGCTTCTTGTCCTATTACTTTGGGAAGACCTTTTCTTAGAACAGTTGGTGCCATCATTGATATGAAAGAAGACACCATTAAATATCATTTTCCATTCAAGAAAGGTATTGAACACTTCCCAATAAGAAGAGAGAAGTTTCTCTTTGCTCCCCCTTTGAAAGCAAGGTTTGATGTTAATGCTCCCTCATTTGAAAATACTTGATTCTTCGTGCTTCTTGTGCCTAACTTAAAGGCGTTAAAGAAAAGTACTTGTTGGGAGATAACCCAAGAATTTCCTTGAGTCTTGGAAGTTATTACTTCAGTAATGATCTCTCCTTATCCTTTTTGTGCCAAGAATGACCTCTAATGAGAGGGAAGTAAGATTTGGGGAGTTGCTGTCCCGAAACAGATTTCTGTCCTCCACCAAAAATATTCGTGAGGAGGCTCTGTAACTCGGATTGAGATCAAAATTTACGAATAAATCCCCCAGTATGTTATATAACTTTAGTTAGTTCAACACTTTTTGATTTGAGCAACATAAAATGTTCGAAAAAATCGGTTTCTACCTGCTGGTCTGTTTTGACAGATTTCTGCCATTATTTGCATTTGCTTTTTATTGATTCCTTTTTGAGTTCTCTTTAGGTGAATTGAGCTTTTTAAAGGAGTTACTACAGTAGCTTGTGTTTTTAGTGAAAATCCTTGCTGTTCCAAAGCTTTGCCAGAGGTCTAATATCTTTTGAATACACTAATGTTGCTAATGAAGATTGTGTGAAGTTTTGTATGAAGGAAAAAATTTAGGTGTAAAGAGAGAATGATGCAATGAGATGAAGAATGGACAAAATCTCAAGCTTGGGGATACCACCATGGTGTCACCCCAAGAAATATCCGAGAGGTACAAGCATCAAAGCTTGGGGATGCCCAAGGAATCCCCTTCTTCATCAATAAAAAGCTCAGGTCTGTCTAGACACTTCGTTTTTATTGTTTCATGCACAATTGTGTTGTTCTTGGAGCGTCTTAGTTTTCGTTTGCTTTGCTTAGGTTGTTTAGTTTGCTTGAATAAATTAGTTTGGACCCCCGTTCTCGCTGTGTTGTTTTGCAAATAAGTTGCTTGGTGTTGAAAAGGAGTAGTAAGTTCTTGCTTGTAAGTGCAAGATGAGCTTGCATTGACTGTGACTTAGACTTTAGCATGGCATGCTAGTTGTTGTTTTGGCATTATGCTTAGTGATTATTGCTGTAGCATGTCTTGTTCCAAACAATTGGGATTGCTTAGTGTGCCTTGAAGAAATTATGCGTTGTTTTAGCATGCAAAAATCTTAGTATTGTGGTATTCTCCTTTGATGCTTTGCTTGGGTTGACTTGGCACATGCTCACACCATGTTATGATTATGACAAGTCACCATTAGCCTCTATGATCATTTAGTCCTTGACTTGTAGTACCACTCTTTGCTTTGATTAGTATGTTTTGTTGCACTGCATGATATTGGGCATTATTGCTCTCTTAGTTGGTTGTTCCCAGTCTTTTGCCAGCCTCCACTTGTGTGAGTAAGTTCTACTCATGCCTCCAACTTCCAAGAAACCAAGTTATTCCAAAGTGTCCACTATAAACTCCTATGCATGGTGTGTTACACCATTCTAAGTATATTCTTGTTTTCATCTATCTTCCAATTAAAAATTATTTTGTTATGTGAAAACTTAGTGATTAAAGCCCTCACGAACTTGATGGCACACTTTCTTCTTTGCCCCTAATAAACTTGAACCATTGTGAAAACTTTGTTGTATATGCTTGCACTTATAAGTTGGAATTAGCAGAACCGTGTTGTCACGGGGAACGTTTCAATATTGCACTTGTACTTTGTACTCAGTTGATGTCATGTTCTTTTGTCTATGGATGTCACCGGTGTGAAATAAAGAGGGAACTTATAAGTCCATGGAGTTTGTATCCTGTGTTAGAGAAACGCCTGGGCCGCTAGCCTAAGTCACGCCTAATAATGGTGGAAACTTGAAGCATCACCATAATGACATCTATGAAGCATTCTTCTTATAAAAAAAGAGACACATTGAGAAAAGTGGAAAGAGATAAAAAAGCACCATATTCCCATGGTACATAATAAGATTGCTGAGATGCTCATTGTCTCCTTGACTTGTCATTTTGGTTATGGGAAAGCTCCTGACCATGTGCAAGGGGTACCCCGTTGGAGGTTCTCAATGATATGCAAATACTTTCAATGACAAGAACTTACTTGGACCCAAAGTTGAGTATGCATGAGGTGTGGCCCTCATATTCAAGGGACTTGAGATTGCCAACTTATACTTCTTTAAGCATATACTCCAGCTTTGCCACTTTAACCTTAACCACTTCAAGATTCTTATGATAGGGGCAATGAGGGATGAAAGCTAACAAGTACCATAATTTTTGGAAGCTCTTTTTGAAACTTGTAATCCCTGCTTCCTTTACAAAAAGGCCTTTCTTCCACCATTATTGAGTCTCCACCTTCAACCTTTAGGCACCATTAAGAGAGCATAGTTGTCATTCTGTGTGTAGTGTTCCAAAGCTTATTAATGGATGCATATTGTGTTATTACTTGTTCTTGTGCTATTTGTTTCTAGTCACCCTTGTGAACTTTGAAGGTGTCCCTTGCGTCTATATTGCTACTCTATGAGGGACAAGCTGATTGCCACTATTCTATATTTTCTGTATGTGAAACAAACAAACGTTTTTCAATGCATATTATTCATGATCTTTGTTTGTAACTTGTCATGTTGCATGCATAGTTACTATGTCCTATTGTTAGAACTCCATTTTTCATGCATATGTTTAGAGTTCTTTGATCCAAGCTTTCAATGCTTGCAAATGGTTGGATCTATTGTGAGGGTGCATGTCACCTCAAAAATTATTCTTTTTATCACTTACCTACTCGAGGACGAGAAGGAGTTAAGCTTGGGGATGCTGATACGTTGGAAATGTATCTATAATTTTTGATGCTCCATGCTTGTTTAGTATCTACTTTGCTATGCTTGTCCACACTTTGAGGTGCTTTTTACATGTTTTCTGGTACTAACCTACTAACAAGTTGCAACAGTGCCAGATGCCTGTTTTCTGCTGTTTTTGGTTTCAGAAAAGTTAGCAAAGAAATATTCTCGGAATTGGACGGGACAAACGTCAAAGTCAATTACTTTCCATGGGGAACAAGAAGTCCAGAGGGGAGCCGAAGGGTCCAGCCAGGGGGGCCAAACCCACCCCAGGTGCGGGTGGGACCAGCCCCGCGCCTGGCTAGGGTTTGAGGCCCCTGGCCGCCTCCTCGGCCTCCTCCTTTGCCTATAATAAGCCCCCGATGCAGAAACACTAAGCACCCGATCAAATCTACACGAAACCGTCTGTAGCCACCGCCACCATCGTCCCTAGATCGGGGGGATCTGAAGTTCTTCCCGGCACCCTACCGGAGGGGAGATCATCCTGGAGGCCTTCTCTCCGGTATGATGCGTGAGTAGTTCCACCTTGGACTATGGGTCCATATAGTAGCTAGATGGTTGTATCTCCTCCTTTGTGCTTTCATGTATAGATCTTGTGAGCTCCGTTCATGATCAAGATCTAATCTATTTGTAATCATGCGTGTTGTGTTTGCGTGGATTCGATGGATATTGAGATTATTATGTTGGTTTGATTAATGGTTTTGTCTTTATGATTCTATCATGTCTGTGTTGTTTGTGATCTTGCATGCTCTTCGTTGTTAGTTGTTATCTTGGCCAATTAGTTGCTAGTGACTCCAAGAGAGGGTATTTATGCTCGATAGTGGGTTCATGCCTCTGTTCAATCTGGGGAATTGACAAAAATCTCTAAGGTTCTAGATGCACTGTTGCTACTAGGGAGAAAACAACGGTCTCTTGTTCATGGAACAAGTGGATTGTTTACCTTACAAAGTTTTCTTAAAGCAGTTATTTTTTGCTTGCAACTTAATACTGGAGGGGGTTCGGATGATAACCTGAAGGTGGATTACTAGTCATAGATGAAGTTGGATGGCGGTCTATGTATCTTGTTGTATTGCCCTATCAAATCTCATGGGATCATGGATGTCTAGTATTGCATTGTTATGCCTTGCTTTGTCCTATCAATTGCCCTGCTGTAATTTGTTTACCCAGCATGCCATGTTTGTTTATCTTAAGGAGAACACCTCTAGTGAACTATGGACCCCGTTCCAATCTTTACCATTGATACATCTTCCACTATTACTGTTTAATTTCTGCAAACCACCATTACCTTCCCACCATACAATTAATCCTTTTTTCAGCAAACCGGTGAGATTGACAACCTCACTGTTCGTTGGGGGCAAATTATTGAGTTTGTGTTGTACAGGTTTCCATGTTGCTAGCAACACCTTTAGATTGTTTCCTTCCTCCTACTAGTTCGATAACCTTCTTTTCTTTCTGAGGGAAGACTTGCTGCTGTGCTCATCATACCTTCCTCTTGGGGTCTCCCAACGAAGCTCTATAGTGATCTGAGCGCATCACCGCTTCCACCCGTCTGGCCTCGGATTCGATGGAGAGCGCAGAGGGGGAGACGGTCCTTGCGGGGTACTTTTCTGGCACCTCTCGTCATCAGATAGGCTGGCGCGCCGCCCTGACCGGTGCTACTAGACGAAGATAAAGTAAAGCGGTTGTCTGACCTCTAAAGGAGTCTCGGGTGACCGTTAAAGCGAGGATGATGCTACAAAGGAAGTTCGGGTGACCGCTAAAGAAGTGGGTGATGGTAAAGAAGGGCTTACTAGGTCCTGGCCCACCGGCTGGGACCCTGCAGCAGGCCCTACCCTGTAAACCCATATCCAAATAGTAAACCCTAGAACCCACATTGTAATCTACCTCCCCCAACAACCAGTATATAAGGGCAGGTAGAGCTAGGGTTCTAGGTAAGTAACATCCATAGTAGCGAGAGCTTGCTTCTAGTTTTTCTTCTTTCTCTACCCATCGATAGTAGCTAAGGAAACAGCTCCAGGAGCACTTGTACTGGGCATTCGCCCCCCATATAGTAGATCTTGCAGGAGTAGGGGTGTTACCTCGCCAAGAGGGCCCCGAACCTGGGTACATTGTTGTGTTTGTAGTTCACCATGAACAACCCATTGTGTGAGCCACCGATTGCATCTAAGTGTCCCTCCTTAGCCATCCCCGATGGCACTGCCTTGTTCCACACCACGATCGTTGGTGCCCACCGTGGGGCACAACACTTCGGTTGGGATCATCTTCTTCAAGGGACTTTCGCTCGTCGCCGGTGAGAGAGTGGCTTCCGGCCTCGTCCTCACACATGGCACTTTCGACTGCATCATCGACAATGCTGCTTGCGTCGCCAGGAACACCTTCCCCACCAACAGCTCCATCATCACTTTAGGGACCTCCACATCTACGTTGCCACTATCGCTGAGGCCTTCCCCAGCAAGGTTAACACCGTCTCCGACGTGCCTCTCGACCACCTTGCTCGCGGCATAGCCACAACGAATGACTGCGTTGGGGTCATGGTGGTGAACGCCCACGAGAACCACTGCCCGCCTCAGGAGCGTCGAGCGGGAGGAGAGAGCTCCGCGCTCGAGCATGAGCAATACCCGCTCACCGCCTCCATCCAGCACCTTCGTGCTCCCGTCGTCATCGAACCAAATCCAGCGGTCGCGGCGACTGTGCTCGAGGCCATGCGCTAGAAGCTCCTGGAGGAGGCCACCAAGGTTGATGCTAACCAGCGCCGGCTGAACGCCACCATGCACGAGTACAATGCCGCCCATGGCTTCGCCAGGCAGATCCAGCACCGAGGGACCTCGTGTCGGAACTGGACCGCGCCACAGACTCGCGTGCCGGCGTGGCCCAACCCGTCTACAGCACCCCCGCCAAAAACATGAGAGCGGCCAAAGCGGTGGCCACAGAGCTGAAGCACCTCGAGGGGGAGCAGCTTCTTCACTGGAAGGAGCGCGTCTAGCTCCTCGTCGCCATCGCCAACAAACAATAAGCCGAAGGGGTTCCCAGTCAAGGGGGCAACGCCCGGGACATAGTCCCCCGCAAAGGCGCGGACCAGACGGCGCACAGAGGAAGCAAGAAACAACAGACATCTTCCCTAGACGGCACCGGGTAAAACAGCCGCCCACACAGCGGATCCGGCAACCGCGGCCATCGCAACCGCGACGCCGCCGTCACCAGCGTCAGTCATGCGCCGGCTGCAGGAGTCGCCCAAGGAAACAAGGCACGCGCACCAGAAGAGGGATCTGGCGGAAACAAGGATCTTCCCGCATCGCACTTGACCGGACGGCTCGACCCTCGAGAGCCGGCTGACGCGTGTGAGCACATCGACCTCCTGGTACAGTCGCGCGCTATAAGAAGAAAGTCCGACTGGACCAAAATGTTTCGGAACACGCATCCGGAACGAGCCGTTTCCAAAGGGTTTTTTGCTTCCAAGAGACACGCCAAAATACAACGTCACCGTCAAGCCCGAGGACTGGCTGGTAGACTACACCACCGCCGTGGGAATCGCAAACGGAAACCTCCGCCTGGACATCCGCTACGCCCCCCGACAACAGCATCAACGCCTGGCTGGACTTCAAAGAAGCGTTCATTCGCAACTTCACCGGAACGTACAAGCTACCGGGTCAGCCTCGCGAGCTCGCCCTCTGCATTCAAGGCAAAGACGAATCCGACCGCGCCTACCTCACCCGGTAGACCAACATGCACAACTCATGTGAAGGAGTGCACGAGCATTAGGCAATCGACATCTTCACCAATGGTTGCCGAGACGGTACCATGTTGAAGCACAAGCTCAGCCGGGCAAATCCCCAAACCATGGCTCAGGTTATGGCCATTGCGGACAAGTATGCCACCGCCGATGCGGCCATGAAGAAGCCCATGGTGGTGGAGGACCAAGGTCAGATTGTGACGGACGAGCAGGCGGAGCGTCACCAGCCGGGCGAGCATCACTCCAGGCGGCATGGTCACGACAGTCGCCTTGGCAAGAGAAAAGACGACCAACCCGACAGCCGGTACGGTACCAAGCAAGTAGAAGTGGTGGATGAGGACCCGGCTGCAGGCGGCAGTCGAAGACAAAGACCAGACAATAGGCCACTTCGTCCCAAGTACACCATGGAGTCCATGCTCGATGGACCGTGCAAGTTCCACAGCGTCGGCAGCAAGCCCGCGGAACATATAATGCTAGTGCAGCTAGACGAAGAAGATGGATGAAGCCGGCGGTCTCACTCTTGCGGGGCACCTACAACGCCATACTAGGGCGCCCGGCTCTCACCAAGTTTATGGCCATTCCGCACTATGCATACCTCAAGATGAAGCTACCAGGCCCAAAGGGGGTGATCACCGTCGAGGGTTGCTACAAGCGGTCGATCGAGTGCGCCACAGACGGTTCCAAGCTAGCTGAGGCCATGATCATCGCAGAAGAAAAGCGCGTCATACCGAACATGGCAGCCCTACAGGCGGATATGCCGGCTGGAGAGCCCAAGCCGACTGGCGAGTCACAGTTCAAGTCGTCCAAGGGAACAAAGAAGATCCTACTGAATGAGGAGGACCCAAGCAAGTTCATCCTGGTCGGAGACGGCCTGGACAACAAATAGGAAAGCGCGCTCGTCGACTTCCTACATGAGAATCGGGACATTTTTGCATGGTGCCCTAAAGACATTCCAGGTGTCCCGAGGGAACTCGCCAAGCACTCTCTTCATGTTTGACCGGATGCAAAGCCGGTCAAACAGTCTTTACGCTGCTTCACAGAAGAAAAAAGGAAGAACCATAGGTGAAGATATCACATGGCTGCTTGCAGCCGGCTTCATCATGAAAGTTTTCCTCCCAGAATAGCTGGCCAACCCAGTGCTGGTGCTGAAAAAGAACAAGACATGGCGCATGTGTGTCGACTACACTAGCCTTAACAAGGCCTTCCCCAAGGATCATTTCGCTCTGCCACAGATAGATCAGCTCATTGATTCTACGACCGGCTGTGACTTGTTGTCTTTCCTGGACGCTTAATCAGGCTATCACCAGATAAGCTCAATGTAACCGATCAAATAAAGACATCATTCATAACCCCATATGGGGCTTAATGCTACACCACCATGCCCTTTGGTTTGAAAAACGCAAGGGCAACCTACCAGCACTGCATGCAGTAATGCCTGCAGACGCAAATCGGTAGAAACGTGCATGCCTATGTTGACGATGTCGTCATCAAGACCAAAGAGAAGCACACGTTGCTCGAAGGCCCGAAGGAAACATTCGTCAACCTCCGCTGCTTCCAGATCAAGCTGAACCCGGAGAAATGCGTCTTCGGTGTCCCAGCCGATAAGCTACTCGGTTTTATCGTCTCGAAACGAGGAATCAAGACAAACCCGAAAAATATAGGAGCGATCGAGCGCATGGAGCCGTCGCAGAACTTGCGTGACGTACAAATTTTTACCGGGTGCTTGGCCTCCCTCAGCCGGCTCGCCAGCCGCCTGGGCAAGAAAGCCATGCCCTTGTACCAGCTCATGAAGAGGACGGACAAGGTCGTTTGAATGCCCCAGGCGTACGGGGCCTTCCGTGACCTCAAGCGCATGCTCACCTCCCCACCCGTATTGGAGGCCCCGGCTACAAAGGAGCCAATGCTGATGTACATCGCAGCCACCAACAGGGTCGTCAGCGTCGTACTAGTGGTGGAAAGACCAGAAGAGGGGAAGGCCTAGCCGGTCCAGTGCCTCGTGTACTACCTGAGTGAGGTACTGTCACTCTCCAAGCAGAACTACCCCCACTACCAGAAGCTGGTGTATGGCGTATACATGGCCGCCAAGAAACTCAAGCACTAATTTGAAGAGATTTCCATCTGGGTGGTGGCACTAGCCCCACTCGCAGAGATCATCGGCAACAAGGACGCCACCGGCCGCGTGGCGAAATGGGCCATAGAGCTCGCTGCGCATAACATCCAGTATGAGCCAAGAACAACGATCAATCCCAAAAGCTGGCCGATTTCATCATCGATTGGCAGAGACACGGTACATGCAACCGTCCTCCGACTCCACGCACTGGAAGCTACACTTCGATGGCTCCAAGATGCATGGTGGACTTGGAACCGGAATCGTTATCACCTCTCCCAAGGACGACCGACTAGAGTATGTGATCCAGATCCACTTCAAGCCATCAAACAATGTTGCCGAATTCGAGGCGCTCATCCACGAGCTCAAGATGGCCAAAGAGATAGGCATTCAGAGGATACTCTGCTTTGGCAATTCAGATCTGGTGGTATAGCAAGTTTTAGGAGAATGAGACGCGAGGGACGCCAACATGGCCCTCTACCGTTTCTTTGTCCAGCAGCTATATGCTTGCTTTGAAGGATGCGAGTTCCACCTAAATCTGAGGATGGTTTTCCTTTAACCGGGAGTGTTTGTTCGGTTTCCGCATGTGGGCTTGTTTAGTTTGGGTGCTAATGGGCTGAGGCAGAGAACAGTTCAGTTCAATTTGGTTTTGTGTAAATATAGTTCGGGTGTGATTGGGTATGATTCCAATGGGTTTAGTTCCAAATGGGTTCGTGATATTGGTTCTAGGCTGTTCCTCTGTCTCTGCCACTGACTAGGATAAAAATGAATAGATCGGACATGGTTGGGACGCTGAAAAAAAAAGAGTACCCTCGTTCTGATCGATCGAAAATGGCGCCGAGCACGTCGCTCATTATCTTCTTCCTCAGCCAGCAGCCTGAACGCCCCATCATGCCTCTGACCGAGCGCTCGCCGTCAACAGCTGGGCGCGTGCGTAGCCGGACTGCACTGGCGCGACCTCCACAAAACGCCATGGCTCCATCAATCTTCTTCTGCTTGGAGAATGCATGAAGGATTGGGTTGTAACTTAACGAATTATTAGTGCTACTACAACTGCAAGAACGTGTACTTGTAAGAGCTCGCTGTGCCGCCGATGACGGCAACCCCAATATCTTCTTTTCCGATGGGGAGGTCACTACGAGTTCTAGATTGCCATGCCGCTGATGATGGACAAGAGCTCTGTCTCTGACGAAGTGGTCGCAATGAGGGCGAGATTGGCACGCCGCCGATGACGGCCAAGGGCTCTGTTTTTTAGGGGGAGGTCGCCACTCTGCTTCCGATGATGGTAACCTCGCCGCGATGTAGATGATGTCCAAGGGCTCCGTTTCCATGTCGTCGCCAGTCGCCGTTCCATCGACGAGAGGGGGTGGTCGGCGTGCCACTGCCGCTCACATTACCCGCGCTGATGCTGACGCGGCCGCTAGTTCCGGCGTGAGCCCCACGGTCGCGACGCACCTCAGTCACATGACGCCGTGGCCCGTGGGTGAGCGCACAATTTGATCGTCAAGGCCGAGGCAAGCACGGCGCACAAGGCCAAGCTGATGGCTCTTGCCGCAACCCGCACTCAACTCACCGACATCCATAGTAAGCTACTCCGAGAGTCCGCTGTTCGTCGGGGTGGCGTCCGACAACACGAACTACGCCTCGCACTTGCGCAAGCTGACCATCACTACATGGAAGCCATGTCGTTTACCAGTGTGCTTCAAGGACACAGACCAAAGGCTCCACCTCCCCTGTGTCGCCCGGAGGCATCACATATGGCTAGCTAGCTCCCTGCTGCCCCTGCCTATGGTGTGCATACTTTTGCATACGGTGGTGGGAACTGTAGTGAGCTACAAAGTTAGCTAGTCAACCAATTTGATCGTACAGTTCTAAAACCATTTTCAATAATGGTTCCAACCTATAGGTGAAGACCTCAGTTAAGTTCGGTTTGGGTGGAAAATAAATAAGGTGTGGTTTTGGTTGGGCTGACATACATATCAAATGGGTTTGGTTTTGGTTCGGTTGCGAACTTTACTCACATGGGTTTGGTGGGGGTTTGGTTTAATTCTCAAACCATTCTCAGGATTAGTTCCACCATGTACCCAAGGCTAACAATGAAGCCGCTGACGCCATGGCCCAAATCAGCTCGACAAGACAAGCCATACCGCCTGAAGTCTCCCTCGAGCACGTGCGCAAGCTGTCCATCACTCCATCCCCGGAGTCTGATTCCACAGTGCTCGACGCGGACCTAGGTACGGTCGGAGTATTACACCTGGGGACTGCCTCGCCGCACCCGGGGACTGCCTCGACGCACCCGGGGACTACCTCGCGGCACCCAGGGACTGCCTCGCCACACCCGTGGACTTCCTCGCCACACCCGCGGACTGCCACTATGCACCCGGGGACTACCTTGCCGCACCCAGGGACTGTCTCGCCACACCCGGGGACTGCCTCATCGCACCCGGGGACTGCCACCAATGAGCCTCCACCCGGCAGACCCCCTGAAACACTAGATCCGGCTGTCCGCGAGGAGATCAATCTCATCATGCAGACAGTGTACACAATCCGGGAAACACCCGACTGAGCCAAACCATTCATGAACTTCCTGGCTAAGGGTAAACTGCCATCAGAGGAAGTGGTAGCACGGCAAGTGAGACGCAGGGCAAGGGCATACACCATCGTCAATAATGAGCTATACAAGTGCAGCATCGAGGGCATCTATCAGTGATATGTAAGCCAATAGGAGGGAATCAATCTCCTAGTCGACATCCACCAGGGCGTGTGCGGTCACCACGCTTCGTCAAGGGCCATATAGCATCCAATGCGCTTCGCCATGGTTTCTACTGGCCAACAACACTAAAGGACGCCGAGGAACTGGTCAGGGCATGCAATTGGTGACAACGTTTTGGCGAGTTGAAACACACGCCGTCTGCAGCACACAAAACAATACCAATCACCTGGCCATTTGCAGTCTAGGGGCTGGACATGGTTGGACCGTTCAAGACAGCTCGATCCGGTATGACGCACTTGCTCGTAGCAGTGGACAAATTCACCAAGTAGATCGAGGCAAATCCCATAAAGAAGCTGGACAGGGCAACATTGATAAAGTTCTTCACGGACATCATCATACGACTCGGCTACCGACACAACATCATCACAGACAACGACACCAATTTCGCCAAGGGGGGCATCGCTCGCTTTTGTGGAGAGAAGGGCATCCGCCTAGACCTAACTTAGGTCACGCACCCTCAGTCAAACGAGCAGTGTGAGCGTGCTAACGGCCTGGTCCTAGCCGAAATCATACCTAGGTTGATCAAGCCACTCGTCAGGGTCCCCCGGATGTTGGATAGAAGAATTGCCAGCCATGCTATGGAGCCTGCGTACCACCCCAATCATTCAACCGGCTTCATGCCATTCTTCCTCGTCTACGGTGGAGAAGCAATCCTTCCCACTGACATCCAGTTTAACGCACCCCACAAGCAGCTCTACATGGGGCAAGAGGCCAAGGAAGCACGCGAAGATAGTGTGGATCTGCTAGAGGAGGCACGCGAGCTGGCCTTGTCTAGATCAACCATTTACCAGCAGGACCTGCGTCGCTACCACGCTAGCCGGATCCGACCCACTTCATTCCGCGAGGGCAATCTAGTGTTACGCCTGTTGCAGAGCACAAAGGGAATGCACAAGTTATCCCCACCTTGGGAAGGGCCATTCATCATCAGCGGAGCGCTGCACAACGACTCGTACTACCTCATCGATGCCCAGTAGCCGGTGAAGGACAAGGCAGACCGCTCCGACGAAGAGGCTCCGACGAAGAGACTGATCATGTGGAACGTGAACCTACTCCGTCCATTTTACACTTGAGCATGAAGTGTATGTATCTTACTTTCATGTAATAAATGAAAAAGCTTGGGAGCCTCGGCATAGCCCCCAAGGACTCCGTGCCTATTCGCGCATCACCTTTGTCATCGAATCGGCTCTGGCAATCTCTACGACGAGGTTGTCGGCTGGCCCGGTCGCCTACGATTTTTACAGACGGTTAAGTATTGTACGTGGCACCTAGGGCCCACTCTTCGGTTCCAGCTTTAGATCGCAAGCTGGCTGGCGACCCGGAAAGAGCAAAAGCCCGAAGTCCCCCTTACAAGAAATTACCCAAAGAGAAGACCAGGGCGCCCAGACAATCCGGATGCGCATGCTCGAGCTAAGACAATAACAACACCCGAAGTATCACGAAGTACGCCAACCTAGCTACCCCTTCGGTTTCAGCTGCAGACCGCAACCCGGCTAGCAGCCGGCAAGGCTACAGCTTGAAAGTCCAATGTTCGCTGAGAAAAGGAATAAGTTACCGGCCTAGTTCAAAAGGGCACCGTTCTCGTATTTTATCTTAGCTATGAATGAACACATTAGTGTGAAAATAACGCAAACGACGTTGTGTCTTGTTTTTGCACGAGCCACAACTTTGCAGGAAAGAAGGCGGAAAAGATGTCGTGGAAATGGCCACGGCAGATGATGCGATCGGCAGTGATTAGTAGAACGAGGGGCAAGGGCGGCCAGCCAACTGCGGTGTGAGATGAGGGCGAAGACACAAGAGTTTACCTAGGTTCACCCCCGGAGGGTAAAGACCTACTCCTGCTAGATTGTATTGATGAGAGATTATAAAGGGCGAGCTCGGCAGCTAGGCGGCAAGTCGATGGGGTGTATGATGGAACATAAGTGTTATGCGTGCCCTTGGGAGGTTTATATATAGTCACCTCGCTAGGGTTTACAGATCTACAACCGAGTTAGATAAGGACTCAGAGGGTTTTAACCTAATCCGAATGGGCCTAGCTACGCTTCTAGGACTTCAACATCTAGTCGCCTGACTTCCTCTTGGGTGGCGGTCCAGTCACCATCCTATAGGACCACTCACTGGGAGTATGATCCAGTAGGGAACGTCCTGCTGGGTATACCCCACTCGGCATATCCGCGTCAGTAGTCCCTGAGGCCGTCGTTGATTCATCGCAGGTGTTCTTTGGAAGTTGGAGTATTCGTGTCCAATTTGGATGCCCAGTGAATCGGCGATGGACTCCTTCAATAAGAGAAAGAATCTTTAGCATGCATCTTCAGTCGCACTATCAGCAACTAGCCGAATCGCCAATTGGCGAGTAGTCGACTCACAGCTTTGGTGAATGGGTAAACAAGTTGAGTAGACAAAGTTGGACCGTTAGCTTGATCAAACTAGCCGTTGGGTAGTCCAACGGTAATATCGGCGTAATCACCGCATGGTAACGGCTCCCCGAAATTGGCGGGAATCAACTGCTATATAAGGAGAGTGACGGGTGAATTGCGAGCATTCCTCACATTTCCTCCGACTCCGCGCGCCCTTCGGTCTCCCATTCCCTCCAGAGCCTCCAGAGCGATCCAGCGAGCCCAGATCCTCGATCCGATGGCGCCTCCGAAAGAGTTGTGGGGGAAGTCCAAGTGTACCAGGGCGATGCTGAAGTCCTTCGAGGATGCAGGGATTCTATGCGCTAGGAGATGGCGAGTTCTCGCGGCCAGGGAGGTGGAACCAGATCAGCGCACCGACAAAATTATTTGTTTCACCAGCCATCTCGAAAGGGGATCGGATTCCCTACCTCGCTCTTCTTTCGGTGATTCTGCGCCTACTACGGCATCCAGCCGTCAGATCTGGTGTCGCACAACATTGAGCAGCTCGCCATCTTCGTGGCGTTTTGCGAATGCTACTTGGGTTGCCGCCCGTACTTTCCCCTATGGCAGAAATTGTTCCACGGGAGGATTAGTCGCGATGGGGCACGCGGCCCGATGCTGGCAGCGGGTGGCCTCACTTTCCAGCTGAATTCCAAGGCCTCCTTCCTCGACCACATGCTGCCGAAGAAGGCGGCAAGCGAGTGGAAGAAGCACTGGTTCTACGCCAGGGATTCGACGCCGGACGGCGAGGTGCCACTCCCGGCGTACTCCGCCGAGCGAACCGAGCCACGCCGGCTCCAAGTCGCCAAGCTCCTGCATGACCAGCAAATGGTTGTAGACGAGATGCTAATGACGATTCGCTAGCTGAAGAAGGATGGTCTCGAGACCAACAATTTATATAATTGCTGACTCGGGCGATGATGAAGATGGGACCAAGGCCTACTAGATGTATGAATACACCGTTAAAGAAAACGGGACCAAGGCCTACACCATCAAGTGGAAGGCCGACGACTACGCCTCGGCGCTAAGGAAGATTACCGACGCGGAATACCGTGATCCGAAGGCCAGGATCACCCCATACACCGCGAAGCGAAAAGTGCCAACTGTAAGTTTGTTTTCCCTTGTTTATTGTCGCAGTCGCGGTTTACTAATCACGTGTCATTGGTTCAGCTGTTCCAAGTTGTGGAGGGCTGGCTTCCTCCCAACGATGATGAGAGCTCGGATGAGGCCGAGGGGGACGATAGTGAGTCCTCCTTCGGCGATAATAATGATGAAGAAGACGAAAATGATGATGAAGATGCCGTGGAGGTCGCCGCACCCGCGGTTCGGAAAACTCGCAGGCAGCGGCAATGCAAACTCGAGGCCAGCAAAAGCCTCGAGGATCACGACGGGGGCAATGGCGACACCCATGAACACAACTCACGGCGCATGGCCACACTGTCCAAGAAGAATTCACCAAAGAATAAGGACGCGCACAAGGCGGTGTCGTCGCCTCGGTCGACGACTAGCTCCGAAGCGACTAGCACGGCCGACGATGCAGGGGAAGAGGGTCGATGAATGCGCTAGATACGGCGAGTACAGACGTGGTGGAGGACGAGTTGCTGCTGACATCGATTCCACCCCCCGTTCTCAGACATCACGGGTCTCGGGACTGCTTCAGTCGCAGAGGCCTCGCCATCAAGGGAGGCGCTCGCGTCAACTAGAGGGAAACTTCCTGCTGCCGCGGTCTCATCGATGAAGAAGGCCTCCGTGACATGGGCTCCGACCCTATTTGAAACGGGCATTAGCTGCAAACTGGGCCCAGAATTGGAAAAGCCGGCACACATCCGCACCGGCCTGCGCTACATCCCAGTCGCCAGGTGAGTGTTTGCCGTGTCGACTTGGATCACTAGTCTGTAGATGTTGTCTGAATCGTTGATCGTTTCCTTTGTAGGACTAGCGTGAAGAAGATTGGTCACCCTTCGGTGGCCAAGGTCCCAGTAGACGCCTCAGGGAAGGAGACTAATCCCTCGAGAAGAGGAAGGGTGAAGACACCGAGGCGCCCGCTGACGGTGCGAAGAAGACGAAGGGCGACAATGTCATCATTGTTTTGGACGAGCCGGCCAACGCGTCGAGTGAAGCTCCGACTGGAGTGTACGTGGCTGCACTAGATTTTGGAAAATGAACTAGAAGTAGGATTTTGGTGGGATCCCACTTGATACCCTACCTACTCCACACCAATGCGGCTGCCAAACACACCATAGAAACAGAGCCACGTCCTCTAAAAAAATAAGAAAATCGACCTGCCGTACCAAGGAACACGTGCGCGGCGCCATGCTATGGAGGAGGGAGAGATCAGCTGTACCGATGCGCGAGGGGAGAGGAGATGAGAGTGAGCGAAGGAGAGAGAAAACACACTTCTTTTTTGCGTGCATAGGTCTTGAAATTTACTACTAGTAGTAGTATTATACTAGAGTGAGTACACTATAAAAGGTGGCAGGAGTACCTTGTGTCAGGAACCCATCATAAATGCTCTGACCTTGAACCACCTTGAACTCCTCTTCTCTCTTCACTGCTGCCCTTTTTGTTGGAGATATGCCCTAGAGGCAATAATAAAAGTGGTTATTATTATATCTTTGTGTTTATGATAAATGTTTACATTCATGCTATAATAGTATTAACTGGAAACATTAATACTTGTGTGATTTGTAAACTGAATTAGAGTCCCTGGTAAATCCTCTTTATAATACTAGCTTGTTGATTGATAGATGATCATGGTTTCTCGATCATGAACATTGAGATGTTATTAATAACAAGATCATATCATTAGGAGAATGGTATGATGGACATACTCCTATAGATAAACGTAGCATTAAGATCAAGTCATTTCAATAGTTCGTTTGCTATAAGCTTTCTGATACATAGTAACCTAATTCCTTCGACCATGAGATCATGTTAATCACCATCACCAGAAGGATGCTTTGATGACATCAAACACCACACCATAACTGGGTGGCTATAAAGGTGGCATTGAGTGTTCAGAAAATATGGGTTGAGGCACATGGATCAAGAGTGGGATTTGTCCATCCATATGACGGATATATATATTCTGGGCCCTCTCGGTGGAATGTCATCCAATTAGCTTGCAATCATGTGACTGACTCACAAGGTATCACATATCACGGGAACGAGAAAAATCAAACTGGAACAATGGTTTCCTAGTGGGAGAAGAAACAAGTCCTTCTCTCAATCCAACTTGGGTTTGGGTTTGGATTCAAACCCACCCCTCCCATGGCTGCCCCTCCCTCTCATAAATAGAGGGGGAGGGCTGCCCCAACACCACAAGAGCCAAGCCCTTCCCACACACCCGCAGCCGCCGCGGCGCCCCGCCGGTTCGTCGCCGCCGCCCTAGACGCCGTCGACACCTCCTCCACCTCTCGGTCATCTAAACCCTAGATCTCCGGGAAACCCTAATCCACCATAACTCGCATCCGGGTTAGGTGAAGCCCTGCGGGATCTTCCCTCTACTTGCGACACCACGCCATCGTGCTGCCGGAATCACGAGGGGAGAACTACAACCTCCGCTGCCTGCTGGAACAAGGGAGATGAAGGTCTTCATCGAGTACCGAACGTGTGACCGACTGCGGAAGCGCTACCGGAACGCATCGCCGAAAGGATCGTCTACGCGATCTTGAGATCGGCAAGTATACGACTACATCACCCACGAGAATCTGCTCTCGTTAACCGCTTTGGAATCTTCGAGGGTGAGTGCTTCTATCGACTCGTTGCTACAATCTAGTAGATAGATCTTAGCTTGTTTGTGTGCATGCGGTAGAATTTTTTTGTTTTCCATGCTACGAACCCCTACAGTGGTATCAGAGCCATGTCTATATGTAGATCTGTAGCACGAGTAGAACACAATGGTCATTATGGTCGGTTGTGCTTTTATTATCAATTGCCTTTTGTGTACTTTGCATCTTGCGGTATGATGGGATGAAGCGGCCCGGGCTAACCTTACATGACATCGTTCATGAGACTTGCTCCACGCTCAACATGCAACTTGTATTGCATAAGTGGCTTTGTGGGTGTATGTCTCTCCCATCATAGTATAGATTCAATTTACAACGGGAACTTGATAGTTCAAACATCAATGTTGTGGTTCTTGTTCGTAAGTTAGAACGACACTTATTGAAAGCCCCAAACCACGTAAAATATGAAAATAAAATTAGAGGCGTCTAACTTTGTTTTGCAGGGGTGTGCTGTGATGTGATATGGCCATGATTGTGATTATATATGATGTATGCAATGTTCCTTATTGTAAATCAGCAACCGGCAGGAGCCATATGGTTGTCTTTTTTAATTCCGTTTAGACCTGCGTGTCTATTCAAATTAGTTGTAATAGTTTATGCTGGTGGACGACAACCATGAAGAGGCGCCATTGACCTTGACGCCATACCGGTGATGATGGGGATCATGTTCGTGCTTGAAGATGGAGATCGGAAGCACAAGAAGAAATGCCATATCATATCACATATTATGAATTGCATGTGATGTTAATCCTTTATGCATCTTGTATTTCTTAGTTTGCGACGGTAGCATTATAAGATGATCCCTCAAGCACAAAATTTCAAGTTTTAAAGTGTTCATCCTTAGTAAGCACCGTTGCTAAAGCTCATTGTTTCGAAGCACCACGTGATGATCGGGTGTGTTAGATTCTGCGAGTGTATACAACGTGAGCAAGCCAGACTTGCTCATGTGGAAGCTAAGGTTTGATCTTGACGAGCCTACCATGTACAAACATGATCTCGGAACACAGATCACCGAAAGGTAAAACATGAGTCATATAGTAGATATGATGAACATGTTGATTGTTCGCCATTGAAACTACATCAACTCTCGTGATGATCAGTTTTGATGTGGTCGATTTGGTTCTTGTGATCACTAAAACAATTTGTGGGATATTGTTTTGAGTGGGAGTTCACCTAGATTAATTTAACTATTAATTAGAACTCAATTTGTCATAAACTTAGTCTAAACTATTGCAAATATGTTGTAGATCAATGGCGGCCCCTACCATCAATTTTAATGCGTTCCTAGAGAAAGAAAAGTTGAAAAACAATGGAAGCAACTTCACGGATTGGTTCCGCAGTTTGAGGATTGTCCTCAATGCTAGTAATTTGACATATGTGATGGATGCACCACTGGGTGACCCGCCTGCAGCTACTGCTACCGATGAGGTAAAGAATGTTTTCCTCGCTCGGAAGAATCAGAACTCCACAGTTCAGTGTGCTATCTTGTATGGTTTGGAATCAGAGCTTCAGAAAAGGTTTGAGAACCATGAACCACATGATATTGTTCATGAACTCAAAATGATATTTGAGGCTCATGCGGCAGTTGAGAGTTATGAGGCTTCTGAAAAGTTCTTTAACTGCAAGATGGAAGAGGGCAGCTCCGTCAGTGAGCACGTGCTTAAGATGTCTGGGCACGCAAGCAAGCTTCAAAGCTTGGGTATAGTGATTCCTAATGCTTTGGGGATTCACCGTGTCCTCCAATCACTACCACCAAGTTACAAGAACTTTGTGATGAACTACAATATGCAAAACATGGACAAGTCGTTGCTAGAACTCTTCTCCATGTTAACAATCTGCAGAAGTGGAGATCAAGAAAGAGCACCAAGATTTGTTGGTCAATAAGACCACCAAATTCAAGAAGCAAGGCAAGTCTAAGAAAAAGGGAAACTTCAAGAAGGGCGGTAAGAAAGTTACCGCGCCGGCGAAGAAGACCAAGGCTGGGCCTAAGCCTGATACTGAGTGCTTTTAATGCAAGGGAGAAGGTCACTGGAAGCGGAATTGCCCAAATTACTTGGCGGATTTGAAGAACGGCAACATCAAGAAGAAAGGTATATCTGATATACATGTTATTGATGTGTATCTCACTAGTACTCATAGTAGTGCCTGGGTATTTGATACTGGTTCGGTTGCTCATATTTGTAACTCGAAACAGGTACTGCAGAATAAACGGAAGCTAGCGAAGAACGAGGTGATGACGCGTGTTGGAAATGGATCAAAGGTTGATGTGATCGCGGTCGGCATGCTACCTCTTCATCTACCATCGGGATTAGTTTTATACTTAAATAATTGTTATTTGGTGCCTGCATTGAGCATGAACATTATATCCGGATCATGTTTATTGCGAGACGGTTACTTGTTTATGTCCGAGAATAATGGTTGTTCGATTTATATGAGTAATATGTTTTATGCACATGCACCTTTGATAGATGGTCTATTCTTATTGAATCTCGATTGTGGAAATACACACATTAATAACATTGAAGCTAAACGTTTGAAATTGGGCGATAACTCGACCTATATGTGGCACTGTCGTCTTGGTCATATTGGAGTGAAGCGTATGAAGAAACTCCATTCCGATGGACTTCTTGAATCACTTGAAAGATGCGAAGCATGTCTGATGGGTAAAATGACTAAGACTCCATTTTCTGGTATGATGGAGCGAGCTACGGACTTATTGGAAATCGTACATACCGATGTATGTGGCCCAATGAGTGTAGCATCGCGCGGTGGTTATCGTTATGTTCTTACCTTCACAGATGACTTGAGTAGATATGGGTATATCTATTTCATGAAACATAAGTCCGAAACTTTCGAGAAGTTTAAGGAATTTCAAGGTGAGGTAGAGAATCAACATAACAAGAAGATTACATTTCTACGATCTGATCGTGGAGGTGAATATCTAAGTTACGAGTTTGGCGAGCATTTGAAGAAATGCGGAATACTTTCACAATTGACACCGCCGGGAACACCACAGCGCAATGGTGTGTCCGAACGTCGTAATCAAACTTTCTTAGATATGGTTCGTTCTATGATGTCACTTACAGATTTACCGCTATCATTTTGGGGTTATGCATTAGAAACAGCCGCATTCACTTTAAATAGGGCACCATCTAAATCCGTTGAAACGACACCGTGTGAATTATGGTTTGGGAAGAAACCTAAATTGTCGTTCCTTAAAGTTTGGGGTTGCGAAGCTTATGTAAAGAAGTTACAGCCGGACAAACTTGAACCCAAAGCGGAAAAATGCGTCTTCATAGGATACCCGAAGGAAACTATTGGGTATACCTTCTATCATAGATCCGAGGGCAAAATCTTTGTTGCTAAGAATGGATCCTTTCTAGAGAAGGAGTTTCGCTCGAAAGAAGTGACTGGAAGGAAAGTAGAACTCGACGAGGTTGTTGAACCTTATCTCGAACTTGCGAGTAGCGCATCACCGGAAGTAGTTCCTGTGGCGCCTACACCAATAAGAGAGGAAGCTAATGATGTTGATCATGAACTTCGGTTGAAGTTACTACAGAACCTCGCAGGTCAACGAGAACTCGTACCACTCTTGATTGGTATGATCCCGTTATGAGTGTCATGTTGGTGGATAACACCGATGACCCTGCGACATATGAGGAAGTGATGATGAGCCCAGATTCCAATAAATGGCAAGAAGCCATGAAATCCGAGATTGGATCCATGTATGAAAACCAAGTATGGACTTTGGTGGACTTACCGGATGACCGGAAGGCTGTCAAGAACAAATGGATTTTCAAGAAGAAAACAAATGCTGATGGTAATGTTACTGTCTATAAAGCACGACTTATCGCAAAAGTGTTTCGACAAATTCAAGGTGTTGACTACGATGAGACTTTCTCACCAGTAGCGAAGCTAAAGTCTGTGAGGATTATGTTAGCAATCGCTGCATATTATGATTATGAGATATGGTAGATGGATGTCAAAACGGCGTTCCTCAATGGAGACATTGATGAAGAGTTGTATATGATGCAACCGAAAGGTTTTGTCGATCCTAAAGATGCTAACAAGGTATGCAAACTTCAAAGGTCCATATATGGATTGAAGCAAGCATCCCGAAGTTGGAATCAACGTTTTGATAAGTTAATCAAAAGTTTTGGTTGTATACAAACTTATGGAGAAGCTTGTATTTACAAGAAAGTGAGTGGGAGCTCTGTAGCATTCTTAATACTATATGTAGATGACATATTGTTGATTGGGAATGATGTAGGCCTTCTAAATAGTGTCAAGGATTATTTGAATAATAGTTTTTCAATGAAAGATCTTGGTGAAGCAACTTATATATTAGGCATAAAATTTATAGAGATAGATCAAGGCGCCTAATATCATTGTCACAGAGTACATATTTGGACAAAGTTCTAAAGATGTTTTGAATGGAAGATAGCAAAAAAGGGTTCTTGCCCATGTTGCCCAATACGACCTTGAGTAAAACTCAAAGCCCTGCAATGGCAGAAGATAGAGAAAGGATGAGTAAGACTCCCTATGCCTCAGCCATAGGATCTCTTATGTATGCCATGCTATGTACTAGACCCGATATTGCATATGCTGTTAGTTTGACTAGTAGATATCAAAGTGATCCAGGAGTGGATCATTGGACAGCGGTCAAAAACATCCTTAAGTACTTGAGAAGAACTAAGGATATGGTTCTTTCTTATGGAGGTGATGAACAGCTCGTTGTTAATGGTTACACCGATGCTAGTTGGAACACCGATCCGGATGATTCTAAATCTCAATACGGATACGTATTTTACTTTGAATGGTGCATCAGTTAGCTGGAGGAGTGCAAAGCAAAGCGTTGTGGCGAGATCTTCAACCGCATCGGAATACAGAGCTGCTTCGGAGGCTTCACAAGAGGCGACATGGATGATGGAGTTCATTACAGAGCTCGGTGTGGTTCCAAGTGCGTTGGACCCAATGTCTATCTATTGTGATAACATGGGAGCCATAGCCAATGCGCAAGAACCAAGGTCACACAACAAGATGAAGCACATCAAGCTACGTTTTCACGCTATTCGAGAGCATGTCCAAGATGGTGACATAAAGATTTGCAAAGTACACACAGATCTGAATGTGGCGGATCCGTTGACTAAACCTCTCGCGAGGGCAAAACTTGACCAGCACCAAACCGCCATGGGTGTTCGGTATATTACCATGTAATCTAGATTAGTTGACACTAGTGCAAGTGGGAGACTTTTGGAGATATGCCCTAGAGGCAATAATAAAAGTGGTTATTATTATATCTTTGTGTTTATGATAAATTTTTACATTCATGCTATAATAGTATTAACTGGAAAGATTAATACTTGTGTGATTTGTAAACTGAATTAGAGTCCCTGGTAAAGCCTCTTTATAATACTAGCTTGTTGATTGATATATGATCGTGGTTTCTCGATCATGAACATTGAGATGTTATTAATAACAAGATCATATAATTAGGAGAATGGTATGATGGACATACTCCTATAGATAAGTGTAGCATTAAGATCAAGTCATTTCAATAGTTCGTTTGCTATAAGCTTTCTGATACATAGTAACCTAATTCCTTCGAACATGAGATCATGTTAATCACCATCACCAGAAGGATGCTTTGATGACATCAAACACCACACCATAACTGGGTGGCTATAAAGGTGGCATTGAGTGTTCGGAAAGTATGGGTTGAGGCACATGGATCAAGAGTGGGATTTGTCCATCCATATGACGGATAGATATACTCTGGTCCCTCTCGGTGGAATGTCATCCAATTAGCTTGCAAGCATGTGACTGGCTCACAAGGGATCACATATCACGGGAACGAGAAAATAGTACTTATCGGTAACGAGGTTGAACTAGGTATGCAGAGATACCCACGATCAAAACCTCGGATAAGTAAACTATCGTGAGACAAAGGGAAATTGGTATCGTATGTAAGTGGTTCATTCGATCGAAAAGTAATCGTAGAAATATATGGGAGCCATATGAATTTCCAGATTCCTCTATTGGTTATTGATAGGAGAAGTGTCTCGATCATGTCCGCATAATTCACGAACCGTAGGGAGACACACTTAAGGATTCGATGTTGTTTAGTAGATATGGAATGTTAATAGGGATACCGAATGTTGTTCGGAGTCTCAGATGGGATCCGGGATATCACGAGGAGATCCGGAATGGTCCGAAGAATAAGATTCATATAAGGAAAGTCCGATTCCAGAGTTCGGGAAAGTTTCCGATGTTTTCATCGGAGAGGTTCTAGAAGGGTCTAGAAGGTTCACCGGTCCGGAAGGGGAATGGTCCATGAATGTGTCATGGATATGTGGAATGATTGGATCATATCCTAGGTCACTTGGTGTTGACATTTGCAAGAGATAAATAAAGCTCTAAATTAAAAGTCAAACGGGAAGTTTGAAAAATCAAACTGGAACAATGGTTTCCTAGTGGGAGAAGAAATAAGTCCTTCTCTCAATCGAACTTGGGTTTGGGTTTGGATTCAAACCGACCTCTCCCAAGGCTGCCACTCCTTCTCATAAATAGAGGGGGAGGGCTGCCCCAACACCACAAGGTCTTCATCGAGTACCGAACGTGTGACCGACTGCGGAAGTGCTGCCGGAACGCAGCGCCAGAAGGATCGTCTACGCGACCTTGAGATCGGCAAGTGTACGACTACATCACCCACGAGAATCTGCTCTCGTTACCCGCTTTGGAATCTTCGAGGGTGAGTGCTTCTATCGACTCGTTGCTACAATCTAGTAGATAGATCTTGGCTTATTTGTGTGCATGTGGTAGAATTTTTTTGTTTTCCATGCTACGAACCCCTACACTTTTCCCCTGCCTACCACTACTAAGAAAACAGCTATAGGTAATCCACACATCCGTGGCGCACGTGCTAATGGTGTCCCACGGGTAAAATAGGCGTGGCACACTGTCCACAGGTGCCCTACGGCTAACTGCCGTAAGTGTGGTGCACACGGGGGTGGTGCGCCACGGCTATGTGTGGGTAAGGGCACAGGTAGCCGCATACCACATACCTGTAGCGCACTAGGTCAGGGTGTGCTACGGGTGTGAAACTTAGTTGTAGCGCATCCTAACCAAGTGCGCTATGGGCATGTGTGTTGCAGCCTGCTGCAGTAGCTGGGTCAAGTTACCCGTAGGGCACCCTGCCCTAGTGCCGTACGGCTAAGTGGCATGTACCAAGTCCACCCCCCACGTGGATCGCCTTTTTAGCCTTCCAATAAATAAAAGAAAATGAAAAGCACTTTAAAGAATAAAATCTATTCACATGTAGGTAGGTAATGTGGTCTAGTTTCTAGGAAAATTAACAAACACGAATTTTGACTTTTTCTGCAAAAAAAAGTTATGCCACGGTAAAACGTCCGTAATTTTTTCATACAAAGTTTTTCGCGAACTTTAATTTCTAGAAATTTTACCTATTCGAAAACGGGTTATGTAGATTCCTTCTCTCCAACACTTAAAAGCCCTTTCATACAAAGCTTCACACAATCTTTATTAGTAACATTAGTGTATGCAAAATAATAAACCTTTGGGTTCAAATTTCAACTGAAATACATCAAAACATAAGCTACTGTAGCAACTCCTTTCAAAATCCCAAAAATAATTTAAAAGTAAATCGATTTAATAGGCAAATGCAAATGATTTCAGAAATCTGTCAAAACAGACCAACATGTAAAGATTGATTTTTTCGAAAAATCTTCTGATGCTCAAATCAAAAAGTGTAAAACTAACAAAAGTTGGATAACAACTTGGGTCACAAGCACAGAAAATTAAAGCTCCATCCGACGTACTGAGATTTTTCACGAATTTTTACAGTGAAGCACAAAAATCTGTTCCGGGACAGCAACTTCCCACAACTCCTCTACTTCTCAAAAGAGGCAAACATTGGCACAAAAAACAAACAAAAAGGATAAGGAGAGGTTATTATAGAGGTAATAACTTCCAAGACTCAAAGAAACAAAAACCTAAAGCAAACTAAAATGGGTTGTCTCCCAAAAGCTCTTTCTTTATAGCCATTAAGATGGGCATGAAAATTTCAATGATGTTCACATAGGAGATATGAATTTGAAGTGAAAGAAAGCATCAATAAGCAAATATCCGCCACATTTAAGTGTAACCCACTTCCTATGCAAGGGCGTTTTATATGAAAACAAATTATTGAAACAAAAGGCTACTAGCATAGGAAGACAAACAAGTGCAACTTCAAAGCTTTCAACATAAAGCGGGGAAACTTAATATTGTTGAGATGCATAAAACCATGTTTCCCTCTCTCATAATAAATTTCAGTAGCACTATGAATAAAGTTAACAATATAACTATCACAAGAAATATTCTTATCATCAGAATGAGCATGCTTAAGATCATCAAAAAGAGGTTTAAGGTCATAAACCGGATCAATAGAAGCAAGTTGTTCAACCCTAAAATCCTCATTAGGCAATTTATTTTCATAAGGAGTTTTAGAAAATTTGGAAAAATTAAACTCATAAGATTCTCCATCAAACTTAGTTAAAAATTTATCCTTCTTAAAATCTATAATAGCTCCACAAGTGTTCAGAAAAGGTCTACCAAAAATGATAGGACAAGTTTTACTAGCTTCCTTACCAAGCACTAGAAAATCAGCAGGATATTTAATCGTACCACAAAGAACTTCCACATCTCTTACAATACCAATGGGACAGGCGATCTCTCTATTAGAAAGGTGAATAACCACATCAATATCTTCAAGTTATATAAAAATTGTAGTGGGGGCTTTCCCTACTGTTCAACCTTCAAAAAATGTGTTCAAGTTCACAAGGACCAATTTCATGCATAATTTCTCTCTAAAGCTCATAAGGAATAGCACTAGAACTTGCACTAATATCACATAAACCATAATAGCAATGATCGCCAATCCTAACAGAAAGCATAGGGACACTAGCTCTCCTAGTTTTACTAGGATGTGAGACAATATTAGAAGCATCTTACAAAAGATAATGTGCCCATATTCTACATTCTTAGTGACAAGGTCTTTCACAATGGCTACTACAGGTTCAATATTTATTTGTTCATCAGGTTCTACAGCTTTCTTTGTACTTTTGCTAACCACATTAGCTATAATAGAATGTTCCTTTACCTTAGCAGGAAAAGGTATTTTCTCAATATAGGGTTCAGGCAAAATATGATCAACAGTATAAACTTCAGTATTCATAGAAGGAGCATGATCAACTATATCTTTATAAGGTGCATGGTACTTGTTCCAATCCTTTTTGGGAATTTCAATATAAGAGGCAATGGCCTTAAAAAATTGGCAAGAACTTGAGAATCAAGACCATACTCAGTACTAATATCATGAAATTAATCAGTTCCCATAAAAGATTTAATGCATTCATAATCATAGTTTATACCTGACTTTCTTCCTTTGTCATTCTCTCATGCTTCAGTATTTTCTTGAATACGGTCTAGAAGATCCCATTTAACTTCTTGCTTCATACGTGTGAATTATCCAGCACAAGAAGCATATAATAAATCTTTATCATGAAGAGAAAGCCTCCCATAAAAGTTATCGATAATAATATTATTAGGAAGCTCATGAATAAGACATTTGAGCATTAGTAACTTAATTCTCCCCCAAGCTTGGGTTGTACTCTCTCGATCACGAGGCCAAAAGTTATATATTTGATTTCTATCCTTATGAATCTCACTGGGAGGATAGAATTTACAAGAAAAGAGAGGTACAATTTCCTCCCATTCTATAGATCGTCAATTCTTAAGCTGCTTATACCATTCTTCAGCTCTTCATTTCAATGATATAGAGATTAACTTTTTCTTGACTTTTTTCGATGTGATACTTGCACACTTAATCAACCAGCAAAATTCATGGATAAAAAGCAAGCGATCACCAGGATGGACAGTTCCATCCCCAAAATAATAGTTATCCATAAAACGATCAACAATTGTTGTATGTATCTCAAAAGGATCTATCTCAGCAGGTGGTGGTTCATCTACTACCCTAGCAGTGGTAGTAGTTCTTCCAAATAGGAAACCAAGTGGGTTATCCATAAGAAATAAAAGCAATACTCACAATAGAAGTTTCCTTTATCAATTCCAATCTTCAATAGCGCTTCACTCCCCGGCAACAGCGCCAGAAAATAGTCTTGATGACCAAAAAGTATAGGGGGTGTATCGTAGTACTTTCGATAAATAGGAGTGTCGATCCCAACGAGGAGAAAAAGGTGTTGACTAGTAGTTTGGAGCAGGAATTCTCTGTAAATACTTAGCAAACCGATTTTTTTAGGGGTTTTTGATAATGAAAGGAAATAAAGATCAAGTAAATAAAGACAACAAATAATAATTGCAGAAAGTGGCACAATCCTTTCTTAGCAAAGGACAAGTCGGTTGTATTACTTATGAGGACCAAATGTTTTCAAGGACACATGGGAATACTGTCAAGTGCTTTCGCTTCATATAGTTGATTAATCTTCTTTGGTTTGATAAGTGTTGTGTGGGTGAACATATGCTAATGTACCGACCTTACTAGGACTAATACATACTTGTGATTAAACCCCTTGCAAGCATCCACAACAACAATAAAGTAATTAAGATAAAAACCTAACCACAACATTAAACTCTGAGATCCTACACTCCCTTGCGCAAAGGTTTCCTAACGGGGATTCAGGTTTCTGTCACTCCGGAAACTCCACAATTAGTAGACAAATACATAATGCATTCCCCTAAGCCCATAAATGGTGAAGTATCATGTAGTCGACGTTCACATGACACCACTAGAATAATAACACCACAATTTAAATATCAACCCATTGAGTATTACTTCAACACAATTCCACTACTAACAACATGACTTTTCCCATGTCCTCAAGAACTAAACGAACTACTCACGAGACATCATATGGATCAAGATCAGAGATGTTATGATGATGAATAACAATCTGAACATAAACAATAATTCAATGGTTCCACTCACAAGCATTAACTAAAAAATTAATCAACATCGGGAAAGTTTCCCCTAAGAACTATGCAAGATTCAACCCGATTGTATAACTGGATGGAGTGCTGATGATGGTGTTGGTGGAGATGGTGGTGAGGATGATGATGATCCTGATGAAGTCTAGCTTGAAGAGCGTGTTGATGGCGATGATCTCCCCTCTCCGGGAAGGAATTTCCTCGGCAGAAATCTGCCCGAAGGAGAGCTCTTTCTCTCTCTGTAGTTTCCGCCCCGGAGAGGCGGCGGAATCTTTCTGTGGTCTCTCTCTCGTATTAGGGTTTCGAGGAAAACATATAGGCAAAAGGGCGAAGCAGGAGGTGGGCCAGGGTGGCCACACCCCCTGGTGGTGCACCCCTGGGTGGGCCCATGCCAGGGATGAGACCCATATGGCCCATCTCTGTCTCCCCTTCTGGCTTCCTTCGTCTTTTGGAAAATAGGATTTTCCGTGTATTTTCTGGAATTTTCTGATCGTCGCGAATATTGTATCTAGACACCGCTTTTTCCATCAGAATCCTGACTCCAACAGTTCATCCTCCAAAAGTCATCCAACATGCAAAAATAGATGAAATAACATAAGTATCACCTCTTAATATGAAATATATCAATGAATAGCAGTAAATTATGATATAAAATAGTGATTCAAAATGGACGTATCAGATACAAATTAATTTTATCTCAATTTAAACTAGGGGTGGTACAATGTAATGGAAAGGAGATTCCATAATGGATTTTGATCAGTTCCAAAGTTAAGATATTGTGTTAGATACTACAACAACAGGCTAAGTTTATGACTTCTATTGTAGCAGCAAAAGAGGGCATTTGTGTCAAATAGTTTGTTATCAAACTGGGTGAGGTTCACAGTGCGCTAACACTATGAAGATATATTGTACGGAAATAGTATCGAGACGATTTAACCCCAAGGAACTAAAGGTCTCATGAAAGGACCAAATTGATACAATGCCATCTCATTGGAGAATGAGTGATGCGTAGAGATGCAAAGACATACAAATACACATGGACTTGGAAGTTACAGATCTGGAGATTATGTTTACCACTAGCAAACGCGTAAATACAACACTAGAAAGCCATAGGTGTTGAATGTGCAAGTTTTTCAAACTAGATTATTGACTCTAGTGCAAGTGGGAGACTGAAGGGAATATGCTCGAGAGGCAATAATAAAGTGGTTATTATCTTATTCCTTTTTATGATAAATCTTTGTTTTGTATGCTATAATTGTATTAATCGTAAATATTAATACATGTGTGTTTAATAAACAAATAAAGAGTTCCTAGTGATGCGTCTCATATAAACTAGCTCGTTGATTAACAAGATGATCAAGGTTTCATGATCGTGTACATTGAATGTTTTCAATAACGAGGTCACAACATTGGTGGAATGATGTGATCAACATTCATCCTAAGTATAGTAATACGATTAAATTCATTATGTTTAAATTATTATAACATCATACAAAGTAACTTTAGTCCTTAGACCATGAGATCATGTCAATCACTAACACCAGAAGAGTAACTTGATAACATCAAACGTCACACCATAACAGGGTGACTATAAAGGTGGGTTCAGATACTCTGATAGTGTTATGTTGAGGCTCATGGATCAAGAGTGAGATTTTTCCATCCAAATGATAGAGATATATACTCTGGACCCTCTCGGTGATATCACATTGATATAGCTTGCAAGCAAGTGATGGGGATCACTAGAAAGTTATATTACGAGAACAAGAAAAGAGTACATGTCAGTAACAAGATCAAACTAGGTATGGGGATACCAATGGTCGAATCTCAGACATGTAAAATATAGAGAGACATAGGGATTTAGTTACAATGTTAAAGGTTCAGTCAATCACAAGAAGTCATCGTTGAATATGTGGGAGTCAGTACGGATCTCCAGGTCCTGGTACTGATTATTGATTGGAGAGGGGTCTCAATCATGTCTGCATTATTCGTGAACCGTAGGGTGACACACTTAAGGTATAACGACACCATTTGGATCAAATAAGATGTCAGAGAAAGAATATCAAAGCGCTGGAATTATTTCAATGGAAACCGGAATTGTTTTGGGTGAAATTGCTGAAATTGGTTCTACATGTGAAATTGAAATGTTGCAAGGGGTTTTATGTGAATGTTTGTTAATTAATGTAAATAACAAAATTCTGAATAAATAAATAAAAGGAGTTTTATAAAATAAGAGATTACAATAATTTGGTGGAAATTTAATGGATTTTGAGTGGAGAAAAAGGAGGGGCATTTGTGTGAGTGGGAGCTCCTCTCACATGAATGATGGAAGAGGTGGGGGCACCACCTTGGCCACCGTCCATGGGAGGGGATTCCCCCACCCCCTATACCTATAAAATGCCTTCCTCTCCCTCCTTCTCACTCACACATCCTCGCGAAGGATCTCTCTCCCCCTCTAGAATATTCCCCATGGTCTCGGATCAGTGAGATACATGTTCCCGATGGCTTTTTCTGGAGTAAGGATTTGCTGCTTTCGCTGCTTTGCTGGAGCGAGGGTGCGGAGGTTGTCATGGTACTGTACATGTGTGTGATCACGGATGTACCACTACTTTGCGGTGCTTGACTTGCTGGTGCTGGACCGGTTGGAATTCATCATGATCTTGAGATCGACAAGTGAACGACTACATCATCCACAAGAACCAATCTTGTAACGCTTTGTCGGTCTTCGAGGGTAAGTTCTCTATGGATGTATATCCACCTGTTGCTTGTATCTAGATAGACAGATCTTGGTTCTCAGTTGTTCATATCGTAGGAAAATTTTCGTTTTCTATGCTGTGAATCCAACAATCTCACAGTAAAAGGATTAGGCCATGATGTTTCTATGTTATCATAAATGCTGAACGTTAAGTAACCATATCTCATTGTGATTAACTTTGGGTGTTTGTCTATCATATCATTCAACAAATGATATGACCTTATTGTCAATTGGCACTATCACCCATGATGTCGGAACTATAGATCATCGCTTGCCCAATAAACTAGTTCTCTAGAGGTAACTAAAGACCGGTTTATTTACATACCACACATATATTAATTTTTTGTACTAATATAGTTATAGCATAGTAAGAAACGTATTATGGACATACAAGTGATACATCAAATAAGAAACACTTTATTATTTGCCTCTAGGGCATATCTCCTTCAGGTTGTTGCAATGGATGAAAATATGCCAGGGTTGAAGATTCATCTGCAGATGCACATACATATAGGATACATATAATAATAAGCACATTCATGTCTGAAATGGCCTAATAGAGAAAAGGTTATGGGCAGCACATCCAAATAAACTAAAGCTCTTGCGAGCCACATGCATAGCAATAGTCTTTTGATCCAACCATTATACCACGAAACACTGGGCTATAACAATTATTAAGTAAAATGCAGATCAAAGCCTTAAGAATAGTGCTGTTGCTGTTACTCCCAAGTGGATTCCCAAATGAAGACCGTACACCCCTTGCTGTCACTGAGTTTCTCATGAAGTCACCGTTTAGCACTCATCTCACCTCGAGCATTTATCAATCCCTGGATCTTGGGTACCTACAAGTCCATGTATCGAGATAAGAGACAAACATACAAAGATACATATCTCTATTCAATCACCACACAATATTCCCATGTATTAGATGCACATAATCGCTGTGAGGTTTCACCCCAACCCGCAGCCCGTGAAGACTACTCACTCATAACAATAAGATCAAGGATATAAACATTGTGCAAAATATTTAGATTAAAATCAAATATTCTTACAATGGTCACCAATTCACAAGGATATCTCAAGTACAAGATGATGGCTATGGCTATGGAGTGGATGGAGGGTCGATATGATGAACTATGGTGGTGGATCTCCTTTCGTGATGTTGTGACACAATATGAGAACTATGACCCTCTACGCGGCGCATGGAGTCTCGAAATATATAGGCGCATTAACGAAAGTTGCAGTGTTTAACCTAACAGAGCCGCTGCCACCTAGTACGAGCGGACCGTATGGGTGGGCCTTGCCCAAACGACAGGTCGTTAAACTTTCCGGAGGTTCCTTTTTTACCCTAGTGTTCTTGTTTGAGTAGGAAACATCATAATCTTCAATAAATGCTCCTAATTTCACCTTAAAAGTGTGATTTCATGCATAATACAATTTAAACAAAGGATTGCACATCTTTGCAATAATTAGTCATTAGTAGCAACGCTAGACAAATTCTTGGTCAATTATTTTACTTAAAATGCGATTTAAACACGGACAAAGATGGCTATTTTTATAGCCATCACTTACCCGTGTCGCCTATGCTGGAAGGCCTTGAAAGGATCGACAAGATACATATCTCCATCACCGTCATGGACTCTGGGAGCTCCCCGAGAACAAGGTGTACTGGGACCAGTGCTTCTGTGACCGTCGGGCGCGTTGGCTGGCGTACACGAGGCTGGAGGCCTAGTTCTAGGGCGCAACAATGCCGAAGGTTGGCATCGCTGGTGGAGTGATACCAACCACACCCTCGTCGCCGTCCTCGAGCACTTCTCGGCCGGCAACACCCAGCGCCTGGCGTACCCGTCCCACTTGCCTCCGTCCTTCTCGTGGCACCGGGGTGTGACATCCTAGATGCCGAGAAGGATGAACGGTGCGTCATCCTCCTCATCGACGTCATCCGAGCGCTCGTCTAGCTCGGCGCCCAACGACTTACCATGCTTTATGGTGCCGCTCTGGCCGGTGAAGCGTGAACCTAAGTCTCCGGCGGGCTCGTCGAAATACACGCGCTAACGTGGCCTCGTCATCAACGAGCGTCGTGCTCCGTTGTCGGCATGCGGCTACCTCGCCTCATCTTGCCAAAGAAGGAGCCCGGCCTACGCACGTCGAAGGAGCCGGCAAAGTGGGCCTCGCAGTCGGCCAAGGATGACTTTGTCCTCAAGATGGTGATAGAGGAGTTTCTCAACAACATCTCGCCAATGAAGGGCCCCGCCACGTGCGCCTGGTCCAGGACAGACTAGGAGCAGGAGGAGGCCAAGCACGTCCGTCGCCTGCAGGAGCAGGCCAAGTTCCAAGCCGTGTGCGCCGCTCGCCAGCAGCGCGCTTACCAGGGCGTCGATGTTGTCGTCCTGTATGAATGTGATGAAGATGAGGGCGAGCGCATCGGCGATGTCAGGAAAGGCTCCAACAGCTCCTAGCTTTTGAGCTAGAAGCAGTAGAGCAATGATGACGACTACAGAGGGTTTTACCGTCGCCTTGACATGTTTTAGACTAGTATTTGCCGCATTTTTTTAGTCTACCGAACAAGTCGAATTCAGTTGTACTACCTTTGTTTGGGATTATTAGTCCTAAGGTCACTAGTACTATACATGCCTCTAGTCCCGGTTTGTAAGGGGCTTTAGTCCCGGATTGCAATCCGGTACTAACGTATCGGGACTAAAGGTTAGGCCTTTAGTCCCGGTTCTGTTACAAACCGGGACTAGATTGTCTCCACGTGGCGCCGCTGGGCGCGCTGGGTTGGAGGATCTTTAGTCCCGGTTCATAACACATGCCGTGATTGCAAAATTGTATAGTGTGCTTTAGTGAAAGAATGTTCGTCCAGACATATCTTTGCTTTCTTTCCTAGCATGCCTTTTCCACTAAGTCTCCCCTCATGCCTTGATTTAGGTACACCGATCGGCTTAAGGTCAGGAATAAAGTCAACAGAAAACTCAATGACCTCCTCTGTTCCATAGCCCTTGGAGATGCGTCCTTTTGGCCTAGCACCGTTATGGATATATTTTTTTAAGACTCCCATGAATCTCTAAAAGGGGAACATATTGTGTAGAAATACAAGACCGAGAATGGTAATCTCTTCGACTAGGTGAACTAGAAGGTGCGTCATTATGTTGAAGAAGGATGGTGGGAACACCAACTCAAAGCTGACAAGACACTAGACCACATCTTTCTGTAACCCTGGTAGACTTTTTGGATCAATTACCTTCTGAGAAATTGCATTGAGGAACGAACATAGCATCATAATGGGTACTCTAACATTTTCCAACAGAAGCCCCCTCAAAGCAACCGGAAGCAACTGCGTCATAATTACGTGGCAGTCATGAGACTTCAGGTTTTGGAATTTTTTTGCTGCCATATTTATTATTCCCTTTATATTGTACGAGAAGCCAGAGGGGACCTTGATACTACTTGGTAAGAGTGTAGCTGGCAGTACCTTGAAACATCTCTAGATGCATGCTGTCTTTGTCTTTCATACGTTGTTGGTCATGCCGTGCTTCTGGTGTATATTTATTCTTTCCATACATGCCCAAGAAGCCTAGAAGTATCATGCAAAGATTCTTTGTCAGGTGCATCACGTCGATTGTAGAGCGGACCTATAAGACTTTCCAATAGGGTAGCTCCCAAAATATAGATTTCTTCTTCCACATGGGTGCGTGTCGGCCAGCGTCCTTTAGAACGTACTGTCAACAAGCAGATTTTTAATTCCAGATGCCTGTTATGCCATTCATCGCAATCCCAGGATTACCATTTTTGCGAGACATAACAGATTGGTACCATAGTTCATCATCCATTACAAACCATAATAAAGGTCTTACAAATAAAGGATCTCATGATCCAGTTTTAATACAATCAACAAAGCGGAATATATAATAACGATAGCATGGTCGAAGCTCCATCTTCAGGTTCATAGGCAATGCTGACGATGGGAGATGATCCTAGTTGTCATAGACTTCCTGCTCTCCATCATCCTGGTAGTCCTCTTCATAGTCTGGCCATAGGAATAGCCAGGGACAAAGCCATGAGTACTCTTTAAGTACTCGCAAACTATCACTAACAAGTAAAGTAGTTTGAGTAGGAATCCTAAGCTCTAGGTTTATTTGCAAAAAGCCTGGTTTATCTCAACTGAGTTTAGAAGTAAAGAAAACTAGTTTAATGTTCTAAAAAACCTAAGTGGGAACTTTGTTTTCATGTTCACAACCCTGTTGTGGTCTTGTCAAAGTCATAGTTCATTTCACAAGTCATTTTGAAAACATCTAATGACGGAACAGTATGGCCACTCCAATTGTCCATGACCACGGACATGGCTATTCGAATAGTTTGACACTCTGCAGAGGTGGTACACTTTCACCACAACATTCGATACATCCGTCAGGAACAATCATGAATCACCATACTTAGTATGTGGATAATCAATCCTATCCTTTAAATTACACACCCTAGTATAGGCACCTCCCCTATGAGTTTGGCCTCCCAACCATGACCATCTGTCATCTTGGGAACTGCATAGGTGGACAATCATCACGAGGTAGCCTCATCTCAAACCACTTTCGCAAGGGAACCCATACTAAGACATGTAAACTTCCAGTCAAGCCCTACCCAAATTAGGGTATTATGGTTGTACGGTAAAATTGGAATGGTATCGCATCTGAACCCAACCATCAATTTTATAAAGGGCTAAGGATCATGCCTCGACATTTTCATCATCAAATCATCTTGTGTTCATAACACATGTGAAAACATTTCAATAGAATGAATCTTCATTCCAAGGTTTTCATAATCATTTTCACCAAGTATTCCCATCTAAAGTGATCAAATTTTATGCTTAGCACTAGCCACTAAAGTTGAGGGTATTCACTAATTAAGGGTGCTAATCAAGTGTGACTATCTAAATCTAGTCTCATGCCTCAATATGACATCTAGTTCTAACTACTTAGGCCTAGTTTTATGATCTTTATGCTACCTATATTAGCTTTCCAAAATTCACAAGTTACTAAGGGAAGGTAAAAAACTTCGATAAAGAAATAAAATAATAAAGCTTGCAAGTAAAACTTGGGATTGGTATAATCAAGGTTGCACAACCAAAGCATGCCTAATGCATTGCATAGGTTATCTTGTAGGGTTTGGCTTGCAAGTAGGACTTGCATGGTTTAGCTTAGCTTGCCTTGATTGGTGGAGTGGTTGAAGTTTTGTTCTTCTTCTTCGTATTACTCCTCCTCCTCGCAGCCTTGGTCGATACTAGCGTCTATAAATGAATATGAGGTACACAATCACCAAACAATACTTAAAAACTTCTATTTGGCACACAAAGGTTCACACTAGATGATCTAGCATCATCACACTCATCACCTAAAATAAATACCTAGTCTTATTTAATTTATTTTGGAAAAGTAATTTCTACTCATTGAAAACTACTTAAGATTTAATATTCTCAAATTAAAATATGGGATCATGTTGACACACGTCATCACGACATATTCTAATGCTTGGGAACATGATTTAAAGTGGTGGTCATATTTTATAAAGTTTAAAATTATTATTTGATACAATTAAAGTGAATAGAAATGCCTATATATCATTCTTTTAGTACTAGTCCAAGATCACTGCATGTAAACCTAAATATTTTTACATATTCAGTTAGATCTTGTCAAATGTGATTTTTGAGAGTTGGAATCAACTCAAAAGCATTTATGGTTGATTTTTGAAAAATGTTTGAATGTGAAAAGGTCTATGTCTTGTTATTTTTGGTGTAGGTGATCTATAATTCCAAATGGTTTGAATCCAAGCGGCTTGGATTGATAATTTGAATACCATTGTAGCAAAATTGGAATCATGCAATTTGGTTTAGTGAATCTCTCTAAATTGATTTCTGAATCTACTAACTGAACTAGGTTTGAATTAAAATGGAAAAAGATTGTTTGAATCTCTGGGCTACGCGCAGGAATGTTACTGGGCCAACCCAGTGCACAGCGCCCGTGCAGCGGGCTGCTGACAGGAGGGTACCGTGCATCAGCGGCTCTATCCAAACGAAGCGGTACGTTTCAATCTTGGCCTTACGATTAGAACAAGATCTATGGCTGTGGTGCATCGTCTTTGTCGAACAGCTCCGATGAGACCAAACCCTAACGGTGATGGTGGGGGTACGCGGTGGCTTACCAGGGCTCCAGCTAGGGTCGGCAATGGGGGCGAACGATGTTGTCGGTGACGGCGGTTCGAATGGTGGTCGCGAGGGCTCCTGGGGTGGCTCCAATCAACGGCTCATCTCCTCCTCTGTAGCGGCGGACCCCGATGAAATTCTGGCGGGCTGGTGCTCACCTTGCTCGGGGGAAGGGTCAGGGGTGGTTCTGAGAGATAGGGTAGTGAGATGGTATGAAGAATGAGGGTTGGGGTGGCCTCTATTTATACAACCGGCGAGAGGGGCAGTGCGGCATGGTCAGGGCTCGTTGGTGACATCATTACAGCAATCTAAAGGCATGGTGATGGGCATAGGACGGTGCGGTATCTCCTGGCGATCGTCACTGGCCTAATGGCGCGGCAAGGGGTGGTCGAGAACGGTCGGGAGCGTTCGGTCTCTGAGCGGAAACGACGGTGGTCGAGACGGCGTACATGTGCTTCGTGTCGTGCGGTGGCAAACAGGCATGTCTGGGGTGTAGCTAGGATCATGGCGAGTGTAGTTAAGCACGGTGAGGGCGAGGCGTGGCGTGTGTGAGCGTGTCGGCTGCGGCGCTCTTGTCTTCTCTCGGCATGGCAGAGAGAAAATGGGCGCGGTTGTTCTCGGTGGTCCACGGCTTGGCTGCGCTCAAGGGTTGGACAGGGGGTGGCGGTGGACGGTGGTCTGTCTCCTGGACATCGTGGACGGGCGCGGCGCTTCCTCCTTGAGCTGTCCACGGTCGGCCGGCAATGGTGGCTCGGTGGCGCTACACTGGTGCAAGCAGTGAAGGGGTGTGCTAGTTCATTGCGATGGTGGTCACTAGGGGAGACAAGGGCTAGTAGTGGCGACAACGAGAGGACAAGGCATTGATCAAGAAGAGTAGAAGTTAGGCAAGTTTGATCTATGCTCACCAAGTGTTTGATGAAATGGCCGCATGAATTCAAAGTTTGAATTTTTGGATGAATTTTGTTGAGTGGTCTAGTCACATGCTTGGTAGTCTGAGGTTGCTTGGGTTTGCGAAGGTTAAGTGGTTTGGTTGGTTTTTGAGAAATCTTACTACCTACACTTGATTCAATTTTGAATTGTCCTTTAAATAGAGTTGGAATTTGTTTCCATTGGTTTGTAAAGTGGGCTTGGGTTCATTGTTACTTTTTCTAGCAAGGGGTGAAAAGAATTGGATTTGTTTCTATTAGAAATCTTGGACTAGGAACATTCAAAGTGGTCTAGTGGACAAGTTTGGCCAAAATGACCATTTTCTCATATTGTTTATATTTGATTTTCTCTTCATTTGATTCTGCTTGGAAATGATCTAGATGATGTTGTTTTCTTTTTTTGAGGGTAATAGATGATGTTGTTTTCATCTTTAAACCAATCCTTAGCATTCATAGCAATCAAACTTGGCATTGCAAGCATTCATGCATTAATCACACACACACATATGCATTCATATTAATTTTAATAACAAAAGTTTTTGTTAACCCTAAACTTGGGTGATTAGAACTTGATAATCTTGTTTAATATTTTTAGGATGTTACAAACCTTCCCTCCTTAAATAAAATCTCGTCCTGAGATTTAAGAAAGAAGAAAACTAGGAAATAAAGAGATTTGGAAACTCAGTCCTAATGTAATCTTCTCGCTCCCAAGTAGCTTCTTCTTCAGTATGGTTGCTCCACTGGATCTTGAGAAACTTGATGCTCCTGGTCCTAGTGGTTCTGAAGGCTTCTTCCAAAATACGAATGGGTACTTCACGATAAGTTAGGTCCTTGTTGAGATCGTTGGTTCAGTGATCAATGTTCTTGAAAACTTTGTCTTCTCCGGGACTTCTAGGCATTTGCGAAGTAACGAGATATGAAACACATCATGCACGGCTGACATCTCCTCCGGAAGTTCCAGTTGATATGATACTTCTCCTCGGCGATTCAAAATCTTGAAAGGTCCAATATATCTGGGGGCAAGCTTTCCTTTGAGTTGGAAACGCTGCATTCCTTTCAAGGGTGATACTTTTAGATACACAAAATCTCCGATAGAGAAGGCTAGATATCGACGTCTCTTGTCGGCATAACTCTTCTGTCTGGACTGAGCGGTCTTAAGGTGCTCATGGATCTTGTGAAATTTCTCTTCGGCTTCTCTTAGGATGTCGGGTCCGAAAATCTGACGCTCTCCTACTTCCGACCAATTCAACGGAGTACGACACTTCCTTCCATACATAAACTCAAATGGGGCTATTTGCAAACTGTCTTGGTAACTGTTGTTGTATGATAATTCTAAGAAAGGCAGACAGTCCTCCCATTTAGATCCATATTCCAACACAAGCTCTCAACATATCTTTGAGTATCTTATTTATTCGCTCCGTTTGTCCATCGGTCTGCGGGTGATAAGCTGTGCTCAAATCCAGTCTGGTTCCCAATCCTTCTTGGACATTCTTCCAAAATCTCGAGGTAAATTGGGTTCCTCGATCTGAAACCATGTTATTCGAGATTCCATGAAAAATGACTATCCTAGCAATGTACAACTCTGCTAGCTTCGACCTCTGGTAAGTGGTCTTGGCCGGTAATAAATCAGCTACTTTGGATAGTCTATCCACTATGACCCAAATAGAATCATTTCCCCTACTAGATGTAGGCAAACCGGTGATAAAATCCATTCCTACTGAATCCCATTTCCATTCCGGAATCTACAAAGGTTGCAAAAGTCCCGCGGGTCTCTAATGTCCCGCTTTGACTCTCTGACAGATATCACATTTGGCTATGTAGCTTCCGATTTCTCTCTTCATCTTGTGCCACCAAAATTGCTCCTTCAAATCTTGATACATCTCCGTTTCTCCGGGGTGGATAGAATAAAGAGTATCACGGGCTTCTTGCAAAATAGCTTGTTTCAACTCTGAATCTGCTGGTGCACAGATACGTCCTTTGTACCACAAAACTCCTTCTTCATCTTCGGTGAATCCAGGTACCTTCCCTATACCGATACGATGTTTGATTCCTTCGATACTACCATTTACTTTCTGCGCCTCTTTGATCTGACTGATCAAAGTGGGCTGAATTTCTATGCTAGCCAAAAATCCTTCACTTACTAGTTCCATTTTGAAATTTTCCATCTCCTCATGCAAACTTGGTTGGGCTTCTTTTATCATGGTGTTAAATCGACATGGCAATCTTCTAAGAGCATCTGCTACCACATTGGATTTGCCGGGGTGATAGTGAATGTCAATATCATAGTCCTTGATTAAATCTATCCATCTCCTTTGCCTCATATTTAGCTCCTTCTGGGTGAAAATATACTTCAGACTCTTGTGATCCGAATAAATCTCACAACGGTTACCCATGAGGTAATGCCGCCATGTCTTCAAGGCTAAAACTACAGCTGCTAATTCGAGGTCATGGGTAGGGTAATTCTGCTCATATTGGTTCAGTTGTCGGGATAAATAGGATATGACTTTAACTTCTTGCATCAACACACATCCGAGACCAAACTTGGATGCGTCACAATATACATCAAAAGGTTTAGTGATATCCGGCATAATCAATATTGGGGCGGAAATCAATCTCTTCTTGAGCTCTTGAAAACTTGCTTCACTTTTGTCCATCCATTCAAACTTCTTATATTTCTTCAACAATTGGGTCATGGGTCTTGCGATGCTCGAGAATCCTTCTACGAACTTGCGGTAATATCCCGCTAATCCGAGAAATGCGCAAACTTGGGTTTGGGTGGTTGGGGCTTGCCGTTCCTCAACATCCTTAATCTTGGCGGGATCGACAGCAATTCCTCCTGCTGACACGATATCTCCTAGGAATCCTAATTCCTTTAACTAGAACTCACATTTACTAAACTTGGCATAGAACTGATGTTCTCTAAAGGTTTCAAGTATGGTCCTGAGGTGTAGCTCATGGTCTTCTTATGATTTGGAATAGATCAGAATATCGTCGATAAAAACAACGACAAACTTATCTAAGAAGTTAATAAAAATCTTATTCATGAGATTCATGAAATAAGCGGGGGCATTGGTTAATCCAAAATACATGATAGTGGACTCATATAATCCATATCTGGTGGTAAAGGCAGTCTTTGGAATATCCGTTCCACGAATCTTGAGTTGATGATAACCAGTTCTAAGATCAATCTTAGAAAACACTTTACACACCGGTCAACTAGTCAAACAGATCTTCTATCTTTGGCAGTGGGTACTTGTTATTAATGGTGACATCATTCAGTTTCCGATAATCCGTGCACAAACGGTTACCTCCATCTTTCTTATCCACAAACGAAACAGGTGATCTCCATGGCGACACACTTGGTTGAATCAAACTTGTCTCCAGCATGGCATCCAGTTGATTCTTTAGCTCCACTAATTCAGACGGGTTCATACTATAAGGTATCTGAGCTATGGGTCCAGTTCCAGAGATTAGTTCAATGATAAACTCGATATCCTGATCTAGGGGCATACCGAGCAATTCATTTGGGAATACGTCGGGGTATTCACAGACTACTCTGACTTGGTCAATGGTTGGTTGGGCTAGACTCTTGTTGCACTTGAATTGATGGTGCAAAGTCTCAGATACATGCTCTACTGATACTCCAGTGGTACTAGTCATGGTTATGGCTTTCTTGGCACGGTCGATTAATCCTTTATGTTTCGACATCCAATCCATTCCTAGTAGTACTTCCAAACCTTTGGTTCCAAGTACTATTAGATTAGCATACAAATCTATTCCATGGATTCTGGTAGATACGGCCTTGCAAATTTGTCTAGCTTTGGTGGTTGAACCGGGTATTTGAACTATCATAACATTCTTCAATTTTGTTGGTTTAATCTTACTAGTGCATGCAAATTCTTCTGTAAGAAACGGGTGCCATGCTCCAGAATCAAAAAACACTCTTGCAAGTACCAAGTTAACAGGAATCATACCCAGCACGACATCTGGCGCTTCCTGAGCTTCTTCAGCATTCATGTGAAACAGACGGCCGTTGCGGTTGAGCGAATTCCCTAGGGAAAATCTCCTTCCAGGCTGAACACGGCGTTGCTGCTACGATGGTGCATTCACATTTGTGGCTGCTACAAGCTTCTTGGGGCACTCATTGGAGTAGTGACCCTTGACTCCGCATTCAAAACAAGTAACCAGAGACTTGTCTTTTCCTACAACAGGCACGACATTGCTTCCAGTCCTTGGGGTAGCATTGTTGTTGTTGGGGTTGTTGTTGTTGGACTTGGGCAGTGCACAGTTGAAATTGTTGGAGTTGCCGGGGTTGTTGTTGTGGTTTCCTCCGGGCCTTGGGTTTCCTCCTCCACGGTCGGGATAGTTCGTACGGGTCATAGGGGGTCTATTGTTTCTTAGGGAATATCCTGCAGACGGGTTGGGGCGATACTTCGGGGTATGGTGGGATCCTGGTTGATGCATCATTTTCGACGCGTGCGATTATCGTTGGCTTGGTTGATCTTGCCTTCCATCTGGATTGTAGAATCCACTAAGGCTTCAAGGTCAGCGAAGGGAATATTGACTAACACCGTCTGCATCTCATCGTGCAGGCCGTTCAAGAATCTCTCCTTCTTCTTGCCTTCAGTAGAAATCTCATCAGGGGCTCATGTCTACGCACTTCTATTCTTGTAGACAGTTGTTGGGCCTCCAAGTGCAGAGGTTTGTAGAACATCAGCAAGTTTCCCTTAAGTGGATCACCCAAGGTATATCGAACTCAGGGAGGAAGTGGTCAAAGGTATCCCTCTCAAGCAACCCTGCAATCAAGATACAAGAAGTCTCTTGTGTCCCCAACACACCTAGTACACTTGTCAGGTGTATAGATGCACTAGTTCGGCGAACAGATAGTGAAATACAAGTGGTAACGGTGCCAGAAAAGAGCTTGACGGTGAGGTAAATACTAAAGGCAAAAGGATGGAAGCAAGCAAACATGCAACTGATCTAGTTGTGAACGGTGTTTCAATGTTTAGAAACAAGGCCTAGGGATCATACTTTCACTAGTGAACACTCTCTCATATAAATATCTTCTCTTAATGATACTACTCTTAACTACTCTCCGGTTGGACACTCTAATCCATGGTAGGGCTATACCACACCTCCAAGTCTGCCTTTCCCGATAACCCCACACTGTCACCTTGAGCGCTAGATGGTTCCAACAAACACCACAATTTCATAAAGACATCCAACTCCAAATATAACTCATGGGGAGAGGAGAGATCTATTGAAGCACTTGAGTAGCAAGGTAGATCTACTTGATTACAAAGCTCATGACCACAACAAGATCGTGCATAGAGAGAGAGAGATGAACACATAGCTACTGGTAGAGCCCTTAGCCTCGAGGAAGAACTACTCCCTCCTCATCATGGGAATCAGCAACGGCGATGGAGATGATGATAGAGATCGAAGGAGATGGCTCCGAGGGCACTTCCCCGTCCCAGCAGGGTGCCTGAACAGAGACTTTCCCCTGAATCTCCCCTTTGGTGGCGGTGGCGCTACAGAACTTTTCGTAGATTTTTGGTCTATCCTTTAGGGTTTCTGAGTCGGGGGCTTCTTATAGGCGAAGGAGGCAAGGTCTATGGAGGGCCAGGGGGCCCACACCCCCTGTGGGCGTGGCTAGGGTGGGCCCGCACCCACCTATGGTGTGGCTACCCTGGTGTCCTCCTCCGTCTCGTCTTTGATTTTCCGTATCGTTCAGGAAAAAATATGAACTTTGGCTTTTGTCCCGTCCAATTCCAAGAATATTCATTTTTTATCTTTCTGAAACCAAAACAGCAGAAAATAGGAAACTGGCACTGTGGCATCTTCTCAATAGGTTACTTCCAGAAAGTGTATAAAAATACCTCAAAGTGTAGACAAAACATACCAAAGTGGATACTAAACAAGCATGGAACATCAAAAATTATAGATACGTTTTCGACATATCAGGGGCATACCTAGACAGAGGCAGAAATCTATCACGGTACTCTACCACAGTCATCCTTCCCTGCTTCATCTCCTTGAATTCATCCCTCATCCGTAGAATCAAACCGGGTGTCACATGGGTTCGGCTGAACTTGAGATTGAATTCATCCTAAGCCACCATCTCTCCTCCATTCATGGTGCGAATGCTATTCCACCAAGCTCTCGCATCACCTGGCAGATAATGGGTGGCAAACAGTACTTTCTCATTGGCCTCCACTCCTGCGACTTCTAAGGAGTTCTCCATGGTCTGCATCCAGTCATCAGCATCTAATGGCTCTTCCAACTTACTAAATATGGGTGGATTAGTGTTTTGAAAGTTTTGAGCTTGGATCCATGGTTGTCCTGGTTTCCATGGCCTTGATTATTATTGGCCATCTGAGCTATCTATTGAAGGGTGGTTAAATTATCTTGACGTTCAGCTCTTCCATCTTCACGGTCAACAACCAACATTTGTAGGATTTGCAGCATTGGATCCTAAGATAAACTACTCCCTCCGCGAGGCATCTGAAGATTGACATAGATCATGAGACAAGAGGGAAATTTCTAAGGTTCATGGATTTGTTTTTGAAAAGCTTTTATACTTTGAGTTTGACTCTAGTTTTGCCAACTAGCAACTTGCGCATTCATAGCACCCAATACAAACACACACCACACTAAGGTAACAGATGGTTTTAGGAACCATTATGTGAAGCTACGATACAGTGGGACCGGATACAACTCACACCTACAATAGTGCTCAAGTGCTACTACTCATCAGAACTGGTGGCTTCTTCATCATTAATGAAGGCGGAATCATCATCATTAGTGTGGAAGTCCATGTCGAGGTCCTCCAAGTAGTCATCATCATCACTGAGATAGGAGTAGGGATCTCTATGGATATCTTCTCCTTCATTCTCCCTCTTCTTCAGTTGCATGTCCCGCTCATGGATGGTTTCCTCCAAGTCTGACACTTTGTGACGAAGGAAGGCAATGATGCGATCCTTCTTGTCACACAAACGGAGAAGTGACTTGCGCTCCTTCACAAGGATGGTGAGGGTCTGGTCCTTCTTGACTGCAATGGCATAGTTGTGGTTGGTGTAGGCGCGAGCGTTTTCCAACTCCTTCTGCCTGTCATACAACATGAAGTAGAGATGATCCATCTGATGCTTCAGCTCCAGATGGCCTGGTACGTCCAATGGTTGTCCCATAGCATCACGCCTTGCATAGTACTCAAAGCGAGTGCCCTTGATCTGGTTGACGCTTTGCCCACACAGACGGGCAAGAGCTTCCTGCATAGCCCTGGCAAGTCCGTCTAGCTAGTTGTTCTACCTCAAGCTGAATTGGATCCCCTTTGAGGAGGGTGCCTCCATCCTGCCTCTGAGATTTGCAACGATCAGCCATTGTAGTTATCGTCCTTGCTGATCATTGAGCTGTGCTCCGAAGAACTCGGGGTGCGGTCGCTCAAGAAGTTCCAAGAGTTGGTCTAAATCACGCTCGAAGATGAGCTGTCCTCCGTTGCCCAACTGGCAGAACTTGCTATACTTGACTTCCATCTATAAGAATGTAGGATGAGTAAGTTAGTGAGGTGATCAAATGTGTCAAATTTTATGTAGGATTGCAAGAATTTTTTAGGAACATGAATTTTCATGAAAGAATCTAAGTGATAAGAATGAGAATAGGTTTTCATAAATACTCACTTCTTTTGTTTTGAAACTAAGTTTTTGATTCAAGCGTCCATTCTAACTAGGGTCTCCTATGGTCAGGATGGCTCTGATACCAACTTGTCAACACCCGGATTTTTAATTCCAAATGCCTATTATGCTATACATCGCAATCCCAGGATTACCATTTTTGCGAGACATAATAGATTGGTACCATAGTTCATCATCCATTACAAACCATAATAAAGGTCTTACAAATAAAGGATCTCATGATCCGGTCTTAATACAATCAACACAACGGAATATATAATAACGGTAGCATGGTCGAAGCTCCATCTTCAGGGTCACAGGCAATGCTGACGATGGGAGATGATATTAGTTGTCATAGACTTCCTATTGTCCATCATCCTGGTAGTCCTCTTCATAGTCTGGCCATAGGAATAGACAGGGACAAAGCCATGAGTACTCTTTAAGTACTCGCAAACTATCACTAACAAGTAAAGTAGTTTGAGTAGGAATCCTAAGCTCTAGGTTTATTTGCAAAAAGCCTAGTTTATCTCAACTGAGTTTAGAAGTAAAGAAAACTATTTTAATGTTATTAAACACCTAAGTGGGAACTTAGTTTTCATGTTCACAATCCTATTGTGGTCAAGTCAAATTCATAGTTCATTTCACAAGTCATTTTGAAATCATCTGACGATGGAACAGTATGGCCACTCCAACTGTCCATGACCGCGGACGCGGCTATTCGAAAAATTTGACACTCTGCAGAGGTGGTACACTTTCACCACAACATTCGATACATCCGTCAGGAACAATCCTGAATCATCATACTTAGTATGCGGATAATCAGTCCTAACCTTTCAATTACACACCCTAGTATAGGCACCTCCCCTATGAGTTTGTCCTCCCACCCATGACCATCTGTCATGTTGGGAACTGCATAGGTGGACAATCATCACGAGGTAGCCTCATCTCAAACCACTTATGCAAGGGAACCCATACTAAGACATATAAACTTTCACTCAAGCCCTACCCAAATTCAGGTATTATGGTTGTACGATAAAATTGGAATGGTATCGCATCCGAACCGACCCATCAATTTTATAAAGGGCTAAGGCTCATGCCTCAACATTTTCATCATTAAATCATCTTATGTTCATAACACATGTCAAAACATTTCAATAGAATGAATCTTCATTCCAAGGTCTTCATAATCATTTTCACCAAGTATTCCCATCTAAAGTGATCAAATTTTATGCTTAGCACTAGCCACTAAAGATGAGGGTATTCATTAATGAAGGGTGCTAATCAAGTGTGACTATCCAAATCTAGTCTCATGCCTCAGTATGACATCTAGTTCTAACTACTTAGGCCTAGTTTTATGCTCTTTATGCTACCTATAGTAGATTTCCAAAATTCACAAGTTACTAAGGGAAGGTAAAGAACTTTTATAAAGAAATAAAATAATAAAGCTTGCAAATAAAACTTGGGATTGGTATAATCAATGTTGTATAACCAAAGCATGCCTAATGCATTGCATAGGTTATCTTGTAGGGTTAGGATTGCAATTAGGACTTGCATGGTTTGTCTTAGCTTGCCTTGATTGGTATAGTGGTTGAAGTTTTCTTCTTCGTAGTAGTAGTAGTACTCCTCCTCCTCGTAGCCTTGGTCAGTACTAGCGTCTATAAATGAATATGAGGTACACAATCACCAAACAATACTTAACTACTTATATTTGGCACACAAAGGTTCACACTAGATGATCTAGCATCATCACACTCATCACCTAAAATAAAACCTAGTCTTATTTATTTTATTTCGGAAAAGTAATTTCTACTCATTGAAAACTACTTAAGATTTAATATTCTCCAATTAAAATATGGGATCATGTTGACCCATGTCATCACCACATATTCTAATACTTGGGAATGTGATTTAAAGTGGTGGTCATCTTTTATAAAGTTTATTATTATTTGATATAATTAAAGTGACTAGAAATGCCTATATAGCATTCTTTTAGTACTAGTCCAAGATCACTGCATGTAAACTTAAATATTTTTACATATTCAGTTAGATCTTGTCAAATGTGATTTTTGAGAGTTGGAATCAACTAAAAAGCATTTATGGTTGATTTTTGAAAAATGTTTTAATATGAAAAAGTCTATGACTTGTTATTTTTTGTGTAGGTGATCTATATTTCAAAATGGTTTGAATCCAACGGGCTTGGATTGATAATTTGAATACCTTTCTAGCAAAATTGGAATCATGCAATTTGGTTTAGTGAATCTCTCTGAATTGATTTTTGAATCTACTGAGTGAACTAGGTTTGAATTAAAATGGAAAAAGTTTGTTTGAATCTCCGGGCTACGCGCGGGAATGTTACTGGGCCAGCATAGTTGCACAACACGCGTGCAGCGGGCTGCTGATAGGGGGTCCCGTGCGTCAGCGGCTCTATCCAAACGAAGTGGTACGTTTCAATATTGGCCTTACAATTAGAACAAGATCTATGGCTGTGGTGCGTCGTCTCCGTCGAACAGCTCCGACGAGACCGAACCCTAACCGAGACGGTGGGGGTACGCGTTGGCTTACCAGGGCTCCAGCTAGGGTCGGCGATAGGGGCGAACGCGTTGTAGACGATGGCGGTTCGAATGGTGGTCGCGGCGGCTCCTGGGGTGGCTCCAATCAACGGCTCCTCTCCTCCTATACAGCGGCGGACTCCGTTGAAATTCCGGCGGGCTGGTGCTCGCCTTGCTTCGGGGAAGGGTTAGGGGTGGTTCTGAGAGAGAGGGGAGTGAGATGGTGTGAAGAATGAGGGATGGGGTGGCCTCTATTTATACACCGGCGAGAGGGGTAGTGCGTCATGGTCAGGGCTTGTCGGTGACATCAGTACAGTGAGCTAAAGACAAGACGATGGGCATAGGACGGTGCGGTGTCTCCTGGCGATCGTCACTGGCTTAATGGTGCGGCAATGGGCGGTCGAGAACGGTCGGGAGAGTTCGATTCTCTGAGCAGAAACTGCAGTGTTCGAGACGGTGTACATGTGCTTCGTGTCGCGCGGCGGCGAACGGGCATGTCTGGGGGGTAGCTAAGATCATGGAAAGTGTAGTTAAGCGCGGTAAGGGTGAGGCGCGGCGTGTGCAAGCGTGTCGGCTGCGGTGCTCTGGCTCGCTCTCGGCATGTCAGAGAGAAAATGGGCGCGGCTGTTCTCGGTGGTTCACGGCTTGGCTGCGCACGAGGGTTGAACAGTGGGCTGTCTCCTGGACATCATGGATGGTCACGGCGCTTCCTCCTGCGAGATGTCCACGGTCGGCCGACAATGGTGGCTCGGTGGTGCGGCACTGGTGCAAGCAGTGAAGGGGGTGGGCTAGTTCAACGTGATGGTGGTCACTGGAGGAGACAAGGGCTAGTAGTGGCGACAAGTAGAGGACAAGGCATTGATCAAGAACAGTAGAAGTTAGGCAAGTTTGATCTATGCTCACCAAGTGTTTGATAAAATGGCCGCATGAATTCAATTTCGAATTTTTGGATGAATTTTGGTGAGTGCTCTGGTCACATGCTTGGTAGTCTAAGGTTGCTTGGGTTTGCCAAGGTGAAGTGGTTTGGTTGGTTTTTCAGAAATGACCATCTTAGTACCTACACTTGATTCAATTTTGAATTGGCCTTTAAATAGATATGGAATTTGTCTATGTTGTTTTGTAAAGTGGGATTGGATTCATTGTTACTTGGTCTAGCAAGGGGTGAAAATAATTGGATTTGTTTCTATTTGAAATCTTGGACTAGGAACACTCAAAGTGGTCTAGTGGACAAGTTTGGCCAAAATGACCATTTGCTCAAATTGTTTATATTTGATTTTCTCTTCATTTGATTCTGCTTGGAAATGATCTAGATGATGTTGTTTTCATCTTTAAACCAATCCTTAGCATTCATAGCAATAAAACATGGCATTGCAAGCATTCATGCATTAATCACACACACATGCATTCATATTAATTTTAATAACAAAAGTTTTTTTAACCCTAAACTTGGTTGATTAGAACTTGATTATCTTGTTTAATATTTTTGAAATGTTACACGGACTGTCCGCTAGGACCCTTTCCAAAGTTTACTTTTAAATCCTTCACCATATCAAATACAACATCACTAGTACGACAGACATGCTTACTCCGGTGATCTGCTTCACCATTGAAATGATTTCCTTTCCTTCTTAGGGAATGCGTGGGCGGAAGAAAACGATGATTCCCTAGGTACACATTCTTCTTACACTTATCTAAATAAATACTTTCAGTGTCATCTAAATAGTGTGTGCATGCATTGTATCCCTTGTTTATCTGCCCTGAAATGTTACTAAGAGAAGGCCAATCATTGATAGTTACGAACAACAATGCTCGTGGGTTAAATTCCTCACGTTTGTGCTCATCCCACACACGTACACCTTGTCCATGCCACAACTGTAAAAGTTCGTCAACTAATGACCTTAGGTACACATCAATGCCGTTGCCGGGTTGTTTCGGGCCTTGGATGAGCACTTGCACCATAATGAACTTCCGCTTCATGCACAACCAAGGAGAAAGGTTATAGATACACAAAGTCACAGGCCATGTGCTATGACTGCAGCGCTGTTCCCCAAAAGGATTCATGCCATCTGTACTTAGACCAAACAATAAATTCCTCGCGTCACCTACAAAGTCTGGGTAGTTTCTCTCAATTTTTCTTCACTGCGACCCATCAGCGGGGTGTCTCAACATCTCGTCTTTCTTACAGTCTTCTTTGTGCCATCGCAACAACTGCTCTTCATTTCTGAACAAACGTTTCAGCCGTGGAATTATAGGAGCATATGTAGGGTTCGCAGCATATAAAACAAAAATTTTCCTACGATGTGAACTATATACCAAGATCCATCTACTAGATACAAACAACGGGCGGATGTATATCCGTAGAGAACATACCCTTGAAGACCGACAAAGCTTAACGAGTTCAACTCGTGGTTGATGTAGACGATCTCTTGCCGATCTCAAGATCGAGAGGAAGTCCTAGCGCCGCAAATCAGCAGCGCATCCGTGCTCGCACACACGTTCGAGGCACCGAGCAACCTCCGCCTCCTCGCTCTAGCGATGCAGCGGAAGCACAACTCTTTCTTGTCGAATAGCCACCGGGAACATGTATCTCGCTAGTCCGAGACCATGGGGGATAAATTCTAGAGGGGGAGAGAGATCCTTCACGAGGAGGTGTGAGAGACAAGTGAGGAGGGGGGCTCCTTTTATAGGAGGAGCGGGGGGGCACCCAAGGGGGTGGCCGCCGTCCATGGGGGCTGCCCCCTCCCCTCCTTCATTCATGTGGGTGGACACTCCACTCACAAAATGCCCTTTAAATTTCCTCCACTCAAAAGTCCACTCAAATTCCCATTAAATTTCCACCAAATTTAATGCAAACTCTCATTTAATAAAACTCTTTTATTTTATTCAGAATTTTGTCAATTACTTTAATGACAAACATTCAAAAATATCCCCTTGCTAGAATTCTATTTCACATGCATAACCACTTTATGCAATTTCACCCGAAAACCTGTTTCGGTATCTAGTGAAATAAATTCCTGCGCTTGTTCATTCTTTCGGCATGAAACATTTGCTCCAATTGGATGTCGGTGTCTCTTAAGTGTGTCACCCTACGGTTCGTGAATAATGCGGACATGATCGAGACCCCTCTCGGATCAATAATCAGAAGCGGGATCTGGAGACCCATACTGACTCCCACACATTCAACGATGACTTTCTTGTGATCGTCGGAACCTTTTACGCTAGTATCTTAATCCCTTTGTTTCACGATATATTACATGTCCAAGGTTCGATCATCGGTATCTCCATACCTAGTTTGATCTCGTTACCGACATGCACTCTTTTCTCGTTCCTGTGATATAACATTCTAGTGATCAAATCACTTGCTTGCAAGCTAATCAATGTGATATCACCGAGAGGGCCCAGAGTATATCTATCCGTCATCGGGATGAACAAATTCCACTCTCGATCCATGAGCCTCAACATAACACTTTATTAGTTCTGAATCCATCTTTATAATCACCCTGTTACGGTGTGACGTTTGATGTTATCAAGAAACTCTTCCGGTGTTAGTGATTGACATGATCTCATGGTCTAAGGATTAGGATCACTTCGTAAGTTGTTATAGCAATATAAACTCAATGACTTTGATCGTAATGCTATACTTCGGATGAATGTTCATCACACCATTACACTAATGTTGTGATCCCGTTATTAACAACATCCAATGTCCATGATCAGGAAACCTTGATCATCTTGTTAATCAACGAGCTAGTTTATGAGAGAGGCATAACTAGGAACTTTCTGTTTGTTTATTAAACACACATGTATTAACGTTTCCGTATTAATACAATTATAGCATGCAAAATAAACATCTATCATATACTTGGAATACACATAATAAACACTTTATTATTGCCTCTCAGGGCATATTCCCTTCAGTCTCCCACTTGCACTAGAGACAATAATCTAGTTACATAGTGATAAATCTAACACCCATTGAGTTCTGGTGTTGATCATGTTTTGCTCTAGGGAGAGTTTTAGTCAATGGATCTGCTACATTGAGATCCGTATGTACTTTACAAATCTTTATATCTCCATCCTTGACATGCTCGCGGATGGAGTGAAACCGGCGCTTAATATGCTTGGAATGCTTGTGAGACCTTGGCTCTTTGGCATTGGCAATGGCACCATTGTTGTCACAATAGATCACCATTGGGTCCAATGCGTTTGCCACCACTCCTAGTTCGGATATGAACCCCTTCATCCAAACTGCTTCCTGAGCCGCTTCTGAAGCAGCAACATATTCGGCCTCCGTTGTTGATCCCGCTACCACAGGTTGTTTGGAGCTCCTCCAACTAACCGCTCCGCCATTCATGAGAAATACGTATCCGGATTGAGACTTAGAGTCATCCGGATCGGTGTCAAAGCTAGAGTCGACATAACACTTAGCGACGAGCTCTTCTTCACCTCCGTATACAAGAAACATATCCTTAGTTCTTCGTAAGTACTTAAGGATATTCTTGACCGCTATCCAGTGTTCCGAACCTGGATCCGATTGGTACCTACTAGTGAAACTAATAGCATGTGCCACATCCGGTCTTGTACATAGCATGGCGTACATTATAGAGCCTATGGCTGAAGCATAGGGGACTTTGTCCATTATCTCTCTTTCTTCCGCCGAAGCCGGACTTTGAGTCTTACTCAATGTCTTGCCTTGCAACATAGGTAAGAACCCCTTCTTACTTCCGTCCATTTTAAACTTCTTTAAAATCTTATCAAGGTATGTACTTTGCGATAGCCCTATTAGGCGCCTAGATCTATCTCTATAGATCTTTATGCCTAATATGTATGACGCTTCACCTAGGTCCTTCATTGAAAATTTGCTGTTTAGATAACTTTTAACACTGTTTAAAAGATCTATATCATTTCTGATCAATAATATGTCATCCACATATAATATCAGAAATGCCACATTGCTCCCACTCACTTTCTTGTAAATACAAGCTTCTCCATAAGTTTGGACAAATCCAAACTCTTTGATCACCTCATCAAAGCGGAGATTCCAACTTCGTGATGCTTGCTTCAATCCATAGATGGATCGCTGAAGCTTGCACACCTTGTTAGCATCCTTAGGATCGACAAAAACCCTTTGGTTGTATCATATACAACTCTTCTTCAATATTCCCATTGAGAAACGCGGTTTTGACATCCATCTGCCATATCTCATAATCGAAATATGCAGCAATTGCTAACATAATCCTAACTGACTTTAGCATCGCTACGGGAGAGAAAGTCTCATCGTAGTCAACTCCTTGAATTTGTCGAAACCCATTTGCGACAAGTCGAGCTTTATAGACGGTCACATTACCATCAGCATCAGTTTTCTTTTTGAAAATCCATTTGTTCTCCACGGCCTTTCGGTCGTGAGGTAGTTCCACCAAGTTCCAAACTTGATTTTCATACATGGATTCCATCTCGGATTTCATGGCTTCTAACCATTTGTTGGAATCCGGGCTCATCATCGCTTCTTCATACGTCACAGGGTCATCATTTTCATCAACCATGAAATTCATGACAGGATTTCCGTACAGCTCGGGAGCTGCACGCGTCCTGTTTGACCTGCGAGGTTCGGTAGTACTCTCTTTCGGAGTTTCATGATCATTATCATTAGTTCCTTCTTCAACAGGTGGAGCCAACTCCGGAACAACTTCCGGCGCTGCGCTACTCGCCATACTTTGAAGAGAAGTTTCCACAACCTCTTCGAGTTCTACCTTCCGACTACTCACACCTTTCGCGAGAAACTCTTTCTCTAGAAAGGATCCATTCTTGGCAACAAAAACCTTGCCCTCGGATCTGTGATAGAAGGAATACCCAATAGTTTCTTTAGGGTATCCTATGAAGACGCATTTTTCCGCTTTGGGTTCGAGTTTATCCGGTTGAAGTTTCTTCACATAAACATCGCATCCCCAAACTTTAAGAAATGACAGCTTAGGTTTGTTTCCAAACCACAATTCATACGGTGTCTTTTCAACGGATTTAGATGGTGCCCGATTTAAAGTGAATGCAGCAGTTTCTAGTGCATATCCCCAAAATGACAACGGCAAGTCCGTCAGAGACATCATAGATCGAACCATATCTAATAAAGTACGATTACGACGTTCCGACACACCATTTCGCTGTGGTGTTCCGGCAGGTGTGAGTTGTGAAACAATTCCACACTCTTTCATGTGAGTGCTAAACTCGTAACTTAGATACTCACCTCCACGGTCGGACCGTAGAAATTTAATCTTTCTATTACGATGATTTTCCACTTCATTCTGAAATTCCTTGAACTTTTCAAAGGTTTCAGACTTGTGTTTCATCAAGTAGATATAACCGTATCTACTCAAATCATCCATGAAAGTAACAAAATAACGATATCCACCTCGCGCCGACACACTCATTGGACCACATACATCAGAATGTATGATTTCCAATAAATCTGTCGCCCGTTCCATTGAACCGGAAAACGGCGTTCTAGTCATCTTGCCCATAAGGCATGGCTCACATGTATCAAATGATTCATAATCAAGTGATTCCAAAAGTCCATCCGAATGGAGCTTCTTCATGCGTTTAACGCCAATATGACCTAGACGGCAGTGCCACATATATGCGGATATATCATCATTAAGTTTAATCCTTTTAGCATCAACATTATGAATATGTGTAACATTATCATCGAGATCTAATAGAAATAAACCATTCATCATCGGTGCATGACCATAAAAGATTTCATTCGTATAAATGGAACAACCATTGTTCTCGGATTTAAATGAATAACCACTTTGCATCAAACACGATCCAGATACAATGTTCATGCTCAGTGCAGGCACCAGATAACATTTATTCAAGTTTATAACTAATCCCGACGGTAAGTGGAGAGGCAGCGTTCCGACGGCGATCACATCAACACTTGATCCATTGCCGACACGCATCTTGACCTCACCCCTTGCTAGCGGTCGCTTGTTCCGCAGCCCCTGATTCGAGTTACAAATATTAGCAACTGAACCGGTATCAAATACCCAGGTCCTACTGCGAGCACTAGTCAAGTACACATCAATAACATGTATATCATATATACCTTTGTTTGCCTTGCCGGCCTTCTTGTCTGCCAGATACTTGGGGCAGTTGCGCTTCCAATGGCCAGTCCCCTTACAATAGTAGCACTCGGAATCAGACTTAGGTCCAACTCGGGGTTTCTTTTCAGGCGCGGCAACCGGCTTGCCGCCCTTACTTCCCTTCCGTTTTCCCTTCTTGTCTTTCTTGAAACCAGTGTTCCTATTGATCATCAACACTTGATGTTCCTTTTTGATCTCCACTTCTGCAGTTTTAAGCATTGACAGAAGCTCGGGGAGAGACTTCTTCATGCCTTGCATATTATAGTTCATCACGAAGCTCTTATAGCTAGGTGGCAGAGACTGCAGAACACGATGGATGCCTAAGTCAATGGGAATCGATATTCCCAAGGACACAAGCTTATCGGCGTAACCCGACATCTTGAGTACATGCTCACTAACGGAGCTGTGCTCTTCCATCATGCAGCTAAAGAACTTTTCTGAATCGTTGTAGCTCTCTACAGCAGCATGTGTGTCTAAAATCATTTTCAACTCACCCATTGTATCAAATGCATTGCCGTTTTCGAAACGCTTTCGAAGTTCCGGCTCTAGCCCATACAATATGCCGCAATGAACTAAGTTGTGGTCCTCCTGACGAGTCTGATAGACATTCTTCTCCTTGTCAGGGGCATCATCAAAAGGTGGGGGGCCTAACGGCGCTTCTAGCACATATTGCTTTTGTGCAGCAGAGAGGAGAATCCTCAAATTCATGGCCCATTCGGTAAAGTTGCTACCGTTCGTTGCTAGTTTCTCTTTCTCCATGAACACATTGAAATTAAAAGCAGGTGGTGCCATCTACAACAGAATTTGTAAAGTTTAGACTAACTGTATGATAGATTGAGTTCAACTAATCTTTATTACGAATGAACTCCCACTCAAAAATGACATCCCTCGTGCCTTTTTGGTGATTACATGAACCAAATCCACTACACCAAGTCCGATCATCACGTGAGTCGGTATAGCTTCAAAGGCGAGCATCAAATGGGCATCATATCAACTATATGACTCATGCTTAACCTTTCGGTCCGTGTTCCGAGGCCATGTCTGTACATGCTAGGCTCGCCAAGTTAGAACCTTAGTATTCGCATGTGTAACTGTTTTACACCCGAAATATGGTCGTGGATCCAAGAACACCCGATCATCACGTGATGTCTTGGAGCGACGAAAACATAATCGGTGCATACTAAAGGAAGAACACATTCTTATCTTGATATTTAAATGAGGGATCATCTTATTATGCTAACAAAGCGCTAAACAAGCAATATAAGATGCTATCAAACATCATATGTTTATTAGTGAAATTATATGGTTCCCGCAGATGATCTCTATCATGTGCATCGTGGTATGATCACTATCATACCTATATGTGTAAATCCAAGGTCTATGGATTTTACACGCTATGTGTTGTGTAAGAGTATCATCTCATACTTCTACTTACAACACTACCATATCATAACACTAGCCCAGCAACAATCTAAACTAGACGCCTCTAATTTATCCATTGCAAGTTTTACGTGGCTTAGGGCTTTCGAGATAGAACCGTTCTTACCTACGAACATGAACCACAACGAGGATAATCAAATTGTTGACAACTCGCTTGAAAAATAGATATTGACTATAGTAGGAGAGACAGACACCCGCTAGCCACTTATGCAAACTAGTTGCCTGTCAAGCGTGGAACAGGTCTCATGTGCGAGGACATGTAAAGTTTGTCCGGGCCGCTTCATCCCACTATGCCACCAATATCCAAAATTACAACAAAGGAGCAACAACATGATCATCATCGCCCACATACTCATATGTGTACTACCCGTGTAAAGTATCTACGCATAGATCCGGCTCTGATACCACTGTAGGGTTCGCAGCATAGAAAACAAAAATTTTCCTACGATGTGAACTATATACCAAGATCCATCTACTAGATACAAACAACGGGCGGATGTATATCCGTAGAGAACATACCCTTGAAGACCGACAAAGCTTAACGAGTTCAACTCGTGGTTGATGTAGACGATCTCTTGCCGATCTCAAGATCGAGAGGAAGTCCTAGCGCCGCAAATCAGCAGCGCATCCGTGCTCGCACACACGTTCGAGGCACCGAGCAACCTCCGCCTCCTCGCTCCAGCGATGCAGCGGAAGCACAACTCTTTCTTGCCGAATAGCCACCGGGAACATGTATCTCTCTAGTCCGAGACCATGGGGGATAAATTCTAGAGGGGGAGAGAGATCCTTCATGAGGAGGTGTGAGAGACAAGTGAGGAGGGGGGCTCCTTTTATAGGAGGAGCGGGGGGGCACCCAAGGGGGTGGCCGCCGTCCATGGGGGCTGCCCCCTCCCCTCCTTCATTCATGTGGGTGGACACTCCACTAACAAAATGCCCTTTAAATTTCCTCCACTCAAAAGTCCACTCAAATTCCCATTAAATTTCCACCAAATTTAATGCAAACTCTCATTAAATAAAACTCTTTTATTTTATTCAGAATTTTGTCAATTACTTTAATGACAAACATTCACAAATAACCCCTTGCTAGAATTCTATTTCACATGCATAACCACTTTATGCAATTTCACCCGAAAACCTGTTTCGGTATCTAGTGAAATAAATTCCTGCGCTTGTTCATTCTTTCGGCATGAAACATTTGCTCCAATTGGATGTCGGTGTCTCTTAAGTGTGTCACCTTACGGTTCGTGAATAATGCGGACATGATCGAGACCCCTCTCGGATCAATAATCAGAAGCGGGATCTGGAGACCCATACTGACTCCCACACATTCAATGATGACTTTCTTATGATCGTCGAAACCTTTTACGCTAGTATCTTAATCCCTTTGTTTCACGATATATTACATGTCCGAGATTCGATCATCGGTATCTCCATACCTAGTTTGATCTCGTTACCGACATGCACTCTTTTCTCGTTCCTGTGATATAACATTCTAGTGATCAAATCACTTGCTTGCAAGCTAATCAATGTGATATCACCGAGAGGGCCCAGAGTATATCTATCCGTCATCGGGATGAACAAATTCCACTCTCGATCCATGAGCCTCAACATAACACTTTATTAGTTCTGAATCCATCTTTATAATCACCATGTTACAGTGTGACGTTTGATGTTATCAAGAAACTCTTCCGGTGTTAGTGATTGACATGATCTCATGGTCTAAGGATTAGGATCACTTCGTAAGTTGTTATAGCAATATAAACTCAATGACTTTGATCGTAATGCTATACTTCGGATGAATGTTCATCACACCATTACACTAATGTTGTGATCCCGTTATTAACAACATCCAATGTCCATGATCAGGAAACCTTGATCATCTTGTTAATCAATGAGCTAGTTTATGAGAGAGGCATAACTAGGAACTTTCTGTTTGTTTATTAAACACACATGTATTAACGTTTCCGTATTAATACAATTATAGCATGCAAAATAAACATCTATCATATACTTGGAATACACATAATAAACACTTTATTATTGCCTCTCAGGGCATATTCCCTTCAGCATACCTCATCACCTTGGCGAGAACCCTCTTCTTGGAGCACTCCCCCTCAACATCACTAGGGCCATCTCGTCGAATCTTATACCGCAATGCAGTGCATACCGGGCATGCATCCAAATTCTCGTACTGCTCACCGCGCTAGAGGATGCAGTCATTAATGCATACATGTATCTTCTGTACCTCTAATCCTAGAGGGCAAACAACCTTCTTTGCTTTGTAAGTACTGGCGAGCAGTTCATTATCCGTTGGAAGCAGCTTTTTCATTATCTTCAACAACTTTTCAAATCCCTTGTCAGGCACACCGATCTCTACCTTCCATTGCAGCAATTCTAGTGTGCTACCTAGATTTTTGTGGCCATCTTCGCAATTGGGGTACAAGAATTTGTTGTGATCCTATAACATCTGCTCAAATTTCAACCTCTCCCTTTCGCTATCACATTCTCCATTTGCATTAGCAATGGCCCGACCAAGATCATCATCTGGCTCATATGATGCATGTTCTTCTGCTTCTTCTTCATTGTTGTCTTCCATTGTAGTACCACCGTATTCAGGGGACATAGGATAGCTGTCATCATTTTCTTCATCTTCGTTGTCTTCCATCATAACCCCTTTTTCTCCGTGCTTCGTCCAACAATTATAGCCAGACATGAAACCGAACCGAAACAGATGGCCGTGAAGGACTCTTGAGGAAGAGTATTCCTTCTGATTCCGACACTCACCACATGGACAACACATAAAACCATTCCGCTTGTTTTCCTCTGCCACAACGAGAAAAGAACGCATGCCTTTAATGAACTCGTCAGAGATTCGGTCAACGTACATCCATTGTCGTCTCATCTGCATTACATAAGTTCATCAAACAAAATCACGATGCTAAGATTAGTACTAGTATAAAAATAAAAGAACACATCATATACATCAAACAACTATGCACTGATTTAAAAACTTTCTAGTACATCTTTAGTCCCGGTTGGACACACCAACTGGGACTAAAGGGGTTGCGGCAGGCTGGGGCCGACATGAGCCCGTTTAGTCCAGGACTGTGTCTCCAACCGGGACTAAAGGACACTCCAACCGAGACTAAAAGTGGGTGACGACACTATATGTCGTGAGTGGAGACATTATGCCAGTGAGTGGCGAAACTGTTTCACTGGGTGGAGACACTATGACAGAGGTGAGTGTCGACATTATGGCGTGAGTGTCGACACTATGTTGTGCTGCTTAATTTATAAATATGCTTCCTTGTGAACTATCAACTGCAAGGAAGATCGTGTGCGAGACCAGGGACACCACTACGGCGGAGCTTCTCAAAGATGTCTTAGGACCTCGTCCTCAGACATCTTCGAGGAGCTCGCTGTAGAGGCACTCCCTACTATGTGAAATTAGTTAGCTTCACCAGCATACTGATTTAGATAGAGAAGATATAAACTGAAAGATGGTGTGCGATAACAGGGACACTACTACGACAGAGCTTCTCGAAGATGTCTTAGGATGTCGTGTCCTCAGACATCTTCGAGGAGCTCGCCATAGAGGCACTCCCTAATTTAATTTGGTAGCTCCTCGGCGCGTTCATGTTTTTTGTTCTTACTTGCTTAAATGGCCGATGATTAATTAAAATGCTAGGGCGCCACTATATATATGTGTGCCTTCATAGTTTTGGTTCTTATTTTTGTTGCAATGGATTTTGTGATGGCAGGTAGAAGAAAGAAAGATATTTTATTGCTCGACGGTGGCATGATGCACCGTGAACCGTCTGAATTTCGAGACTACGTGCCAAACCAAGATATATAGATAGGATGAACTCATGTATCTATGTGCTTCGATGAATCAAATGAATTTCGAGAACTATATGTGCCAAATTAACCAGATATATAGAGATAGAATCCACACAAACCTATCCATTTATAGAGCATGAAATAAGCTAACACAAGCAAGGAAAGATGAAAGGATAAAGTTGCTAACCTCTTAGGACCCTTAGATAGATGTGGAGCCAAAAAATCTTCACAAATCTTGAGAAAAATCGGCAAGAACTCGAGCTTGAGGGGAGAAATTTGAGGGAGATGCTTGTGTGAGCTTGAAATGGCTCGAGCTGGGAGGGGAAGAAGATATAGTCGGGTCCTTTACAAACCGGGACTAAACGTCTACGCATCCGCTCCTTTTCAGCGCCAGACCCTTTAGCCCCGGTTTATTAAACGAACCGGGACTAAAGGTCCCCTACAAATCGAGACTAATTTCTTCTGGGACCTGCGACCGTTTATAGCCGTTAGGACCAGGGCATTAGTCCCGGTTTGTATCATAACCGGGACTAATGGTCTGGACTAAAGGTCCGTTTTCTACTAGTGGGGCCAAGTTGCTAATACCAAGACATTTTATAACTCTTTATTATTAATATATGCATGCACTAACAGTGCTATATGTATGAGAAAAGTGAGAGGAAAAGGAAAACATGCATTAAAGGAGAGACACTAATAAATGAAATAGTCCTTATAATCTTAAACAATATAAAAAATCTCTTAGGACTAATAATCCCGAACAAAGATAGTATCATTGAATTTAATAAAAATATATGAACTCGTATATAATATAACGCAATCGCCTTATTTGATACATAATTTGTTATATTTAGAATAAGTCTGGTTGATTTTTAAAAATTTCGCAACCAAACCAACGATTGCGAGTTGAATTTGGCCGTTCTTATTCCGAAAAGCTCCGGGTACCCGGGTATGTACTATCTAAATTATTTTCCACCGTAACTAGCCTAAACGAGTAGAGGTGCTCTTGGTGTGAATGGTACCCGGAGATTTGAGAATATGCATGGATCCTGAGAAGTCCGTGCCCCAATAATGAAGCGCCTATGGGAGGGAGGCCACGGAAGCTACATTAGCGCCTCGAGCCCTGCGCGCTGTACGACCCCGGTTGACTCCTCACGTTCCTGCTCCTCCTCCAGCACGCGGCACATGGTACGGCCACTCTATTTTACTCCTCAGCTCTAGCTACTCCAATCGAAGCGCGAGGGGAGCGAAGGCGCGCCGAAATTTAGAGAACGGGGACGGGAGCGGGAGGGCGCAGCAGCGCAGGGAATACAGACACAGACGAATGAAATGGATATTTGTGTTTTCCAAATCGGGACCTCACGCGGCGCAGATCCCCGCGCCCAAGAGACCGTAGGGAACATCCGCCACAAATTTTGTCCGTCTGAGACGTGTCTAAGAGCATCTTCATCGGACCGTTCTAAGAGCATCTCTACCGGGCCGACTTAAACGGTAACCCCAAACTGTCTATTTCTATCTGTTGGGTTGACCCTGGTCGATTTGGGTAGGAGGCCCAGCCTGTCCGGTCAGCCGCGCACAGCGGCGCGATCCATTTGTCCGCGCAGGCGGAAGTTGGCGCCATCGTTGGACAGGGATGCAAATCAGTTGAAAATAGCGACATTGCTGGTCAAAAACACACATATCAAAGACAAATAATAAGCATAGGTGCGCCATCGCCGTTTGGGCATCGCCAACAGGTGGCCAGTGGATATAAAATGTGCAAAAGGGCGCAATATCATACACAATGTCCAAAAGATGGCAACTTCTCTGCCCAGAAAGTTGCAACTGCAGTCGCCATTGCCCTTCAGGCATCCCGAGCCCTGATGGCCTGCTGCCTCTTCGCAACCCAAGCCCTGCGATCGGGGTCGGCGATGCTATTCAGGTTGGTGAACTTGATGGCGTTCTCCTCGGCCATGATCTTGGCTTCGGCCTCCTTGGTCTTGGCTTCGGCCTCCTTGGCTTTGGCTTCGGCCTCCAGCACCCTAAACCTGGCCTTAGCCTCCATGGCATTGGCTTCGGCCTCTGTCGACTTCGCCTTGGCCTCGATCTCCATTAGTCTGGCCTTGGCGTTGGCCTCCTTCGCCTCAATAGACCTTGTCTGCAGCTCGACGAAGGCCTTGGCAGCGTCCTCTTTCTCTTTGCGCCGCCTCTCCTTCCTCTCGGTGACGGCCTCTTCTTTCTTCTCTAGGATCTGCTTCAAGGTATCCTGAAATGCCAAGGAACAAGCCTGGCGGGCGAGGTCGGCCTTCGTGGCCTTGTGGCCAGCGGGGGGGGGGGGCACGGCCGGCAGTCCCGTCGCTTGCAGATGGGACGAAGCCTTTGTCATTGTCGACGTCTAGGTCGACGGCGCCGCCCGTCGAAGCATTTCCCTTGCCCTTCTTTTTGTTCATTTCTCTCCAAAGGGCATAACTAGTTTCCCATTTTTTGGTATCCTTGAGCACCGTCCAACAATGGCACAACGAGAAAGCCTTGTTATCGTCACCGTCATGAAATGCTCCATTGCTTTCATGATCTATACACATGATGCCAATAATTGCTCAACCGGCAAATGCAAATGCAAGACATCGACAAAGAGAGGGAGAGGTTTTACCATGTCAAGCGACTGCAAGCCGCTTATTTTCCTTTTCGTCACCATCTCGTAGGAGCCTTGGAACTTGCTACACTCGGCATAGATGGTGCCCCAACGCTTGGAGAGGGAGAGATCATTTCGATCGCTAAGAAAGACGCCCTTCCCAAATTTCCTATGCTCATGGAAGAACCTGCCCACCTTCTTCCAATAGGCAAAGCCCTTTTGCTCGGCGCTGCATTGTGGATCTTGTGAAATCTCCATCCATGCCTTGCATAGGAACTTGTCCTCGGCGGGGGTGTAGCCCCCAGTTTGTTGGCTCACCTTCTTGTCGTCGACAATTGAGGCCACAAGTGAAGCGGCCAACGACGCGGCAGTGACACCCTCGACCATGGAAGTGCCATTGTTTCCATCATTCCCGAACAATGCCTCGTCCGCAACATTGCATGCATATTGCTGGGTCTCTTGTTGCGTCTCCATCTCAGCCTCGTCGCCGTCGCATAGCCGTGGCCACCCTCGTAGATCATGTCGTTCATGACGTCCTCGTCGTTGTTTCCCACGAAATCCTAAACGCCAATTGTTCATCATAAAGCGGCGCGAGTAGTGCATTGGCAATGGCGAAGAAATGTGGCAATCATACCGTGTCTTTGGCGGCCGACCGCTCAGCGCGCATTCCGCCGAACAGGTTGACTGGCGTCGGCATGTTCGCGACAGATATGGTCTGCCGCTTCGTTGATGCCTCCTGGGTTGTGTCCGCGGTGGTTGGAGTGCGGTTCAGGTCGATGGCGGGATCTCCCGCATCCGACGCCGCCGTGCGGGGATAGTTGAACCGGGACAGCTGGTGGCCTCCAAGCGAGGGCGTGCGCTCCTGTCGCCCTGGGCTGAGCTGGTGGCCGGCCTATAGGCGTGGAAGTGATGGAGCTGGTAGAGGACATGACGGCTGTGTCCAGGACGAGGGTGCCGAACGCCTCCTGCTTGTGTCGGAGATATTCCCTAGAGGCAATAATAAAAGTGGTTATTATTATATCTTTGTGTTTATGATAAATGTTTACATTCATGCTATAATAGTATTAACCGGAAACATTAATAGGTGTGTGATTTGTAAACTAAATTAGTGTCCCTGGTAAAGCCTCTTTGTAATACTAGCTTGTTGGTTGATAGATGATCATGGTTTCCCAATCATGAACATTGAGATGTTATTAACAACAAAATCATATCATTAGTAGAATGGTGTGATGGACATACTCCTATAGATAAGCGTAGCATAATGACCATCGACCATGATTGTTTGATTGGTTTCCCAATCAAGTCATTTCAATAGTTTGTTTGCTATAAGCTTTCTGATACATAGTAACCTAATTCCTTCGACCATGAGATCATGCTAATCACCATCACCGGAAGGATGCTTTGATGACATCAAACACCACACCATAACTGGGTGGCTATAAAGGTGTCATTGAGTATTCGGAAAGTATGTGTTGAGGCACATGGATCAAGAGTGGGATTTGTCCATCCATATAACGGATAGATATACTCTGGGCCCTCTCGGTGGAATGTCATCCAATTAGCTTGCAAGCATGTGACTGGCTCACAAGGAATCACATATCACGGGAACGAGAAAAGAGTACTTATCGGTAACGAGGTTGAACTAGGTATGCAGAGATACCGACGATGAAACCTCGGATAAGTAAACTATCGCGAGACAAAGGGAAATTGGTATCGTATGTGGTTCATTCGATCACAAATTAATCATAGAAATATGTGGGAGCCATATGAATTTCCATATTCCTCTATTGGTTATTGATTGGAGAAGTGTCTCGGTCATGTACGCGTAATTCACGAACCGTAGGGAGACACACTTAAGGATTCGATGTTGTTTAGTAGTTTTGGAATGTAAGTAGGGATACCGAATGTTGTTCGGAGTCTCGGATGGGATCCGGGATATCACGAGGAGATCCGGAATGGTCCGGATAATAAGATTCATATAAGGAAAGTCTAATTCCGGAGTTCGGGAATGATTTTGATGATTTCATCAGAGAGGTTCTATAAGGGTCTAGAAGATTCACCGGACCGGAAGGGGAAGGGTACATGAATGTGTCATGGATAAGTGGAATGATTGGATCATGTCCTAGGTCACTTGGTTGGGCATTTGCAAGAAAGAAATAAAGCTCCAAATTGAAAGTCAAAAGGCAAGTTTGAAAAGTCAAACTAGGACAATGTATCCTAGTGGAGGAAGGAAAGAATTCTTATTTCCCTCCACCACAAGCCAACTAGGAGAGGGAGATGGGGAAGGATTCAAACACCCCTCTCCCAAGCTGCCCACCCTCTCATAAATAGAGGGTAGGGGGTGCCCCAAGAACTCACAACAAGCCCTCCCCACCAAGTCGCGTCGCCGCCGCCCCCGCAGCGCCGCCACCCTAGCCGACGCCGGCTACACCTCCTCCTCTCCGGCACTCTAAACTCTAAATCGCCAGAAGCCCTAGATCCACCATAACCTGCTCCGGTGTGGCATCCCGCAAAACCACTACTAGAAAATCGCGTTGTTTTTGTGCATTGCATCATCATGACCGCATGCTCATGTCATCATGCCACATTGCATTTGAGCATCGTCATCATCTTGCATGTGCTTGTATAAAACTATTTCGGAAAAACCCAGTTTTGTTTTCTAAACGACCCGACTTTGTTCAAACACAAAACCCCCGGATGTTCCGGATATTTTGTTTGTCTAAAACTAGTTACAAAAGCTAGTTGGAAATAAATAAAATATTACTTTATTTTTAATAGGGGCAGTCGAACGGGCCGATTGACCCGAACGACCGCCCCAGAAATTAAAACGGTCCACCTAATTCCTAAACCTACCAAACTACCTACCCAGCCCAACCCTCCACCTCACCCCCACCAATAACCTGCTGCCACCTCACCTCTCTCCTCTCCCCTCCAATCAGCAGCCTCCACCTCATCCTCACCTCCCCTCCACACACCCAACCCACACCCCTGGCCACACAACACCACGCCACACACGCGCGCTCGCCCTGGCCACATCCCCCTGCCTTCCCTGTCGCCTCTGGGACCCACCCGACCCGCGGGCCCCGCCGCCGCCCGTGCCCCTGTCCTCTTCCTCCTCTCCCCTTCTCTCCAACCTCCCACCGGCGCTGCTCCCCGCCCCTTCTCGCCTGCGCCCACCGCCGCCTCGCGCCGGCGCCTCGACCCCGCGCCGTCCCGCTTGCCACCGCTCGCCCTCACCACCGCTACCCCTCCGCTCTGGCCTCCCGCGCGTCCCCCAGCCCGCGCCGGCGCAGAGCTCCCTCCGCGCCGCCTCGCCCCTGCCGCGGCGCCGCCCTCCGCTCGCCCCTCTGCACCCCGTGCTCGTCGCCCCGCCAACCTCCTCGCCAGCGACCCCGCGTCTGCGCCACCGGCGGCCCCGCGTTCCCCGCCACCGCGCCCTACCCGACCTCGCCGGCGCCGCTTCGCGCCACCCCGGGCCTGCCGCGTCCGCCGCCCCGAGCGCGCGCCCCGCCGCGCCTCCTTCCCGCCCAAGCCCGAGCCCGCGCCGTCCCGCTCAAGCCCGGCCCCGCCGCTCGTCCCCGCCGCCTCCGGCCGGTCCCGCGGCCCGCACGCCTCCTTCCCTCGTCCCAGCTCGCCGGAGCGTCCCCAGCGCCGCCCTCCCGTCGTCGGCCTCGCCCCGTCCTCCGTCAGCGGCGCTGCCGCGCAGGCCTGCCCGACGCCGCCCGGCCCCTCGACCCCGCGCGTCGAGCCCGAGCTCCTCGCCGTCCGTGCGCGCGCTCCACCGCCTGCGAGCATCCCGTGCTGCTTGCCGTCTTTCCTCTCCTCGCGTGGTCCGAGCCGTGCCCCCCTGCATCAAGCCTTCTCCTCTGTTCCGGTCCGCAGGACGTCGCCTTTGGGCAACCCGTTGCCCCTGCGCGCTCCAGGTGTTCGGGCTAATGCCAGGCCAGGACACGGCCGCCTCGCGTGGTTCAGTTTTTATGTTGTTTTCAGTGTATGTACGCTACCGTGAACTTGTGTTGTGTCCACGGTAAAGACTACTGCAAGCCCTTGAAGCCGACAAGTTCTTCACCAAGTTCTCCTACACGGAAACCCCGATGCCTTCGGCACGAAACATCGAGGACGTCGTCATGGAAGTCGAAGGGCCTGCTCTTGGAGTCCGAAGACCGATCCGCGCTGAGACGGAACCCGTCGAACCCTCGAAGCACCAAGATCTACGAACGTCGAGACCCCCGAACCCGAAGACCGAACCCGAACCCGACGCGCCCAGTTTTCCTCCCGGATCCGAAGACGCCAAGACCCGGGACACCAAGATCTCCGCCGTGAAACGGCAAGACCGACTCGATGACACGGAACCGACAAGATCATCGCGGAACTCCAAGATCTACTTCACGGAGCCGAAGACCCCGATGCCCGAACCACTCAAGTTCGCCATCGACGACAAGATCGACACCGACTAGGGCGGATCCGATGCGCCCCCGGCGCCGAACCAAGTCCTGCTCCCCGGATGCGACAAGAACTACCCCGTTATCCGAGAACGATCCCGTCGAGACCGATCCCGTCAAACCCCCCCCCCCCCCCCGGACCAAGATCCGCCGAACCCTGGACCCTGAGACCGACCCCGGAACCCCAAGTTCGTCGAGACCCCTAACGTGTGACCTCTTATCCGAGAACCCTACTTTTATAAATGGTCAACTATATAAATTGTTGCATATTGAATTGTCATGCATGCATCCTTGTCATGTGGTTTGGGGCCTTATGCCGATTCACCTAATAATTAAATATGGGGCCCATATGCGGGCAAATCTAGTCTCATATTGGCCTCATTTAAATTTGTGTAGCGAACCGGTGCTATCTTTTGCCATGCTAAAACCACATTTAATTTGCGGGGTAGATAAATAACTTGAACCAGCTAATTAAGTGTCGGGACCCCCGGTTCCGCTTAATATGACCTAATTGCATTGCACCTTGCCATGCCATGCATCATACATGCATCATGCCCGATCTTCCGCCGTTGTATTAAATATTGCATCCGGTGTTTCTTCTAGTGTTTTGCTTCTTCGCGGATAAGGCCGTTGAGTTGATGTGAGCTTCGCCCCGATCTTCGGTTGAACCTTCGACATGTTTCAGGCGAGCATCTCCCCCTTTCCACCTATCTTACTTTTATAGTATTTATTCCCTCCGGTTGATCTATTGCTATCTGTGTTGCGATGCTCTAGTGTTTCGTACCCGTGATATCCCTTGCAGCCTTATATTGCCTTGGACACATCCTAATACCTGTTGTTTGGTAGATAGTTGGACTTGCGCGTCGTAGTCGCTTGCCCAAGTGTTGTTGTGTGTCGTCCAGTGCCACAGTTGTTGATGTATTGCCGCATGTTGATGTTGGAGATGATTATGGTTTTACTTATCGCACACTTTAATTCCTTTTTAACAACTAAAATTGAAATAAGCAGAGGCATCGGTGGGTGATAGAAAATATTTGGTTTCCGAACGCCCACTTGTGTCCCGTAAGACCCCGAGTACTTGATACCTGTTGCTTGATTTATCGCGCTATCCACATCCGGGAGGTATATGGGACCCCCCTGAGCCAGAGCTTGATTCAGTCTTATTTCTTGGGGCCACAAACTAGTTTGAGGTTTTATTTACTATCCTGTACTTATGCCATGCTACTTCTGTATTTAAATTGTGCGACAGATAGCACACTGTACTGTTTAGGTAAGCGGAGTGATTACGCGGTATCGACACCCCGAGTTTTCGGGTTCCCAGTCGCTTACAGCCATTGTTGCAAACCTTGAGTCCGTCTCGGAGCTTGCTTACTTCGTTGCGGGTGTACTCCAAGGGGTGGCCCCCTGAAATAATTCTGAATCCTGTGATTGCTTTGTCGTGAAGGCCTCGTTGGGTTTTGTTTTGGTTTTTCCGAGGTTGATCGAGTGTGTGTTGCTATTGGTGCACCCCGGCCGGGTAAAACTTTCTGAAAGCCGTGTCCGCGGTTATGGACGACTTGGAGCACAGTATCTCGACCATAGAGAAGCATAACTAAAGTTTACTGCTATAAATTTGACTTTATAATGACTAGTAATCAGCTTCACTATAATGGAATGGCTAAATAATACTGCCCACAATTGTTTGTTTGGGTGTCGCTTGCGACCATTGTATCTGATTAGTAAGTATTGCAACTACAACGGATTGGCTAAGTAAAAGTACCAACAATTGCTGGGTTTTGGGTTATCTCATGCTAATTGTATCTGACTAGTAAGTGTTGCCACTATAACGGAATGGTTAACTAAAAGTACCCACTGCTTACTTTATCAGGATGATTATCTAAACCGGACTAGTAAGGTGCCGCAACCATAACTGAATAATTAAAACTGCCAACTGTGTGAGTTCCTCGGTTGACTTCCTTGTTTGGTCTCGAGGGGGAAACGCCAGGATGGGTTTGATTGATGATAGTATCAGGTTGGATCCGAATAGGTCTTTCTCACCCCTCTCTGATAGCCGCCAGTTGTATCGAGTCTCTATAGGTTGTTTAGTGCTTGCTGCCGCTGCCGCTTCAGTCCACCATACCTATGTAGGCGAGGACCGCCGAATTCTAGCCTCGCCGTGTACTGGCCTCAGTACTGACGCTCCTCTTTTTCCTTCGCCCTTTGTCGGCACCCCTTTTGTTTAAGCAGGTTTTGAGATCGACGTCGTTAGCAGGGTTACCCTTCCGGCTTGGCCTGGGCAGGGTTATGGACGCCATTGGTTATTCTTCAGGGCTCTTAGCCCCATTTGCATCTTGTCCGTAGTCGGACGCTCTATCATTTTCAAGGTGATTTGGATCTTTGTATATTATATCTGTATTCTTGACTCTTTGAGTCGCTGTTGTATATATCTGTTCTATGGGTCCCATCGAGGGCTGTTGTGTAATGTTATTACTTTGTTTTCCACCCGCACGAAAGTGCCTGGTGGGCACCTTTGAATCGTTTCTATGCGGGTTTGGCGGGTTTCGCTAAAACTTGCATAGGTCCGATTCTGAGGGTGTTACACAGTGGTATCAGAGCTCAGCAGTTGCGATACCCCACAAGTCCAGCCTGTAGGATAACCTAGCTAACGGCCGAAGTAGAGTGTCAAAACTATTTTTGCAAAATCGGTTGGATAGTTCTGATTAGGTCTGATTTTACTCCTTACCCCTCTGCTATTCTCCTCTTACCTCTACGCGTTTTGAATCCGCTCTCATCTTTTTCTTCGAGTCCAGGAATTCTCGTGGTTGGGTTTTCGTCGTACCATCAGGGTTTCGCTTTCCCCTTTTGTAACGGAGATGCTACGATCATCAATCTGCAACTTGTCTGTTGTACCCTTCTTCCAATATCTCGTTCTTGACCTCTTTATTTGTATGTGTTCCTTGCTGGATATCCGTGTCGTTGAAAAACATATGAGAAGGACGAGCATTGGTGAAGTTGGAGTATACCTTGAGCATGTGTTGTTCATGCCAATGGAACCATCGCGGAACCTAATCATTGTGTCTTTCAATCGATTCCTGCTGGCATCATCCCTTTGTTCCGGATACCGCCTATGAAGATCTTCCGTCTAAATCTCGAGAGTTGAGTTGTCTGATTCTCCTACTCATGTATAGATTTGATAGTGTGGGTACGGGATGGACTGATCACCCTACCCGACTCTTACTGTTCGCTCTGTACATCGAACTGGTGGATCAATGTAACTTTTCCCTCTTTTAATGGAATTTAGAGGTGGCCTTATCGTTTGATACCTCTACCTTCGTCCTTTGTTCTCCGGAGTGTTCTCTCGACGATCAGGAACAACGAACCTTTGTTGGTGGTGTCGCCGATTTCAAGATGGAGGATGAAACCTCGTTAGTGGTGTCGCGAGGATCTACACGATGCGAGAAGTTTCAGATCGCCGACCTTCTTTCCGGTACCATGAGGCGGATCTCGAGGGCGAGATCCATTGTTAGTGGTGTCGAATTGTGGCATCCCGCAAAACCACTACTAGAAAATCGCGTTGTTTTTGTGCATTGCATCATCATGACCGCATGCTCATGTCATCATGCCACATTGCATTTGAGCATCGTCATCATCTTGCATGTGCTTGTATAAAACTATTTCGGAAAAACCCAGTTTTGTTTTCTAAACGACCCGACTTTGTTCAAACACAAAACCCCCGGATGTTCCGGATATTTTGTTTGTCTAAAACTAGTTACAAAAGCTAGTTGGAAATAAATAAAATATTACATTATTTTTAATAGGGGCAGTCGAACGGGCCGATTGACCCGAACGACCGCCCTAGAAATTAAAACGGTCCACCTAATTCCTAAACCTACCAAACTACCTACCCAGCCCAACCCTCCACCTCACCCCCACCAATAACCTGCTGCCACCTCACCTCTCTCCTCTCCCCTCCAATCAGCAGCCTCCACCTCATCCTCACCTCCCCTCCACACACCCAACCCACACCCCTGGCCACACAACACCACGCCACACACGCGCGCTCGCCCTGGCCACATCCCCCCTGCCTTCCCTGTCGCCTCTGGGTCCCACCCGACCCGCGGGCCCCACCGCCGCCCGTGCCCCTGTCCTCTTCCTCCTCTCCCCCTTCTCTCCAACCTCCCACCGGCGCTGCTCCCCGCCCCTGCTCGCCTGCGCCCACCGCCGCCTCGCGCCGGCGCCTCGACCCCGCGCCGTCCCGCTCGCCACCGCTCGCCCTCACCACCGCTACCCCTCCGCTCCGGCCTCCCGCGCGTCCCCCAGCCCGCGCCCGCGCAGAGCTCCCTCCGCGCCTCCCCGCGCCGCCTCGCCCCTGCCACGGCGCCGCCCTACGCTCGCCCCTCTCCACCCCGTGCTCGTCGCCCCGCCAACCTCCTCGCCAGCGACCCCGCGTCTGCGCCACCGGCGGCCCCGCGTTCCCCGCCACCGTGCCCTACCCGACCTCGCCGGCGCCACTTCGCGCCACCCCGGGCCTGCCGCGTCCGCCGCCCCGAGCGCGCGCCCCGCCGCGCCTCCTCCCCGCCCAAGCCCGAGCCCGCGCCGTCCCGCTCAAGCCCGGCCCCGCCGCTCGTCCCCGCCGCCTCCGGCCGGTCCCGCGGCCCGCACGCCTCCTTCCCTCGCCCCAGCTCTCCGGAGCGTCTCCAGCACCGCCCTCCCGTCGTCGGCCTTGCCCCGTCCTCCGTCAGCGGCGCTGCCGCGCAGGCCTGCCCGACGCCGCCCGGCGCCTCGACCCCGCGCGTCGAGCCCGAGCTCCTCGCCGTCCGTGCGCGCGCTCCACCGCCTGCGAGCATCCCGTGCTGCTTTCCGTCTTTCCTCTCCTCGCGTGGTCCGAGCCGTGCCCCCCTGCATCAAGCCTTCTCCTCTGTTCCGGTCCGCAGGACGTCGCCTCTGGGCAACCCGTTGCCCCTGCGCGCTCCAGGTGTTCGGGCTAATGCCAGGCCAGGACACGGCCGCCTCGCGTGGTTTAGTTGTTATGTTGTTTTTAGTGTATGTACGCTATCGTGAACTTGTGTTGTGTCCACGGTAAAGACTACTGCAAGCCCTTGAAGCCGACAAGTTCTTCACCAAGTTCTCCTACACGGAAACCCCGATGCCTTCGGCACGAAACATCGAGGACGCCGTCATGGAAGTCGAAGGGCCTGCTCTTGGAGTCCGAAGACCGATCCGCGCTGAGCCGGAACCCGTCGAACCCTCGAAGCACCAAGATCTACGAACGTCGAGACCCCCGAACCCGAAGACCGAACCCGAACCCGACGCGCCCAGTTTTCCTCCCGGATCCGAAGACGCCAAGACCCGGGACACCAAGATCTCCGCCGTGAAACGGCAAGACCGACTCGATGACACGGAACCGACAAGATCATCGCGGAACTCTAAGATCTACTTCACGGAGCTGAAGACCCCGATGCCCGAACCACTCAAGTTCGCCATCGACGACAAGATCGACACCGACTAGGGCGGATCCGATGCGCCCCCGGCGCCGAACCAAGTCCTGCTCCCCGGATGCGACAAGAACTACCCCGTTATCCGAGAACGATCCCGTCGAGACCGATCCCGTCAAACCCCCCCCCCCCCCCGGACCAAGATCCGCCGAACCCTGGACCCTGAGACCGACCCCGAACCCCGGAACCCCAAGTTCGTCGAGACCCCTAACGTGTGACCTCTTATCCGAGAACCCTACTTTTATAAATGGTCAACTATATAAATTGTTGCATATTGAATTGTCATGCATGCATCCTTGTCATGTGGTTTGGGGCCTTATGCCGATTCACCTAATAATTAAATATGGGGCCCATATGCGGGCAAATCTAGTCTCATATTGGCCTCATTTAAATTTGTGTAGCGAACCGGTGCTATCTTTTTCCATGCTAAAACCACATTTAATTTGCGGGGTAGATAAATAACTTGAACCACCTAATTAAGTGTCGGGACCCCCGGTTCCGCTTAATATGACCTAATTGCATTGCACCTTGCCATGCCATGCATCATACATGCATCATGCCCGATCTTCCGCCGTTGTATTAAATATTGCATCCGGTGTTTCTTCTAGTGTTTTGCTTCTTCGCGGATAAGGCCGTTGAGTTGATGTGAGCTTCGCCCCGATCTTCGGTTGAACCTTCGACATGTTTCAGGCGAGCATCTCCCCCTTTCCACCTATCTTACTTTTATAGTATTTATTCCCTCCGGTTGATCTATTGCTATCTGTGTTGCGATGCTCTAGTGTTTCGTACCCGTGATATCCCTTGCAGCCTTATATTGCCTTGGACACATCCTAATACCTGTTTTTTGGTAGATAGTTGGACTTGCGCGTCGTAGTCGCTTGCCCAAGTGTTGTTGCGTGTCGTCCAGTGCCACAGTTGTTGATGTATTGCCGCATGTTGATGTTGGAGATGATTATGGTTTTACTTATCGCACACTTTAATTCCTGTTTAACAACTAAAATTGAAATAAGCAGAGGCATCGGTGGGTGATAGAAAATATTTGGTTTCCGAACGCCCACTTGTGTCCCGTAAGACCCCGAGTACTTGATACCTGTTCCTTGATTTATCGCGCTATCCACATCCGGGAGGTATATGGGACCCCCCTGAGCCAGAGCTTGATTCAGTCTTATTTCTTGGGGCCACAAACTAGTTTGAGGTTTTATTTACTATCCTGTACTTATGCCATGCTACTTCTGTATTTAAATTGTGCGACAGATAGCACACTGTACTGTTTAGGTAAGCGGAGTGATTACGCGGTATCGACACCCCGAGTTTTCCGGTTCCCAGTCGCTTACAGCCATTGTCGCAAACCTTGAGTCCGTCTCGGAGCTTGCTTACTTCGTTGCGGGTGTACTCCAAGGGGTGGCCCCCTGAAATAATTCTGAATCCTGTGATTGCTTTGTCGTGAAGGCCTCGTTGGGTTTTGTTTTGGTTTTTCCGAGGTTGATCGAGTGTGTGTTGCTATTGGTGCACCCCGGCCGGGTAAAACTTTCTGAAAGCCGTGTCCGCGGTTATGGACGACTTGGAGCACAATATCTCGACCATAGACAAGCATAACTAAAGTTTACTGCTATAAATTTGACTTTATAATGACTAGTAATCAACTTCACTATAATGGAATGGCTAAATAATACTGCCCACAATTGTTTGTTTGGGTGTCGCTTGCGACCATTGTATCTGATTAGTAAGTATTGCAACTACAACGGATTGGCTAAGTAAAAGTACCAACAATTGCTGGGTTTTGGGTTATCTCATGCTAATTGTATCTGACTAGTAAGTGTTGCCACTATAACGGAATGGTTAACTAAAAGTACCCACTGCTTACTTTATCAGGATGGTTATCTAAACCGGACTAGTAAGGTGCCGCAACCATAACTGAATAATTAAAACTGCCAACTGTGTGAGTTCCTCAGTTGACCTCCTCGTTTGGTCTCGAGGGGGAAACGCCAGGATGGGTTTGATTGAAGATAGTATCAGGTTGGATCCGAATAGGTCTTTCTCACCCCTCTCTGATAGCCGCCAGTTGTATCGAGTCTCTATAGGTTGTTTAGTGCTTGCTGCCGCTGCCGCTTCAGTCCACCATACCTATGTAGGCGAGGACCGCCGAATTCTAGCCTCGCCGTGTACTGGCCTCAGTACTGACGCTCCTCTTTTTCCTTTGCCCTTTGTCGGCACCCCTTTTGTTTAAGCAGGTTTTGAGATCGACGTCGTTAGCAGGGTTACCCTTCCGGCTTGGCCTGGGCAGGGTTATGGACGCCATTGGTTATTCTTCAGGGCTCTTAGCCCCATTTGCATCTTGTCCGTAGTCGGACGCTCTATCATTTTCAAGGTGATTTGGATCTTTGTATATTATATCTGTATTCTTGACTCTTTGAGTCGCTGTTGTATATATCTGTTCTGTGGGTCCCATCGAGGGCTGTTGTGTAATGTTATTACTTCGTTTTCCACCCGCACGAAAGTGCCTGGTGGGCACCTTTGAATCGTTTCTATGCGGGTTTGGCGGGTTTCGCTAAAACTTGCATAGGTCCGATTCTGAGGGTGTTACATCCGGCTTAGGCGAAGCCCGGCAGGATTTTCCCTCTACTTCCGACACCATGTTGTCGTGCTGCCGGAATCGCTAGGGGAGAACTACAACCTCCACTGCCTGCTGGAACTAGGGAGAGGAAGGTCTTCATCGAGTATCGAACGTGTGACCGACTGCGAAAGTGCTGCCGGAACGCAGCGCCGGAAGGATCGTCTACGCGATCTTGAGATCGGCAAGTGTACGACTACATCACCCACGAGAATCTGCTCTCGTTATCCTCTTTGGAATCTTCGAGGGTGAGTACTCTAATCGACCCGTTGCTACAATCTAGTAGATAGATCTTGGCTTGTTAGTGTGCATGCGGTAGAATTTTTTTTTGTTTTCCATGCTACGAACCCCTACAGTGGTATCAAATCCATGTATATATGTAGATCTGTTGCACGAGTAGAACACAATGGTTATTGTGGGCAGTGATGCTTTTATTATCAATTGCTTTTTGTGTACTTTGCATCTTGCGGTATGATGGGATGAAGCGGCCAGGGCTAACCTTACATGACGTCGTTCATGAGACTTGCTCCACGCTTAACATGCAACTTGTATTGCATAAGTGGCTTTGCGGGTGTCTGTCTCTCCCATCATAGTATAGATTCAATTTACAACGGGCACTTGATAGTTCAAGCATCAACATTGTGGTTCTTGTTCGTAAGTTAGAACGAAACATTTTGAAAGCCCCAAACCACGTAAAATATGCAAAGAAAATGAGAGACGTCTAAATTTGTTTTGAAGGGGTGTGATGTGATGTGATATGGCCATGATTGTGATTATATATGATATATGCAATGATCCTTATTGTAAGTCAGCAACCGGCAGGAGCCTTATGGTTGTCTTTTAATTTCGTTAAGACCTGTGTGTCTATTATTCAAAGTAGTTGTAATAGTTGATGCTGGTGGACGACAACCATGGAGCGGTGCCATTGACCTTGACGCCACGCCGGTGATGATGGAGATCATGTTCGTTCTTGAATATGGAGATCGGAAGCACAAGAAGAAAGGTCATATCATATCACATATTTTGAATTGCATGTGTTGTTAATCCTTTTATGCATCTTGTATTGCTTAGTTCACGACAGTAGCATTACAAGATGATCCCTTTCACAAAATATCAAGTTATAAAGTGTTCATCCTTAGTAGGCACTGTTGCTAAAGCTCGTTGTTTCGAAGCACCACGTGATGATCGGGTGTGTTAGATTCTGCGAGTGTATACAACGGGAGCAAGCCAGATTTGCTCATGCGGAAGCTAAGGTTTGATCTTGATGAGCCTAGCATGTACAAACATGTTCTCGGAACACGGATCACCGAAAGTTAAAACATGACTCATATAGTAGATATGATGAACATGTTGATTGTTCGCCATTGAAGCTACATCATCTCTCGTGATGATCGGTTTTGATGTGGTGGATTTGGTACGTGTGATCACTAAAACAATGTGAGGGATATTGTTTTGAGTGGGAGTTCACCTAGATTAATTTAACTATTAATTATAACTCAATTTGTCATAAACTTAGTCTAAACTATTGCAAATACGTTGTAGATCAATGGCGGCCCCTAACATCAATTTTAATGCGTTCCTAGAGAAAGAAAAGTTGAAAAACAATGGAAGCAACTTCGCGGATTGGCTCCGCAATTTGAGGATTGTCCTCAATGCTGGTAATTTGACCTATGTGCTGGATTCACCGCTGGGTGACCCACCTGCAGATGATGCTACCGATGAGATGAGAATGTTTTCCTCACTCAGAAGAATCAGTACTCCACAATTCAGTGTGCTATCTTGTATGGTTTGGAATCGGAGCTTCAGAAAAGGTTTGAGAACCATGACCCACATGATATTGTCCGTGATCTCAAAATGATATTTGAGGCTGACGCGGCAGTTGAGAGTTATGAGGCTTCTGAAAAGTTCTTGAACTTCAAGATGGAAGATGGTAGCTCCGTGAGTGATCACATGCTTAAGATGTCTGGGCATGCAATTAAACTCCAAAGCTTGTGTATAGTGATTCCTAATGCTTTGGGGATTCACCGTGTCCTCCAATCACTACCACAAAGTTACAAGAACATTGTGATGAACTACAATATGCAAAACATGGACAAGTTGTTGCCCGAATTCTTCTCCATGTTAAAGTATACAGAAGTGGAGATCAAGAAAGAGCACCAAGTGTTAATGGTCAATAAGACCACCAAATTCAAGAAGCAAGGCAATTCTAAGAAAAAGGGAAACTTCAAGAAGGGCGGTAAGAAAGTTATCGTGCCAGCGAAGAAGACCATGGCTGGGCCTAAGCCTGACACTGAGTGCTTTTACTGCAAGGGAGAAGGTCATTGGAAGCGGAATTTCCCTAAGTACTTGGCGGATTTGAAGAACGACAACATCAAGAAGAAAGGTATATCCGATATACATGTTATTGATGTGTATCTCACTAGTAGTCGTAGTAGTGCGTGGGTATTTGATACTAGTTCGGTTGCTCATATTTGTAACTCAAAACAGGTGCTGCAGAATAGACGGAAACTAGCGAAGAACGAGGTGATGATGTGCGTTGGAAATGGATCAAAGGTTGATGTGATCGCGGTCGGCACGCTACCTCTTCATCTACCATCGAGATTAGTTTTATACTTAAATAATTGTTATTTGGTGCCTGCGTTGAGCATGAACATTATATCTAGATCATGTTTATTGCGAGACGGTTACTTGTTTAAGTCCGAGAATAATGGTTGTTCGATTTATATGAGTAATATGTTTTATACACATGCACCTTTGATAGATGGTCTATACTTATTGAATCTCGATTGTAGTAATACAAATATTAATAATATTGAAGCTAAACGTTTGAAATTGAGTGATAACTCGACCTATATGTGGCACTGTCGTCTTGGTCACATTGGAGTGAAGCGTATGAAGAAACTCCATTCCGATGGACTTCTTGAATCACTTGATTTCGAATCACTTGAAAGATGCGAAGCATGTCTGATGGGTAAAATGACTAAGACTCTATTTTCTAGTATGATGGAGCAAGCTACGGACTTATTGGAAATAATACATACCAATGTGTGTGGCCCAATGAGTGTAGCATCGCACGGTGGTTATCGTTATGTTCTTACTTTCACAGATGACTTGAGTAGATATGGGTATATCTATTTCATGAAACATAAGTCCGAAACTTTCAAGAAGTTTAAGGAATATCAAAGTGAAGGAGAGAATCAACGTAACAAGAAGATTAAGTTTCTATGATCTTATCATGGAGGTGAATATATTAGTTATGAGTTTGGCGAGCATTTGAAGAAATGCGGAATACTTTGACAATTGACACCGCCGGGAACACCCCAACGTAATGGTGTGTCCGAACGTCGTAATCAAACTCTCTTAGATATGGTTTGTTCTATGATGTCACTTACAGATTTACCACTATAGTTTTGGGGTTATGTATTAGAAATAGTCACATTCACTTTAAATAGGGCACCATCTAAATCCATTGAAACGACACCGTATGAATTATGGTTTGGGAAGAAACCTAAATTGTCATTCCTTAAAGTTTGGGGTTGCGAAGATTATGTAAAGAAGTTACAGCCCGACAAGCTTGAACCCAAAGCGGGAAAATGCGTCTTCATAGGATACCTGAAGGAAACTATTGGGTATACCTTCTATCATAGATCCGAAGGCAAAATCTTCGTTGCCAAGAATGGATCCTTTCTAGAGAAGGAGTTTCTCTCGAAAGAAGTGACTGGAAGGAAAGTAGAACTCGACGAGGTTATTGAACCTTCACTCAGACTTGAGAGTAGCGCAACACCGGAAGTAGTTGACGTGGCGCCTACACCAATAATAGAGGAAGCTAATGATGTTGATCATGAAACTTTGGTTGAAGTTGCTAAAGAACCTGGCAGGTCAACGAGGACTCGTACCACTTCTGATTGGTATGATCCCGTTATGAGTGTCATGTTGGTGGACAACACCGATGACCCTGCGACATATGAGGAAGCGATGATGAGCCCAGATTCCAATAAATGGAAAGAATCCATGAAATCCAAGATTGGATCCATGTACGAAAACTAAGTATGGAATTTGGTGGACTTACCGGATGGCCGGAAGGCTGTCGAGAACAAACTGATTTTCAAGAAGAAAACATATGCTGATGGTAATGTTACTGTGTATAAAGCTCGACTTGTCACAAAAGGGTTTCGATAGATTCAAGGAGTTGACTACGATGAGAATTTCTCACCGTCAGCGAAGCTAAAGTCTGTGAGGATTTTGTTAGCAATCGCTGCATATTATGATTATGAGATGTGGCAGATGGATGTGAAAACAGCGTTCCTCAATGGAGACATTGATGAAGAGTTGTATATGGTACAACCCAAAGGTTTTATCGATCCTAAAGATGCTAACAAGGTATGAAAACTTCAACGGTCCATTTATGGATTGAAGCAAGTATCCTGGAGTTGGAATCAACATTTTGATAAGGTAATCAAAAGTTTTGGTTTTATAAAAACTTATGGAGAAGCTTGTATTTACAAGAAAGTGAGTGGGAGCTCTGTAGCATTCTTAGTACTATATGTGGATGACATATTGTTGATTGGGAATGATGTAGACCTTCTTAATAGTGTCAAGGATTATTTGAATAATAGTTTTTCAATGAAAGATCTTGGCGAAGCAGCTTACATATTAGGCATAAAGATTTATAGAGATAGATCGAGACGCCTAATATCATTGTCACAGAGTACATATTTGGACAAAGTTCTAAAGAGGTTTGGAATGGAAGATAGCCAAAAAGGGTTCCTGCCCATGTTGCCTAATACGACCTTGAGTAAAACTCAAAGTCCTGCTACGGCAGAAGATAGAGAAAGGACGAGTAAGACTCCCCATGCCTCAGCCATAGGATCTATCATGTATGCACTACAAGGAATGTGTTATTCTATGACCTTCTAATAGTGACTGTGGACAAAATCGTCATAGAATTATGACGATTTTGCACTAAATGGTCGTAAGCTATTCAGGAGGTTCAAAACCTTAGAAAATTACGACGATCTTGCTTAAAATCGTCATGGTTTTATTAGCTCAAATCGTCATAACCCAGTAAATGCATCTCGGGAGGTATTGGTAGCTCACTATGACGATTTTAAATCGTCATATCATCTAAATTAGAAAATAAGAGATTGGCCACGTCAACAATTGTGCCTACATGTCATGTCTGCGTGTCACTTTTTAACTATATATCATATTAATGTATTAATATCCGCCTAGGTGGCACTACCGAGACCAAAGTGACTTGACGTGCTTGCCTTGTGAATTATTTCCAAAAAAGAATCAAGCCAACGATTCGAACTCGCAACCTCCCTCCGTTTGCGAGCGCACCTTACCACCAGGCCAAAAGTTTCTTTGTGGCATATTACTACGATGACAGCTTATAAACATTCAATTTTCTATATCGCGAATTAAATAGGCAAAAAATGGAGCGCTCAGCACTCGAACCGCGGACCTCCAAGCACATAGAAGGAACCTGACCACCACACCAACGTAACTTAGATGTAATCTATCTGTGCTCCTCCTATTTGAGTATAACACGGCGATTGCAACTGGGCCTGGTGGCCAAATTTCCCCTAATGGGCCTCGATGGGACTAGGTTTTTTCTTTTTCTTTTTGTGTTTTTATATTTCTTCTCTATCTTTTTCATAAGAAGTCTAAAATAATTTATTTTTGTCTCTAAATATTTATGAATTTCATTAGACCATACTAGGATGTTAATTATAAATAATATGATTATTTTAAATTGTGGATCTACTAATCCCATATTAGTCCATAGTAGGGACAATATCATAATTCAAAATATGATTTTGAAACTAGGGTTTTGAATTCAAAAAATTTGGCCTTAAGTATCACTAAACTTGCATTGGATCTTTGAAGAAACAGCATATTCTGAGTCTAAAAATCATTTTTTCAAAAAATAATGGGCATCGGATCATGTACATGTAGTTCAAATCGGACCCACTTCTTACCGATTCGGCAGGAATTTGTCTTTTTTGCCAGGGATGAACGGAAAGGTTTGAGATACCCCGGTTGGGACATTGTCCATGTAAGGTGGTATAATATTTTTACAAAATATGGGGGTACCATTCTAAAACTGTCATTTGGTGGTTGCTTCACAAAACGCCCCGTTTTTTGCGCTCGGAAAATGAAAAATGGTTTTTCCGTGCGTCAAAAAGGAAAACTTCCTCCTGTAACATTGTTCTCCATGCCATGATACATATGTGTGCACAATATGGGCACATTATCACAAACTATGCCCTGATTCTAGCCATGACATTGGTCATTTGACCCGAAAGCCACGAAACCTCGAACATGATAGGTCATTTTGTGAAGGGTTTTTGAGACATACTCAATTTACCTAGCTTGGTATTTTTCCTTGCAAATATGTCACATAATAAGACACCACGCGAAGGATTTGCGTTGATCGGACCGTTTTTTATTTTTTTATGCCCGTTTCAAACTATGGTCAAAACGGCGGGCATGAAGGTTCTTAGCTAGGGGCCGAGCCTCGCTAAACTTGCATTGGATCTCTAAAGAAACATGATATCATGAGTCTAAAAATGATTTTTACCAAAAATCATGAGCATCGGATCATGTACCTGTAGTTCAAACCGGACACACTTCCTGCCGATTCGGCAGGAATTTGTCTTTTTTGCCAAGGGTGAACGGAAAGGTTTGAGATACCCCGGTTGGGACATTGTCCGTGTAAGGTGGTATAATATTTCTACAAAATGTGGCGGTACCATTCTAAAACTGTCATTTGGTGGTTGCTTCACAAAACGCCCCGTTTTTTGCGTTCGGAAAATAGAAAATGGATTTTCCGTGTGTCGAAAAGGAAAACTTTCTCCTGAAACATTGTTCTCAATGCCATGATACATATGTGTGCACAATATGGTCACATTATCACAAACTATGCCCTGATTCCAGCCATAACATTGGTCATTTGACCCGAAAGCCACGAAACCTCGAACATGATAGGTCATTTTGTGAAGGGTTTTTCGAGACATACTCAATTTACCCAGCTTGGTATTTTTCCTTGCAAATATGTCACATAATAAGACACCACGCGAAGGATTTGCGTTGATCGGACCGTTTTTTATTTTTTTATGCCCGTTTCAAACTATGGTCAAAACGGCGGGCATGAAGGTTCTTAGCTAGGGGCCGAGCCTCGCTAAACTTGCATTGGATCTCTAAAGAAACATGATATTATGAGTCTAAAAATGATTTTTACCAAAAATCATGAGCATCGGATCATGTACCTGTAGTTCAAACCGGACCCACTTCCTACCGATTCGGCAGGAATTTGTCTTTTTTGCCAAGGGTGAACGGAAAGGTTTGAGATATCTCGGTTGGGACATTGTCTATGTAAGGTGGTCTAATATTTTTACAGAATGTGATGGTACCATTCTAAAACTGTCATTTGGTGGTTGCTTCACAAAACGCTCCGTTTTTTGCGCTTGGAAAATATAAAAAAGGTGTTTTATGAACCGACCAATCAAATCACAGAAAATTGCCTCCCACAGCATCCCTATCAGCCTGATTTGGACCGTTCAGTTCCGATCCAACGTCTGTCCTCTCACCCGAAGAAGCACACCCTACTCCCAGTCCCCACCGCACCCACGGCCCAACTCGATCCCCTCTTCCTTCCCCGACGCAACCCTAATCGATCGAACCCTATCCTCTTCTGCTCGCCACTCCCCTCCCCGACCCAAACACTGGCGCCGCCCCGTCTCCCCTGCCCTGGACCTCCTCCCTTCCGCCACTCCCCTCCCCGGCCCTAACACCGGCGCCGCCCCGTCTCCCCCTGCACTGGAGCTCCTCCCTTCCGTCCTCCCCGACCCAAACCCTAACACCGGTGCCGCACCGTCTCCCCGAAGAATATCACCAACCGCACCGTACCAGATCTTCTCCCCTTACCACCGCCGCCACCACCACCCACCTCCTCTCTTTCCTTCCTCTCGCGTCAGATCGACCGCGAGGCCTCCCGAGCCAGATCCCCATCGATCGGAAGCCCTCAAGAGCCTCCCTTCTCCTTCCAACCCCGCATCGGCCGGAGCCTTCCCGAGCCAGATCGCCACCTCTCTTCGTCAGGGGGCTAGCCGCCACAGACGCTCCTCCTTTGCCCTATGCTACCGCCGGGAGCCTCATCGTCGAGTACGCGGGGCCTGGAGCCTCATCGTCGAGTACAATGAGCCCATGACCAACTCCAGAAGCTTTCCGTCGGATCCCTCTGCATGAACGTTGCGCCTCGTCCGGCCGATTGTGCTCTGCGTCGTCATCAAGGGCAACAAGCCCACCCCCGTGGCCTGCAGCACCGGAGTAGCGGGAGGACGCCTCTTGCGCCTGGGAGCATCGGGCCTTCAACTTCTTCGCTGACCAGCACGACCAACAACGACCACCACTGCTACCAGTAAGTTCATCTTCCTCTGAAATTACTTAGTGCTTGTCCTTGCTCTGAAATTTCTTCAAGTGTGTGTTGGTTGTTTACTTATTCTTGTTCTTGTTTGCATATCTTTTTTGCATAACTGTAGTTAACTAGCAGTGGTGATGAACAATTTCACTCATTGTGCTATGGTATTCATACATGAATTACTTCATTGAAAGTAGCCATGCACAATAGAGTACCTTGTACTGATGCATGGCTACCATTTTGTACTAATGGTAGTATCTACAAACACACAAACGCACAACCAATTGGTACTGGTGCAGTAAGTAAAAATTCAGCTATGCTAGTGTTGGTCAAGCTATGCTTGGTAGCAAGGATTTGTTACTCATATAACCAAAATGAGTAAAATAATTTACTTATTCATATCAACTGAATTTTGAGCTCCATATTTTTAGGCTGGTACTCTGAAATTTGTGTTCCTGTTATGTATGCATGTGCCCATGTTTTACCTGGTACTCTGAATTTGAGTCCAACCACATGATTTTTAATTTCCAGTCTTAGATTATGAATAGCTGCAGTATTATTTTCCTCTCTGTATGAGGTTTTCTTATTGACCTTGATCCTGCCTGCATAATCAGGTTGTCAATGCATAATCGGGTTGCCAATATTTGGAGTATGATTTTCAATATCCTGCATGTCAAAGATAGCACTGACAACCTGTTCATTTCATTTTCAGTATTTAGTATGCATGTGCCCCTGTTTACCTGGTACTCTGAATTTATTGTACAATTTGTGTTTGGAACGCTGTCGGAACAGATCGTAGAATGTCTTATATTATGAAACGGAGGGAGTAGTAGTATGTTAGTGTAACCAGTAACATCACATAAGCTGTCAACCGAACAACCATAAACTTGCCTTGCTATTTTCCTTATGTTGATTTCATGTGTACACATCATGTACCTTCAGATACAATTTCAAAGAAACTTGAGCTAACTCAATGTTGTTCTTGCAGGAAAGCTCATGAATGAAGTAGTCAAAATACTGAAATGAAAATGGCTAGACCTGATGTTCCTCTTGTATTTGTATTATTCATTTTTTTATGATGTTATTCACTGTAAATGATAATCTTGTATATATGCCCTTTTGTAATATGCCCTTAGTTCCTTATTGGTGCGTTCTATTCAGTATATGCAAATGAGATGCTACTAATAGCAATTCGAGTTGCTCATACAGTCTTTTATTCACACTGATGATCATGGCTATGTTTTGTGTGACTTTGACATCATAGATAACATGGGTGTTGATGCATTTAGATAGTAGTCATTGGATATGATTTGTATAAGAGAAATTCATGAGTTAATGGCATTATGTCACTCCTGTTCATTCTGTGGTGAGCAAGATAGAGTTATGTTTATGTCTTTGACATCATAGATAGCTGTGGCGTGATGTCGCGGGCGGAGGAATTCGCTGGGCTCGAGACACGCTGGCTAGCCTCTGATGGAGTCTACCGGAGCTCGCGCTTTGGCCATGTCCACTTAAATTCTAGAGGTGAGTTGATTACCAACCTGTTCAGCAATCTAAGCTTCTAAACCTTCTCCTTCTCTTGCTTTTTTAGATGCTTTGGATGAGTACCATATTTTTAGATAGTTGGGATTGCATCACTACAGGTTATAATGTATGTACAGACTGTCTTTATTTTGCAAACAACACCTGCAGCTTGTTGTGCTTTTGTTTAGCATTTACTTGAATTTGATGATTGAAGTTCTTATTTGTGCATCTAAATCTGCCACTGTAGTTCTTATTTATCCTATTTCTGTCTTGTCATGTACCAACCTGTTCCAACTATTTGTGTAAATTTAGGTGGTTCATATAGTTTCTACTTTCTATCATGAATAGCCTGTAGCAATTTCATCTAATATTTGCTATGCTATGCTCCAGTTTGTTCTTTGAAATGTTATGCTTCAGGTTGTTGTATAATCTGTCAATGCTTTTTACAATCCTTTCATAGATATATGTTTAGAGTACTGTAATGTACTTCTCTATTACTAGCTGGCAATACTTTACATCTGTTTATTTTTCTAGCCGATCTATGTTATTTTTACAAGATATTGCTTTCTTTTCCAACTAACAGCCATTACCACACTCCATTTCTTTTACAGGAGCTCCAGGATGAAGGTAAAAGAAGCAGAAGCTTCATAGTCAGCAAAGAGTTGATGCTAGTTGTAACTTCCTGGGAGTTTATGGCTAGTTGTATGTTTCTGGGTGTTTTGTACTATGGAATAGTTGTATTCTTGGGTTTTGTTAATTATGTCTGATTGTATAGTTGTATCTACATTTTACTTTTGTAGCTGTTTTATATTCCTGGTTTATGTTTGATTGTAATATAATGAATGTGATCTGGGCCATGCTTATCGAATTATCGATTATTTAATGCCTGTACTTTAGAAATGATCTGAATGTCAGTTGGGCTCCAAAAAGGCCACGACCCAAAAAAATAGTGGACTCGAGCAGTGAGCAATACTACAAAAATAAAATAACTGAAAGTTAAAAAGGCCTTGCCCATGAAAATAAAAGGGGCATAATATTGGGCTTGGCCCAAGCATCAAACGAGAATTGCCAAGAAGAAATTAATGGACTGAATTTTGGGCTTGGCCCATGTAAACGATTGAAATGGATCGGGCTGATTCTGTGCCACGTAGGATCTGCCATGTAGGATCTGACGTGTCTAGGCTAGATGTCCCATGACGATATTGGATCGTCATAGAGGTTATGACGTTGTGAAATCGTCATAGACGTTTATGACGATTTCGCAAAAATCGTCGTTATAGTTCATTTGCGACGCCCAGCTTTCGACGATCTCAAAATCGTCATAGAATCGTCATAAACAGACTACTATGACAATTTTGTGACGAAAATGGAGGGTCATATATAGACAGATTCCTTGTAGTGATGCCATGCTATGTACTAGACCCGACAATGCATATGCTTTTAGTTTGACTAACGGATATCAAAGTGATCTACGAGTGGATCATTGGACATCGGTCAAAAACATCCTTAAGTACTTGAGAAGAACTAAGGATATGGTTCTTTCTTATGGAGGTGATGAACATCTCGTTGTTAATGGTTACACCGATGCTAGTTGGAACATCGATCCGAATGATTCTAAATCTCAATCTGGATACGTCACTACTAGGAAAAGGGCTGTTCGTGGCGCACCTAAAAAGCCCATCTGTGGCGCACTAGTGGTGCGCCACTAAGCGTACGCTGCGGCTAAAAAGTGCCCGTAGTGCACTACCCTGGTGCGCTACGGTTATATGGGGATAGGCGAGGCGCACTACTAGGTGCGCCACGGATGTTTTTTTCACAAAACAAAAAAATGCAAAAAACACCCTCGTTTTGAATTGCAAAAGCAATCGGGTCCGCATCTCCGCCGTCGTATCGCCTCGCCGGAGGTGGTCGTGGCCACGACCTACCACCGCAGAGAGGTGCGGGAGGCCGTGGCCGTGCTACTCCTCGCTGGCATCGATGAAGAGAGGGAGAAGGAGGTGTGGCTGGAGAAGGGAGGAGGTCGCCGCAAGGAGAAGGAGGTCGTCGTCGGCGGTCATCGGCACTTGTCGTCGCTCGTCGTGACTGCAAGGAGGAGGAGGCCGCAAGGAGAAGGAGGTCGTCGCCGTCGTGACTGCAAGGAGGAGGAGAAGGTCGCTGTCGCCGTCGCCATCGTCACTTCAAGGAGAGGAGGATGCCGGAGCAAGGAGGAGGAGAAGGCCACCGTCGCCGTCGTCAGTGCAAGGGAAGGAGGAGAAGGAGAAGAGAGAAGGAAAAGGAAAAGGATGGGAGAAAAGAGAAGGAAAAGGAGGAGGGAGGAGAATGAAAAGGAGAAGAGGGAGGGAAGAGGGGTAGGTGGGCGGGGTGGGGATTCAAATTTTGAATCCCGCCCAACTTACTCGTAGCGCACTAGGTGGTGGTGCACTACGGGTAAGTTGCCCTCTATTTTTTTCTGCAGGAAAAAACGGTTTTTTGATCATAACTTTTTACTCTTTTCGAATTTTGAAAATCTAAATAATCGCTAAACGACCATAGGTCAATGCGAGCGGATGCGAAATCTCGTTCTCGTCATTTTGGTATATTATACGATTTTTTTTGACAACATATGCAAAAGTCACGACCATTTTACCGTGGCATGACTTTTTTTGCAGAAAAAGTAGAAATTATTGTTTGTTAATTTTACTACAAACTATACCACATTACCTATCTACATATGAATTTTTTTTATTTTTTTGAAGTGTTTATCATTTTATTTTCTTTTTTGCAAAGCCTAAAAAGGCGATCCAAGGGGGGGTGGAGTTTGGTGCAGGCCACTTAGCCGTTGGGCACTAGGACATAGTGCCCTACGGCTAAGTTGACCAGCTGCTGCAGCATACATGCCCGTAGCGCACTAGGTCAGAGTGCGCTATGGCTAAGTTTCACATCCGTAGCGCACCTTGACCTAGTGAGCTACGGGTATGTGTGCTGCGGCCACATGTGCCCTGGACCACACATAGTCGTGGCGCACCACCCTCATGTGCGCCACGCTTACGGCAGTTAGCCGTAGGGCACCTGTGGGCAGTGCGCCACGGCTATTTTACCCGTGGGGCACCACTAGCAAGTGCGCCACAGAAGTGTGGATTACCTATAGCCGTTTTCCTAGTAGTGCGTATTTATTTTGAATGGTACAACAGTTAGCTAGAGGAGTGCAAAGCAAAGCATTATGGCGAGATCTTCAACTGAATCGGAATACATAGCTGCTTCGGAGGCTTCACAAGAGGCTATATGGATGAATGAGTTCATTACAGAGCTCGGTGTGGTTCCTAGTGCGCTGGACCCAATGTCTATCTATTGTGATAACATGGGCGCCATAGCCAATGCGCAAGAACCAATGTCACACAAGAAGCTGCAGCATATCAAGCTGCATTTTCACGCTATTCGAGAGCATGTCCAAGATGGTGACATAAAGATTTGAAAGTACACATAGATCTAAATGTGGTGGATCCGTTGACTAAACCTCTCCCGAGGGCAAAACATGACCAACACCAAACCGTCATGGGTGTTCGGTATATTACCATATAATCTAGATTAGTTGACTCTAGTACAAGTGGGAGACTGTTGGAGATATGCCCTAGAGGCAATAATAAAAGTGGTTATTATTATATCTTTGTGTTTATGATAAATGTTTACATTCATGCTATAATAGTATTAACCGGAAACATTAATACTTGTGTGATTTGTAAACTAAATTAGTGTCCCTGGTAAAGCCTCTTTGTAATACTAGCTTGTTGGTTGATAGATGATCGTGGTTTCCCGATCATGAACATTGAGATGTTATTAACAACAAAATCATATCATTTGGAGAATGGTGTGATGGATATACTCCTATAGATAAGCGTAGCATAAAGATCAAGTCATTTCAATAGTTTGTTTGTTATAAGCTTTCTGATACATAGTAACCTAATTCCTTCGACCATGAGATCATGCTAATCAATATCACCGAAAGGATGCTTTGATGACATCAAACACCACACCATAACTAGGTGGCTATAAAGGTGGCATTGAGTATTTGGAAAGTATGTGTTGAGGCACATGGATCAAGAGTGGGATTTGTCCATCCATATAACAGATAGATATACTTTGTTCCCTCTCGGTGGAATGTCATCCAATTAGCTTGCAAGCATGTGACTGGCTCACAAGGGATCACATATCATGGGAACAACAAAAGAGTACTTATCAGTAACGAGGTTGAACTAGGTATGCAGAGATACCGACGATCAAACCTCGGATAAGTAAACTATCGCGAGACAAAGGGAAATTGGTATCATATGTAAGTGGTTCATTCGATCACAAATTAATCATAGAAATATGTAGGATCCATATGAATTTCTAGATTCCCCTATTGGTTATTGATTGGAGAAGTGTCTCGGTTATGTCCATGTAATTCACGAACCATAGGGAGACACACTTAAGGATTCAATGTTGTTTAGTAGATTTGGAATGTAAGTAGGGAGACTGAATGTTGTTCGGAGTCTTATATGGGATCCGGGATATCACGTGGAGATCCGGAATGGTCCGGAGAATTAGATTCATTTAAGGAAAGTCTAATTCCGGAGTTCAGGAATGATTCCGATGATTTCTTCGGAGAGGTTCTATAAGGATCTAGAAGATTCACTGGACCGGAAGGGGAAGGGTACATGAATGTGTCATGGATAAGTGGAATGATTGGATCATGTCCTAGGACACCTGGTTGGGAATTTGCAAGAAAGAAATAAATCTCCAAATTGAAAGTCAAAAGGCAAGTTTGAAAAGTCAAACTGGGACAATGTATCCTAGTGGAGGAAGGAAAGAAATCTTCTTTCCCTCCACCACAAGCCAACTAGGTGAGGGAGTTGGGGAAGGATTCAAACTACCCTCTCCCAAGCTGCCCTCCCTCTCATAAATATAGGGGAGGGGGTGCCCCAAGAACACACAACCAGCCCTCCCCAGCAAGCCACGTCGTTGCCGCCGCCCTAGCCGACGTCAGCTACGCCTCCTCCTCTCTAGCACTCTAAACTCTAGATCGCCGAAAACCCTAGATCCACCATAACCTGCTCCGGCTTAGGCGAAGCCCTGCAAGATTTTCCCTCTACTTCCGACACCACGCCATCGTGCTGCTGGAATCGCAAGGGGAGAACTACAACTTCCGCTGCCTGCTGGAACAAGGGAGAGGAAGGTCTTCATCGAGTACCAAACATGTAACCGACTGCAGAAGCGCTGCCGGAACACAGCACCGTAAGGATCGTCTACGTGATCTTGAGATCAGCAAGTGTACGACTGCATCACCCACGAGAATATGCTCTCGTTACTCGCTTTGGAATCTTCGAGCGTGATTACTCTAGTCGACTCGTTTCTACAATCTAGTAGATAGATCTTGGCTTGTTTGTGTGCATGCGGTAGAATTTTTTTGTTTTCCATGCTACGAACCCCTACAGCTTGATCATGTTGACGACGTTCTTGGCGGCATTCACTGCCACCTCGTTGGCGTCGACCCTATTATTAGTTACGAGGAGGCGCTCCTCGTCGTCCCGACGCTCCGTCTCGAGCCTAGCAGCGGTGCATCGATCTCTCGCCGCCACGCGCCGCCCTTGCGCTTGTCTGACTCGATCTTCCGCTCCTCTGGCGTCTAGTCCTTTGTGGGCTTCCTCGGCCGGTTGTCGTCGGATTATCGACAAGTACGCTATAGGGGGTCGTAGTGGCGTTGGAAGGATGGGGTGTGAGACGTCGGATGTTCCAGGAGGGGTGAGCACAAGTTTACCCAGGTTTAGATCCGACTGCGGTGATCGGATCCTACTCCTCCTAGCAACCCATTAATATTTTGGCGTAATCCGGATGTTACAGCGGATTGTAACATCCCAATTTTAGCAACCCTGATTAAATGTCCAAAAGGCAAAAATCAAGGGGTACAAAAACTTTTTCTTGCATTGTGTGCTTACCTGTTTGCTTGTTCTCAAGCAACTGCTTGTGTATGAGTTGTGTACTCCTCATCTCAACACTAGTTTACAAAAACTATTTTACAAAAGTGATGTCTTGGCTCCTCTTTCATATTCTCAAATGATCTGGCATTTCAAAACCAGCCAAGATGACTTTGACACAACCAAATACTTTACTAGTTTCTATTGCCAAAACTATGGAGACATATATATATACTCTCCTTATGTTTTCAAGATAGAACCTTCAACTACTCCTATCCCTTAGGTTTTCCCAAAAACTTTATTAAAACCTTTTCCTCTCAATCTTGGTAGAGATACCAAGATAGTACTTATCTTACCTCAAAGAAAAACCCCCTTTCAAAATACCCCACCTTACCTCAAGCTAGGCTTGATGGTAACACTACTAGTAGTTAGATAAGTAATAAGATGAATTGCCTTGATATGTTGTCTGATGAATTGCCTTGATATGCTGATGGCCTTGTCTGCTTAGGAACTAGAGTGAGATAGTCTAGTAGCTCAACCATTAGGACCCCAATCCTTGTTTGTGATCATCCATATCAAGAAAGCATCCAAGTCTGGATCTATCGTAAGCCACTCAAGTGATCATCCCATCCCATGCCTATCTCAATCCAGGGATAATCCCTCTTGATGGTTTCCAACGTAGTAGATACCCAATCTAAGTTTGGATCCCCTCTCCTCAATATATACCTCAACATCAGCCACTTAAGGGAAGGTATAAACCTTTGCCACCCTCTCAACCTCTCGAACCCTAGTCAAAATCTCCAAATCTGCCAAAATGGCCAAGTCTGGATTCCTTATCTAGGTTCAATCTTTGGAGGTCTACCTCTTCCAACCATTGTTCATTATTGAGAATGAACTTGAACCATATTGTAGTACATCAGTAGTACTACGCAAGCCCACTCTTTATCTTGGCTAAGCCATTCCAAATCCCACTCATCCATGGTGGTTTTGTAGTCAAGAAAATAATCTTTTCTGCAAACCTTATCATCTTGCCTACTTTGGCAGAAGCTCACATCTATATGCTACCTCCCCTTTACCATCTCCTTGTTTGGTTAAGACCTACTAATCATGGCCTATCAACTCCCACTTCACTTGTTTCCATTGTAGCCTTGTGCATCTTAAACCCACATGGTTTAAGAGGCTACCTAATGTATCTGTTATGGCAGCCTTATTTCCAACAAACTTGACAATCTCCTCTACATCACCACAAATCCAACCAAGCCCAACTCTTGATTCCATGATTATCTACATGATATGGTCTATCCATCCATATAACCCTTGTACCAAGGTGAGCTCTGAGCTCCCTAATCCAACCTTTTCTAGATGGCATCAGAATAACAAAACCCTAGATCCTCCCCGAATCTAGTTTCCATCCTTTTCACCACTTTTCTTCAAAACCAAGGTGAACTTTTATGCCTACAACAAGTTTACATCATCTACCTTGTATATAAGCATCCCCAAATAATTCTCCCAATTATTTGGATTATTAAACTATTTTATTTCCTTATCCTGCAAAATTCCTCAAAACCCTTGTCTTCAAAGACAAGTTTTCTCCAAATCACCTTGCCAACTTAAGGCACATTTTATGCCTACTCATCATATCCTATCATCCCAACTCAAAAATAGATATTTTTGAGATTCTTAATTATTTCTTTTTGTCCTTTTTCTTAAATGGCAGAAACAAGAAATAATTCTCTAAAAATACTTCTCCATCTCAATAAATTCCAATAAAATCCCCCAATGTGTGTTATGGTATTTAGGACCATATCAAATCAAAATACAAGCTTATCCCATGTAAAAATATCACTTTATCTTCTATAAACTAATTCTGCACTTTCTCATTAAATAGAGTTAAGTGGACTAATACCCCATAGAAAAATCCCAAATAAATCTTGGAGGTGTACAAGGACCATACCCTCCTACTAGAACCATCTCCCCATCTTGCCAAGATCAAATTTTAAAACTTTACTTCTTAATGATTAAAATGGCTAATCTTGCAATCTTCCCAAATCTTAAACCAAAGCACACCCAACACTCATCAAAGCTTTCCAAGTAAGTCTCCCAAGCAGCATCACTCCCGTCTAATCGAAAAACATTGTAGCCCCACTGTAGCATGCCCCACCTCTTTGTCCCACATGGTTGTTTGAGAGGGAGAAAAGGGCAAGGTCTTGTCTAGTCATTTATTTTCTCATTACAGCACCCCCACTCCCTCTCTGACCTATACATGACCCTAGTACCCCACCACACCTCTCCACCGCCCTCAGCACCCAATGGGGAGGCCATGGACCAGCTCCATGCTCATCCATGAGCCACACCCACCATAGACCCCTCACTTCGATTTATAAGGCCACAGGCTAGTACCAACCCTCCCGCATCCCTCATTTACTCCCTCTGCCTCTTAACTACCTCTCCAGAGCTCCCACTCCTCTCCCCTGTCCTTCCTTGCCCGAGAAAATAAGCTCTCGTCCATGGAGAAGATCTGAGCGTAGACTCACCCTACCTAGCTCCCTCTCCTTGCATGTCAACTTTCCTGACTCCCCGTACTCCTGTGAAGCTGACCCCGTCCTTATCCTCGACATGTAGTGAACCCTGGAGGAATTCCCGGTGTGCCCAAAGCTTGCGATGGTGTGCCACGGACGAGAGCGTCTCCCCGGTGCTAAACACTCCCCTATCGCCCCTCTCTAGGCCCGTCCTAAAGCTCTGTGCCGTCCTGCGCCCGCTCCGGCACCCCTCGAGCCCCTGGTGAGCCTCCCTGATCCCCCCAAACCACCAGCCGCCGACTAGGGTTTGCCCCTCTGTTACTCTTCGCCGGAGGTAGGAGATGCGCGGGGGCCATCGATTTCGACTTAATCGAACGTCCCTAGTAACTTCTTACCCCTTCGTCCCCTGGCCCCGCTAACGACCGAGCCCCACGCGGCCATTTTGAAATGCGCCCTCGCGCGCTCGCGAAACTACACGCGGGCTTGCCGGCACCTAGTGGCCCATCTGCCTACGGAACGGGCCCAGAACGAATGCTCCATTTTATTATTTTTGTCCAGATCCAGAGTTTAGTCTATCTGTTTTAATTCCAAAAGAAAATGGAAAACCCTTCCAATTGCCCAGATCTAAATTTCGTTAGATGCACAAATGTTCTCCCTATCATGTAGGGATAGTGGTGATCCCTTTTGAGGTTTATAATAAATATGATAAATCATCTATCAAGAGGTATCCTTTTCACTAATAAAAATCTCCATAGAGTTTTACTCACCCAAATGACCTGAACCCAAGTTGTACTGAAAGGTATCACCCATATCTTTCATTTTGCACTGGCCCCACCACCAATTACTTCTAAGTTTGCCCTTGCCAAAAGTATCAAAAACAAATACTTTCCGCCTCTAGTAAATTCCCTAGGTCAAACCAAGTGAGGTTCCGACCTAATTCCAACTCTTAGTAGACACACATATCCAAATCTCTTAAAATCCAGCAGCTCATAATTTTATGAGTCTCTGTTGAATTTTAGTGAATTAAACTCTTATGTGCATGGTTTATTCACTAATAAAATCATTACAGTAGCTCTGTAACTCCAAAAAGGTTGAATCCAATTTATACAGAATGGTATTTTCATCACCTAACATGTGTCCTTGGAACCAACTAAAAATCTTCTGTAGAATAAATCTGATGAAAAAGACAAATCCCATCCAGTACTGTCTTTGGGAATTTCTCAAGGGCATTCTGTTAATTACTTTGAGGTGAATCCAACTCCACTTGATTCAGTCCATCAAATACCACCTAATCACCCAAGGAAATATTTTTTGTAACTGCAGAGAAGTTCTGGTGAATTATTTCCTAAAACTAGAGTTTTAGTCACTCTAAAATCCATTATAAATCCTAGGAAATTGATAAAATAGTGAAACCACTTTTGTTGGCTTCATTTTATCAATACCTATCCGATGGTATCATTTGTATACAATGGTATCATACAGATCAAGTCTTTGATAAAAAACCCCTCTCTTAGGTAGTTCCAAAACTAGAAATCAAAAGGGATCCTTTTTCCCATGCCTCCAAATCTTCTTCCAATCCAATCAAATCAAACCTCCAACATCCTACTGATGTTTATCATGTAATTACATTTTGCTTGCTGTATGGTTTGATGCTTGTATGTTTGTATTGATTGGTGTATTGATGCTTGCATGTATTCCCGATAACGACGATAGTTGCGATTGTGTGACGCCGAGAAGAAGGAAGCATCGGGGTTATCTTATCATTGTTATAATTGGTATTCTGGTTATCTAACGCCGTCAAGGGACATCTCGCTGGTCACAGGCTAGCCACCATTCCTAAAATCATGTATTAACCTACTTTTGTTTATCAAATGTTTTATATCTTGTTTATAAATTGCATGATCACAGGCATGGTTTGTTTCAAATAAAAGTGCGTGAGTAACTTGGCTCCTCCAAGTTATGAATGTGTGTCCCTTAGGCCACCTACCCTTGTTACACCTATTTTTACCCCTTTAGATTGAGTCTAAGATGATTAGCATCTTCCCTCTTGGAACCCACAGATTTTCAATGTTAAACTATTTTGGGTTTACCCTACTGCAAAGTTTTCAAAATAAAACCCTTGGAAAGAGGCAATGTTTCCGAGTAGAAGTTTTACTAAAAGAAGATATGAGGTGGATGAAGAGAGATATAATGAAGAGGAAGATAAGTAAAGGAAAGTTAAGTAAGAGAAAGGAAGGGATGTTCTAAGCCAATGTCCGGAACAATTTATTCGTGCAACCACATTACACCAGACGCTGGGGCTTAGCTCGTAGTTGTAATACTTAGCCGGGTCTGCTTGTACTTGCTTAACGGGAGCAATCCCTGGAAGCCCGAGTGGACTCTACTCCAGGTCCGCGGATCTGGGGTCCTCCATCACCGCTACGGCGGAAGTGTCGGTGCAACAATTGGGTCTCCCACGAACGGTATGTTTTAGGCGTAGGGAAGGAAGTGGAGTCAAAAATTGTATATTGCCAAGCTAAGAGTTTGGGTATACGGAAGTGCTGAAGGGAGGACTATGGACATAGTGCCGCATACTCGTTCCGGGGAGAACAAACCCAAAAGGAAAAGCCGCCTTTTCTAGGGATGGACAAATGAAAAGCTAAGTTTGATTATCCAAACCCCCCGTCTACAGAGTGTAGCGGGCCGTGGTTAAATCCCGGCGGATGTATTGATTGTTGTGGGTAAAGTGCGCAAACTCTGAAGAGTCTAATCTATTCGAATAGCCATGTCCACGTGCAAGGACGGTTGGAATGGCAAGTGCTAGGAGGACCCTTCAGTTAAATTGTGATGAACTAAAGGATGTGACTTGGTCACGAGGAAAAGAGAAGAATAATATGGGTTTTGGCCAGAGATGGTCGATAAGGTTTTACAAAGGGTTTTACAACAAAACGTTTTCTTATTCTTTTTAACAAGGATGTGGAGTTTTCCAGATTTTCAAAAGGAGGCATACTTTCCAACAACTCTTTTTCAACAAAGATATAGAGATGTCAGTGTTAGGTTTTTCTTTCAAAACCAACTAAATCCTAGATCTATCTCGCCACCGCCCAATATGCATTATCTTTATTACCCTTGTCTTGGTGGTTTGCGAGAACATTCAAAGTACACACCGGCATTGTCCCTGGCTATCTAATTGGCCAGATTGCAGATGTTAAGAAGAGACGAAGGTGCTGACGTCTATGTGAGCTAGGCCGTCTTACCAGTCAGTTGCCTGTAGGTTAAGGCACGGGCTCTACGCTGAAGACTTCTGCTATTTGTGTTGTAATCGCCATAATGGCCATCTTGTAAGTTTGTACTCGATATTGTATGGATGATGTAATGATACTAGTCGGTTATGCTCACGGCTCACTGATCATGGGAACGTGAATTGTATGCATAACGGGTATTCTCGAGAGGTTCGCCTGTGCGAGTTGGTTGTGGTTGTGTGTATTAAGTTGTGCCCTAAAGGCTCCCATAGGGCAGGTTTATATAGTCACCGGGGCCTATGGTTATAGGAGAGAACTATCCGGCTACGTTACTGTAGAGGTCCCAATTAATAAGGTAGAGATCCCTGTGTTTACAATGCTAGTCCCTGGATCAATAGCTAGCATCCACAGTTAAGATGTAATATCAAGAAACAAAGGTCATAATGCAATTTTATAACCAGGAATAAAATAATTCATTACATCTTATATAGCTCATTTGGCTATCTCATTACAATGCAGCAGAAATAACTATATAGCATGGAGTCCTTCATCTTCATAGTGCCACGGGCAATCATGTTGGTTGTATACTTGTAATCCTAATCAACACACTTCACTAACATCAAACAAACCCGCAACATAATAAGTTACAACCACAAGGGTCAATACATTTGAATTGTATTGGCAAGTGATACTTTGGTAGAATCGTGGTAACTATCATCTATATGCATTTGGCTAGGTGGAGCTTAGGCTTGCTTTGCTCAAAATAGATTTTCCTTATCATTTTGAAAACACTAAGTTTTTGTTTGTCAAAATCACCCAAGGCATATCCCAATACAAATTGGTGACCCTTCAACCCTTGTTCAACCACAAGTTTTTAACTTAGAAATTGGGATGAGGAGATTCTTGATAGCTTCCATGTCTTGATGCTCAAATTTGTCCTTTGCCAGGGACATGGCTAAGTACTTAGATTTTACACTCTGCAGAGGTGGTGCACTTTCCCCACAAGACTTGATTTTCACCAAGACAAGATCTTTCAGAAGCCTTCCCTTAGACCAGAATGGACGCGTTCCAACCTATCAAACCCCTACCACCAACTGTCCATTTGGCTAAGTTATTGCAACCTATATGATCCAGGCAGAGCCCATAATGCCAAGTGGCTGCACTTGAAGCTTCTTAACATTTGGCATCTCAAATATCTTTGTTCCTGGGTGGCAATCCACAAGTGAGATGCACAAGGTAAACCATAGAAATGGGCCTTGTGTAACCACTCAGCCAAAAACCACCAAGCAATTACCATTCCACCCAGGTGTTTCATTCACTTAGTTATTTTATTAAGCAAAAACATAAGTCAAAGACTTAGCAATATTTTTCCATAGCATGTATATATTCCACCCTTGGTTGCTACTATCTAGGCTAAGCATGGAAATAACAAGTATCTTAACTTAGAGAAAATTCTAACAGTTCTACAACTACTAGGATTTCCCAAGCATAGTATATAGATACTTAGCAAAAATATTCATGCAAGCCCTATACAAAATATTTCTAATGCATAGTCAAAATATTGGGACAAAAATATGAAGCACCACTTGCCTTTTTGGTAGAGATTATAAGTTCACTCCTTGATCTTGCAATAGTCACACTCTTCAAATTTCACTACAATTCAATCAAGGAAGGCACAAATTCAATCTACCATTCAAGCAATCAACACATAGAATAATGAAAACAAAGCTATGCATGCAAGCATGCCAAAGATTGTTTTATTTGGAAAAGTGGTTTCTATTAGGTTATAAACATTTGAAAACACCCATTGGTCATTTATAAAAGTGGTAAAACCATTTGATATCAAGTTAGTGAAAAGGCCATTTAAATCATTTTTGTTTTGCTAGAATTGATTTAAATCCAGGTGATAATTTCTAGTGTTTGGCAAATACATTTTAAAACACAAATGTTAGTGTTTTAAGGTCAAGTGTTTAATATTCAAACCATTTGCAGAAGGTTTTATCTATAAACCATTTTTATACCAAAGCAATATTTTATTTTGTTGAAAATGCTTTTAAACAAGGTAGTATTTTTATAGGGTCCACCAAATGTATTTTTAAATCATAAAACTTGGTGTTTAGGGTCAGAGAGTATAATTCAAATCATTTCCCAAAGGTTTTACTCAAAAAGCATTTTTAAAACATATTCAATATTTTTGTTTGACTAGAAATGCTTTAATTCAAACATTTACTCTTTAGCATCTCAAAATATGTTTTTAAAACCAAAAGTTGGTTTGTATGGTCAGTAGGTTCAAAACAATCCATTTTGCCAAAGATTTTATCCCAAAATATTTCTAGAATAAATTTTATACACAAAACATGCCTATACAAGTTTCTGTAAAAACAACCAATTTAACAGAAGCAATATACTAAACAAAGTACATGGTTGGAAAGTACTTGTTCTGCTGATTCCAATATAAAATTTACAAAATTTGGACGTGTGGGTCAAAATTTATGCAATTTACTAGATTGAAGATCTATTAGAATAGTTTCTGCTTTTAAAACAAAAGGATGGCCATGTCGTGTGTTCTGATTGGGCAAAACGGTTCACGCAGATCAGCTGCTATGGTGCGTTGGATCTTACTGAAATCGTGCGGCATAGAATACTCGATACCTTTTCGTTAAGTGCGGGTGACCAACGATGGGCGACGCTGGCGGCGGCGAGTGGCGGCGGCGCGCTCGGCCAGTGAGGTTTTTCGACGAACCAGGAAGCAAGAGAGGAAACGGAGGTGCTCACAGGGTTCGCAGGGGTGCAGAGAAGCTCGACTTGGTCTCTGTTCGTCGAGGGGACCTCGGGTTCCAGAGGGATTGCTCGTCGAAGTTTGCTGCGGCGTTGGGCACTTCCTGTTGTTGACGGGGGCGAGGCTGCAAACCACGAGAGAGCAAGAAAGAAGTGGTGTTAGACGCGCAAGGCTACGGCGACTACGGGGGTATCATCCAGAGAGATAGGGGATGACGGGGCTTACAGGGAAAGGTCGCCGGAGAGGGGGCAGACGGTGGTGCCGATGTGTCGTCGAGGTTGCCGAGCCCTTGGGGAGCGCGCAGGCGAGGGGAAGGCACAGGGAGGTGCGCTTGGTACTGGGGATCTCACTCGTTTTCTATGGGGCAACGGGGCTGGAAGTGTTGGCCGGAATTGGCCGGAGAACACGTCGGAGACAGTGGGGTGCGAGCTTGCAATTGCGGCAACCTGGTGGCAGAGTGGGCGAGGAAAGTGAGGGGAAAGGTAGAGGGGACAGGGGCAATTAAGTATGGCATAGTCGCAGGGAGAGTGATGGCCGTAATAACGCGAATTAATGAGAGGAATAAACATCAGAAACAGCGACGAGAGGGGGGGCGTGGTCACCGCAGGGTGAGGAAGAAAGATCTGGCAGGTGGGGTCTGCTTCACAGCGAGAGAGAGAGAGAGAGGCGATGGGGGCCAGCGATCAGTGAGGGGGCGGGCGAGTGGCTGAGTGAAAAACATTTCTCTCGGGGAAAGAGGGAGTGGGCTGGTTGCTGGGCTGGACTGGGCCTGGTTTGCTGGGCTGGTTCCTTTCCATTTTTTGTTCTGATTCATTTTTATTTTTCTGTTTTGATTTTTTGAAACAATTCAATCAAACATTTGAATTCAAATTCTTGCCATACTTTTCAGTAAGTTTTTAATATGTTTTAAACATGTATTTTAAAGCCCTTTTTAGGAATAATTCCTTTATTTATTTATGGTTTATATTTTATTTAAAAAGGGCACATTCCTTTATTAAATAAGATTTAATTAAATTATCAAACCCTTATTTGAAATCAAAATTTCACCAAACCTTTTCAGTAAGTTTTATTTATACAAAATAACTTCACTTTGAATTATTATTTAAAATACTTTAATATGTTTTAATGTTCATTTAAATTGGGAAATGTCTTTACCTAAATGAAATTGGATATTAATAAATCCTTATGATTTTTATTTAAATAATCCTTCACTCTTTTTATTAAACAAAAATATTTCATTTCATTTGTTTGGTCAAGATTTATTTTGGCTTTTTAAAATAGTCCTTATTCATTTATTTCTTCCTTTGCTTATAAAATCCATATCTTTTTATTTAAGGATCCAAAAATGGTGATTCAAACTTTTATAATTTTATTTAATATTTTTTATCTTTTTAAATCCCTTTAGGATTCTATTTGTTCAAAATAGGTTTTTTTGTTTCCATTTGGAATCAAAAAGTTTATTTTCACCCTAAATTTCAACAATTTTTTTTATTTATTTCTCACATTTCAAAATTTGGAAATTTGGGATGTGACAGTTACACTGTCGGTAACTATGCACAACTTGGACTACAAGAAATACTATAGGCCTAAGTTGGTAACTCTTCTGGGCCTTGTCATTGCCGAAACTGGCTCCTCCTCTTTCTCTGACTGGGCCGCCCGTGAAGCATAGCTCTAACCTGTTAGCGGGCCATCCTGGTCAGCGAGTCTTATGGTATACCTGGAAAGTATATCCCCAACAGTAGCCCCCGGAAGTCTCCAAGATCCAAAGTTGGATAAATCATCTAGCTTGATGGTTTCTTTGTCTTGAGAATCTTAAAGGGTTCCCAAAAAGTTCGTTCAGTAATGTAGGATTCTAAGTCAATCGAGTCGGATATATTTTGCTTTGAGCTTAGTCTTTTCCCTGCTTGGTTTGAAACATAAGACGGATTTTTCAGCGGCTTTTTTCAAATCCAAAAGTCTAGTACCTTCCTACAAATTAGTGAATTAGGAGGGGGGGGCTCTTTTGTCTTCCTCTGGGATTTCTTTCCACACTATTATGGATAGTCAAATAATGGGAAAAAATGGGACCCCCTTTATCTGATTAGAGCAGAAAGGACCCGCGGAATTATTACTCTTATAACGCGACTTTAATCTATTCGATTCACTCTTATGAAGCAACAAGAAAAATAGATTACCCGAGGATCCAATATTTTATTCGGCGAAGGAAGTAGAATTCTTGGTATACGCTCATTCCAGTCCTCAATTCTCCTTTCGAGATTCAGGGATAATGAATAATTGAACGCGCTTCAAAAATTTGTTTTTCTGATTCTTCAACATCAGTCGGTTCGGACCTCTGCTTAGTTTCATACGTGCGAACTGACAACTTTTCAGACCAGGTCCTGACACTGACAGGATTTCCATCAGCACGACCTTTGGTGGGTCCGTTCCTTACGGAACAGAAGGCCGTTTTAATGCTTGTGTGAAAATCGAGGGGGCGGAAGAGTCGCGAGGAAGCTAACTCCCCCTCTCCTATACGTGTGGCGCTAATCACGCGTGTCATCACACAAATCTTGACATAGAGATAAATAAAGAGGGGAGAAAACCCTTTCTCTCAGATTCATCTCTCCATCGCTTCATCCATTGCCTCCTCATACTCCTCGAGCGTTGCGCACCAGTTCTCATCTACGCATCGTGAGAAAAAATCTCTCCTTCCCCCACCAGTCCTTTTTCCTCCAAGATCCATGGCTTCTGCGTCGACCTCAGGAGCAGTGGTGGGTTCACCTCTGGATCCCCATCGCTATGGACAACACAGAACTCCAAGTCATGGAGGACGAAGGATTCATCGTCGCCGGTGTGTGGCAGAGTGCCTTAGGGCATGCCGTTCCTGTCCTGCTCGACGGCGAGAGGGTGCTATTCGGCACTCACGTCGACCGTGGCCTCAGCCTGCCACCGTCGGACTTCCTCGTCGAGGTCCTCAACTACTGTGGTGTGCAACTCCATAATATTCCTCCCAACTCCCTGTTTGAGCTTAGTACTCATGCAGCTTTGTGCGAGGGGTTTCTTGGCATTAGGCCAAGTCTCACCCTTTTCCGGTACTACTATGGTACTCGGAAGAATTTCATCAGTGCCGGTGTGCCTTATATTACTGGTACTCTTAGCTTAGTCCTTAGTATAAATTGACTCTATCCTACGATTAACGCTAGTGAGTCCGTCAAACGTTGGGCCAGAACTTTCTTCTATCACAAGGATATTCCGGCTCCTGGAAAGGCAGAAGGTCTTCCGGCGTTTGTCGATGGCACCACTCCCCACCAGAATTCATGGGAAGTGGAGGCGCCAGAGCTGTCGGATATCTTAATACTTGCCAAGAGGCGGATTGAGTATTTTATGAAGCATGAGGGCCTCAGTGGATCCGATTTTATCCACTGCTGGCTGGAGCGCCGGATTCAGCCTCTCTAGCACCACGGAGATCGCCTCACGCACCAAACCACGAGAGATAAGAAGGACAAGATGTGGGTCAGTTCAAGCCGGCTTGCAGAAAAGGACTACAAGACCGTCATGCAATATTTTATCAAGGAAAGAGTGGAACGAAAAGTTCCGGAAGTTTCCATGAAGATGTATACGACCAACCGTCCTCTGACTCCGGTAATTATTTCGACTCTGCTTTTGCGTTTCTTCGTGCTTTTCTGTTCTTTCTCCGACTCTATTTTCATCGATGCTTTTCGACTTTGTCAGCTCGATAAACTCTCCGAGTCCGAGCTAGCTCCACTATTGGGCTATGCTTCAGACAATCCAGAGGCGACGGAGGATGATGAGGTGCAAGAAGTTGCCGCCCGCCTCCAAGAAGCGTAAGGCGAAAGAAGTTGTTGTTGCTACTTGTAGCCAAGTGCTGCTAGTAGTTAAAAAGTAAGCACCCTATCTTTTGTTTTCAGTACTTTTGTACCTTTATTTCTTTCCAGAGCACACCTGATATTTAGGATTTTCATGTTCTAGAGCTAAATCAACGTTGAAGAGTAAGACCAAGCCGGACAACAAGCCGGGCAAGAAGATGTGTCAGCAAAAGCTTGTTATCTCCCTTGCTGTGCCGCCATCGACCCCATCCAGTACTCCATCAGCACAGGGAGCTTCTTCCTCTCCTGATGCTGGCAAAATCTCAAAATCCCTGGTCACCGTTGATGACCACGCAACTAACAAGGGTGAACCCGTAAAGGGTAATGATCCCATGGTAGTATCCACAGGAACAATGGATAAGGTGTCCTACTCTGCTGTCTCTGGCCTAGAGAGGAAATAAAAGGAAGAGATCCTCAGACTGGCTTAATCCAGTCTTGAGAAGCAAATCTTGACTCCAGAGGCAGCAAGCCAAGAGGAGGAGGACGTCAAGCTAGTTAGCCTTCTGGACCAAATTTTGGTCCGGGATGCTAAAGTCGCATCTGGCGAACTTCCAGCGACGGATGTTCCTTCCCTCACCCTTACCGAGAAGGTGTTTCACAGCACCAAACTCGGATTTGAAAAGATACACCTGGAACACATTGTAAGTTTCCGATTCTTATTTGCATTTATTATCATATCCTCTAGCCCCCAATCATAAAGTTAGATAAACATCATTGGATCCGAGTTGATGCTTTTAGGTTGCAAAAGAACGATATAGTGTAGCTCCCAAGGCTCGTGCTGTATTTTTACTTAGTTAAATTTGTAGCTCGAGTCTTAGTAGCCGTCTGACGATATTCCGTCTCTAAACTTACAGAAAATTGCATCTTCCAACCAGGAATTGCTCAAGAATATTAGCAATAAGCGCAAAGAAATCAAGGCTTTGCGCTTTGAGAATTCGAAGTTGAAAGTTGAGAAAGACGAAGCAGAAGGTAAGATTTTCCGACTTCTTCTTTGTCAGTTATCTTTTTTGTCATAGTCAAACTTGTTTTGTCTTTGCAGAACTGTTATGCCAGTCCAGCAAGATGTTGGAGCAAGAGGAAAACTTCAAGGTCTTGGAGATAGAGAATGCTGAGCTCCGGGACAAGCTTGAGAATCGGAGAAATCCGTAGCTGCAGTCCTGGAGTCAAGCAATCATGAGACCGTGAGGCTCGATAAGCTCCTAGCCCTCCAAGACAAAGAACTAGCTGATCTCAAGAAGGACTTCGATAATCAGAGGGATCTTGTCCAGGCCACAACCAGTGAACTAAGTAGCCTCCGCAAGGAGCATGCTCAATGGAATCACTGTATGCTAGGTAAGGTTTCCAAATCTTTTCTTTTGTTGTTGATTTTTTCGACTTTCTTTTCAGCCGAATTTTGACTTGTTGGTTCTTTCCCAGCCCCCATGAATCTTCCTGACTCCCCTACCTGCAAACCTCGACTTGAGCACATTAAACTCGTCGGAGATATCTTGTACGACTTCCGCCAAACTCTAGAAGAGGCTGGCGATGCCGTCAAGCTTTCCGCCTTGCACGCAATGTCAGTGCACGAGGTGAGGGACAAGGTCAAGGAGATTCCGAAGCTTATTGAAGACTGGAAGATCTCCTACGCTCGGACTGCTGCTCAGACAGCTCTGACCATGGTGATGAGCCACCACAGCGAGATGAAAATCTGGCACGTCACCAAGGGAATTTCCGAGGAGGATGATGAGGGTAACCCGCAAGACATCAAGGCCATCCAAAAGTCTTGTGCAGGCTATGCTTGTCGTGTGGCATAGATGACCAACTATACAACGTCATTCTTTGAATCCGTCGCCGTGCCTCCCTCGCCCCAAGATCTAGAAGCCAGCAATGCTTCCGAATCTGAGATTGAAGGCGACCATGTTGTTGATTCCAATGTTCCACCTGCTTCATCACCACCGCCTGATTCTGCAGCATAGATAATATTTATGTATTATTATGAACTTGTGGCAATGTAATGCTGAAAACAATGTTTTATTTTGTGTCGGTCTTGTAAAAACTAATGCCTTTACTATCTAGCACTTTTGCTTATATATTTTTTATGCATGTGCTTGAAAATTTCTGAAGCACTTTGTATTTTTTATGCCTATACTTGTCGTTTTATCTAGCTCTCTGCCTCGTTCCTTTCATGGGTCGGCTAACCTTTAGCTCGGAAACTTTGCCGAGCAATGGAGCGCAATTTCTATACCAGTTTAAACTCGGAAACAAATCCGGCTTCCATTACCAACAACTCATTACTCGGGAAATGCCCGTGTCTAAGCAATCAGATAAAAAACCTCAGTATAAAAAATAAATTAAATTTTGTACCCTAAGGTAACATTTTTAGATGTTCAAAAATCTTAACCAGAATGAACATGAGCATAAGTACTTTCAATCATTCTGGGATTTTTGAAAAAATTACATGCTCTTTTGGAAATAAGATGGTAAAAACTTCTCAAACTAAACATATGAGAAAACCAACACTTTATTTCACTTTGAACATGTAAATATATGATTACAAGGAAATATAACTAAGAATAGAAGGGACGTAGCTGTGCAATATTCCATGGACGGTCTATTTCATCCGGGTCTGTGCTGCCACCAGCTCTCTTTCTCTTCCAAGTATCAGGTCTTTCCTTGACTGGTCTCATGTCAGTTAAAAAATATGACCCATTATGCAGAACTCTGAAAAACCATAAAAGGTCCTTCCCAAATTGGGGAAAGTTTGTGTTTTCTCTTTTTCATAAGTCAGAGAACCAAATTGACTTTTCTGAAAGAACGGTTTTGCACTCTCTGACTATGATATTTGTGCACCTTCTGCTGATAGGCTGTAGATCTCTGCTCAGCAACGACGTGTACTTATTCGATTATATCGAGATCATCTTGTCAAGAAACTTCTGCATCTTCTTTGATATACGCTTTAACTCGTGGAGATTGATGAATCAAATCACTTGGAAGAACTGCTTCTACACCATAGACCTAGAATAAAAAGGAGTATAGCCGGTTGATCTGTTAGGAGTTGAACGTAAGCTCCATATCACAGACGGTAATTCTTCCGCCCAAACCCCCGTGGCTCAACGAAGAGGTGCCTCGAGGCGAGGTCGAATGCCTTGTAGAATAAGGCCATTAGTTCTTTCGACTTGTCCATTAGCTTGTGGATGTGCAACTGATGCAATATGAAGTCGGATCCCTTGTTTTTCGCAGAATTCGGCAAGTTCACCCATGGAAAAGTTGCTCCCGTTGTTAGTAATTATACTGTGCGGATATCCGAATCTGATGATTACGTCCTCGACGAACATTCTGGCTATGGCTCAATCGCAACTTGTTACGGGTTTAGGCTCAATCAATTTTATAAATTTATCCACCATAACTAGTAGGTGAGTAAATCCACATTTTGCCGTGCGAAATGGCCCTACCATATCAATCCCTCAGACCGCAAACGGCCATGTAATAGGGATTGTTCGCAGCTGTTCAGTCGGAACATGTGCCTGATGAGCGTACTTTTGGCAGCCTTTGCACGTTTTGACCAGTTTATCGGCATCCGCCTTAGCTGTAAGCCAAAAGAATCTATGTCAAAAAGCTTTTGCCACCAAGGATCTGGCTGCAGCGGGATGACCACACTCGCCTTCGTGGATTTCTCTTAAGATTTTCACTCCTTCTTCAGAAGAAATACATCGCTGAAACACGCCAAAAACACTCTGTTTATAGAGCTCACCATTTATTATAGTGTAGGATTTTGCTCGTCGGATAATATGCCGGCTCAAGACTTTGTCTTCGGGTAGTTTTCCGTCTATTAGGAAATCCAGATAGGGTTTTGTACAACTGGGAATTACAGCCAGAACTACTATTAAAGGTGAGTCGGATTTTGTCGGATAGTCCTCATCAAATCTGACTATGGAGGGGACCCTAAAATGCTCTAAAAAAGAGCCATCCGGTACTTTTTTCTGCGCAGAGCCTATTCTTGATAGAGCATCTGCTTCCTCATTTTCTTCTCGAGGGATGTGTTGAACCTCAAAACCCTCGAACGATTTAGATAGTTGATCCACAACAGCTTTGTATGCTGCTATGTGTTTGTTTGCGTTGCAAATATCAGATACTTGCTGAGCAACTAAATCCGAGTCTCCGTAACACATGAGTCTTGATATGCCAATGTTTTTGGCCATGCGTATTCCATGCAGCAGTGCTTCATACTCGACAATATTATTGGTTGCCGTGAAGTGTATTTGCAACACATAGAACAACTTATCTCCTTAGGGCGATTTGAGCACCACTCTAGCCCCCAAGCCTCCTCGTGCTTTTGATCCGTCGAAGTGAAGGGTCCAAAATTCTGAGTCTGGAGGTCCTGTGTTTTCTACCGTTTCTGTCCAATCAACGACAAAGTCAGCAAGAATTTGGGACTTGATTGCTGTACGTGGTTTATACTCAATGTCGAAATCTACGAGCTCTATTTCCCACTTCGCGACACGTCCTGTGGTGTCACGGTTATTGATTATATCTCGCAGGGGAGCGGTGCTCACCACTGTGATCTTGTGCTCTTGAAAATAGTGGCATAGCTTTCTGGATGCAAAGAACACTCTATAGGATAGCTTTTGATGGTGTGGATACCGTTGTTTTGATTCTGTCAGGACCTCACTCAGATAATAAGTTGGCCATTGCACCTTATGCTCGTGGCCTTCTTCCTTGCACTCAACTATTGTTACCACACCTATGACTTTGTTGGTCGCTGCAATGTACAATAACATAGGTTCCTGAGGTTCTGGCGCTGTGAGAACTGGTGACTTTGATAGCAGATCTTTCAAACTTTGTAGGGAAGTTTTGGCTTCCTGAGTCCAGACAAATTTGTCGGTTTTCGTCAAGAGTTTGTACAAAGGTGCGGCTCTTTCGCCGACGCGGCTGACGAACCGACTCACCGCTGCAATGCAACCAGTGAGACGTTGTACGTCCTTCAGGTGAGTCAGCCTGGTAATGTTTAAGATAGCCTTGATTTTGTCTCGGTTCACTTCTATGCCTCGCTCCGAGATGATGAAACCTAATAATTTTCTGGCTAGGATTCCAAATAAACACTTCTTCCGATTTAGCATCATATTAAATTTTTGTAGACTAGCAAACATTTCATCCAAGTCAGAAATTAAAGGTACCTTGTTTTTGGTCATAACTGCTATGTCGTCTACGTATACATGGACCTTACGTCTGATTTGGTCGTTGAGACAATGTTGAATAGTTCTTTAAGCCCAAAGGCATAGTTTTGTAGCAGAAGGTTCCAAAAGGAGTGACGAAAGACGTCTTAATTTGATCCAACTTTTTCATCGGTATTTGGTGATATCCGGAATATGCGTCGAGAAAACATAGTAGTTCCGACCCTCTCGTTGAGTCGATAACTTGGTCGATTCTTGGCAAGGGAAACAGATCTTTTGGGCATGCCTTGTTTAAAGCGGTATAATCAACACACATCCTTAAATAAATGGTGTCCTTTTTAGGGACGAGTACATGATTTGACACCCAATCTGTATGGATTACCTATGTTATAAAATCCGCTAGTTCTAGGCGGGCTAATTCCTTGGCTATTTCTTTGCGCTTTTCATCACAAAACTGTCGTAAGGACTATTTGACGGGTTTAGCGTCAGGGTACACATTAAGAGAATGCTCGACAAGTTCCCTAGGTACTCCGGTCATGTCAGATGGCTGCCATGCGAAGATATCACTATTAGCTTTGAGGAACTCGATGAGCGCGCTTTCCTATGCGTGGCCTAACCTACCCCTATGTTCGTCGTCTTGGAGGGATCATTTTCCTTCAGCGATGTTTTATTCGTCTCTTCCGACGTCTTGAACTGCAAACTTGGCTTCAGCACCTCATTCTTCATAGCAGGCATCTCGGAATGATTGATGGTCTTCTTGATCTCCTTGTACTCCTAGGCGTGCAGCACGGCTTCGGCGAAGGCAGCAGATCCTTCGTCACACTCTTGCGCCTTCCTCAGATTTCCTCGTACGGTGATTACGCTCTTTGGACCTGGAAGTTTAATCATGTTGTAGATGTAACAGTGATGAGCCATGAACGCCCAGTAAGCCGGACGTCCGAAGATGGCGTGGTAAGGACTTTTGAACGGTACCACCTCGAAGGAGAGTGGCTCGGTCCGATAATTGTCTCGGGTTCCGAATGCAACGTCCAGGGTAATCTCACCCAGAGAATTCGCCTGTCTCCCTGGTACAATGCCATGAAAAGTTACACTGTTGTAACTCAACTGGCTCTCATGTAGCTTCTTGTGGTGGAGCTCTCGATGTAGAGGATGTTGATGCTCCTTCCATCGTCCATGAATGTTTTAGATAACTCATAGCCATCAATAATAGGATTGACAACCAGAGGGTACTTTCCTCGACGATGTGTTTTCCTCGGGTGATCTGAACGATCAAAGGTGATGGTTACTTCTGACCAGTCCAGGAATTGCGGGACAACCGGAACCGTGGCATTGAGCTCAGAAGAACCGCCTTTTTGTCCTTAGAAGGTTGGGATTCAAGGAAGCAGATGTATGCATCTTTCTTAGTTGGAAAAGTCATCTTTCCTTTTCGTCGCTTGGCTCTGTAGCCAGCGGATTCGTCTTTCTTGATGTCGTCATTGAAACGACACCCGACATTTGTGCGGGTAGATCCTCTGTTACTATCCAAGTGGTGGACATAGGGATTATTGGCAATGTTAGACAAGGTATAGGTTCTTCAGGTTGGTGGTCTCCTCTGCCCTGGATTCGGGAAGTTCCATGGCCTCTACCTCAGCCGCCTCCGTGCCCTCCTCGTCCTCCTGATCCGAATGTTGCGTTGACATCTGCTTTGTCCGGAGATGACTTTTCGTCCGAGGTGTTCTTGCGCTTTTGAGTTTGTTTTGGATGTTTGGCCGCATTGGGATTTGCCAGAATATTTAGCAGCCCTTCTGAATCATCATCGGCGTCAGCATATTTACTTATCGTTTCTATCATTTCTCCCAAATCTGTGACGTGGTCATGCTTCAGTCTGTGACGTAAAAGTCTTACTGGAAGTCCTGCAATAAAAGATTCTATTGCAGTTTGCTCGTTTACTCCTTCGCATGAGTTCTTCGTGTCGATCCAGCGTCCGAGGTAATCCCGACATGTTTCTCCCGTGCAATGCTGCAAGTCTTCGATTGTGCAGGGCCTTCTGTATGTTCCCTCGAAGTTTGAAAAGAACGCACTTTGCATATCATACGAGTTGTGAATTGAATTCTCTGGTAGTTCATTGAGCCATGATCGAGCCGTCTTCCTCAGCATGAGCGGGATATATCGGACTACAACCAGGTTGTTTCCTACTTTGGCGATGCAGAAGGCCTGGAAGAAATCATGGAGCCGGGTATCTGGCCGAGCTGCGCTATCGTAGGGCTAAATGCGAGCCAGGTATTTGGTTTTATGTAGGCGTGGTCCAAAGCACTTGGGTCCCACATACACGTCCTCTTCCTCGTACCGCCACGCTTCTATGTTTGATTATATGCGTTGGTGAGCGTCGTTTGGCGAGAGAGAACTGCGCCTTGGAGGCTCATGGCTTCTACACGGTGGAGTCAGATTTCTGCTTCTCCTCTAACCATTGCCGCCTCCGCCCCTGTGGCGTCCATGGCTGCGTGTGTGGACCTTGAACTCTTCCGTCTGCGGACAATAAATTAAATTTTTTCAGGGAACTTGAAATCTTCCGCCTCTGAGCACAAATTAGATCCGGATTTTTCTTCTGCCATGGTCATCACCTCTAGGGTGGGTTGGGAGGGTTCAGCAAAAACGAGATAGATATCGATCTCGCCGATTCACATGATCGTGTAGGTTGTCACAGGTTCCGAAGCCGGAATCCAAGTCTCGTCGAGAAGGACGAGAGGGACATCACTGGCGTAGACCACGCGACCCATGCTGATTGTTTCGCCGATTCCTGCATGCGCAGATTCCGCCTGGAACGATACTTCAAAGGTCACCCGCCCCACGGTGGGCACCAACTGTCGTCGGATTATCGACAAGTACACCATAGGGGGTCCTAGTGGCGTTGGAAGGATGGGGTGTGAGACGCCGGATGTTCCAGGAGTGGTGAGCACAAGTTTACCCAGGTTCAGATCCGACTGCAGTGATCGGATCCTACTTTTGCTAGCAACCTAGTAATATATCGGCGTAAGCCGGATGTTATAGCGGATTACAAGAGAGGTTCGCCTGTGCGAGTTGGTTGTGGTTGTGCGCATTAAGTTGTGCCCTAAAGGCTCCCATAGAGCCGGTTTATATAGTCACCGGGGCCTAGGGTTACAGGAGAGACCTATCCGGCTATGTTACAGAGTCGGTAACTATGTATAGCTTGGACTACAAGTAATACTACATGCCTAAGTCGGTAACTCTTCTGGGCCTTGTCGTAGTTGGAACTGGCTCCTCCTCTTTCTCTGACTGGGCCGCCCGTGAAGCATAGCTCTAACCCATTAACGGTCCACCCTAGTCAACGAGTCCTGTGGGTATACCCGGAAATTATATCCCCAACACCGGCCACGCTTCTTGGTGGCGGAGGGGGCAACATCAACCATGGTGGCAGGATTCATCGCCTTCCCTTCCGCTCCCGCCAGTGGAAAATTTGAGGTTTTTTGTAGAGATAAGTGGTCTGTTTTGTGTGCCACTGGCGGGAGGGACCTCCAATGATAAAAGGAGGACGCACTCAGACAAGAGCGCGTCCGGGCCGACGCAACCGAGCCCCATATTAGATGCATGGATGGGTCGGGCCAGACGCGTTTCGCCGGACAAGTCAGCCTGCTAGGGCGCTGCTCATGCCCCACGCGTCCGCGCGGACAGTTTTGGACACGCGCAGACCGTTTGGGTTGGCCCGGTGGAGATGCGCTATGGTCGCCCTAAACGGTCTGTTTCTATCCATTTGGGTCAGTCGCCGGTCGATTTGGGGAGGGGGTCCGGCCTATCCGGCCGACCGGGCCCAGCGGCCTGACCCATTTGTCCATGCTTGGCCATCACCAACGCTGGCGTATCTCTAGTGTCTTCCCGCCGCCACGCCGTCTCCCGCCTTTATTTCCCTCTGCTTCCCGCAAGTATCGGTGTTTCCCGTTGCGTCCAGGCATAGCCATAAAAAGGGGAGGTCACCGAGTTATCTTCGACCATACCCATGCCACCCACAACACAAAAAACCATGATGCCTGGCCGCCGGCATCGACATGACGAGCTCTGTGGCAACCCTGATGCCGGCAGAGAAGAGGCGCCCGAGCGGCCGTTGCCGTCGTGGTGTCCGAATCTGCCGGAGTTACGAGACGTGCTGCCTCTTCCGATTCCGGGGCGCCCGCGGATTTACAGGATGGGCACACCACCGCATCGCCCTTTCTACAACCTTCACGTGACCACTGGCGATCCTTTCACGACGGCGGTGGCAGAACGCGTCTTTTTGGCGGAAGACCGACGATTGGAACAGCTCGGATTGGTGCGTGGCGACCTCCGGAAAGTGGTGCGGGATAATCCTAAAGATGCTTCCATGCGTGCCTGCCTAAACCGAGCTGAAGAGGAGGTGTAGACGCAACGATCGATCATCAATTCTCTCAATGACGAATGGTGTATCTGACCCGCCGCAGCCGCCGCCCCTAGCGCCGGTGGCCGCGCATAGTGTTAGGTTGTGTGGCGTGAGTGTAATGAATGTTCTATGACTTGAATAAATATTTTCATTGCAAATGGACAATGCCTACATTCATACATCATACATGGCGTGCAAAGCCTAGCCTACTCGTCGGAGTTGGAGGAGGAGTCGGAGTGGTAGCAGCGGGAGCACATGGTGTGGTCGAAGACGCTGACGCCAAACTTTCCTTCACCGTTGTACTTGAAGACGACGATGTTGCCCGCTTTGATCTGGTGCGAGCGGGCGAAGCACTCTCTGCCGTTGCCCGGGTACATCTAGCTGAGGTGGTCGGACTGCGGGACGACTGGGTACCTGCCAGTCTTGATGTCGTTTTCCCGCAGCATGGCGAGTGGGGGCAGCTCATTGCCAATCAGTGTCACGAACCCGTGCGGTAGGAGCATCCCGTCACGCGGCATGCCAAGGTGGATGGCCATGGCGAACTGGCTGCCTTGGTCGAAATCTTTGGGCGACGATGGCATTGAGGGAGAGCGTGGTGGCGCGCTGCGTTGGTTGCATCCTCCACGACGCCCTTGGCGTCCACGGCTGCCACGGCCTCCCTTCAACCCAGCACTGCCGGACATGGCTAGCTACAAGCAGTGGAGAAGCAAAAGCGGAAGGAGGAGACAGATGGTGTTCTTTGCTGGAGAAGATGGTCGTGGGTGGCCGATTAAAAAGGATCGGCATCGGATGCCGGCGCGTAGGTCGAAGAGGGGCATTGAAGTGTCCAGCCAGTAGGGCAGGTGTCGGGCGGCGCCTGCAGCGGAGGTGGAGAACGTGTCGTCCAGTCAGTCAGTGTGCCATCGCGTCACCATTGATGGCGCAGCCTGCCGCCGGTCAGCCTTCCATCGGCGCCTCTGAATCGCTGTCGTGGTTGTGTCTGAATCGGTGCCGCTGACCGCGTCTGAAATCAATGTCGCGCGTCAAGGTGGCTGACGGGAGGGCCAGTAGCACGCGCGAGAATGACTTTCGCTTTGCCCGCGCATGTCTGGGCCGATGCAACCGAGCCCCAGATTAGATGCATGGATGGGTCAAGCCGGACGCGTTTCGCCGGATGGGTCGCCCCGCTAGGGCGCCGCGCACACCCCACGCGTATGCGCGGACAGTTCCAGATACGCGCAGACCGTTTGGGTCGGCCCAGAGGAGATGCCCTAAATGGTCTGTTTCTATCCGTTTGGATCGGACCGTCGTCACTTTGGGGTCGTGGTCCGGCCTGTCTGGCCGAACGTGCCCAACGGTACGATCCATCTGTCTGTGCTTGGCCAGCGCCAACGCCGACGTATTTCCATTGTCTTCCCGCCTCCACGTCGCCTCCCGTCTTTCTTTCACGCCCCTTCCCTCCAGTTCTGGGCATTTCTCGACGCGTCCAGTCGCAGCCATAAAAAGGGGAGGTCACTAAGATATCTTGGACTAGGCCCGTACCACCCCTCAGCGCAAAAACCACCATGCATGATTGTCGTCGTCATCCCGACAAGCTCCATGGCAACCCGATGCCAGTAGAGAAGCGGTGCTAGTTAAAAAGAATCGGCATCAGATGCCGGCACGGAGGCTTGAAGTGTCCAGCCAGGAGGGCAGTCGTCGAGCAGCGCTACAGCGACGGTGGAGAGCGTGGCGTCCAGTCACTCAGTGTGTCGTCTCGTCGTCATTGATGGCGCAGGCTGCCGCCGATTAGCCTTCCGCAGCGCCTCTGAATTGTTGTTGCGGTTGCATATGAATAGTATCTTTAGACCGTGTCTATAACACTCCGGTCTCTCCGGACCGATAGCTGTCACTTCCAGGAGCTCAATAGTATCTTTAGATTAGCCCCACATACCAACACTAGTCTTTTCTGCGCACTTTGTCCTCACTCGTGTGCACCCGGTACCCACTTCCCAGTCGGTCACCCATCCTCAGATTGGTATGGGCCAGGCACGCTTGACATCCGAGTTCTTTTTGGATGAGATTCCGATAAAGAATTTGCAACTTGTTGGTATAAATATACTATTAATCCTACTAAGCCATGCGCGAGGGTCTCACATACACCCACCCTTAGAAGATCGACGCCTCGTCGATCAACCACAAGCCAGTAACGTCCCCTCTTGGCACACGTCTATGTGTCCAATGCCGACACATGTGTCATGCCGTGTCCAATCTAGGCCACAGGCGCCATGCTCCACATGTCCGCCACTGACCCGCACATGCCCATGTAACCGCGAGGGTCGGCTTTGATACCACTTGTAACACCCCGGTCTCTCCGGACCGGCGGCTGTCACTTATAGCAGCTCAATAGGATCTTTATATTAGCCCTACAAACCAACACTAGTCTTTTCTGTGCACTTTGTCCTCACTCATACGCACCCGATACCCACTTCCCAGTCGGTCACCCATCCTCAAATTGCTCTAGGCCAATCACGCTTAACATCAGAGTTCTGTTTAGATGGGCCAGTGGCATGCGTGGGCAGGACACGCGTGCTGTCTGTGCACGTCTGGGACGACGCAATCGTTGCCCAGATTAGATGCATGTATGGGTCAAGCCAGACGCGTTTGTCCGGATGGGTCGGGCCGCTGGGGCGCCACGCACGTCCCCTGTGTCCGCGCAGACGAGTTTGGACACGCTCAGACGGGATGGGTCGAGACGGTGGAGATTCCCTAAGGCCAACTCTAATCCCCCTCCCCGTAAACAGACTCCGTGCGTCTGATCGCGTCCGATCGGACCAAGCCCAAGGCCCAACATGCACCCGCAAATCAAGATCCAGCCTAGACCAGTCCATTTTGGTGCATACTAGCCAAAACCTGGGGCTGGTTTGTGAGGGCTCGGACTGCCCGCTCGTCCGGGAGGTTGCCGGGTGATGTCTTGCGCAACCCCGCCAGCCAGAGATTGTAGAACCAGTCTCCACCACTCGTACCAGCAATCCCTAGCACACGCTGCCATGGATGCAGAACCGCCACCCTCCCTGACACTTGCCCTCCCTATCCGTGGCCCGTTCATGCCTCCAGGAGCTTCTTTGGTCACATCTGCTCCGGTCGCCTCTCCTCAAGCCCTTGATCTGCCGCCATTGGCCATTGATCTGCCGCAGTTGGGCGCCACTCGCTGATACCTTCGGTCCGGATTACGGATGTAGTATAACTCATTTTTCCTAGTAGACCTAGGTTTATCGAATCCTCGGGGAGCAGAAAGCAAAGTGATATTACTTAAATGGACCTTAGAGAGTTTTAGAATTCCTATTGCTTTTTCACCGGACCAAGAATTTGCGATCTTGTTGTTGTTGATGATGGAGAGAAAGAGGGCCTAGGGTCTTCGGTTTTCACCAGTAGGTGTGCAAAAAGATCTAATGGGAATAACAGATAATAATAAATAATCATGTAATTGTTAGAGCAAGATAATTACATGTGGGCAGTGCATCCATAAATGTTTTCGCCTCTGCAACCGCTTATGGCAATAACCTACTAGACTCATCCATAGAAGAAAGAGAATTAATGATATGCATAGTGATGTCACCGTTAATCCCAAGTAAGTTCCTCACATACAGCCATACTACCCTTTTTGTCACTAGGGTTCCTATCCTACAGATCAGTCGTTACTCACACTCCCTTTACCTGGATCAATCCTTGGGGTCTTGGGTACCTGACAAGTCCTTAGATTGAGGCAAGAAGGGTAGTACAATCATCATGTCATACAAACTAATACATGATCCCATCTATGACAAATAACATGCACAAAAGCTACATGGGTAGGTCGAAGCCCTTAGCCCAAGGAGAATTACTCACACATAGAGATGAAATCAACAATCATAAACATTGTAATAGAGATCATATAGTTGATAGCAAATAGTCTTACAATGTCGCCAATTGGATATGAGATCTACTATTACAAGTTGTGGAAGATGGCTATGGTGGTGGAGAAGGGTTTAGAGGTTTAGATCTAGATCTATTCCACCGGCGTGGTGGCAGGGAGAGTTTAGGGTGGAAGAAGCGATGTTGTGGAGTTGGGGGCTTGTTTCTCGTTGCCTGAAGCCTCTTTATATAGGGGTCCCTTCACGAAAGTTGTTCTGTTTTACCTAAGGAGGTCGGTGCAAACTGTATAGTTGGTCGTTAAGCATGCAGTAGCCTCCTCATGGCTCCTAGTTCCTTTGGCGTGTTGGAAATCTCATATCTTTAGCATTTATGTAGTGATTCCCATCATCATACGTCATTATCCGTGTAGGAAAAAATAGCAAGAAAATATTGCATACCCCTTGATCATTAGGTATTAGTGGCAGGTTTTAGAGAGATATTTCATCAAATATATGAATAATATATAATTTAAATGCGGACGTGGATGGCTATATTTCACAGCCATTAACCTCCCCAAGCTTAAACTTGATCGTCCTCAAGCAACAAAACCAAAATAAAAAGGGAACTCAGCATTTAAACTGAAATAATGAGATGATGATCTTACTCATGATTGGTAGTCTCATGTTTCCTCCACTTTATTAATCTGAAAAACTTCAGCATAGATAGAGTAATGGCAAGCATATCATACGGGTTTCATCAATCCTTATAGCGTGGCAAAATTATTGTAAGCATTGATGATTCAAAAGAGTAAACGTTATTCCATGTCATGTAATTAACTCATAGGCTTGGCTTTGAACAATAAAGTGTAATCATGTAGAATTAAGAGTGTGAGAGTTTGTCATGAAAGGAATATACACTAAAGTATCTCAATCCTCCCACATCAATAAATCAAGACTTTTCAAGCACTAATTTTCTATTCATTGTCCTTCAAGAATTTCAGTTCTTAAGTAATTGAGAGCATGCCAAAAGTTTTCACTAGTTTATCGGGCTGAGATGGAAACTTGTGTCATCACTAAAGTTTTTGTTCCTTTTTTATAATGATTACTCATATCAGCCAGAGGAGTGATTCCATCATGTTACAGCTACCCAGGAGTGCCAAGAATCTTACCCATTATAGCATTGTTGCTACAAATGTTTAATCAACTCATAAACAAAATCTAGGAGTTTCCTCCATGAAGATCGTTCGTAGGCCAGCGGAGTTGTTGGCATCCCATGAAGTTTGACACGCATAAAGCTATATCATTCTTATGATTTACATGTCAAACTTTGGTATGCTCACAAAAACCGCTAAGCATTAATTCAATTGAAAAAATCTTTTCAAAGAGATCTATCAAGTCAGTCATTATTTTCTGTGGTGTTGAGTGTCTCTAGGAATAAGATTTCAAGACAAAACACTACAACACCCAAGTCTTCAATTTGTGAGACTTTTTGTTATTTCAATTTTTTAGCAAATTTTTGGGCAAGACTTGGTTAACTACAAGAGCTGGAACAAAACATACCCAATTAAATACCCATGCAAACAAAATTTTACTACAATATAGAGACTCACTCCACCTATATAACATCTCAACATTACTACTAACTAGCATGGGTTTCTCAAACTTCAAAAGTGGGGAGTCATAAGGAATACCTCTCATGTTTTGTTCCACTTCTCTCTTCCCTTTTTATTTGTTTCTTGGAAACTAGAAGTCAATCACTCTCCTTCAAATCAACGATACTTCAAGGCGGAAAGAAAAAGGGAGAGGGAAAATAATGATAAACGGAGAATTTTTTTGTGGTTTTTGAGAAGGGGGATTTAAAGAATAGAAAATTGGCGGTAAATCTCATTTTGAAAATATCAAACAAAATAAAACAACTAAGATAAAGTGTTGGGGAAACCAACACGAATGCTTATAAACTCAAAAAAAAGTCATAACCTCAAAAATAAGATAAATCAAATAAAAACCAAAATATATAAAATAGATAGAAAACCTCCCCAAGCTTAGGTTTTTGCAAGCCCTTCAAATCACTGTGGTGGGGGAAGTTGTAACTCCAGTTCACAAATTGAGTTGAAAGGTTACTTGTTGTTTCTCGGAGGTTCAGGGCGAGATTGTGCATTCCCTCCATAGTTCCTCCAAGTTCTTGGAAATCTTGATATGTAGAGAACCAGTTTGGTGGCTACTGTTCCTGATGAGGGACTTCTTGCTCCTCCTCTTGGTCCTCACCCTCTTTCGGAATCTCCTCCTCGGGTTGGTGTTGCTCATCCTACAAGTAATAAAGTACATGTCCTTACTCGATAGAGAAAAGATAATTAGGAAAAGGAGTGGGGTAGAGACGCCCATCTCCAGCAATATGCAGATAATAAACACCACCTCTCCTAGTAAGCATTCCACAAGCCCTCAAAGTAGAGAAGCCAACACGTCGCTCACCTAGCACCAGCGGTAACTCACCTAGGTCGATGCCCAATGCATTGGCAAGCACGTTGATGACGCCTCCACAACTGGTTGGTCCTTGGCTTTGGTGGGATTGGTACTCCAAGTAGCGCACAAGTATTGCGCCGAAGTGAAGTGACAAGTTCCAATAGTTGAAAGAAACTTTTGCAAGGACTAATATGTCATCCTCATTGAGTCTTGTAAACTCATTGCTCGCCTGCAAGGTGTTAGCAATAACATAGAACAAATAGCGAATAGCAGGGTGTTGAATATTCTTCCCGCTGCTAACTATAGAAATAAAGCTCATTCTATTATAATAGTGTTCAGGGGAAGGTTCCATGTTGGTAAAAGCTTCACGCGAGAGCATTAGGATCATTGTTGGGTAAACCAAAACAACTGCACCATTCATCAAGTGTTAGAGAATAATTATTTTTCATGAGTCGGAGAGAAATCTTATCCTTCCCAGGCCATGCCTTAATGGTGCTTTGCAAAGAGCTAAGAAATTCAATGGTTAACCGGCGATAGGTTGGTGCATCATGGAATACAAAAGTTTGCAGGCCAACTCTATTGCAAAGTAAATTAAAATCATCAGAAATACCGAGTTGGTTCAAAGTGACGTGGCAAGCCCACTTGGTTGCCTTGATTTCTCGGTTTTTGATCTTGTCGAAATGATCACGGTGGGCTTCATTCTTGAATCGAATCCCCATGCTTTCGTAAGCTGTAGCCCAAGAAGAACTAGCTGCGGCAAGAGCACGTGTATGGCTCCTCGTGTTCATCTTCTAAAAACAAATAAAAGAGACAATTATAAAACTTTTTGATCCAATAGTAATAGTCATAACATAATCCTCATCATAGCACACTAAAGAATCTCCTCAACGTATTAATCTAGGCAAGATAATCATGGCAATAGTTCAAATATAAGTCTCACCTTAGATTGATAATGACAATAGATTAGAGATGAATTTACAAAAAGTAATTGGAGGATTGGAGGAGAAACATACCATAGATCACTTGTGTGCAAGGAATTCGAACAAAATTGAGTAGGGGTGAAGATCCTTTGAGGTTTTGAGAGAGTTTGGAGGTAGAAGAGAGAAAAAGGATTTTGTTTTTGATGTTTTGAGTACCTCTGCGAGCGTTCAAATGGTCAGATGCAACTATATTGCAACAACTATACGACGGGAACATGATGTTCCGGCCGTATAGTTGGTCTAACTGAAAAATTTTAGGGTTTACTAGGGTTTCTATCTGGCGGTTGTAACTATACGGCCACAACTATACGACCGAAACTTTTTTCCCTCCGTATAGTTCGTCGTCAAACCTTCTGTACTCTAGGATGAAAAATTGTCAATGGGTAACATAACTATACGACGGGAATTTTTATTCCCACCGTGTAGTTGGTCGTTAACCTTTCTATACACATCAAAAAAATTCTATTTCTTCGAGGATTACTTTTTAGACTAAAATTTAGCGGAACACCTTGTTTCGACAGAAAAATGACAGACTAAAATTTCAACCAACTATGTCATATATGAAATAGGAATTTTTAGTACCGCTGAATCTCTTCCTCTCACTGGAGTTTTCTAGCACTCTTTATTCTTTATAAAACTTAAACTAAAACTTAAAAACTTAACTCAAACCTTTATTTCACATGGGTTGCCTCCCATGCAGCGCTATTTTATGGTCAATAGGTTGACCTTCGTATTGCTCACTTAGGCCATATGAGTGGAACACCCACTCCAAAGTAATTGGCCTTCAAAGTGATTTCCTCCTTATCATCTTCCTTGGATTTCTTTTTCCTGGGGAAATTAATAACAAAAGGATCCCGCGAAGGAAATTGAAGATTCACATTCCCCTCATGCAAAAATATCAAAGCCTTAATAGTTCTTAATAAAGGACGACCTAATATAATAGGGAAATAGCATCTTCAGGCATGTCAACAATAACAAAATCAATAAGAGCAGGACAACCTTTAATGTAAACTAAAGTGTTTTCTTTAATGCCTACTACTTGTTTATAGGTATAATCTGCTAGATGTAATTTTAATTCGGTGATTTCAAAAGAGCCAAGATTCAAATTATTAAAAGGACTCTTTGTAATTGTTGAAACACTTGCATCTAGATCACATAGTGCATATATTTCATTATTCCCAATTTTAATCTTAATGGTAGGCTCAAATATATCATCTAGCTTAATAGGCAATTTTTCAGCAATATTCTTATATTCTTCTACAAGCTCACGTACCTTTATTGCTACCTGATTAGCAAAGTGTTGATACATGGCTTACTCATTTCCTTCACTTACTGGAATCTTGACATTGATCTTTTTTACAAAATCTTCAACTATCTAGTTTGGTGAAGCATCATTGCTATAATAAAGTTCTTCAGGCTTCTCTCTTTGGATTCTTATCATCTTGAGGTCTTCAACTGGATTGGTCTCAGCTTTACCTGCAAATTTAGCTAGAATGAGAGTTTGACTCATTGTTATCTTACCTAGTTGTGCCTCAACGATCCTTGTTCTTTCTTGGAGGGCCTACAAATCATTTCTCAAACTAAAAGATTAGTTAGATAATTTACCAAGCATAGCATCATGATTCTCCATAATTTTGACTAGAATATTGTTTTGCTCATTTTGAGTGTCCATAAAAGTTTTAAGAGTTTCTTGGAGACTAGTATTGCTTGATGCCATATTATTATTAGAGTTACTTGCTGGACTAGAGTAATGTTTCTGAAAGTTTTAATAGGAATTTTTAGTACCGCCGAATCTCTTCCTCTCACTGGAGTTTTCTAGAACTCTTTATTCTTTATAAAACTTAAACTAAAACTTAAAAACTTAACTCAAACCTTTATTTTACATGGGTTGCCTCCCATGCAGCTCTATTTTATGGTCAATAGGTTGACCTTAGTATTGCTCACTTAGGCCATATGAGTGGAACACCCACTCCAAAGTAATTGGCCTTCAAAGTGATTTCCTCCTTATCATCTTGCTTGGATTTCTTTTTCCTGGGGAAATGAATAACAAAAGGATCCCGCGAAGGCAATTGAAGATTCACATTCCCTTCATGCAAAAATATCAAAGCCTTAATAGTTCTTAATAAAGGACGGCCTAATATAATAGGGCAATAGCATCTTCCGGCATGTCAACAATAACAAAATCAATAAGAGAAGGACAGCCTTTAATGTAAACTAAAGTGTTTTCTTTAATGCCTACTACTTGTTTATAGGTAGAATCTGCTAGATGTAATTTTAATTTGGTGATTTCAAAAGAGCCAAGATTCAAATTATTAAAAGGACTCTTTGTAATTGTTGAAACACTTGCATCTAGATCACATAGTGCATATATTTCATTATTCCCAATTTTAATCTTAATGGTAGGCTCAAATATATCATCTAGCTTAATAGGCAATTTTTCAGCAATATTCTTATATTCTTCTACAAGCTCACGTACCTTTATTGCTACCTGATTAGCAAAGTGTTGATACATGGCTTACTCATTTCCTTCACTTACTGGAATCTTGACATTGATCCTTTTTACAAAATCTTCAACTATCTAGTTTGGTGAAGCAGCATTGCTATAATAAAGTTCTTCAGGCTTCTCTCTTTGGATTCTTATCATCTTGAGGTCTTCAACTGGATTGGTCTCAGCTTTACCTGCAAATTTAGCTAGAATGAGAGTTTGACTCATTGTTATCTTACCTAGTTGTGCCTCAACGATCCTTGTTCTTTCTTGGAGGGCCTACAAATCATTTCTCAAACTAAAACATTAGTTAGATAATTTACCAAGCATAGCATCATGATTCTCCATAATTTTTACTAGAATATTGTTTTGCTCATTTTGAGAGTCCATAAAAGTTTTAAGAGTTTCTTGGAGACTAGTATTGCTTGCTGCCATATTATTATTAGAGTTACTTGCTGGACTAGAGTAATGTTTCTGAAAGTTTGTATTATAATTCTTCTTCCAAGAAGGGTTATAATCATTATGAGCTATGAAGTCTACTTCTTGAATAGGTTGTTCGGAGTAGTTCTTACCTGGGTTTCTTTACCTTTAACGAATAATATAAGCTCATCCAACTTAGCATTGAGTTCTTCATTCTCTTGAGGTGTAACGGAGTTCACCTTCTTTGTATTTGATCTTTCTACATGCCATTGGGCATGGTTGTCTTTCATATTGTCTAGTAGCTGCTTTGCTTCGGTAATTTGCCTACCCATAAATGTTCCTCCAGCTATAGTGTCTAGCATAGACTTGGAAACAGGGTTAAGAGCATTATAAAATAAATGGAGAATTAACCAGTCTTCCATCCCATGGCTGGGACAGTTTCTCATGCATTCTTTCATTCTCTCCCATGCAAGCTCTAGTGGCTCAAGCTCTTCCTATCTAAAACCAACAATATTAGATCTAAGTTGCATAGTCTTTGCAGGTTGAAAGAATTGAGGCATAAATAAGAAGTACATTCCACCCATGATGCAATAGTATTTCTTGGCAAATATAGCAACCATACTTTTGCTCTTCCTCTAAGTGAGAAATGAAATAAGCGCAACTTGACCACATCGGGGTCAACATCTTTAATGCGCATCATATCACATATTTCAGTGAAAGTATTTATATTCATACCTGCATCTTCTATAGCAGAGCCTCCAAATTGATTATGTTGAACCAAACTTAAATAGTGGGGCTTAATTTCAAAATCTTCAGCAGCAATTGTTGGCTGAGTAATAGGAGTACGCAAATAATCATTGTTAGGAGTTGCAAACTCCCCAAGCTTCTTTTTAGCCATACTTCCTATGTTTTTGTATTTTATTAAACAAGTACTTATAATGACAAAGAAAGAATTAAAAATTCTAACTAATTTTTTGGGGTTTTCAAATAAAAACTAAAAGAAAACTAACAAAATTAAAAACAAGAATTAAAACTAGCAAGGTTCCTACTAACCTCACCAGGGTAGCTATTGCTTCCCTGGTAACGGCACCAGAAAAAGGGTTGATACCTTCCATCCGGATTACGGATGTAGTATAGCTCTTTTTCCCTAGTAGACCTAGGTTTATCGAATCCTCGGGAAGCAGAAAGCTAAGTGAGATTACTTAAACGGACCTTTGAGAGTTTGAGAATTCCTATTGCGTTTTCACCGGACCAAGAGTTTGCGATCTTGTTGTTGTTATTGTTGTTGTTGTTGTTGATGATGATGGAGAGAGAGAGGGCCTAGGGTCTTTGGTTTTCACCAGTATCTGTGCAAAAAGATCTGATGGGAATAACAGATAATAATAAAGTACTCATGTAATTATTAGAGCAAGATAATTATATGTGGGCAGTGCGTCCATAAATGTTATCGCCTCCACAACCGCTTATGGCAATAACCTACTAGTCTCATCCATAGAAGAAAGAGAACTAATGATATGCATAGTGAAGTCACTATTAATCCCAAGTAAGTTCCTCACATACAACCGTACTACCCTTTCTGTCACTGGGGTTCCTATCCTGCAGATCAGTCGTTACTCACACTCCCTTTACCTAGATCAATCCTTGGGGTCTTGGGTACCTGACAAGTCCTTAGATTGATGCAAGAGAGGTTACTAAAATCATCATGTCATATAAACTAATACATGATCCCATCTATGATAAATAACATGCACGAAAGTTACATGGCTAGGCCGAAGCCCTTAGCCCAAGGAGATTTGCTCACACATAGAGATGAAATCGACAATCATAAACATTGTAATATTGTCACACTACAGTACTGAAAACACTGTAGCTTCTATGCAACATGACAATCCCTGGATTGGTTCATTGGATTACATAGAACTTAGATGAATAACAAAGTAAAATATCCGTGTATCATAAATAACGAGAGATCCAGAGTATACATTTATTAAAATAATGCTTAGCTTGAAGGCTAGCTCAAACATATTGAAGTATCAAACATATAACTCCTTCAATCTCCAAATTTCCCACAAGCGAACAAGTGTAGAGTGAAGTACCGCAACCTAGATGATCACTCAGAGTCGGAATATCCTGCAACATAAAATGTAGCAGCCCCGAAGGGTCAATAGATGGAATGTATAGCAAGTAGCGCTAAATAGGGAGATAATAGACCTAACATCTACATGCTTATTTGGCTGGTGGAGCTATGGCTAGCTTGTTTTTTCCAAACACTTTGTCCTACTTTATTAAACCAATTTTATTCACATCAACCCTTTAAGTTCACCCATCACGTTTTAGAAATCAAGAAATAAGGATGAGTGAGAATATGTCATAGCATCAATATCAAGCAACTCATTTGTCCATAACCGGGGACACGGCTAAGCACTTAGTTTATACACCCTAAAGGAGTTTGTACACTTTACCCATGTCACTTGGACATCCCAGCTCGTACCACCACACTCATATTGTGTGATGATAGGGAGAATCCTAAGAAGAGACTATTCGGGAAGTAGACCCCCAAAACCCACTGCGCACCGGTCCCAACCTACCATTCACTACATCTCTGGCTATGCTGGGTTTGGGTCACCACGACCTACTGAGTCCAACCAGCCACCCATTTCTTACTGGCACATGGTTGCACACGTAAGCTACTGGAATAAAGATAACTAATCCTTCTTAGTGCCCTAGGCGGTATTCCCCGCCATTAATCACACTCCGATGACTAATCCGGCCACTCCGCCCAGGTAGTTTATTCACATTATGTTGTTTTAGTAGAACAAAACCTTTACTTTACCAAAGCATGATCCTTTCCTCGTATCTACAGCAATGCTAAGCGCATCTACCATTCGGAAGCTCAACTACAAATGATTTCCCTACCACAATATATAGGACATAGCATAGTAATTCCTACACATGTAGCTACAAAAATAAACTACACATGCACAAGGGAAAATAGTAGGACAAGTTCATGAACAAAATAGCAACTATTTGCCTTCACAGTAGGAGTTGAGAGTACAGTCCTCACATAAGCAAGTGTTGCACTTGTCACAATCTACACGATACACAATTGCAACACATAAACAATCATATACAACCATAATAATGCAAGATGCATACATGACAATTTAAACAAAGCTTCAATAGCATTATATAACCTTTCTTCAGCATACCTACTGTATGTATGCATGGAAAACATTTTTTAAAGCATTGAAAACAAAACATGCAATTTAAATGGCCAAATAATGGAGCTCAATTTCATTTATTAAGCCACTTCTTTTGAATGGTTTGTAAAATCTGGGAAAAATCACTACTATGTAGGCAATCTAAAATAGAGCCTAGGCCAACTGGAATCACGCAAAAAGGACTTACAGAACTTTTAATATAATTAAAATACTCCAAAAATCCTTTTAAATTCTTCTGTAAAACTAAGTACTTTAAGTCTATCCTTTTAATTCATAAAAAGATATTACTTGCTCTACTAATTCCAGGGACACCTCATTTGCAATTTTCTGAGGGGTAAATCTTTTCTTATGATTTTATTACTCTAAAAGACCATTAAACCATTTAATTATTCACGGCAAAATCTTGCTGCAAAAGCCTGACACAAGTGCATATAAATGTTCTACGTGAAAATATGAATCCAATGGTACCTTATTTGTAAATTTTGACCCAGTGAATTATTTTCGATTGATTTTACAAGTTTCAACCCTTTTCTGCAAATTTTAACTTTTCTTATTCCATTTTCACAGAGGTCAACGCTGACTGCTTGACCACGCGGGCCCGGTGCCACACGACGGCCCATAGTTGGGCGATACCGGTTCGGCCCGGGACTAATCCTGACTGTAGAAGAAGGATTGGGCAGCTGGGATTCGTCTCTTCCTCACCTGGCCGTCGACAGCGAGGTGGCGGTGGCGGTGGCGACGACTTCGGCGGCGACGTTGTCGAGCAACTCCGGTGACCCTGGCGGCGGTGAAGGACACGACGAGGCACGGACGAGGGTGGCGGTCTCCTGGAAGTTACGTCGCGGTCTCCTGCTTCCTCGCGCGTCGGCATGTGACGGCTGGGGTGGCGCGGCTAGCGGCAAACTCCGGCGAGAGCTCTCGCGGTTCCCGGTGCTCCTGCAGGCAAGGGGAAAGGTCAGGGTGATGCAGTCATGGACGGGGATGACAGGAGGGTCAGTGGGGCGGCCGATTGCGGAGAGTCCGAGCTCTCACCGAGGTAATGGTGGAGGCGGCAGTCAACTTCGGCGAGCGATTACACGGATCTGGCGGCACGATAGATGGGAAAAGCACGGGGTTTACAAAGAGGGAAACAAGAGCTTTAAGAGGGGCAATCAAATCGAGCAGAAAACGCGGGTTCAACGCACGAATCCCGCGGAGAGGCGGTGGCAGTTCGATTTGGAGAAGAACACGGGTGAGCAGGGAGATGACAGGTGGGTCCCGCCCGTCAGAAAAAGAAAATAAAACAGAAAGGAAAAAGGGTGAAAGGAAAGAGGGACGACCCGCAGGCTGGCTGGGCCATTTATGGGCCAGCGGGTGCTGCGCGCGACGCCCTGGTTTGCTGTGCCGGTAGCGGGCCCCGGGTGGGCCGATTTGGCTCGCTAGCCGCGGGTTGCGCTGCTGCTGCCCTTTCTTTTTTTCTTATTCTTTTATTCTTTTCTGAACATTTTTTTATCTGAAACTAACTGATAGAGTTGTCTGTTTGAAACTGAACATTTCAGAAAAAATCAAAAGGCCACAACTTTTGATCCGTTGCTCCGATTAGGGTGATTTAAATTGCTACAGGTTCGTCTTGGAACCCTCTATGCATATGTGCCTTCCAATTGTCCAAACAGAAACCTTCTATCAGATTCAAGGTAAAATCATGCTAACCATGTGTATGTGACAAAAGGCAATGCAAGTGGGGTTTTGGCAAAAACCTTAAAACTGATTTTTTTGAAACGATGATCATGATGAAGTGACATGTATGATATGCAGCACCAAATCTAAAACTTGAGATGTGACAAGACTAACCCCCTTAAGATAAATCTCGTCCTCGAGATTCGACGTGGCTAGCAAATAGGTGTGGATGGTCCTCTCGGAGGTCGTCTTCTCACTCCCAAGTGGCTTCTTCTACCGTGTGGTGACTCCATTGCACCTTGCAAAACCTGATCGTATTGGTACGGGTAAACCTCTCCGATGTCTCCAGTATCTTGACCGGCTTCTCCTCATATGTCAAGTCACTCTCCAGCTGAACCTCCTCTAGTGGCACAGTGTCTCTCAATGGTGTATCCAACATGTCCGGATGGCACTTCTTCAGCTAGGACACGTGGAACACATCATGAACAACGGACAGAGCCTTTGGCAACTCCAACTAATATGCAACATCTCCCTTGCATGCTAAGACCCAGTATGGTCCTATGAATCGAGGTGCCAGCTTACCCTTGATTCCAAACCTCTTAATTCCACGTAGTGGCGATACTCGGAGGTATGCTGGATCTCCGATCTCATACACCACTTCCTTGCGCTTGGCGTTAGCATAGCTCTTTTGTCTTGATTATGCTACCTTCAGCTTATCCCGAATCAAACTAACCTTCTCCTCGGCATCCTTGATCAAATCAGGCCCAAACAATTGACGATCACCTACACCATCCCATAGCAATGGTGTTCTGCACCTCTTACCATACAACACATCGAACGGTGACGTCTTGATGCTGGACTTATAGCTATTGTTGTAGGAAAACTCAGCATAGGGCAAATTCTCATCCCAACTAGAGCCATGAGCCAGAACGCAAGCTCTCAACATATCCTCCAAAATCTGATTCACCCTTTTTGTCTGTCCATCTGTCTGAGGGTGGAAAGCTGTGCTAAACTCCAGTCTGGTTCCCAATGACTCATGTAGCTGGCGCCAAAAGTGAGAGGTGAATTGGGTACCTCTATCCGACACAATGCTCTTGGGCACACCGTGCAGACACACAATCCTGTTCATATAGATCCTGGCCTAGCTTGGCTATAGTATAAGTGGTCTTCACAGGTATAAAGTGAGCTACCTTGGTCAAATGATCCACCACTATCCAAATAGAATCATAACCAGACCTAGTCCTGGGCAGTCCTGTGATAAAATCCATTCCCACTTTATCCCACTTCCAATTCGGTACCGACAATGGCTGTAGCAATCCTGCTGGCTTCTGATGTTCAGCCTTCACTCTACTACACACATCACATAACGCAATATGCTCGGAGATATCGCCCTTCATATTGTTCCACCAGAATCTTTCCTTCAAATCCATATACATCTTGGTATTTCCTAGATGTATCGAATATGGCGAGTCATGGGCTTCCTGGAGAATCAACTTCCTTATTTCTGGATTGTTGGGCACATACAAACGATCACCATACCAAAGGGTTCCTTGCTCATCTCGTGAAATCCCTCCGCTTTGCCCTTGGGTATGTTTTCCTTTATTCCTTCTAGGACGATATCCTTCTTCTAAGCTTCACCAATCTTTTCCTGAAGTGTTGGCTTGATCTCCATTGATTCCAGATATCCCTCGGATACTACCTCCAATCTAAGGTCCTTAAATTGCTCGCACAAATCCCTCGGCAAATTTCCCACACTTAGTCCATTTGCATAAACCTTGCGGCTTAGTGCATCTGCCACTTACATTTGCCTTTCCTGGGTGATATTGCAGACTCATGTCATAATCCTTAATGATCTCCAACCATCTTCTTTGCCTCATGTTCAACTCCTTTTGGGTGAATATGTACTTCAAGCTTTTGTGATCCGTGAATACATCATAGTGCTTTCCCATCAAATAGTGTTTCCATACCTTGAGTGCATGAACGACTGATGCTAGCTCCAAGTCATGTGTGGGGTAGTTCCTCTCATGGTGCTTGAGTCGGAGCGAGGAATACGACACCACTCTTCCATCTTGCGTGAACACACTACCTAAACCTTGTCGAGATGTGTCACATTATACATGGAAATCCTTCTGTAGATCAGGCAAGCACAAGATAGGCGCGGTCACTAGGCGACGTTTCAGCTCCTGGAAACGAGCCTCGCATTCTTCGATCCATTCAAGCTTCTTCTCCTTCTTCAATAGTCATTGGCTTCGCAATCTTGGAGAAATTCTCTATGAACCTTTTGTAATATCCAGCAAGTCCCAAGAAGCTCTGAATATCACCCACATTCTTGGGGACCTCCCATTCTGTGACCGATGACACCTTCTTGGATCAACTACGACTCCTTATCCCGACACCACCTATCCTAGAAATCCAACAGTGTTCAGCCAAAATTCGCATTTGCTAAATTTGGCATATAGCTTGTGCTCCATCAGCCTTTCCATAATCACCCGCAAATGCTTCTCATGATCCTCATCATTTCTGGAGTATATCAATATGTCGTCGATGAACACTACCACAAACTTGTCCAAGTACTCTATCAATACCTTGTTCATCATGGTCATGAAATATGCCGGATTATTCGTTAGTCCAAAACACATAACCGTATACTCATATAAACCATACCTAGTGGTGAAATCAGTTTTTGGTATGTTCTCCTCCCGGATCTTCAGTTGAAAATATCCTGATCTCAAATCAATCTTGGAAAACACCTTTGATCCTTCCAACTGATCAAACAAATCATTTATATTGGACAAAGGGTATTTATTCTTGATAGTCACTTCATTTAGTGAACGATAGTCCACTACCAACCTCTTGCTACTTTTGTTCTTCTCCACAAACAGGACGGGCGCACCCCATGACGATGAACTGGGCTGAATGAATCCCTTGTACAATTGTTCTCTCAGTTGCTTCTTCAACTCCTTCAGCTCATCCACATCCATCTTGTATGGCCTCTTGGCTATTGGTCTAGTTCCCGGCATTAAGTCAATGAGAAACTCTACATCACGGTCCGGTGGCATCCTTGGTAACTCCTCTGGAAACACGTCGGGGTATTCTCTCACTATAGGTACAGTGTCCATGCTAACCCCCTTAAGAGAATTTACCTCGGCACTCCTAAGACGCGCTGATGATTTAAACTTAATTCTTGTGCCCCGTGGAGTTCTGAGTGATATTGCTTTCCTTGCACAATCCACTAGGCCATCGTGCGCGGACAACCAATCCATACCTAGTATTACATCTAGTCCCAGTGACTCCAAAACAACCAGGTGTGTTGGAAAACTATGTTCTCCAATTCCTAGGGTCAAATCACGACAACCCACACTAGCTAACATTTTTCCTCCCGGAGTGCTCACTCTAATTGTCCCTTTTAGTGCCTCAGGTGGGTAACTTATGTCTATCAACAAATGCCCTTGATATGAATGAATGTGATGCTCCAGTATCAAATAAAACAAGTGCAATATGGGAATCAACTGGAAAACTTACCAATCACGAGGTTTGAATCATCAGGGATCTCTTCCACATCCACATGGTTCACATAAGCCTTGTGGTTGGGGCCAATCTTGGGTCCAACTCCTGGAATCTTCTCCGGGAAGGTGCTTGCATAGTGACCCAGTTTCTTGCACTTGTAACACTCCAAATTGCTAAGGTCCTTCTTGCTCACATAGTTGTGTCCATTGTTCCTCCCAGATTTGCTATTGTAGTTTTTGTGACAATTGTGGTGGTGGTCATTCCCTCCACGGTGGTGGCTGCTGCTCCTGTGCCCATCGTGGCGATGTCCATTACCTCCGCGGTGGCAGCGGTCATCACCTCCATGCCTAGAGTGTCCAGAGTGTCTATCATAGGAGGTGCGAGCACAGTGATGTGATCCATAAGAGTGATTGCTATGCTTCCTCTTGCGCCTTTCCACTTGCTGATGCTTTCCTTCCAGGATTCTAGCCTTATCCATCACCTCCTGAAATGTTGGGAAATAAACCACAAACAACTGCAGCGAGAGCTCATCACTGAGACCATCGAGAAACCTCTCTCTCCCCTTGGAGTCAGTGTCCACATCCTCTAGAGCATAACATGACAGATTATTGAATTCCTCTATGTATTCTTCCACGATGCATTGGTTTGGCGCAAGTTGAGGAACTCCTTCATCTTCAGACTCAGAACCCCTAAAGAGACATATTTGGTCTTGAAACCTTCCTCTGGCCCAGGTAACTGTGTCCAGCGGCTGGGTAATCTGGAAAGTATGCCACCACGAAGCAGCTGGTCCTTCCAGTAGGTGAGCATCAAACCTCACCTTTTCAGCATCAGTGCAACCGATAGTCACTAGATCCTTGTTCACCGAACGTATCCAGTCAAGAGAAACCATTGGTTCAGGTGCAGTGGAGAACTTTGCTGGCCTCAGCCTCAGAAACCTTGCAAGTGCATCACCTTGGGGCTGGTTGTTCCCATTGTTGTTGTTGTTGTTGTTATTATTGTTGTTGTTGTTGTTGTTGTTGTTGTTTTGGGCAGCCATGAATTGAGTCATCATCTGTGCTAGATGTGCCTGGGATGCTATCAGCTGCTCCATCTCAGAGGGTTGACGGCGACGCGCCATCTGCGGTTCAGCAAATGTATGTTTTAGAAAGAGCATATACGAAAAATAAAATTCTATACCCATGCATTATGATTATACAACAACAAAGCAAGAACAAGCAACCACACACAAGTATCACATCAGCAAAAAAGCAAGCATGCACTATTCCAGGGGTTATCCTGGCAGTATATAGCTACTAAAACAGCTTTAGAGGCATTAGCAACAATTACACACATAAACAGGCCAACAAAAGCATAAAACAAAAATCTGTCAGAATAGTCCAGCACTGTTCACGGATTTTTCTGCCTGTCTTAAATTCGTCAGAACATTTAGCTGATTTTTGTACATATAGTACAGGAAGTTTCGCACCAAACCCTATTTTTCATATTTTCCCAGTTACCAAAAAACATGAAAACTCGTACAGTACAGCAGGTTCAGCAGAAAACTACAGCAGAAAAACCACGAATTTCAACCAAACTTTTCCATAACTCGTTTATAAAATCACACAAATATTCCTGGAACATTAGAGTACACAATAGAGCATCCTAAACACTTTAAACTAACAACAACGAAGTTTTACATTGATCAATGGCTCAAAACTAACGAAAATATACTAACGAAGACTAGTTGGTGGCAATATCTAACTACTTGAAGAGGTTGCAGAAGGTCCTTGAACTCATCCATGGCCGTGGTGTGTACACGTCCCTTGAATCCTCTCTTGAGACCTCAAAATCCACCTCCTTGGGGTCTTCTTCTTCCCCATCTTCTACTGCATCAGCAACTGCCTCATCTCCTCCACCATCATTGCCTCTATCCTCATATCATCATCTTCATCCTCATCATCATAATTTCTATCATCTCCATCATCATCATCATCTCCGTTGTGGTCATCATTTGGTGGAGGGTTCAATTGTTCTTGGAGAGCGCCAATTTGAGCTGACATATCAATGATGGTTTGATCCCTTTCCATCACCACTTGGTTCCTCTCTTGGACAGTCCCTTGTAGCTGCTCTATGGCTTGATCCCTCTCCTGGACGGTTTCATTCAGCTCTGCTATGGTCTCATTCCTGCCAATAAGTGCTTGCTCCAAGACATTCACAGTGGTGTGCAAGGTATCAATTTCCTGTCCTTGAACCACTAGACCGTTGCTGGCAAAATCAGCTATCTCCTTTATCTGCATCACCTTTTGAGCTAGAACTCCATTCTCCATCTCCATATCCTCTATGTGCCTCCGACGGGACAACATGTTGTTACTGTTGCCTGGGGTAACCACAACGTCCCCATTCTCATCACGCCTTCCATAATCATGGAAAGAGGAGTCTTCTGGCAGCAGTTGTCGGTGGAGAGGGCACTGGCATGACAGGGATTCATGCATGTCCAAGTTTACTCCAAGCTCCCAGTTGCAATACCGCTTGGTGTAGACCATATGCCTAGGGTTTGGCATGGCGATATCTCTGAAGATGATAGTGGTGATCTCCCAGGTGTCCTCTCCATACCTATAGGTATATAACCTCCTTCCCTTGAACATGGGCAGCGGCACTCCCATTGACTGGGAGAGATGTCCCAACTGTCTTACGAAGGGCCTTGGTGAGTCGATCCCAGCATACTCAGTCCTGACTTCTCCCATCTATAAGTTAAAAGAGGAAAGTGTGAGATTAGCAAATGATAAAGATTTACGAGAGTGAAAGGCATAAGGTGAAAGACAGAGTTAATATAACTTTATAATTTCATTGGCTTCCTATTCCAAACCTAGGTCACGATCCTACAGTCGACACACGGGCTCTGATACCATCTGTAACACTATAGTACCGAAAAGAATGTAGCTTCTATGCAACATGCCAATCCCTGGACCAGTTCATTGGCTTAGATAGAACTTAGATGAATAACAAAGTAAAATATCCGTGTATCATAAATAACGAGAGATCTAGAGTATACATTTATTACAATAATGCTTAGCTCGAAGGCTAGATCACACTAGTAGATAAAACCTTACCACCGGCGCACCAAATATAGCTACCGCCGGCGAGCACTAATTCGCCGGCGACCACCTTGCCGACGGTAATGTCTTACCGCCGGCGCATAGCCTGTTCGCCGGTGGTATTTGAAGTTACCCCCGACACACCAGACTGTTTGCTGGCGGTATTTTAAGTTAACCCTGGCGAACAAGTCGAAAGCGCTGGCGGTAACTCAACTTACCCCTGGCCCATGACCAGTTCACCAGCACTATGTACGTATAGGATTAAAAAAAATCAGCTGCACACACAGCTCAATCCATCTATTTTATTCAACTAGGCACCGACGGTAAAACATATGCACAGTAGGCATACTAGTTTAAAGAGCGCAATAACAAAATACATTATCAGTAACAGTAGTATCGTAGGATAGTAATCTCGACTAAATACTAAACTAATATGCATGATCTCAACTATATTGAGATGCCAGGAACCTGATCCTTTGCCCTTAACTCCTCCATCTGCAAGGTGCCTCCATCTGTAGGGGTTCGTAGCATGGAAAACAAAAAAATTCTACCGCATGCATACAAACAAGCCAAGATCTATCTACTAGATTTTAGCAACGAATTAATTAGAGTACTCACCCTCAAATATTCCAAAGCGGTTAACGAGAGCATATACTCGTGGATGATGTAGTCGTACACTTGCCGATCTCAATATTGTGTAGACAATCCTTCCGACGCTGTGTTCCGGCAGTGCTTCCACAGTCGGTCACACGTTCGGTACTCGATAAAGACCTTCCTCTCCCTTGTTCCAGCAGGCAGCGGAGGTTGTAGTTCTCCCCTTGCGTTTTCGGTAGCATGATGGCGTGGTGTCGGAAGTAGAGGGAAGATCCAACAAGTATAAGTATGTAGATGGAGATATTATTAAGCTCAAGTTGTTTCCTTTCTCCTTGAGAGGAAAAGCTAAAGAATGGTTGCTATCCTTGCCTACAAATAGTATTGATTCTTGGACTAAGTGCAAAGATGCTTTTATTGGAAAGTATTATCCTCCTGCTAAGATTATATCTATGAGAAGTGACATTATGAAATTTAAACCACTTTATAATGAACAAGTTGCTCAAGATTGGGAAAGAATGAAGTCTTTGGTTAAGAATTGTCCCACTCATAGACTCACTGCTTGGATGATTATCCAGACATTTTATGTAGGTTTGAACTTCTCTTCAAGAAACCTGTTGGATTCAGCTGCTGGAGGTACCTTTATGGACCTCACTTTGGGTGTTGCAACAAAGCTCCTTGGCAATATGATGGTTAATTACTCTGAATGGCATACTGAGAGAGCTCCACATGGTAAGAAGGTAAATTCTATTGAAGAAACCTCCTCTTTGAGTGATAAGATTGATGTTATTATGGCTATGCTTGTTAATGGTAAAGCTCCTCTAGCTCCTAATAGTGTTCCCTTTAGCCTCTTTGGTTGCTCAAGAAGAGCAAGTTGATGTGAACTTCATTAGAAACAATAATTTCAACAACAATGCCTATAGGAGTAATTTTGGTGGTAACAACTATAGGCCTTATCCTCCTAATAATGGCAATACCTATGAAAACTCCTACAACAATGCTAGAAGTGCCCCCTCTGAACTTGAAGTTATGCTCAAAGACTTTATTAGTAAATAAACTACTTTCAAAAAGGCTGTGGAGGAAAAACTTTTAACTGTTGAGAAGAATATTTCCTCTTTGTCTGAAGCACAGTCCTCCTTGATTAATAAAATGGCTGCTAAACCTGAAACCATGGAAAGTACCTTTGGTGCTACTCATGCCATAAAAGTTACTACTGATGAAAATGTTATACTATTAGCCCAACTTCATGCTAAGTGGGAAAGGGAAGCTGAAATTAATAGAAACAATAGTGTGTGCACCATCACTAGAATGGATACCACTAAACCACAAGAAGTCCCTATTCCTCCTCCTACAATGCCTAAGCCTATTGAGTATACTACTAGTGATGCTAAGTTTGATTTAGATATAGATGGTTGCAATATTACTGAAGTGATTTTGTTCCTGCAAAAGCTTGCTAGAATTCCTGATGCTAGTGATATGCATGTTGCTTTCACTAAACACATTACAGATGCTCTTGTGAAAATTAAGGAAGAGAAGTTAAAACACAAAGCTTATATTTCTAGGAAGGTAGAAGATAATTGGGAACCCATTATTAATATGCAAGTGAATGACTTTGATCTCAAAGCTTCATGTGATCTTGGTTCTAGTGTCTCTATTATGCCTAGGAAGATTTATGAAATGCTTGATTTGCCACCTTTGGAAGATTGTTATTTGGATGTACCACTCAATGATAATGCTAAAAATAAACTCATGGGGAGTATTAATGATGTTCTCATTATGGTTAACAATGCTTATGTCCCTGTGGATTTCTATGTTTTGGATGTTGAATACAATGCTTCTTGTCCTATTACTTTGGAAAGACCTTTTCTTAGAACTGTTGGTACCATCATTGATATGAAAGAAGGCACCATTAAATATCATTTTCCATTCAAGAAGGGTATTGAACACTTCCCTATGAGGAGAGAGAAGTTGCTTTTTTCTCCTCCTTTGAAAGCAAGGTTTGATGTTAATGCTTATTCATTTGAAAATACTTGATTCTTCTTGCTTCTTGTGCCTAACTTAAAGACGTTAAAGAAAAGTACTTGTTGGGAGATAACCCAAGAAAGAATGACCTCTAAAGAGAGGGAAGTAAGATTTGGGGAGTTGCTGTCCCGAAACAGATTTATGTCCTCCACCTTAAGAATTCGTGAGGAGTCTTTGTAACTCGGATTGAGCTGAAAATTTACAAATTAATCCCCCAGTACGTTAGCTAACTTTCATTTGTTCAGCACTTTTTTATTTGAGCAAAAGAAGATTTTCAAAAAAATCGGTTTCTACCTGCTGGTCTGTTTTGACAGATTTCTGCCATTATTTGCATTTGCTTCTTATTGATTCCTTTTTGAGTTATCTTTTGGGGAATTGAGCTTTTTGAAGGAGTTGCTACAGTATCTTGTGTTTTTATTGAAGATTCTTGCTGTTCCAAAGCTTTTCCTAAAGGTCTATTATCTTTTGATTACACTAATGTTGCTAATGAAGATTGTGTGAAGTTTTGTATGAAGGAAAAATTTCGGGTGTAGAGAAAGAATGATATAATGAGATGAAGAATGGACAAAAGCTCAAGCTTGGGGATGCCACCCCGGTGTCACCCCAAGAAATATCCAAGAGGTACAAGTGTCAAAGCTTGGGTATGCCCAAGGCATCCCCTTCTTCATCAATAAAAAGCTCAAGTCTGTCTTGACATTTTATTTTTATTTTTTTATGCACTGTTGTGTTGTTCTTGGAGAATCTTAGTTTTTGTTTGGTTTTCTTAGTTGTTTAGTTTTCTTGAATAAAGTAGTTTGTACCCCCGTTCTCGCTGTGTTGTTTCAAATAAGTTGCTTGGTGTTGGAAAGGAGTAGGAAGTTCTTGCTTGAAAGTGCAAGAGGATCTTGCATTGACTGTGACTTAGACTTTAGAATGACATGCTAGGAGTTGTTTTAACCTTATGCTTAGTGATTATTGTTGTAGCATGTCTTGTTCCAAACAATTGGGATTGCTTAGTGTGCCTTGAATAAATTATGCGTTTTTTTAACATGCAAAAGCATAGTATTGTGGTATTCTCCTTTGATGCTTTGTTTGGGTTGACTTGGCACATGCTCACACCATGTTATGACTATGAACAAGTCACCATATCCTCTATGATCATTTAGTCCTTGACTTGTAATACCACTCTATGCTTTGATTAGTAATGTTTTGTTGCTCTGCAAGATTATGGCCATTATTGCTCTCTTAGTTGGTTGCTCCCAGTCTTTTGCTAGCCTCCACTTGTATGAGTAAGCTCTTTCATGCTTCCAACTCCCAAGAAACCAAGTTATTCCAAAGTGTCCACTATAAAATTCTATGCATGGTGTGTTACACCATTCCAAGTACATTATTGTTTTCAGCTACCTTCTAGTTATAAAGTCTCTTTGTTATGTGAAAACTTAGTGATTAAAGCTCTCACAAACTTGATGGCACACTTTTTATTCTTTGCCCCTAATAAACTTGAACCATTGTGTCATATATGTTGTATATGCTTGCACTTATACGTTGGAATTAGCAGAACCGTGCTGTCACAGGGAACGTTTTCAACATTGCACTTGTACTTTGTACTAAGTTGATATCATGCTCTTTTGTCTACGGATGTCACCGGCGTGAAATAAAGGGGGAACTTGTAAGTCCATGGAGTATGTATTTTGTGTTATAGAAACGCCTGGGCCGCTAGCCTAAGCCATGCCTAATCATGGTGGAAACTTTCAGCAACACCATAGTGAGCTATCTATGAAGCATCCTCAATAAAAAGCTATGCATATATTAAATAAAAAGATCGCTGAGATGCTCATTGTCTGCTTGCCTTGTCATTTTGGTTATGGGTTGCTCCTATACCATGTGCAAGGGGTACCCCGTTGGTGGTTCTCTATGATACACATGTACTTATAATGACAAGAACTTACAGGTGACTGAAGTTGAGTAGAATGAGGTGTGGCCCTCGTATTCAAGGGAATTGAGATTGCGAACTTATACTTTGTCAAGCATATACTCCATAGTTTGTTCACTTTAACCTTAACCACTTCAAGATGCTTATGACAGGGGCAATGTGGGCTGAAAGCTAACAAGTACCATAATTTTTGGAAGCTCTTTTTGAAACTTGAAATCCCTGCTTCCCTATGAAGATCCTTTCTTCTACCATTATTTGAGTCTCCACCTTCTACCGTTAGCCACCATTAAGAGATCATAGTTGCCATTCTGTGTGCAGTGTCCCAAAACTTATTGATTGATGCATATTGTGATATTACTTGTTCTTGTGCTACTTGTATCTAGTCACCCTTGTGAACTTTGAATGTGTCATGTGCATCTATTTGCTACTCTATGAGGGACAAGCTGAATGCCACTATGCCATGTTTTCTATATGTGAAACAAACAAATGTTTTTCAACGCATGTTATTCATGATATTTGTTTGTAGCCTTTCATGTTGCATGCATAGTTACTATGTCCTATTGTTAGAACTCTATCTTTCATGCACATGTTTAGAGTTCTTTGGTCCCAGCTTTGAATGCTTGCAAATGGTTTGATCTTGGTTTTGATGGTGCATGTCACCTTAAAAATTGTTCTTTTATCACTTACCTACTTGAGGACGAGCAGGAGTTAAGCTTGGGGATGCTTGATACATCGAAAACGTATCTATAATTTTTGATGCTCCATCCTTGTTTAGTATCTACTTTGCTTTGCTTTGTCTACACTTTGAGGTGTTTTTATATTTTTTCTAGAACTAACCTATTAACAAGTTGCCACAGTGCCAGTTGCCAGTTTTCTTCTGTTTTTGGTTCTAGAAAGGCAGAAAATCAATATTCTCGGAATTGGACGGGACAAAAGCCAAAGTCAATATTTTACCGTGGGGACACGAAATCTAGAGGAGAGACGGAGAGGCGAACCAGGGCCACCACACCCCCTAGGCACGGGTGGGCCCACCCCGCGCCTGGGTAGGGTGTGGGCCCCCTGGCCACCTCCCAGCCTTGCCTCTTCACCTATAAGAAGCCCTCGATGCAGAAACCCTAGGCACCCGATCAAAACTCCACGAAACCTTCTATAGCCGCCGCCATTGTCGTCCCTAGATCGGGGGGGATCTGAAGTTCTTCCCAGCACCCTGCCAGAGGGGAGATCATCCCGGAGGCCTTCTTCTCCGGTATGATGTGTGAGTAGTTCCACCTTGGACTATGGATCCATGTAGTAGCTAGATGGTTGTATCTCCTCCTTTGTGCTTTCATGTATAGATCTTGTGAGCATCGTTCATGATCAAGATCTAATCTATTTGTAGTCATGCATGTTGTGTTTGCAGGGATCCGATGGATATTGAGATTACTATGTCAGATTGATTAATGGTTTTGTCTATTTGATACTATCATCTCTGTGTTGTTTGTGATCTTGGATGCTCACCGTTGTTAGTATCTATCTTGGCCAAGTAGTTGCTAGTGACTCCAAGAGGGGGTATTTATGCTCGATAGTGGGTTCATGCCTCTAGTTTCCAAGGGAAGTGACAGAAATCTCTTGGGTTGTAGATGTGTTGTTGCCACTAGGGATAAAACAATGGTCTCTTGTTCATGGAACAAGTGGATTGTTTACCTTACACGCTTTTCTTAAAGTAGTTGTCTATTGCTTGCAACTTAATACTGGAGGGGGTCCGGATGATAACCTAAAGGTGGACTTCTAGTCATAGATGCAGTTGGATGGTGGTCTATGTATATTGTTGTATTGCCCAATCGAATCTCATAGGATCTTTTTGTCTGGTATTTCATTGTTATGCCTTGCTCTGTTCCTGTCAATTGCCCTGCTGTAATTTGTTTACCCTTCATGCCATGTTGTTTATCTAACGAGAGCACCTCTAGAGAACTATGGATCTCGGTCCAATCTTTACCATTGATACATCCTCCACTGTTACCTGTTTACTTGTTGGAAACCATTACCTTCCACACCATATGTTTAATCCTTTGTTACAGCAAACCTATGAGCTTGACAACCTCACTAATTCGTTGGGTCAAAGTCTTGAGTTTGTGTTGTCCAGGTTTCCACGTTGCTTGCAACACCTTTGAGATGTTTCCTTCCTCCTACTGTTTTGATAACCTCGGTTTCTTACTGAGGGAAAACTTGCTGCTGTTCTTATCACACCTTCCTCTTGGGGTTTCCAACAAAGCGTCCCACGACAAGTGTTGGGCGTCATCACTCCACTAGCCAAATAAGCATGTATATGCCAGGTCTATTGTCTCCCTATTTAGCGCTACTTGCCATACATTCCATGTATTGACCCTTCAGGGCTGCTACGTTTTATATTGTAGGATATTCTGACTCTGAGTGATCAGCTAGGTCGCGGTACTCACTCTGCTCTTGTTCTCTTGTGGTCAATTTGGAGATTGAAGGAGTTATTTATTTATGTTTGATACTTGAATAAGTTTGACCTAGCCTTCGAGCTAAGCATTATTGTAATAAATGTATTCTCTAGATCTCTCGTTATTTATGATACATTGATATTTTACTTTGTTATTCATCTAAGTTATATGTAAGCCAATGATCTGATCAAGGGATTGGCATGTTGCATAGAAGCTACAGTCTTTTCAGTACCGTAGTGTTATAAATATAGATCATAGAGTTGATAGCAAATAGTCTTACAATGTCGCCAATTTGAGATGAGATCTACTAATACAAGTGGTGGAATATGGATATGGTGGTGGAGAAGGGTTTAGAGGTTTAGATCTAGATCTATTCCTCCGCCGTGGCGGTATGGAGAGTTTAGGGTGAAAGAAGCGATGTTGTGGAGTCATGGGCTTGTTTCTCGTTGCCTGGAGCCTCTTTATATAGGGGTCCCTTCATGAAATTGTTCGGTTTGACCTAAGGAGGTCGGTGCAAACTATACGGCCACATACGACGGCGGGCCGTATAATTGGTCGTTAAGCTTACAGTAGCCTCCAGGAGGCTCTTTTTTCTTTGGCATGTTGGAAATCTCGTATCTTTGGCATTTATGTAGTGATTCCGATCATCATACGTCATTATCTGCGCAGGCAAAAATAGCAAGAAAGGATTGCATACCCCTTTGATCATTAGGCATTAGTGGTAGGTTTTAGAGAGATATTTTATCAAATATATTAATAATAACTACTCCCTCCGTTTCAAAATATAAGATGTTTTAGGTTTGTGAAGAAAATGAATCTAGACTTGTTTTAGTATGTAGGTTCACTTAACTTTGGGATTAATCTACATACTAAAATAAGTCTAGATTCATTTTCTTCACAAAACTAAAACATCTTATATTTTGAAACGGAGGGAGTAGTTTAAATGCGGACGTGGATGGCTATATATCACAGCCATCACTCGCCCGTCAAAAGCAGCCGACAAATCTGCCATCGGCGTCAAGGTGAAAAAGTAATTGACGAATGATCAGAGGAAGGAGGAGTCGAGGAAGAGGGTTGACCATAAAGAGAAGGCATGGCAGTGCCTTGCCGATGCCCAAGCTGCCCGTGATAGGGCCGCCACCCTTGAGCATGTTGCGGCCGTCTAGGCCAAGTTCACTGCCGAGGCCATCGCGACGTAGGCTGCCACCTTGATCCTAATAAAGGAGCAGCAACTAGCTGCCTTCGCGGCAATAGCGACCTCGTCTACGTCCGTGCACAAACCAACTGTAGGGGTTCGTAGCATGGGAAACAAAAAATTCTATCGCATGAATACACACAGGCCAAGATCTATCTAATAGATTATAGCAACAAGTTGATAGAGTACTAACCTCGAAGATCCAAAGCGGTTAACGAGATCGGATTCTCATGGGTGATGTAGTTGTTCACTTGCCGATCTCAAGATCGCGTAGACGATCCTTCTGGCGCCGCGTTCCGGTAGTGCTCATGTAGTCGGTCATACGTACGGTACTCGATGAATGTCACATCCCAAAATTCTCCAAATTTTGAAATGTGAAAAATAAACAAACAAAAGAAACAGATGTTGAAATTTAGGGTGAAAATAAACTTTTTGCTTCTAAATGGAAACATCAAAACCCTACTTGAACAAAGTTTGAATGAAAAGGCAATAGACAAATTTTCAAAGAATCGAATACATTCATAAATGGATGTATCTTGAATTTAAAGCACTTGGGAAAAGTTAAACCAAAACCCTAAACCCTAATTAAAGAAATCATCTCCAAGATCATTTTAAGACTATGGCTTTGTCCCATATAAAAATTTATCAACAAACATTTCTAAATAATCAAAAATGGTAAACAAAAATATTACAAAACCATGGAAATTGATTTCATTCAATTTGAGCCATGGATAAAAACTTATGAATTTAATAAGGTAAAAGGAATTAATCTCCAAGGCTAATAAAGCTCCTAACAAAAATCAATATTAAATTGTGAGCAAAGTAATCATAAAGGTATTTAAAAATATAAACAAATATTAAATAAAATTATACACAGTGGAATCACCGATTTTGGAACTATAAATAAGAAGATATGAATTTTATAAGATAAAAAACGAATTAAATAAATAAGAATTAATTTCAAAGAAAATTTCAATCTTGGCCAAATCCATAAACAAATGGAATAAAAGTTTATTAAATAATAAAAAAGGAATAAAAGATTATTTAAATAAAATTATATGGGTTTGAACCATATTCAATTTTATTTAAATAAAGACAAAATGCCTAATTTAAATAAATATTAAATCACAAGAAAATTATTTGGATTATTCCAAAGTGGGCCAACTAATCAACTCATAAATGATTTAAACCTACCGAAAAGGTTTGGTAAAACTTTGAAATCAAATGGAGGTTTAAATCAATTGAATCAAATGAAAACAAAAATGGAAAAAGAAAAACATTTGAAAATGGAAAAAATGGAAACAACCTGTAACATCCGAGCATTAGAGCTCAGAAATAAGTTAAACCCAGATGTGTGCATTGCATTCAGGCATCAGAAAATCCGGAGAATTTTCACGCAAAACTAAAGAAGCTATAGGGGTATTGAGATCTCTCTTGCTCTGATGAAAACATTAGGGCAAGTGCGATGGATTTCGACATGTCCTCTATTGTACTCTTTTGTTTGAGGGGAAGGAAATTCAAATTTGAATATTCAATTGATGAATCTGAATTCTAAAAGAGTTTGAAATGGAATAATAATTGGAAACTAAATTGTAATGGAAAATAGGAGGTGAACTCTTATTTATAAACAAGGTATAATCTTTTATTCAAATAGAAAAGATAGTGGAAATTTAAATAAAATGAAATGAGTAAATGATTAATGTAATATGATATTACAATAATGACATAATAAAAAAAGAATTGATAAAGAATAATCTTATTTACATCACACATTATTATATTATCTTTACAATTATGAACCAAAGGGATAATAAGACAATGAAATAGAGAGGTATCATTTTATTACAATAGTACAATCATTACACTATTATTAAGTTCCAAGAATAATGGAACACTTTGTTATAGAATACAATGTTTCATTGTTATTACAATAAAAGAATAAAAGTAAATTATTATAAAACAAATAAATATAAAAATGAATTACATAAATAAATAACTAAAAGGATTCTTTATTACAAGCATATATAAATATTACATTGTCTTTGCAAATACATTATAAAAGAAAATAGAAAACTAGTACACTTTATTGAATAAAGTAAACAATACAATATTTCTTTACAAAAGAAGAATGAATAAATAAAAAAGAATTCTTTTATTACAATTATATAATGCTTATTACTTCACAAAAGAAAAAGTTAATTACAAATGAATAAAGTAAAATTCAAACCTAAAGTCATCTTCATTTTCTTCATCTTCTAAATCCACTCTTTGTATTCCTGATTCTTGATCCCTACAAAACAACACAAAAGATAACAAAAAAATAAATAATAAAAGAAGGGTTAGTATATTATTTTTACTCTCAGATTGGGCATACAAATGATATGCTTTGGCTCATCATTGAGTATGGGTTAAAAGGGCCACATAGGATCTATTCTTATCAAATTTAGGCCTCAGCCTTGAGCATCATTAGCATAGAGTTAATATCCCACTTGGAAAACACGAAAAGCTTATCTTAGGATAAGGTCAAGTCAATCGAACTAATCAACATGGAAAAGATCTCAGCACTGTAAACTACACCAGGACAAGGTCTAGCAAGCTAGCAGCTTACACATCACATGCATAGCTCTGTGCTGTCAACACCACAAGAGAGCACCACATAGAGAAAGAGCACAGCCGTTGCTAGCATAACTATGCCATTCCACATACAACTAGTCCATATCCACAACTCCAGAGCACAAGTTTCAGCACCAAAACCTTCCCAATGCACCACAACCACATCACCAGTACCTTGGTTGCTTGGGGAAGCCATCCAGGAGCACCAGAAGGAGGACATGAGCAGGGAGGAGAAGGTTTACCAGAAGGTTCGACAACAACCAATAAAGATCCATCACAAGGGCAAGACAATAGTACTAGATGGAGCAGTTACACATTAGCAGATCCTCAAGTTAACAATAAGTAGATGAAGAATCCAAGAGATAGTACACAATCTACATCAAGTATCAAGGTACAACAAAGTATCACCAGATCATGTAGCATATATTCTTAATAGCCTGCATCACCTGGATCATGGGTAGATAAGGGGAAACAACATCCAAAATAGATAATTACAACTACCCTTCAACTAGATCTAGTCTAGTAGGATGAGGAGTAATATTTCTCTCAGTCTTGCATAGAGTTGCTATGCAAGGCTCATCATAGAGAAAGAAAGCCACAAAGTAGTATCTGTTCTTAAATTGTAAACTAGCCTCAGCCTTTGCATCATTGGCAGCCAAAGTTTCATCTTTGGTGAGTAAAATCAAGCAGCAGATCATGTTGCTATACACGACTACTGTGCACACTTACTAGAGGCACCACAATAGGTTTCTACAGCAAACAGAAGCCACCAAAATTACTCTTTAGACCCACTAAATGATTTATTTCCAACCAAAGGTTTAAAAAGTTGTGCAAATGATTCACTGTCATGTTGTCCTCCCATATTCAGCAAGCAACACTAGAGAATAATCATTCTAAACAGAATTACATCATATTCCTAGGTAGTATTCCTAAGAATCAGTATCTATACATGATAATCATGTTACTGAATCAAAGATCCAGACACGCATAGAAGAATCACACTAAGGCCTGGAGTTACCAACTTGAGCCACAGTTTAGCACTCACCAACACTAGCAGCAGAACCACTAACCCAAATTAGTACCACTGGAGCACTTCCTCATCCAAATTTAGGAATCGTGTGGTCAACTACTGTCATGTTGACAGCATACATACATACCAAACCTCACTTTCAAATAAATTTTAGATCATTTTCCTAGCTACCACTTGCTAGGAATCATTCTCAATATACTTTTATTCAATATATCCCAGACCATGCCTTTGCAAGATATGATCATCAATAGCTCATTCAAAACCATCTGCAGGAAACCAACATCAAATTTTAGATCATTTTCCTAGCTATTTAGCTAGGAATCATTTGTGTGTGTACATGTCCTACTTGCATCTGGTCTACCCATCTGCATCTATTAGAGCATATAATATTGCACAACAAGAACACAAGCTAGCTACCAGGAACCAATTGAGAGTAGAAGATTGTTTACTGAATCCCAATCAGTCAAAGGAACAAGTAGTAGAACGATTACACTAGCAAGCAGTGATAATTATTCACCAGTACCATAAATTTACCCAGCAAGGAAGGGGACATCCTAGGGAAGAGGCAGCTTTCAAATCGAGATGGACCCCGTGAATCACCATCCAAAACCACTCTGATAAACACCATAGCAGCAGTCAGGGCGGTCGGGCTCGCCGGAATCGAGCAGCACCAGCGGCGAGCTAGCACAGGCGCCAGGGAGAGGCTGGTCGAGAGGGGGAAGACGAACTTGATCGAGCGGGTCGATCGGCTCGGTTCACCGATCGGGTTGGTCTAGCCCAACCATGGGCTAGACTGACCAGTGGGTCTAGGGTCTTATTTAAAAAATTTTTTACCAAAACACCCCAAAGATTGTTTCACCTCTAGAAAAATATAGAAAAATCCTAAAAATACATATGATATATCAAAATGACCAAAAAAATAATATGTACCTAGTAAAAATATAATATTACTTGTTTAAGATAGATAAAATACAAATAAATATTAATAATATTAAATCCTAAGTGAAATTTCAGGAAAAAAGGAAAAGTCTTAAAAATCATTAAAAATCATTTTTGTGTAGTAAAACCAATCCATCATTGTATAAAAATGTTAACTTATAATTTTACAAATAAAACTTACAAACAAATAACTAAATACATTTAAACCTTGGGGAATTTTATAAAAACAAGAATAATATTTAAAAATAAATAAAATTCATTTCCAAGATCCTAAATAAATATAATTTACTAGATATTAATTATCATATTCCAAGACATTTTAAGACTTTTAGGTAATAAAATTTATTTACCTATTTTACTAAAACAAGATAACTATTTTGTTAATTCATTAAAATTATTTCCTAAGTAAGAAATAATCTCATCTCCTTATAAAACACTAAATTCTAAGTCTAAATCTATAGTATGATTCATAATTAAACTTAAATGTAAATTGTTAACTTTATAATACCCTTTTGAAACCTTTAATCAAATTTAAACCAAAAATTCACTTCAATACCAAATAAATTATCTCATACCTTAATCACACTTGTCATTAATCTAAAACTTGGGAGTAATTAAAACATATTAGACTTTAAGTGTATTTGTCATTTTAAAGTTAACGTTAGTCTCAAAAATCTTATAACATCATGTATAATAAACTACTTATGTTTTTATAGTTAACTTTGGTCACTTGTACCATCAATTAAAATATGACAACTCAACATCATTGTAACCATCTCAAACCCTAATGTAAAACCTAATAACCCTCAAGACTGATGAGCCTTAACTAAACACTAGTTTCTTCAAATGTTATTCTTTTTTCCACTTCAAACAACAACTCTATAATAGTTCCTCCATCTCTTAACAATTCAACCCAAGGACTTTTACCATAGTCATCAGATAAGAATTTAATCATAATCACATTACTTTATACTCTAGTTGTATATTTAGGATTGTAAACACTAAAGTTCCTTATTAAGGCCATTACTTTTAAAGTAAAATTTGAAGATAAACAATTATAAGTTAAGTAATCTTGAGTAACATTTCACGTTGGTGTGTATCTTAATGTTTTATGTTATTATAATTATATGTTGTTTCACACACTCACAAGCTTTAATAAGAAGCACAAGTATGAAACTTATCTAAAAGGACAACACATTCTAAAGTAACCATTTCCAGTATCCAAACCCTAGAACAATGTTATCCCCGGGATTCGCATTTATAAAGTGCATTACATTACTTATGCATAAGAGCATCTTGCTTCTTTAAACATTAGTCCTTACCGGACAAATGATGCTGATTTCAGATATTGGATTTTATATTGTCTTGAAGACCGTGAGTGCATAATCTTGCAATCACAAAAAGGCAATTTCACACTTGCTCATGTCCTTTGATTATTTTCTGTAAAGTATTTTATAAATCCAGTATTGTCATCACCTGCATTTGAAAAAGGTTAGAAAACACTATTTTCATAATAATGTGATTATAGGTTATTTACCATGAGGTAGTAACCTACTATGAATGTTTCGGTGGTAAAGGAACATATTATCTAGGACTTAACAACCAATGTCGCCAGTGATTCTTGCGTCGTATATTATGCGTTAACCATGAGATTTGGAATGGGATGGAGAAGTGAGCTGGATCGGCTCTCTCTCGCATGCCAAGGATGACCGAGCCGTTGTTGCAACTCCTCTTGTAGAGGGTTAGCAGGTTATGGGTGGGATCCCTCAACGTCACACAGCTTCTGGTATCTATGAGGGTTGTACACCTTAGGCTGATAATAGAAACAAGTTTTATCCTAGGCCTGATGTGCAATTTTTCGGGTATGCGGGGTCGCGGAGAAGGACAATGATTGGCTTGGATCTTAGTCTATGCCTCACACCAAGGAAGTGTGAACGAACCTGCAATTCGGATGTGCAACAAAGCTAAGATCTCTCATGGGTAAAGTGACGCACCTATGCAGAGTGTAAAAACTGTAACTTGTTAATCCATGTTCTGGGAAGGAGCTGCGAACGCGGCGGGAAAGGAACTCCATGAAAATTCTGGTAAACCCGTGAAAGCTGACGGACATAGCTTTTCAGAATAAAAGCAACCTTTGAAGAAATGTTTACGAAAACTACATTGCCTACGACCTATGGTCTGGGGCTATAGATATAGTGCATCAAACACTCCTTTACTAGTGAACTTGCTGAGTATGCTCGTACTCAACGTATCTTCTTAACCCTTGATAGATTCTGAAGCCATTAAGACGACGTCTACATCAAGTTATGCTCCAGGAATCATCAGCAGAAGCTAAAGCTCTTCAATAGAGTCAAGAAAGTCAATGTATACATCAACTCAAGTGAAGACGAAGTTACTGATTAGATAGGAATATAATATCTATCCATAGAACCTATTTCTGTAGCGTGTTGCAATAGCAACAATGCCAGACCATTAGTGAAAATACTAGTCTTAATAGTATGATAGTTTTGAGTTGTTTGTTTCTGATTCTTGTTTGTATGAAGTTTATTTCTCTCTCTTTAACCTAGAGTGTTCTCTGGATCTTGTGTAAAGAGTTGAGTTGTAACCTATAGTCATGTCTTGGACCTGCTGTTTTTCTGTTATACCACTCTGAGGGATGTAATACTAGTGAACGGGGTTTCATTGGTGTTATGTCAACGACTATAGTGTACTACATCATGTAGTGGTATGCTAGGTCACCGTAGTTGGTATCAGAGCATATGCTTTGACCTTAGGATTAAAACCCTTTTAGGAAGATCTGTAGGTTGGATAGTGAATATAGGAGCCATCGTATTTAATGTCGTGCTGGTGGCACGACAGCTGCCATGGGTTGGATAAAGTATGGGGCCAATGGATGCTAGAGGGGTCCGGGCAGGGAAGATGTAGTAATTTCTACTCTCAAATGACTAACATGCTGATCTTTATTTCTCCTCTTGAGGACTACAAGTGCTGCTTGAGCTGTTTGCAGGAAGAAGAGAGCTACTACACGAGCCTGACGGCGTAGAATGAATCGATCCCCTCTCAGGAGCCCGCGTCTCCCCTTATAAAGGGGTGCCTTGGTTCCTCCTAGGGCTGACGTGGTAAGCATATTCGAGGAATATGCTTGTACCAATATGGTAACTCGGCGACCTCCTTTTCGTGTCCCCCTTCTATCGACGATAATGTTCCAGAGAGCCCCACATGCGCGCCTCGGGCTCCCTGACTGTCACCTCCATGACCTTCTTCTGCCCTTCTGCTGCTCTGCTCCTTGTCCTTTATGCTTGGCTCTATTCATATTCCCCCTAGCTAGTGACTAGGGTTTGACTATAGGCACCTACTTCTCCTGCAAGCTTCGTATTACTCGGCCATGTCTGGCATAACTCGGCTCGGCCTTCACCTGCATTCAAGTTAGTCAGACTCGCTCAGCCGACTTAACTCATATGTCGGCCGGATAAGGTGTTACTCCTTCTGTAGCTGTCATGGCCTTGCCTATCTCGGCTGACTCTTACATGACTCGGCTGGCATAAACAGTAACTCGGCTCATGACAAGGGAGACTCCTTTCGTCTTTCCCCTTTCTTGACCCTATCCGGGGTCACCTCCCCAACATTTAAACCAAATATTCTTATGGCTGGTGATGAATATCCACTTGAGGATAAACTTATTACAATTAAGTTGGATGCTTTGGTCATATTTCTTAAAAGTCGTTATCCATATTTTCTTGGTATAGTGCTAGTCCCAAGAGGGTAGAACACCATTGATATGTCCTAAAGTAAGCTAAAATAGTAATGTAGAATATGGCTAAGTTTAGGATATCATATGGAGTAGTTATTCATCTTTTCTTAGTAAGGTGCTATTTAGTGTCTTCTGAAGGAGACATAATCCACCAAGATACTTTAGGAAAGCTAATTGGTCACAGTACATTAGGATCCAGTTTAAGACACCAATTGAAGTACTTTTAATGGTGTAGCCTAACCCTAGAATTTATGTAAGACAGTGGAAACTTATGGTTAGTTGATAACCAAAGACAACATGATATCATCAGGAAATGTTGATGTAATGAGTCGTAATCATGTGGGATTCACTTGAGAATTATATGTGATGAAGTGAAATTATGTTAAGATTTAATGATGGAGTTATGTGAAATAAACTCATCATGGTTAGATTAGCTCTTGAATCATGACAAATAGGTAAAGCATAACAAGATCATGGTGAGATTAGCTCCGAAACCATGATGAGAGTATAAATATAATAAGTAATTAGTAGATTATCTTGAGGTAGAAGTAAGGAAATAACATGGTAGAACTATGATAGAACTCATAAGTTCTAGAAATCCTAATAATCTTTGGTTTAAGTTAGCAAAAATGTTCTAATTAGTCTTTTTGGAGTGATCATGTGAGGCTAGTTTACCAATAAAGAAAGGTTAGTTATAGTTAATCATTGCAAAAAGTGAGACTAAAGGTTAGTTAAAACCAAATTGAGACCACTTTGCTTAAGATTATCCTATTGCACTTGGGCAATTTGGGTAAATATTGAGATAAAGAATAGTTTGACCCTATGTGCTAAGTATCACGATATAAACCTATATGAGGAGGTGTCATATACTACACAACTAAGCCTGAATTATAGAGATACTATACTCAACTACTATATTCTAGGCTTAGAATATTGTGTGTTATATGCACCACATTTGGATTTATTGGTTTTTCTTGGATCTTCTTGATTGACTAGATCTATACATGAAGTTTGACTTGGTGTGCAAATGCATGTTGCAACATCCAGTTACTACTTGATGTTATAGACCTAGATAGAGTAAGGGAATTCGTGTAAGGGAATGACGAGTTCCAAAGACCAAGATGAAGACTTACATGAAGAATGAAGCAAAATATAAGGAGTATTAGCGCAGTTTGAAGGATAGATCAAGCTCAGGTTATTCTTAGCCAGATATAATAAGGAAGTTTAGGGTAAAAAAATACTTGGAGCAATAAGGAGTCATGAACTTAGAGTTCACCTAAAATAGGTGATGTTGATAGGAAGTTAATAAAGTAATTATACCAAGTTCATGGAAGCATCATGAATAAATGCAAATTCGAAGTTTCGGAGGAAAATGGTATTGAAGCTCTGACAGTTCAGAGAGAATGCCATAAGGATGTTGGAAGTCGTAGGCTAATACCTACAACCTAGGATGATCCGCAGCTGGTATTTGATCCATAGTCGGTATTTTGATCCACAGTTGGTATCTTGTCCACAGCCGGTGGTATTTGGTTAACTTAGTTAACCAGATCTTCTTAAAGGTTGCATAAAGAGCATAAAACTTGGCCTAATCTAAGTAAGACCTAAAGGAGTATAAAATTTTAAGCGACCGTCTTTCGAGGCGCTTCGCAAAGTTAGACCTATCCAAGCGAAAATGTCCAATAGTAAGTAAGACAAATAATGCTGAAATATTTGCTTTGGAGATCCACAATTGTGTGGATACACCGTACAATCTTTCATAAGACCCTAACTAGGTAGAATATAAGCTGGATAGAAACCAATATTCTAAGTATAAAGTCAATAAATATGACAGTTTGAAGACTATTAGTAAACCCTAAGGGGGAGAGTAAACATTAGAAATGAAAGTAATATTATCTGACTTTCTGAATAAAGGTTGGAGAAGAAGTACTAACCTACAACAACAGCAAGCCTTATTTTCGTAAGGTTAGAATAAACTATTAATGTAAAAGTATGTTCAGAAGTATGTCTGGATGAAAGATTAAAGTGTATTTCAAGGTAGTAGTACTCAAATCTTAAGGAAATTGTTAAATGGAAGTTGAAAAGGTACTTAAGGTAATAAGGAAAGATTATCTAAAGCCTGCTAAGGTAAAAGTTTGAAGGAGATAGAATAGATTAATTCTAACCAACTAATTCTAGAGGAAACAACTCTTAAGAGATCTTTAAGAGTGAATAATCACATCAAATTAGACATGTATGGATAAACAAGGAAATTCCAATGAGTATGGACTAAATGAATTCAAATCCAATCTTTAGAAGGACTACCAGTATAAACCATACCATCACAAGTCAAAAGTTAGTCTTTTGACTATAGTTATTGTTTAATAGAGTTAAAATCCTATTTTAGTGAGACTTCCTAAACCTTATATAGTATAGCAAGGAAGTTTTATGATCAAGTAAAGGAATTGGATTAGGATACCTAAGCAAGGGAATGAACTAAAGAAAAATCTCCAAATTAAGAACTCAATAATAAGGAAATACCCTAAGGAAGTAAAGTAAAAGAAACTTTGGAGTATTGAAGACATCAAGTTGGAGATTGCCAAGAATGATAAGAATTCAAGGAAAAAGATCTAGATATGGAATACTACAATTATTTCCATTTGAGGTTACCATGAAGTTGAGAACTGCCATAACAAATACAGGACAATTCCTTACTCCGAAACGTGAGAGTATACGAACTTCGAGGACGAAGTTTATTTTAAGGGGGGAGTCTGTTACATCCCAGCATTAGATTTCAGAAATAAGTTGAACCCAGATGTGTGCATTGCATTCATGCATCAGAAAATCCGGAGAATTTTCGCGCAAAACTAAAGAAGCTATAGAGGGATCGAGATCTCTCTTGCTCTGATGAAAACATCAGGGCAAGTGGCGATGGATTTCGACATGACCTCTATTGTACTCCTATGTTTGAGGGGAAGGAAATTCAAATATGAATATTCAATTGATGAATCTGAATTCTAAAAGAATTTGAAATGGAGTAATAATTGGAAACTAAATTGTAATGGAAAATAAGAGGTGAACTCTTATTTATAAACAAGGTATAATCTTTTATTCAAATAGAAAAGATAGTGGAAATTTAAATAAAATGAAATGATTAAATGATTAATGCAATATGATATTGCAATAATGAAATAATAAACAAAGAATTGATAAAGAATAATCTTATTTACATCACACATTATTATATTATCTTTACAATTATGAACCAAAGGGATAATAAGATAATGAAATAGAGAGGTATCATTTTATTACAATAGTACAATTATTACACTATTTTTATTAAGTTCCAAGAATAACGGAACACTTTGTTATAGAATACACTGTTTCATTATTATTACAATAAAAGAATAAAAGTAAATTATTATAAAACAAATAAATATAAAAATGAATTACATAAATAAATAACTAAAAGGATTCTTTATTACAAGCATATATAAATATTACATTGTCTTTATAAATACATTATAAAAGAAAATAGAAAACTAGTACACTTTATTGAATAAAGTAAACAATACAATATTTCTTTACAAAAGAAGAATGAATAAATAAAAAGAATTCTTTTATTACAATTATACAATGCTTATTACTTCACAAAAGAAAAAGTTAATTACAAAAGAATAAAATAAAATTTAAAACTAAAGTCATCTTCATTTTCTTCATCTTCTAAATCCACCCTTTGTATTCCTGATTCTTGATCCCTACAAAACAACACAAAAGATAACAAAAAATAAAGAATAAAAGAAGGGTTAGTATATTATTTTTACTCTCAGATTGGGCATACAAATGATATGCTTTGGCTCATCATTGAGTATGGGTTAAAAAGGACACATATGATCTGTTCTTATCAAATTTAGGCTTCATCCTTGAGCATCATTAGCATGGAGTTAATATCCCACTTGGCAAACACCAAAAGCTTATCTTAGGATAAGGTCAAGTCAGTCGAACTGATCAACATGGAAAAGATCTCGGCACTGAAAACTACACCAGGACAAGGTCCAACAAGCTAGCAGCTTACACATCACATGCATAGCTCTGTGTTGTCAACACCACAAGAGAGCACCACATAGAGAAAGAGCATAGCCGTATCTAGCATAACTATGCCATTCCACATACAACCAGTCCATATCCACAACTCCAGAGCACAAGTTTCAGCACCAAAACCTTCCCAATGCACCACAACCACATCACCAATACCCCGGTTGCTTGGGGAAGCCATCCAGGAGCACCAGAAGGAGGACATGAGCATGGAGGAGAAGGTTTACCAGAAGGTTCAACAGCAACCAATCAAGATCCATCACAAGGGCAAGGCAACAGTACTAGATGGAGTATTTACACATTAGCAGATCCTCAAGTTAACAATAAGTAGATGAAGAAGCCAAGAGACATTACACAATCTACATCAAGTAGCCAGGTACAACAGTGTATGACTAGATCATGTAGCATCTATTCTTAATATCCTGCATCACCTATATCATGGGTAGATAAGGGGAAACAACATCCAAAATAGATAATTACAACTACCCTTCAACTAGATCTAGTCTAGGAGTTAATATTTCTCTCAGTCTTGCATAGAGTTTCTATGCAAGGCTCGTCATAGAGAAAGAAAGCCACAAAGTAGTATCTGTTCTTAAATTGTAATTTGGCATTAGCCTTTGCATCATTGGCAGCCAAAGTTTCATCTTTGGTGAGTACAATCAAGCAGTAGATCATGTTGCTATACATGACTACTGTGCACACTTACTAGAGGCACCACAGTAGGTTTCTATAGCAAACAGAAGCCACCAAAATCACTCTTTAGACCCACTAAATCATTTATTTCCAACCAAAGGTTTAAAAAGTTGTGCAAATGATTCATTGTCATGTTGTCCTCCCATATTCAGTAAGCAACACTAGAGAAAAATCATTCCACACATAATTACATCATATTCCTAGGTAGTATTCCTATGAATCAGTATCTATACATGATAATCATGTTACTGAATCAAAGATCCAAACAAGCATAGAAGAATCACACTAAGGCCTGGAGTTACCAACTTGAGCCATAGTTTATCACTCACCAACACAAGCAGCAGAATCACTAACCCAAATTAATACCACTGGAGAACTTGCTCATCCAATTTTAGGAATCATGTGGTCAATTACTGTCATGTTGACAGCATACATACATACAAAACCTCACTTTCAAATCAATTTTAGATCATTTTCCTAGCTACCATTTGCTAGGAATCATTCTCAATATACTTTCATTCAATATATTCCATATCATGCCTTTGGAAGATATGATCATCAATAGCTCATTCAAAACCATCTGCAGGCAACCAACATCATATTTCAGATCATTTTCCTAGCTATTTAGCTAGGAATCATTTATGTGTGTGCATGTCCTACTTGCATGTGATCTACCCATCTGCATCTATTAGAGCATATAATATTGCACTATAAGAACACAAGCTAGCTACCAGGAACCAATTGAGAGTAGAAGATTGTTTACTGAATCCCAATCAGTCAAAGGAACAAGTAGTAGAACGATTACACTAGCAAGCACAGATAATTATTCAGCAGTACCATAAATTTACCCAATAGCAATGGGAACTAATAAGGGTCATGAAGGAACCAAGAATCTGATAACAGCATGCTCAACCGAGTAAATCAGATAAGTTATGAGCATCCAAGAAGGAAGAAGAATACGGTGGTGGAGCAGTGAACGATGGAGGCCACGGCACGATGGCACAGGGGCACGGGGTGTTGCACCTGCGCCTAGTCGCGACCAGCAACAACAACCGCGACATCACCATGCCAATCCTAGCCATACTCCACCTTCCAGCGGGCATCAACAGATCACCAGAGTGGTGAGGTCAACATGATCGAAACCCTAGCACCTAGCAAGTAAGGGGACGACCTAGGGAAGAGGCGGCTTTCAAATCGAGATGGACCCCATGAATCACCATCCAAAACCACTCTAATAAACACCGTAGCAGCAGTCAGGGCGGTCGGGCTCGCCGGAATCGAGCAGCACTAGCGGCGAGCTAGCATAGGCGCCAGGGAGAGGCTGGTCGAGAGGGGGAAGACAAACTGGATCGAGCGGGTCGACCGACTCGGTTCACCGATCGGGTTGGTCTAGCCCAACCATGGGCTAGACTGACTAGTGGGTCTAGGGTCTTATTTAAAAATAAAAATTACCAAAACACCCCAAAGATTGTTTCACCTCTAGAAAAATATAGAAAAATCCAAAAAATACAAATGATATATCAAAATGACCACAAAAATAATATCTACCTAGTAAAAAATATAATATTACTTGTTCAAGATGGATAAAATACAAATAAATATTAATAATATTAAATCCTAAGTGAAATTTCAAGAAAAAAGAAAAAGTCTTAAAAATCATTAAAAAATCATTTTTGTGTAGTAAAAGCAATCCATCATTGTATAAAAATGTTAACTTAGAATTTTACAAATAAAACTTACAAACAAATTACTAAATACATTTAAACCTTGGGGAATTTTATAAAAACAAGAATATTATTTAAAAATAAATAAAATTCATTTCCAAGATCCTAAATAAATATAATTTACTAGAAAAATATTAATTATCATATTCCAAGACATTTTAAGATTTTTAGGTAATAAAATTTATTTACCTATTTTACTAAAACAAGATAACTATTTTGTTAATTCATTAAAATTATTTCCTAAGTAAGAAATAATCTCATCTCCTTATAAAACACTAAATTCTAAGTCTAAATCTATAGTATGATTCATAATTAAACTTAAATGTAAATTGTTAACTTTATAGTAACCTTTTGAAACCTTTAATCAAATTTAAACCAAACATTCACTTAAATACCAAATAAATTATCACATACCTTAATCACACTTGTCATTAATCTAAAACTTGGGAGTAATTAAAACATATTAGACTTTAAGTGTATTTGTCATTTTAAAGTTAACGTTAGTCTCAAAAATCTGATAACATCATGTCTAATAAACTACTTATGTTTTTATAGTTAACTTTGGTCACTTGTACCATCAATTAAAATATGACAACTCAACATCATTTGTAACCATCTCAAACCCTAATGTAAAACCTAATAACCCTCAAGACTGATGAGCCTTAGCTAAACACTAGTTTCTTCAAATGTTATTCTTTTTGCCACTTCAAACAACAACTCTATAATAGTTCCTCTAGCTCTTAACAATTCAACCCAAGGAATTTTACCATAGTCATCAGATAAGAATTAATCATAATCACATTACTTTATACTCTACTTGTATATTTAGGATTGTAAACACTAAATTTCCTTATTAAGGCCATTACTTTTAAAGTAAAATTTGAAGATAAACAATTATAATTTAAGTAATCTTGAGTAACATTTCACGTTGGTGTGTATCTTAATGTTTTATGTTATTATAATTATATGTTGTTTCACACACTCACAAGCCTTAATAAGAAGCACAATTATGAAGCTTATCTAAAAGGACAACACATTCTAAAGTAACCATTTCCAGTATCCAAACCCTAGAACAACGTTATCCCCGGGATTCACATTTATAAAGTGCATTACATTACTTATGCATAAGAGAATCTTGATTCTTTAAACTTTAGTCCTTACCAGACAAATGATGCTAATTTCAGATATTCGATTTTATATTGTCTCGAAGACCGTGAGTGCATAATCTTGCAATCACAAAAGGCAAGTTCACACTTGCTCATGTCCTTTGATTATTTTCGGTAAAGTATTTTATAAATCTAGTGTTGTCATCACCTGCATTTGAAAAAGGTCAGAAAACACTAGTTTCATAATAATGTGATTATAGGTTATTTACCATGAGGTAATAACCTACTATGAAAGTTTCAGTGGTAAAGGAACATATTATCTAGGACTTAACAACCAATGTCGCCAGTGATTCTTGCACCGTATATTACGCATTAACCATGAGATTGGCTCTCTCTCGCATGCCAACGGATGACCGGGCCGTTGTTGCAACTCCTCTTGTAGAGGGTTAGCAGGCTATGGGTGGGATCCCTCAACATCCCATGGCTTCTGGTATCTATGAGGGTTGTACACCTTAGGCTGATAATGGAAACAAGTTTTATCCTAGGCCTGATGTGCAATCCGTCGGGTATACGGGGTTGCGGAGAAGAACAGTGATTGAATTGGATCTTAGTTTGGGCCTCACACCAAGGAAGTGTGAACAAACCTGCAATTTGGATGTGCAACAAAGCTAAGATCTCTCATGGGTAAAGTGACGCACCTCTGCAGAGTGTAAAAACTGTAACTTGTTACTCCCTGTTTCGGGAAGGAGCTGCGAACGCGGCGAGAAAGGAACTCCATGAAATTTCTGGTAAATCCATGAAGGCTGACGGACATAGCTTTTCAGAATAAAAGCAACCTTTGAAGAAATGTTTACGAAAACTGCATTGCCTACGACCTATGGTCTGGGGCTGTAGATATAGTGCATCAAACACTCCTTTTATAGTGAACTTGTTGAGTACGCTCGTACTCAACGTATCTTCTTAACCCTTGCTAGATTCTGAAGCCATTAAGACGACGTCTACATCAAGTTATGCTCCAGGAATCATCAGCAGAAGCTAAAGCTCTTCAATGAAGTCAAGAAAGTCAACGTATACATCAACTCAAGTGAAGACGAAGTTACTGATTAGATAGGAATATAATCTCTAGCCATAGAACCTATTTCTGTAGCATGTTGCAATAGTAGCAATGCCAGACCATTAGTTAAAATACTAGTCTTAATACTATGATAGTTTTGAGTTGTTTGTTTTTTATTCTTGTTTGTAAGAAGTTTCTTTCTCTCTCTTTAACGTAGAGTGTTCTCTGGATCTTGTGTAAAGAGTTGAGTTGTAACCTATAGTCATGTCTTAGACCTGCTGTGTTTCTGTTGTACCACTCTGAGGGATGTAATACTAGTGAACGGTGTTTCATTAGTGTTATCTCAACGACTATAGTGTACTACATCATGCAGTGGTATGCTGGGTCACTGCACAACCCAACCCACTAAATCTACCCAGCACCCAGCCCAACAGCAAGCCCAGAACCACCCCAGCCGGAAACCCCCACCCTCTCCCCCGCTGGACTTTTCTCACCCCACGCGCACCCCCTCACCCCACTAACGCCCAGGCCCCACTGCCACACTGGCGTCGTCTTCAACCCTGCGCTGACCCCGCCCCCTTTTCCTCCTCGCCATTTCTGGCCGAATGAATTCGATTGAATTCACTTGAATTCTGGAGTTATTCTTCCCCGCGACCATGCTCGATTAATCCCCTCCCTCTCCTCTCCCTTTCCCCTCAGTCGCCGCGCCTAGAGAGCCCCAGGCTGCCCCTATTTTGTTTTGCAACGCCGCTGTCTCCGGGGACCTCCAGCACCAATTCCAGCGAAGCCCGACCGCCCCTACCCCCTAGTGCATGCTGGCTTACTCACCATCAACACGCGCATCTTTAAGTAGCCTTCGCTTGCTTGTGCATGCCTTAGATCCTCGCCCCCATCATCGCTTGCACGCCACCGTCGTCTGCCTCATCTCCGGCGAGCGATAGCCGTCGACCCCGTGCGCCCCTTGCCCTATGGTAACTTTCCTCACAACCTCTGCAACCTTGCGCAACTCCCTGACGCGTTTCCTTGCTTCCTTACGCCTCAGGAGCTCGCCTTCGACGAAGCTCGTGTGTGCCCGACTCCAGTATCATCTCCGGCGAGAAATACATGACGACTCCGTGCGCCCCTTCGCCCATGAAGAACACCTTGAGCACCACGACGTCTCCGTGACCTCAATAAGCATCTCCCCCACCCCCTGATCCCCTAGAATAGTTGGACCGTCTCCACCCGACGCGCCGCCGCCGCACGCCGTCGCCAGCACTGCCAGTTCTTGGCCAGATTGATTCGGTTCGTTAGATCCAGATCACATGGTTTAGATTAGATCACTAATCGAAGCGGTATTGTTTGATCTGTGTCCTGCGAGGTTAGATAGATCCAACGGCCTGCGTTGCTCGATCCTGCCGAAGCATTACCAGCCTATTAGAAGCAGACACGTGGCCAAGCTTTCGATTTAACAAACAGAATTTGATCTATTAGTCGTTTGAATTTGTAAAATCCATAACTTTTGATCTGTATGTCCAAAAATAACAAACGTTATATCAATGCATTCAAAAAATGAAAATTTTGCAACTGTGGCCTTAGTTTAGTATTTTCTTCTAAAAACTTAGGTGTTTTTGCAGAAACGTTAATAGGACTATTTTGAGTATAAAATTTGTTCTAAAAATGATTTTTTGAGTAAAACCTTTTGGGAATGGATTTGTTTTGGACCCTCTGGCCATAAATACTAACATGTTAGTTTAAAAATATATTTGGCTAACACTAGAAATTATTCCTTTGAATAAAAGCATTTCTAGTAAAACAAAAATGAATTAAAAAGCCTATTTTCACTAACTTGGTTTCAAATGATTTTCCACTTTTGATAAATGACCAGTAGGTGTTTTGAAATGTTAGAACCTTGTTAGAAACCACTTTTCCAATAAAACAACCTTTTGCATGCTTGCATGCATTTCCTTGTTTTATCATTTTATGTGGTGAATTGTTTGAATGCTAGTTTTGAATGTGTGATTTGCTTGATTGAATTTTAGTGAAATTTGAAGAGTGTGACTATTGCAAGATCAAGGAGTGTACCTAGATTTTCTACAAAAAGGCAAGTGATACTTTGGTCATCAAAAAGTCTTATATTTTCAATATTGCATTAGTGATATTTTTGTAGTATGCATAATAGGACTATTTCTATATATATTGCTATGCTATTGTAGATCCTATAGAATATATCTTGGTAGGAATCTTCCTAAGATAAGAGAAAAGTTATGCTAGTATGCTTAGACTAGCTATTAGAATACAAGGGTGGAATATTCATGCTATGATATTATGCAAAGTCTATGACTATGTTTTTGATTAATAAAACAACTAAGTGAATGAATCACCTGGGTGGAATGGTGAGAATAATTTGTGTTGAGTGGTTACACAAGGACCATGTCTATGGTTTACCTTGTGTATCACACTTGTGGATGGCCACCCAGGAACAAAGAGATTTGAGATGTTTTGTGTTGAGAAGCTTCTAGTGCAGCCACATGGCATATGGGCTCTGTCTTGACTACATAGGTTGCAAGAACTCAGACAGGTAGACAGTTGGTGGTAGTGATGATAGGTGGAACGCGTCTGTGCTGATCTGAGGGATTGTTTCTAAAAAGTCTCATCTCGATGCATGTCGAGTCTTGTGGGAAAAGTGCACCACCTATCGAGACGGTAAAACCTAAGTACTTATCCATGTCCTCGGTAATGGACATTTTGAGGATCACAGACATTGAAATGATCAAGGATCTCCTCATCCCAATTTCTCTAAGTTAAAACTTGTGGGTGAACAAGGGAAGAACCTGGTGTGTAACCAGTGTGCCATTGTGTGATGAAATGTTTTGAAAAGAGAAAACTATTTTTAAAGGATTGGGAAAACTTGTTTTATGCAAAGGCCATCCAAAACTTCACTTAGCCAAATATTCATGTAGATGATAGATTCTCCATATCATTATGATATCACTTGCCAATACAATTCAAATGTATTGACCCTTGTGGCTGTAACTTATTATGTTGCAGGTTTGTTTGATGTTTGTGAAGTTTGATGAGTAGGGATTACAAGTCTACAACCAACATGATTACCTGTGGCACATGAAGATGAAGGACTCCATGCTATATAGTTATAATTGCTGCTTTGTAATATGATAGCCATATGAGCTATGTAAGTTGTAATGAACTATTTTATTCCTTGTTATAAGTTGTAATATGACCTTTGTTTCTTGATATTACATCTTAAACTGTGGGTGCTAGCTATTCGATCCTGGGACTAACACTGTAAACATAGGGATCTCTACCTTATCAGGTTGGTACTTCTACAAATGAATACCTTCCTCTCCCTTGTTCTAGCAGTCAGCAGAGGTTGTAGCTCTCTCCTCGCGATTCCGGCAGCACAACGGCATGGTGTCGGAAGTAGAGGGGAGATCTCGTAGGGATTCGCCTAAGACGGAGCGGGTATGGTGGAGTAGATAGAGGACCTCGGCGATCTAAGGTTTAGAGGTCCAAGGGGTTTAGAGGTAGCCGATGGCTAGGGGTTAGCTACATGGCGGTTTAGAGGAGATCTAGGGCAGCCGCATCTAGAGGGGCAGCGGCGGCTGACCTAGGGTTTCTTATGTGTGCAAGGGGGATCCCTACACCTCATTTTATAGGTGAAGGGAGTCCTCCCCCAACTCCACTTCATGTGGCCGGTGCAAGGGAGAGGGAGGAATCCTCCCTTAGGTAGGATTTCTTCCCTCCCTCCACTTGGAAACCATTGTCCCAGTTTGACTTTTTCAAACTGGCCTTTTGTCTTTCAAACTAGATTTTGATTTCTCTCTTCCAAGTGTCCTGCCAAGTGACCTAGGACATGATGCAACCATTCCACTTTGTCATGACACATCCATGTAGCCTTCCACTTCCGGATCGTTGGACCTTTTAGACCCTTCTAGAACATTTCGGTGAAAACACCAAAACCATTTCTGAACTCCAGAATTAAACTTTCCTTATATGAGTCTTATTCTCTGGACCATTCCGGATCTCCGAACTAGATTCGGTATATTTACTCACTTTCCATATCTACTAAACAACATCGAATCCTTAAGTGTGTGTCCCTACGGTTCATGAATTATGCATACATGACCGACACTCTTCTTCGATCAATAACAAATAGAGGAATCTGGAAATTCATATAGGCTCCCACATATTTCTACGATTACTTCGACATCGAATGAACCATTTACACACGATACCAAGTTCCCTTTGTCTCACGATACTTTACTTATCCGAGGTTTGATCGTAGGTATCTCTGTTGTAAGGTTCCCAACCTTTAATAAGGTAGAGATCCCTGTGTTTACAATGCTAGTCCCTGGATCAATAGCTAGCATCCACAGTTAATATGTAATATCAAGAAACAAAGGTCATAATACAACTTTATAACTAGGAATAAAGTAATTTATTACATCTTACATAGCTCATTTGGCTATCTCATTACAATGCAGCAGAATATAACAATAGCATGGGGTCCTTCATCTTCAAAGTGCCATAGGAAGACATGTTGGTTGTAGACTTGTAATCCTAATCATTAAACTTCACTAATATCAATCAAACCTGCAACATAACAAGTTACAGCCACAAAGGGTCAATACATTTGAATTGTATTGGCAAGTGATACTATGGTAGTATAGTGGAGTCTATCATCTATATGCATTTGGCTAAGTGGAGCTTAGGCTTGCTTTGCTCAAAATAGATTTTCCTTATCATTTGAAAACACTAAGTTTTTGCTTGAAAAAATCTTTCCCAAGGCATCTCCCAATAGAAATTGGTGATCTTTCAATCCCTTGTTCACCCACAAGTTTTTAACTTAGAAATTTGGATGATGAGATTCTTGATTGCTTCCATGTCTTGATGCTCAAATTGTCTTTTGCCAGGGACATGGCTAAGTACTTAGACTTTACACTCTGTAGAGGTGGTGCACTTTCCCCACAAGACTTGGTTTCACCAAGACAAGATCTTTCAGAAGCCTTCCCTTAGACCAGAATGGACGCGCTCCAACCTATCATTCCCCTACCACTAACTGTCCATTTGGCTAATTATTGCAACCTATATGATCCAGGGAGAGCCCATATTGCCAAGTGGATGCACTTGAAGCTTCTCAACATTTGACATCTCAAATCTCTTTGTTCCTGGGTGGCCATCCACAAGTGAGATACAAAAGGTAAACCATAGAAATGGGCCTTGTGAACCAGTCAACACAAACCATTCCTTCCATTCCACCCAGGTGATTCATTCACTTAGTTGTGTTATTAAACAAAACACAAGTCCTCAGACATAGAAATTTTTCCATAGCATGAATATATATTCCACCCTTGTCTTCTATTAGCTAAGCTAAGCATGATGGTAATAGGAATCTTAACTTAGGAAATTTCTACTAAGGTTTCATCTACTAGGTTTTCCCATAGCATAGTTTATACTTAGCAAAATAAATTCCATGCAAGTCCTACTTAGTAATATCACTAATGGATAGTGAAAATAATGGGACAAAAGTATGAAGCATCACTTGCCTTTTTGGTAGAGTATAAGTTCACTCCTTGTCCTTGCAACAATCACACTCTTCAAGTCACTACAATTCAATCAAGCAAGGCACTATCTCAATCTACCAATCAAGCAAAACATCACATAAAATGATAAAATCAAAGTAATGCATGCAAGCATGAAATAGGTTGTTTTATTTGTAAAAGTGGTTTCTAGTAGGTTGTAAACATTTGGAAACACCTATTGGTCATTTTATAAAGTGGCAAAGTCATTTTCAATAGGTTTCACTATATAAACCCTTTTTAAAACAAGGTAACATTTTATGTGGTGTAAAATGTTTTCAATAAGGCATTAATCTATAGGGTTCACAAAATATGTTTTCAAACCATAAAACTTGGTGTTAGGAACAGAGAGTTTATTTCAAGATATTTCTCAAAGTTTTTCATTTTTAATAATTAAACCATATTTTTATTTGACTAGAATTGGTTTAAATCCAAGATTCATTCTTTTGTTTCACCAAATACATTTTTGGAACCACAATTTGTTTCCTAGGGTCAGTAGGTTCAAAACAAACCATTTTCCAAAGATTTTATCCCCAAAATCATTTTAGAATAATTTTTATAACCTAATCAAGCATACATAAGTTTCTGCAAAAACAAACATTTTACCAGAAGCTTTTTACTAAAAAAAAGTGCATGGTTGGCTAGGGCTTGTTTTTCTGAATCCATTGATATAAAGTTTGCAAAATTTGGACGTGTAGATTTAAAGTTATGGAATTTACAAAATCACATATCTAATAGATTCAAATCTGTTTTTAAAACCAGAGTCTGGCCACGTGTCTTGTTATTACTCTTCCATACTATTTTGTCTGGATCACGCTCTCTGGTGCGTTGGATTTAAGTTAGATCGAGCGGTGCAGATCAAGCGTAACGGTTTAGGTTTAAGTGATCTATCGCGTCCCTACGATCTTCATCTAACGGCTATCAACACAGCGACCAAGAACTGGCGGTGCCGAGCGACGGTGAGCGGCGGCGATGCTCGGCTAGTGGCGGAGCTGGCGCTAGAGGAAGCAAGGAAGAGTAGGGAGATGCTCACCAGGCTCAGGAGAACACGGCGAAGCTCAAGGTACTCGCAGTTGGTCAAGGGGCGCACTGGGGTTTCAGGAATTCCTCGTCGGAGTTGCGCCTGAAGACGGCCACGCTCTGTCGTCGTCGAGGGCAGCGCTACTGGTCACGAAGAAACAAACAGAGGACACGGTTAGCTTCGTACGCAAGTCGCGGAAACGCGTGTATCAAAAGGAGGGCAAGGGGGTCAGGTCTCACCGGTAGGGTTCATCGGAACGGAGGCAGACGGTGGCGCTGCACTGGTGGTGACGTTGTCGAGCTTGCAGAGCACGCACGGGTGAGCTGACGATACGGAGAGGTGCGCCTGGGTCTGGGGAACGTGCCTGTGTGCTCGGGGAGGCAAGGGGTGGCGAGGGCTGCCGGAATTGATGCCAGAGCTCGTCGGGGCAGTGGAGCTTCATAGAGGAATTAGGTCGGCCTGGGGGCGCGCTAAGGTGAGGAACTAAGGGGGAAACGTAGGGGAAATGCTGGCGATTAAGAGAGCAAGGTCTGGGGGCGTTTAATGGCGCGGTTAACGCGAATTAAATCGAGTTTTACTCGCCTGCAACGGCCGGCGAGGTGAGGGGCGGGGTCTTCGCGCGGGTGAAGACGATGACTGGGAGGGGTGGGGCCGTCTGGCAGCGAGAGAGAAAGTGAGGGAACGGGGTCCACCTGTCAGCGTCCTTGCGGGTTTATAAGTGAGTGCGAACCGTTTTTCCGCGGGAGAGGGAAGATGTGCTGGACTGGGCTTAGTGGGCTAGGCTAGTTGGGCTGGGTCCTTTCACATTTTTTTACTCTGTTTGTTTTTCTTTTTTCCTTTTCCTTTATTCTGTTTGGATTTTGGACAACCAATTCAAACACCTATTTGAATTCAAACTTTTGTCAAATTTTGTGTAGGTTTAAATACTGATTTGTAAAACATTCTGGAATCATTTAAGAATAATTTATTTATTCTTTTAAGGCCTTTTAATTATTCAAAATAGGTTCTAGTTTTAAATCATATAAGATTTAATAATATTTCTAAACACCATTTGATTTTCCAAAACCTTCCAATTCTTTTCAGTAGGTTTTTATTTGGTTATTTGGCTGTCAAATAATTCATCTTGAATTATTTAGAATAATTTAATATGATTGATTAGTTCATTTGGGATTGGGTATTTGTTTCAATTCCAATGGAATTTTAATATAATTTTATTTCCCCAATTTTTATTTGAAGGATTCATTTCATTTGAGTTGATTAAACAACTTTTATTCACTTGGTAAATTCCAATTATCATTTTCTCATGATTTAAAAGATCATTCTTATTAGAGATTTGTATTTATAAAATAGGGATAAAAGGGTTATTGCCATTTCATTTTATTTTGGAAAATTCTTTATCCTTTTATTTTATTTGGATTTGGATTATACTCATTCCATTGCTTAATGGATTAGGCCAAGGTTTAGTTTGGTCTTTTGAATATTCTTTAATTAATATTTCTTTCCTCATCTTATAAAATTCATATATTTTTATTCTCAAAAAAAAAAATTCATATCTTTTTATTTAGAGGTCCAAACTTGGTGATTCCAATTTGTAAAATCTTCTTTAATATTTGTTTATCTTTTAAATGTATTTAGGATTATTTGTTCACCATTTGGTATGGATTTTAGATAAGGGCTTAGTTAGCTTTGGGAATTTTAATTCCTTGTCTTAATCAAATTCATAATATTTTATCCATGGTTCCAATTTAAGTGAAACCAATTTATATGGTCTTATAATATTTCTATTTGTCCTTATTGATCATTTTTGAATGTTTGTTGACAAATTTTTATATGGATCAAATCCATAGGCTTGGAGATAATTTTGGAAATGATTTTATTCCATTAGGGTTTAGGGTTTGGATTTATTTTTCCAAGTGTTTAATTTTCCAGATACACTCATTGAGGAATACATCTCCCTTGATTTGGATTTTTGTTGGATTCAAACTTTTACCAAAGTTTGTTCAAGATGGGATTTTAAGTTTCCATTGAGAAACAAAAGTTTCTTTTCACCCTAAAATTCAACAATGATTTATTTTGTTTATTTATTTTTCACATTACAAGATATGGAAAATCTTGGGATGTGACATCTGCATACCAAGTTCAACATCGTTACCGATAATTACTCTTTACTCGTTCATGTGATATGTGATCCCTTTGAGCCAGTCACATGCTTGCAAGCTAATTGGATGACATTCCACCGAGAGGGCCCAGAGTATATCTATATGTCATATGGATGGACAAATCCCACTCTTGATCCATGTTCCTCAACACATACTTTCCGAACACTCAATGCCACCTTTATAACAACCCAGTTATGAAATGGTGTTTGATGTCATCAAAGCATCCTTTTGGTGATGGTGATTAACATGATCTCATGGTCGAAGGGTTTAGGTTACTATGTATTATAAGCTTATAGCAAGTGAACTATTTAAATGACTTGATCTTATGCTACGCTTAACTATAGGAGTATGTTCATCACATCATTCTTCTAATTATATGACCTTGTTGTAACATAGCAATGTTCATGATCAGGAAACCATGATCATATATTAACCAACAAGCTAGTTTAACAAGAGGCTTTACTAGGGACTCTTAAATGTTTACAAATCACACAAGTATTAATGTTTCTGGTTAATACAATTATAGAATGGTATCTAAACATTTATCATAAGTACGAAGATATGATAATAACCACTTTATGATTGCCTCTTAGCTAGGCATACCTCCAATAGTCTCCCATTTGCACTAGAGACAATAATCTAGTTTCAAATCTTTGTGTATTCAACATCTATGGCTTTCCGGTGTTGTAAGTACACGATTGCTAGTGGTCAACTGATCTTCGGATCTGACACTTTCAGGTCCGTGTGTAATTTCATGTCTTTGCATCTCTACGCATCACACATTCTCTAATGAGATGGCTTTGTATAAATTTCGTCCTTTGGTGAGACCTTTAGTTCCTTGGGGTTAAAACATGTTGATAATATTGTCGGACAACATATCTTCATAGTACTATCCCGCTGTGAACAACACCTAGTTTGATAACAAACTACTTGAGACAAATGCCCTCTTTTGCTGCTATAATAGCAGTCGTATACTTAGCCTTTTGTTGTAGTATCTATCACAATGTCTTAACTTTCGAACTCATCCAAATCATATTATGGAACTTACTTTACATTATATTGTGCCACCCTTAGTTTATGATTGAGATAAACTTAATTTGTACTTTGTGACAAAACTAGTAACAATGTAGTACTTTTAGAATGAACTAACCATCTATTTGTCACCTTTAAAAATAATATATTCTTAGTTCTTCAAAAGATCATAAGAATATCTTTACTGTCGTCCAATGATCATCTTATGAATCATGTTGGCATATGCTCATAACATTTAGAGTATAGGGCATATCTGGATGTGTACATATCACAGTATGATTGAAAACCACTTTTTGTGATTTCATTCATCAAGTATTAAAAATATTTGAATCTTTGTTTCACTTATCAAGTGTCGATACACTTGACTTTCGATTTAATCATTTTTGGGTGGCAATAACCTTTCTTGTTATTACCATATTGAACTCTTTCAATATCTCATCTATGTACATTTGGCACAACCATATTGGCATCTCAATCTGTCCATATATATATTGATGTCAAATATTCGGGTTTTGCCTAAGTTTTTCATAGAGATGAAATTCTTAACCTATGTCAATAAAAGATACATCATTTCCAATGAACAATATGTCTTTCACATAATGCATTAGAAATATGTCTTAGGCTCCCACTTAATTTTTACGAATGCAAGCATCTTCATCATCTATGCTTATTTAAACAATTTAACAATTCCTTATAAATTGGAGATATTACCAAGAGGCAATAATAAAAGTAGTTATTATTATTTCTTTGTATTTATGATAAATGTTTGCATTCATTCTATAATTGTATTAACCGGAAACATTAATACTTGTGTGATTTGTAAACTTGTTAGAGTCCCTAGTAAAGCCTTTTTGTAATACTAGCTTGTTGGTTGATAGATGATCATGGTTTCCTGATCATGAACATTGAGATGTTATTAACAACAAGATCATATCATTAGGAGAATGGTGTGATGGACATACTCCTATAGATAAGCGTAGCATAAAGATCAAGTCATTTCAATAGTTTGTTTGCTATAAGCTTTCAGATACATAGTAACCTAAATCCTTCGACCATGAGATCATGTTAATCACCATCACCGGATGGATGCTTTGATGACATCAAACATCACTTCATAACTGGGTGGTTATAAAGGTGGCATTGAGTGTTCGGAAAGTATGTGTTTAGGCACATGGATCAAGAGTGGGATTTGTCCATCCATATGACGAATAGATATACTTTGTGCCCTCTCGGTGGAATGTCATCCAATTAGCTTGAAAGCATGTTACTGGCTCACAAGGTATCACATGTCACATGAACGAGTAAAGAGTACTTATCGGTAACGAGGTTGAACAAGGTATGCGCGACGATCAGACCTCGGATAAATAAAGAATCGCAAGATAAAGGGAAATTGGTATCGTATGTGAATGGTTGATTCGATCACGAAGTAATCATAGAAATATGTGGGAGCCAAATGAATTTCCAGATTCCTCTATTGGTTATTGATCGTAGAAGAGTCTCGGTCATGTCTGCATAATTCACGAAACGTAGGGAGACACACTTAAGGATTCGATGTTGTTTAGTAGATATAGAATGTGAGTAAGAAGACCGAATGTTGTTAGGAGTCTCAGATGGGATCCTAAATATCACGAGGAGATCCGGAATGGTCCAGAGAATAGGATTCATATAAGGAAAGTCCAATTCCGTAGTTTGGGAATGGTTTCGGTGTTTTCATAGAAATGTTCTTGAAGGTTCACCAATCCAGAAGGGGTAGGGTACATGGATGTGTAATAACAAAGTGGAATGATTGCATCACGTCCTAGGTCACTTGGCTGGATGCTTAGAAGAGAGAAATCAAACTCAAGTTTGAAAGGCAAAAAGCCAGTTTGAAAAAGTCAAACTGGGACAATGGTTACCTGGTGGAGGGAGAAGAGGAAACCTCCTCTCACTCCACCTCCAGCTAATGAGACGGAGTTGGGGGAGTAATCGGTCTCCCCCTCCCCAAACCGCCTCTCCCTCCCATAAAAGGAGGGGAGGGGGCTGCCCCTCTCACCACAACCAAACCCTAGACCAAGTCGCCGCCCTAGCGCCTCCGCTGCCGCCATAGCCGTCGCCGGCCACCACCTCCTCCCCTCAGCCTATAAACCTAGTTGTCGAGGATCCCCTCTACTCCATCTTCTCTCTCTGGCTTAGGCAAAGCCCTGTAGGATCTCCCCTCTAAACTCTGAAACCACGCCATCGTGCTGCCGGAATTGCGAGGAGAGAGTTACCACCTCCGCTACATGCTGGAACAAGGGAGAGGAGGCTCTTCATCGAGTACCGAACGTGTGACCGACTGCGGGAGCGCTGCCGGAACACGGCGCTGGAAGGATCATCTACGCGATCTTGAGATCGGCAAGTGAACGACTACATCACCCACGAGAATCTAATCTTGTTAACCGCTTTGGAATCTTCAAGGGTGAGTACTCTATCGACTCGTTGCTACAATCTAGTAGATAGATATTGGCTTGTGTGTGTTCATGCGATAGAAAATATTTGTTTTACATCCTAGGAACCCCTACAGTGGTATTAGAGTTGTGTCTATATGTAGATCTGTTGCACGAGTAGAACACAATGGTCATTGTGGGCGGTGGTGCTTTTATTATCAATTGCTTCTTGTGTACTTTGCATATTGCGGGATGGTGGGATGAAACGGACCGGGATAACCTTACATGACATTGTTGATGAGACTTGCTACTTTGCATATTGCGGGATGGTGGGATGAAACGGCCTGGGATAACCTTACATGACATTGTTCATGAGACTAGCTCCACGCTCGACCAGCAACTTGTATTGCATAAGTGGCTTTGCGGGTGTCTGTCTCTCCCATCATTGTGAAGATTCAATTTACAACGGGCACTTGATAGTTCATGCATCAATGTTGTGGTTCTTGTTCGTAATTTAGAATAGTACTTATTGAAAGCCCCAAACCACGTAAAATATGCAAAGAAAATTAGAGGCGTCTAACTTTGTTTTGCAGGGTTGTGTTGTGATGTGATATGGCCATGATTGTGATTATATATGATGTATGGATGATCCTTATTGAAAGTCGGCAACCGGAAGGAGCCTTACGGTTGTCTTTTAGTTTTGTTAAGACCTATGTGTCTCTTATTCAAAGTAGTTGTAATAGTTGATGCTGGTGGATGACAACCATGGAGCGGTGCCATTGAACTTGACGCCATGCCGGTGATAATGGAGATCATGTTCGTGCTTGAAGATGGAGATCAGAAGCACAAGAAGAAAGGCCATATCATATCACATATATTGAATTGCATGTGATTTTAATACTTTTATGCATCTTCTATTGCTTTGATCACGACGGTAGCTGATACGTCGTAAACGTATCTATAATTTTTGATGCTCCGTTCTTGTTTTGTATCATTTGTCTTACGTTTTGTCTATACTTTGAGGTACTTTTATACACTTTATGGAAATAACCTATTGACAAGATGCCACAGTGTCAGTTTCCTGTTTTCTGCTGTTTTTGGTTTAAGAAAAGCTAAAAAATGAATATTCTCGGAATTGGACGGGACAAAAGCCAAAGTTACTATTTTTCCGGAACGATACGGAAAATCGAAGCAAAGACGGAGTAGAGCACCAGGGTTGCCACACCCTAGGGTGGCGCGGGCCCACCCTGGGCGCGCCACCAGGCGGTGTGGACCCCCTGGGCCTCCACCGACCTTGCCTCCTTCGCCTATAAGAAGCCCGCGGGGAGAAAACCCTAGATCATCAATCATACATCCACGAAAAGTTCCGCAGCGCCGCCGCCACCGAAGGGGAGATTCAGGGGACATAAGTCTCTATTCTGGCACCCTACCAGGACGGTAAGTGCCCCTGGAGCCATCTCCTTCGATCTCCATCACTGTCCCCATCGATCTCCATCACCGTTGTTGATTCCCATGACGAGGAGGGAGTAGTTCTTCCTCGAGGCTAAGGGCTCTACCAGTAGCTATGTGTTAATCTCTCTCTATGCATGATCTTGTTGTGGTCATGATATTTCTAATCAAGTAGATTACCTTGCTACTCAAGTTCTTTAATAGATCGCCGGCTCTCCCCGCGTGTATGAAAGTGATAATATGCATACCGTGGTGGCACTTAGGCTAGAGTTTACATAAATACTCAACTGCTTCAATAGATCTCTGCTCTCCCCACGTGTGTGAAAGTGACGGCATGCACACCGTGGTGGCACTTAGGCTAGAGTTCATAAATCTTTGTCATGATTTATATTTGGATTTGGATGTCTTTATGAAATTGTGGTGTTTGTTGGAACCATCTAGCGCTTAAGGTGACAGTGTGGGGTTATCTAGATGGGGAAGGCAGACTTTGAGGAGTGTTGTTATAGCCCTACCATGGATTAGACTATCCAAACATAGAGTAGTTAAGAGTAGTATCATGAAGAGAATATATTTATATGAGAGAGTGTTCACTAGTGGAAGTATGATCCCTAGGCCTTGCTTCTAAGCATTGAAACACCGTTTACAACTAGTTTTGTTACATGTTTGCTTGCTTCCATCTTTTTTCCTTTAGTCTTTTCCTCCCCGTCAGAAGCTCTTTTCTGGCACCGTTACCACTTATAATCATCCATACCACTTGTATTTCACTATCTCTTTGCCGAACTAGTGCACCTATACACCTGACAAGTGTATTGAGTGTGTTGGGGACACAAGAGACTTCTTGTATCTTGATTCTAGAGTTGCTTAAGAGGGATCCCTTTGACCACTTCCTCCCTGAGTTTGACAAACCTTGGGTAATCCACTTAAGGTAAACTTGCTGCTATTTTACAAACCTCTGCACTTGGAGACCCAACAAATATCCATAAGAATAAAAGTGCATAGACATCAAGCTCTTTTCTGGCGCTGTTGTCGGGGAGGTAAGGTAAAAGGTACTCACATCCTCTTGGTGTGTGAGTTCTCGAAGTTTCCTTTAGATTCTGCAATCTTATCTTTTTGTTTCTTTTTTTCACTAGGCTTAATGGAAAAAGACAACAAAAGTAGAGAGCTTTATAGTGTTTATCTTGAGTTAGGACATGAAGTGTTTGAAGAGAAAATTAAAAAACCTATGGAACTTTATTTGCATGCTAATGGCAATGTTATTAGTATGAATTCTTTGAACACCATTATTTCTAATGCTATGGAAAATTCTAAGCTTGGGGAAGCTAGTTTTTATGATGATATTTTTAGTCCCCCAAGCATGGAGGAGAAAATTTACTTTGATGATACCAAACCGCTAATATATGATGATTACAATGATGAATATGATATTTTTAGTACACCTACTATTGAGGAGAAAATTAATTATGATTACAATATGCCTCCTTGATACGTCCAATTTGCATCACCATTCTATATCATAATTTGCCTCTATTCATTGATATATGTCTTCTTATGAGGTATTACTTATGTCTTTTCCACTGTTTTTGCATGTTGGATGATTCTTGGAGGATGGACTGCCGGAGTCAGGTTTCTGATGGAAAAAGAGGTGTTTTGATGCAATTTCGCAAAGATCAGAAAAATAACAGAAAAATATTGGAAAATTATATTTTCCCAAAAGATGGAGGAAGCTAGAAGGGGAGGCGCAGCCGGCGGTGTGGGCCCACCTTGCCCCATGCCTAGGGCAGGTATGGCCCACCTGGCCGACTCCTGACTTTGCCCTCTCTCGTATATCTTCCCCACGAAACCCTAATACCATGGGAGCGACCACAAAAAGATTTCCGCCGCCTCTGTGGGGCGGAAAACACAGAGAGAGAATGATCTCTCCAGAAGACAGACTTCTGCCAGGGAAATTCCTTTCCGGAGAGGCGAGATCTTCGCCATCACACCATCATCAATCTAGGCTTCATCGGGATCATCATCATCATCCACACCATCATCTCCACCAGCACCATCATCACCACTCCATCCCGCTGTAACAATCGTGTTGGATACTTGCTTAGTTCATAGGGAAACTTTTCCAGTGTTAATTATTATTGTAGTTGATGCTTGTGAGTGGAACCATTGGATTATTGTTTATGTACAGATTGTTATTCATCACCATATCATCTTTGATCTTGATCCATATGATGTCTTGTGAGTAGTTCGTCTAGTTCTTGAGGACATGGGAGAAGTCATGTTGTTAGTAGTGGATTTGTGTTGAGTTATTATTCAATGGTTTAGTATTTAAGTTGTGGTGCTATTCTTCTAGTGGTGTCATGTGAACGTCGACTACATGATACTTCACCATTTATGGGCCTAGGGGAATGCATTGTGTAATTGGCTACTAATTGTGGGGTTGCCGGAGTGACAGAAACCTGAACCCCCGTTAGGACACCTTTGCACAAGGGAGCGTAGGATCTTAGAGTTTAAGGTTGTGGTTAGGTTTTTATCTTAATTACTTTCCTGTAGTTGCGGACTGTTTTAAGGCCTTTGCCTCTTACATAGAAATTCCCAAAATAGAAGTGGAATAAGTACCATGCTCCTTATAAAGATGTTGTTAGTCATGTTCCTATTTGAAGTACTGAAGTCTGTACTACTAATCATATTGTGACTGAACCTTATGTTGAGAAAATACCTTTACCAGCTAAGGTAAAGGAGTACTCTATGATAATTAGTGTGAATAACAAAGGTACTAAGAAAACTGTGGAGCCTGATGAGCAATTGAATATTGAACCTGTGGTAGCTATTGTGAAATACCATGTCACTATAAATATAGATGAGCACATTGTCTTCTGTGAAGACGATTCTAATATTATCTCTCATCCTAGTAAAGCTAGAAAATCTAGTGTTCCTGCGCTTTATGTTAATTGGTGATCATTGCTACTATGGTTTATGTGATATTGGTGCTAGTTCTAGTGTTATTCCTTATGAGCTTTACTGTCAAATTATGCATGAAATTGGTCCTTGTGATCTTGAGGACATTGATGTGGTTATTCACCTTGCTAATAAGGAAACCATATGCCCTATTGGTATTGTAAGAGATGTGGAGGTTCTTTGTGGTAAGATTAAGTATCCTGCTGATTTTCTAGTACTTAATTCAACAGCTGGTAAAACTTGTCCTATCATTTTTGGTAGACCTTTCTTGAACACTTGTGGAGCTATTATGAAGGATAAAGTTTTAACTAAGTTTTATGGATATTCTTATGAGTTTATCTTTTACAAATTTTCTAAAGCTCCTTGTGAAAATAGCTTTCCTAACGACGATTTCAGGATGGAACAACTTGCTTCTATTGATCCAGTTTATGACCTTGGACCTCTTTTTGGTCATGTAAGTATGCTCATTGTGATGATAAAGTTGTTGCCAATGACAGTTATATTGTCAACTCTATTCAAAGTGATACTAAAAGTTATTATGAGAGAGGGAAACATGGTTTTATGCATCTCAATAATGTTAAGTTTCCCCGTTTTATGTTGAAAGCTTTGAAGTTGCATTTGTTTTGTCTTCCTATGCTAGTGGCTTTTTTTTCAACAATTTGTTTTCTCATGAAACTCCCATGCATAGGATGTGGGTTAGACTCAAATGTGTTGGTTATTTGCTTCTTGATGCTCTCTTTCACTCCAGATATATATCTCCTTTGTGAGCATCCTTGAAACTTTCAAGCCTAACTTAAAGGCATTAAAGAAAAGTAATTGTTGGGACTTAACCCAAGAGTTTGGTTGAGTCTTGGAAGTTATTACCTCTGTAATAACCGCTCCTTATCCTTTTTTGTTTTGTTTTTTTGTCAAGTTCATCTACTTTTGAGAAGTAGAGGAGTTGTGAAAAGTGGCTGTCCTGGGACAGATTTTTGTGATGCATTGTAAAAATTCATGAGGGAGCTTAGTACGTAGAATGGAGCTGTATTTTTATGATCTTGTTCTCCAAGTTGTTACCCAACTTTCATCAGTTGTGCACTTTTTGATTTGAGCAACAGAAGGTTATCGAAAAAATCAATCTTTACCTGCTGATCTATTTTTTTTACAGATTTCTGCTATCATTTTCATTTGCCTCTTACAGAAGCCTTTGTTTTGATGGATTTCAGTTGAAGTGTGTACCTAAAGGTTTATTGTTTTTTCTTACACTAATGTTGCCATTGAAGTTTGTCTATTTCCTTGTGAGAAAAGTAATTTCCAGGAGAAGGAGAAAAGGAGTCTATAGTGTTCGTCTTTGAATAGGTAAAAGTGGTAAAAACAGAAGGTTCCTGAAAGCATAATATTTTTATAGTTTTGATGTTTTTAATACATAAGGAAAGTTACGAGACGGAACAAAGGAGAAACCGGAGGCCGGGGTGGCCAAACCAACCCCAGGTGTGGGCCCCAGCTGGCCACGCTTGGAGGGGGTATGCCTCCCCCGAACTCCGTCTCCGCCTCATTTTCGTATCAGAACCTTCCTTATGCATTGAAACTTCATAATATATAACCCCCGGATCCCCCGAGGTTCGTGCATCATGTTATCATCGTGTTTTTGTTTCAATCTGTTTCTGTCAGGAAATCTTCTCAAATTTAGAGCACCATGGTCTCCGCCAACGACAAAGGCAAGAAGCCCGTGGAAGAGATAAAGTTGAAGAACAAACCGTCGCAGGGACAAGGGCAAGGAAACCAAATTTTGTAGGAGCAATTAAAACATGACATGCTTTTTATTGTAACATGCAGGGGATCATAGCCTCCATTCCAGACTTCAGATCCTTCCCTGAGGCAGTGGAAGCCCTTCAAACCACTGACGAGTTTTGTGATAAGTACCATGCTTTGAGGATGAAGGTGGATATGCTTCAAGAGGAGAATAACAGGCTTCCTAAGATGCTGGAGGATTTTCTGACCCTAAACAAGGGAACACCACCACCACCGAAGGTGTAATCCGTCATCAGTTTTGGCATCCCCTTGGTTTGTTCCAAGCTTGGGGGGAGTGCCGCGGAATCACCATCATTATCTTTTATCTTTTACCTTTTTTAGTGGATTCATATCTTTGGTAGAGAGGTTATCTTATAGTTTGGTTTGCATATGGAAGTATCTCTCCTTTAGTTGGTTATCTATGTATCCCTTGGTGTGAGTGCCTTTATGGAATATTAATGAGAAGCTTCATCTTTTACTTTTTGCACTTCTTATTTTAGTTTGCAATCTCTATTGTATGATGGATCTTGTTGATCAGTATTGGCATCACTTTGGGATCATCAAGTGGATCTAAATTGGTTTTGGCAAACCAAGTTCTGGTCAGTAGCAATACTTTTTGAGGTTTGAAAGAAAAATAGAAAAGCTTACAGGTATTTTGTATCATTTATTTTCTTTCTTGTTGGCTCATAAGCTTAGTATTCTTTATTTAAGATTTTTTGTGTCTTCAAGGAAGATTGCATGTTTGGCTTTATCACTTGTAGGTTTTCTTGTTTCTTTCAACTCTTTTGCTTGCTACCCAGACTTGCTAGCCAAAAACCTGTTTTGAGAAGGCATACTTCTCATGTTTCCAATCCCTTTGAACCAAAACTTGTGCCAGTTGTGTCCACTATATATACCTATTAGCATTTTTGCTATTCCAAGCAAATTATCAAGCTTCATCTATCTTTCGAATTAAAAAGTATTTTGTTATGTGAAAACTAGTTAGTAAGGCTCTCATGAACTTAATGGCACACCTTATTTTCTTGCCCCTAATAGACTTGAACCATTGTGTCATCGAAGTTGTATATGCTTGCATCTATACGTTGGAATTAGCAGAACCATGCTGTCACGGGGAACGCTTTCAACATTGCACCTATACGTAGTACACATTTGATATCATGCTCTTTTGTCTGCGGATGTCGACGGTGTGAAATAAAGAGGGAGCTTGTAAGTCTGCTTGCCGTGTCATTTTGGCTATGGGATAGCTCCTGTACCATGTGCAAGGGGTACCCCGTTGGTGGTTCTTTATGATACACATGTACTTACAATGACAAGAACTTATCGGTGACAAAAGTTGAGTAGCATGAGGAGCGGCCCTCGTACTCAAGGGACATGACATTGCCAACTTATATTTCGTCAAGCATATACTCCATCTTTGTGCACTTCAACCTTAATCATCTCAAGACGCCTATGATATCGGTAATGAGGGCTCAAAGCTAGTAAGTACCAAAATATTTTGGAAGCTCTTTATGACTTGAAATCCCTGCTTCCCTCTATGAAGGGACCTTTCTTCTATTTTGTAAGTTGAGTCAGTAAACCTACTTCCTCTCTATCTCCAGCAAGCATTTGAGTTGTTGTGTTGCAAGCATTCATATGGTGATTTATTCAATCACGTTCTTTACCTTCCTTGTTTGCACAAAACTCTTATCTATTGAGTATTAATTTGAAAGCCTTCATTGAAAAACATTTTTGAGCAAAGAGTGCTCCTGTTGTAAAACTTCTACAAAAAGCTTTTTGTGAAACTGTTTACCAGTTGTTCTCTGACCAAGAACAAAGTTTCCCAATTCCAATTACGATTTATCTTTATGAATCTCTATTGTGACTCATGTACTTGTTGCAAGCTAAGTTATATAATGGTGAGTTGGTTTCTTCTATAAGTGTGGAATGGTAAGTGTGATGCTTCTTGTCCGTATTCTTTTATCGACACTTCACTCCATAAACCTGTGGACATGTTTACTGAGCTCAGTTTTCGCTTGGGGACAGGCGAAGGTCTAAGCTTGGGGGGGGGGGGGGGGGGGGGTTGATACGTCCAATTTGCATCACCATCCTATATCATAATTTTCCTCTACTCATTTATATATGTCTTATTATGAGGTATTACTTATGTCTTTTCCACTGTTTTTGCATATTGGATGATTTTTGGAGGATGGACTACTGGAGTCAGGTTTCTGATGGAAAAAGAGGTGTTTTGATGCAATTTCGCGAAGATCAGAAAAATACCAGAAAAATATTGGAAAATTATATTTTCCCAGAAGACGGAGGAAGCCAGAAGGGGAGGCGTAGCCGGGCCACAGGGGGCCCACACGCCCCTAGGCGCGGGCCCACCTTGCCCCGTGCCTACGGCAGGTGTGTCCCACCTGGCTGGCTCCCGACTTCGCCCTCTCTCATATATCTCCCCACGGAACCCTAATACCAGGGGAGCGACCATAGAAAGATTTCCACCGCCTCTGCGGGGCGCAAAACACCGAGAGATAAAGATCTCTCCAGTAGACAGATTTCTGCCATGGAAATTCCTTCCCGAAGAGGGGGAGATCGTCGCCATCAACACCGTCATCAAGCTAGGCTTCATCGGGATCATCATCATCATCCACACCATCATCTCCACCAGCACCATCATCACCACTCCATCCCGCTGTAACAATCGTGTTGGATACTTGCTTAGTTCATACGGAAACTTTCCCGGTGTTAATTACTATTGTAGTTGACGCTTGTGAGTGGAACCATTGGATTATTCTTTATGTTTAGATTGTTATTCATCACCATATCATCTTTGATCTTGATCCATATGATGCCTTCTGAGTAGTTCTTCTAGTTCTTGAGGACATGGGAGAAGTCTTGTTGTTAGTAGTGGATTTGTGTTGAGTTATTATTCAATGGTTTAGTATTTAAGTTGTGGTGCTATTCTTCTAGTGGTGTCATGTGAACGTCGACTACATGATACTTCACCATTTATGAGCCTGGGGGAATGCATTGTGTATTTGGCTACTAATTGTGGGGTTGTCGGAGTGACAGAAACCTGAACCCCCGTTAGGACAGCTTTGCACAAGGGAGCGTAGGATCTCAGAGTTTAAGGCTTTGTTTAGGTTTTTATCTTAGTTACTTTCCTATAGTTGTGGATGCTTGCAGGGGGTTTAATCATAAGTATGTATTAGTCCAAGTAAGGTTGGGACATTAGCACAGGTTCACCCACACAACACTTACAACACCAAAGAAGAGTACTCAAATATCTGAAGCGAAAGCACTTGACAGAATTACCATGTGTCCTCGAGAACGTTTGGTACTTATAAGTATTTCCACCAGCATGTCCTTTTCTTGGGCCACTTGCTACGTTTTTTTTTTGTCTTTATTACTTGCACTTTGTTTTTTTGTTTTATCAGAAAACCCCGAAAATTACAGAGATTTCCTGCTCCATACCACTAGTCAACACCTTCTGCTCCTCGTTGGGATCGACACTCCTATTTATCAAAAGTACTATGATACACCCCCTATACTTGTGGGTCATCACTCCTATATTCGATGATTTATGGTGATGAGAATAATAATGATAGCTATTTTGTTGAATTTTCTCCCACTACAATTAATAAGAATGACTATGCTTATGTGGAGAGTAATAATTATTATATGCATGTGGCTCATGATAAGAATGTTTTATGTGATAATTATATTGTTAATTTTATTCATTATTATATTTAAAGTTATTATGAGAGAGGGAAACATGGTTTTATGCATCTAAAAAATATTAAGTTTCCCCGCTTTATGTTGAAAGTCTTGAAGGTGCACTTGTTTTGCTTTCCTATGCATGTTGCTTTGTGCTTTCATGACTTGTTTATTTACAAGATTCCTATGCATAGGAAGTGGATTATACTTAAATGTGTTTTGAATTTGCTTCTTGATGCTCTTTTTTAATTCAATTCATATTTCTTATGTGAGCATCTTCTCAAACTATCAAGCCTAACTTAAAGGCGTTAAAGAATATTACTTCTTGGAAGATAACCCAATAGTTTTCTTGAGTTTTGGAAGGTATTACTTCTGTAATAACCTCTCCTTATCCTTTTTGTTTGATTTTTGTGACAAGAATAACCTCTAATGAGAGAGAAGTAAGATTTGGGGAAGTTGCTGTCCCGAAATAGATTTTTGTGCTTCACTGTAAAAATTCGTGAAAAATCTCTATATGTCGGATTGAGCTGCAATTTTCTGAATAAATCCCCTAGGTTGTTAGTTCAACACTTTTTATTTTGAGCAACAAAAGGTCTTTGAAAAAATCGGTTTTCACCTACTAGTCTATTTTGACAGATTTCTGCCATTAATTGGATTTGCCTCTTTATTGATTTCCTTTTGGGTTCTTTTGGGAAAATTGAACATTTTGAAGGAATTGATACAGTAGCTTTTGTATTTAGTGAATTTTTTTCTGTTTTAAAACTAAACCCAAAGGTCTATTATCGTTTGAATGCACTAATGTTGCTAATAAAGATTGTATGAAGTTTTGTATGAAGGAAAATTTTCAGGTGTAAGGGAAGAATGATGTAATGAGATGAAGAATGGACAAAAGCTCAAGCTTGGGGATGCCACCCCGTTTCACCCCAAGAAATATTCAAGAGATACAAGTGTCAAAGCTTAGGGATGCCCAAGGCATCCCCTTCTTCATCAATAAAAATATCAGGTCTTTCTAGACACTTCGTTTTTATTGCTTCATGCACTATTGTGGTGTTCTTGGAGCGTATTTCTTTCATTTTTGGTTTTCTTTAGTTTGGTTTGCTTGAAAAAGTTGGTTGGATCCCAGCACACTTCTTTTGGAGAGAGACACACTCTGTTTTCATTGTCTAGAACACTCTAGTTTTCATTCTTACTGTCTTGTGAGTGTTCCCTTTTGCTAGCACTGCGTTTAGCTTTAGTTTTCTTGTGCTTCCAACTTAGAACTTTTTAGTTCTTCTTTGTGGATTTGTGAGACAAGCTCACTGATCTTTATTGATTATTATCCTTGTGAGTTGTTTCAAATAAGTCGATTGGTGTTGGGAAAAGAGTAGAAAGTTTCATGCTTTAGTGGTACAAAAGGGAGCTTGTTTTGACTGTGGCCTAGACTTTATAATGTCAAGCTAGATGTTGCTTTGACCTTATGCTTATTGATTATTGTTGTAGCATGACTTGTTCCAAACAATTGAGATTGCTTAATGTGCCTTGAAAGAATCATGCATTGTTTTAGCATACAAAAGCATAGTATTGTGGTATTATCCCTTGATGCTTTGTTTGGGTTGACTTGGCACATGCTCACACCATGTTATGACTATGAACGAGTCACCTTAGCCTGTATGATCATTTAGTCTTTGACTTGTGGTACCACTTTATGCTTTGATCAGTAATGTTTTATCACTCTGCATGATTATGGACATTATTGCTCTCTTAGTTGGTCCCTCCCAGTCTTTTGCTAGCCTCCACTTGTATGAGTAAGCTCTACTCATGCATCCAACTCCCAAGAAACCAAGTTATTCCAAAGTTTCCACTATAAATTCCTATGCATGGTGTGTTACACCATTCCAAGTATATTATTGTTTTCATCTATCTTCCAATTAAAAAGTCTCTTTGTTATGTGAAAACTTAGTGATTAAAGCTCTCATGAACTTGATGGCACACTTTATTTTTCTTGCCCCTAATAAACTTGAACCATTGTGTCATCTATGTTGTATATGCTTGCACTTATACGTTGGGATTAGCAGAACCGTGTTGTCATGGGGATCGCTTTCAATATTGCACTTGTACATTGTACCTAGTTGATATCATTCTCTTTTGTCTATGGATGTCGTCGGTGTGAAATGAAAGGGGAGCTTGTAAGTCCATGGAGTTATGTATGTGTGTTAGAGAAACGCATGGGCCGCTAGCCTAAGCCACGCCTAATCATGGTGGAAACTTGCAGCATCACCATAGTGAGCAATCTATGAAGCATTCTTCTTATAAAAAAAGAGATAGAAAAAATAGATTGAGAAAATTAAAAAATATAAGAAAAGAGGAAAGAGAGAAAAAGCACCATTTTCCCAAGGTAAATAAGAAGATTGCTGAGATGCTCATTGTCTACTTGCCTTGTCATTTTGATTATGGGATAGCTCATGTATCACGTGCAAGGGGTACCCCGTTGGCGGTTCTCTATGATACACATGTACTTACTATGACAAGAACTTGCAAGTAACTATACTTGAGTAGCATGAGGAGCGGCCCTCGTATTCAAGGGACATGAGATTGCCTCCATAGTTTGTTCACTTTAACCTTGATCACTTCAAGATGCTTATGATAGGGGCAATGAGGGCTATACCTGGGCATGGGCAGCCTAGCCGGGTCGGCCCGGCCCGACCCTTCCCGAAAAAAGCCCGACGGGCCGGGATTTTAAGGAAGCTCTTTTTGACACTTGAAAGCTAACAAGTACCATAATTTTTGGAACCTCTTTTTGAGACTTGAAATCCATGCTTCCCTTTATGAAGGGCCTTTCTTCCACTATTATATTGATTCTTCACCTTATATCCTTAGGCACCTCTTAAGAGAGCATATTTTCCATTCTTAGTTCTATGTGCATTGTCCCAAAACTTATTGATTGATTCATATTGTTGATATTGCTTGTTCTTGAACTATTTGTATCTAGTCACCCTTATGAACTTTGAAAGTGTCCTATGCATTTATGTCTTGCTACTCCATGAGGGACAAGCTGAATGCCACTTTGCTATGTTTTCTATATGTGAAACAAACAAACGTCTTTCAATGCATTGTTATTCATGAATCTTTGTTTGTATCCTTTCATGTTGCAGCATAGTTACTTTGTCCTATTGTTAGAACTTCATCTTTCATGCTCATGTTTAGAGTACTTTGATCCCAGCTTTCAATGCTTGCAAATGGTTTTATTTTGATTATGATGGTGCATGTCACCTTAAAAATTATTCTTTTTATCACTTACCTACTCGAGGACGAGAAGGAGTTAAGCTTGGGGATGCTTGATACGTAGTAAACGTATCTATAATTTTTGATGCTCCATGCTTGTTTTGTGTCATTTGTGTTATGTTTTGTCTACACTTTGAGGTACTTTTATACACTTTCTGGAACTAATCTATTGAAAAGATGCCACAATGCCACTTTCCTGTTTTCTGCTGTTTTTGGTTTCAGAAAAGCTAAAAAATGAATATTCTCGGAATTGGACGAGACAAAAGCAAAAGTTACTATTTTTTCGGAACGATATGGAAAATCGAAGCAGAGACAGAGTAGGGCACCAGGGTGGCCACACCCTAGGGTGGCGAGGGCCCACCCTAGACGCGCTACCAGGGGGTGTGGGCCCCCTGGGCCTCCATCGACCTTGCCTCCTTCGCCTATAAGAAGCCCCCAGGGAGAAAACCCTAGATCGTCAATCATACATCCATGAAAAGTTCCGTAGCACCACCGCCACCAAAGGGGAGATTTGGGGGACAGAAGTCTCTATTTCGACAACCTTCCGGGACGGGGAAGTGCCCCTGGAGCCATCTCCTTCGATCTCCATCACTGTCTCCATCGATCTCCATCACCGTTGCTGATTCCCATTACGAGGAGGGAGTAGTTCTTCCTCGAGGATAAGGGCTCTACCGGTAGCTATGTGTTCATCTCTCTCTCTATGCATGATCTTGTTGTGGTCATGAGCTTTGTAATCAAGTAGATCTACCTTGCTACTCAAGTGCTTTAATACATCTCCGGCTCTCACCACGTGTATGAAAGTGACAATGTGCATACCGTGGTGGCACTTAGGCTAGAGTTTACATAAATACTCAAGTGCTTCAATAGATCTCTGCACTCCCCATGTGTGTGAAAGTGACAGCGTGCACATCGTGGTGGCACTTAGGCAAGAGTTCATAAATCTTTATCATGAGTTATATTTGGAGTTGGATGTCTTTATCAAATTGTGGTGTTTGATGGAACCATCTAGCGCTCAAGGTGACAGTGTGGGGTTATCTAGATGGGGAAGGCGGACTTTGAGGAGTGTTGTTATAGCCCTACCATCGATTAGAGTATCCAAACGGAGAGTAGTTAAGAGTAGTATCATGAAGAGAATATATTTATATGAGAGAGTGTTCACTAGTGAAAGTATGATCCCTGGGACTTTCTTCTAAGCATTGAAACACCATTTACAACTAGTTCGGTTACATGTTTTCTTGCTTCCATCTTTTTGACTTTAGTCTTTTCCTCCCCATTAGAAGCTCTTTTCTGGCACCGTTACCACCTATAATCATCCATACCACTTGTATTTCACTATCTCTTTGCCGAACTAATGCACCTATATACCTGACAAGTGTATTGGGTGTTTTGGGAACAGAAGAGACTTCTTGTATCTTGATTGTAGAGTTGCTTGAGAGGGATACCTTTGACCACTTCCTCCCTGAGTTCGATAAACCTTGGGTAATCCACTTAAGGGAAACTTGCTGCTGTTCTACAAACCTCTGCACTTGGAGGACCAAAAACTGTCTACAAGAATAGAAGTGCGTAGACATCAGTAGCATTATAACACTACTAGGAAAAGCTCATCAGTGGCGCACCATTTTTCAACTTCTATGGCGCATATGGGATGCGCCACTATTATCGTGCCACTAAAGTGTAGTTCGGTGGCGCATATTGAAATGCGCCACAGAAGTCTCAAAAAATTCTATGGAGCATATTGCCAATATGCTCCACAGAAGTCCCCAACCATATCTCAAACTTCTGTGGCGCATATTGCCAATATGCTCCACAATTTTTTTCAAATTTCAAAAAAAAAACTGGCCAACTCTGGCCGGAGGTGGGGATCGCCGGAGGAGGGGGTCACTGGAGGAGGAAAAGGAGGCCGATTGTGGCCGAAGGAGTAGAAGGAGGAGGTCGCCAGTGGAGGAGAGGAGGAGGCCATCGTTGGAGGAGGGGCTCGTCGAAGGAGGAGGTGGAGGTCGCCGATAGAGGAGAGGAGGAGGCCATCGGAAGAGGAGGAGGTCACCGGAGGAGGATCTCACCAGGGTGTAGGAGGAGGAAGGAAGGAGGAAGGAGGGAGGATGAGGGAGGAGGGAGGAGCAGGAGCTCACTGGGGTGGAGGAAGAGGAGGAGGAGGAGGAGGAGGAGAAGGAGAAGGTGAGGAAGAAGGGGAGGAGAAGGAGCGAAGAAGTGGAGGAGGACAAGGGTGGAGGAGTGGAAGAGGATAAGAGAGGGAGAAGGGGTGGAGGGATTCAAATTGTGAATCCCGCTCAAGACTTCTGTGGCGCATATGGGAGAAATGCTCCACAGAAGTTTCTCCCTCTTTTTTAAATTTTTATAGGAAAAAATCTTCTTTTTTCCATAACTTTTTACTCTTTTAGAATTTGGGGAATCTGTAAAACTTCAACGGCTTCTAGCATCGAGTAGGAAATTTCGAGACGATCATTTTGGTATATTAAACATTTTTTCCGACATCGTATGCAAAAGTTATGGCCATTTTACTGTGCCATGACCTTTTTTTGCAAAATACATCGAAAATCATGTTTTTTAATTTTCTCTACAACTATACCCCAAAACACAACTACATCTAAAAGGATTTTTTTAATTTTTTATCATTTTCATTTATTTTTTACAAAAGTTAAAAGGCGATCTATAGGGGGTGAAATCTTGTTTTCCATGTTCTGTGGTGCATATTATGCGCCATAGAATGTTGGTCAACTGAACACTATGTTGGGGCCTACCCTCACTATGGAGGGAGCCCAACCCCGGTGGGGGGTCCACCAAACTTCTATGGCGCATTGTTTCCCTATATGTGCCACGGAAGTGTGAAGATTTCTGTGGCGCATTGCCTAAAATGCGCCACTGGAGTTTATCTGTGGCGCATGGTCACACATATGCGCCACAAGAGATTTGTCTATCTATAGCTGGTTTCCTAGTAGTGTAAGATGATCCATCTCACGAAATTATCAAGTAAAGTGTTCATCCTTAGTTAGCACCGTTACCAAGACTCGTCGTTTTGAAGCACCACGTGATGATCGGGTGTGATAGAATCAACGTGTGCATACAACGGGAGCAAGCCAGATTTGCTCATGCAGACACTAAGTTTAATCTTGACGAGCCTAGCATGTACAGACATGGTCTCGGAATACGGATCACCGAAAGGTAAAGCATGAGTCATATAGTAGATATGATGAACATGTTGATTGTTCTCCTTTGAAACTACATCATCTAATGATGATCAGATTTTATGTAGTTGATTTGGTTCGTGTGATCACTAAAACAATGTGAGGGATATTGTTTTGAGTGGGAGTTCACCTAGATTAATTTAATCATTAATTAGAACTCAATTTGTCATAAACTTAGTCTAAACTATTGCAAATATGTTGTAGATCAATGGTGGCCCCTACCATCAATTTTAATGCGTTCCTAGAGAAAGAAACGTTGAAAAACAATGGAAGTAACTTCGCGGATTGGTTTCACAATTTGAGGATTGTCCTCAATGCTGGTCAGTTGACCTATGTGTTGGATTCACTGCTGGGTGACCCACCAGCATATGATGCTACCAATGAGGTGTAAAATGTTTACCGTACTCGAAGAATCAGTACTCCATAGTTCAGTGTGCTATCTTGTATGGTTTGGAATCGGAGCTTCGGAAAATGTTTGAGAACTTTGACCCACATGATATTGTCCGTGAACACAAAATGATATTTGAGGCTCATGCGGCAGTTGAGAGTTATGAAGCTTCTGAAAAGTTCTTTAACTACAAGATGGAGGAGGGCAGCTCTGTCAGTGAGAACGTGCTTAAGATGTCTGGGCACGCCAATAAGCTCCAGAGATTGGGAAAAATAATTCCTAATGCTTTGGGGATTCACCGTGTCCTCCAATCACTACCACCAAGTTACAAGAACTTTGTGATAAACTACAGCATGCAGCGCATGGATAAGACGTTACCAAAAATCTTCTATATGTTGAAGTCTGAGGAAGTGGAGATCAAGAAAGAGCACCAAGTGTTGATGGTCAATAAGACCACCAATTTCAAGAAGCAAGGTAAGCCTAAGAAAAAGGAAACTTCAAGAAGGGTGATAATAAAGCTACCACGCCAGCGAAGAAGACCAAGGTTGGGCCTAAGCCTGATACTGAGTGCTTTTACTGCAAGGGAGAAGGTCACTGGAAGCGGAATTGCCCCAAGTACTTGGCGGATCTGAAGAACGACAACATCAATAAGAAAGGTATATCTGATATACATGTTATTGATGTGTATCTTTCTAGTAATCGTAGTAGTGCATGGGTATTTGATACTGGTTTGGTTGCTCATATTTGTAACTCGAAATAGGTGTTGCACAATAAACGGAGACTAGCGAAATACAAGGTGACGATGTGCATTGGAAAAGGATCAAAGGTTAATGTGATCACGGTCGGCATGATCCCTCTTCATCTACCATCCGGATTAGTTTTATACTTAAATAATTGTTTTTTGGTGCCTGCGTTGAGCATGAACATTATATCAGGATCTTTTTTATTGCGAGATGGTTACTTGTTTAAGTCTGAGAATAATGGTTGTTTGATTTATATGAGTAATATCTTTTATGGTCATGCACCTTTGGTAGATGGTCTATTCTTGTTGAATCTCGATTGTAGTGATACACATGTTCATAAAATAGAAGCTAAACGTTTGAAATTGAATGATAATTCTACATACATGTGGCACTGTCGTCTTGGTCACATTGGAGTGAAGCGTATGAAGAAACTCCATTCTGATGGACTTCTTGAATCACTTGATTTTGAATCACTTGAAAGATGCGAAGCATGTATAATGGGAAAAATGACTAAGACTCCATTTTCTGGTATGACGGAGCGAGCTACAGACTTATTAAAAATCATACATACCTATGTGTGTGGCCCGATGAGTGTATGTCACATCCCAAGATTTTCCAAATCTTGTAATGTGAAAAATAAATGAATAAAATAAAACTTTGTTTGATTTTCAGAGTGAGAAGAAACTTTTTGAATCCAATTGGAAACCCTCAAACCAATTTGGATCAAATAAATCCTAAAGGGATTTAAAAAGATAATCCTTTAATAAAGGAAAATAAAATATTTTGGAATTACTATTTTGGGTCTTTTAAAATAAAAGGATTTGGTTTTCAAAAGAAAATGTGGATTTATAAATAAGGATTATTTTATAGAGCCAAATTAAACCTTGGCCAAGCTTTTGAAATAAAACATTTTGTTTTGATAAAAATAGTAAAGATTTATTTAAATAAATTAATAAGGATTTAATATCCAAGTTTTATCAATAAAGGTTTTACTATTTCCAAAACATCAAAAACTTATTTATTTATTTAAAATAAGTTTTCCAAGTATTTTATATTTTCAAATAAAACCTACTGATTTGGTTTTAAAAATATTTAGTTTTCAAATGGGGATTTTAAATAAAACAAATCCTATTTGATTTTATTAAATGGTCTATTTATTTTATTAATAATGGACCTAAAAATAAAAATATTATTTTCATTTTGGATTTTGGTTTATGTTACTGAACAGATTCATAGTTGCAAAGTTTGGTGATTGTTTGAATTGATTTGAACATTGTTTGGTTGTTTGAAATTTCAAAACAGAATTGGAAAATAGAAAAAGGAAAAGGTTCAGGAAAGAAAAAAAAAGGTTTTGGACCCAACCCAACCAGCAGCCCAGCAAGGCCCAGTACCAGCCCACTTTCACCCTCCCTCGGCGAATCATTTTGCACCTGTTAACTGACCCGCAGAACCAATGACTGGTGGCCCTCTTCCCCCTCTCATTCCTCGCTGACAGCAGGGACCCACACAGCCAGCTCACTCCTCTTCTTCCTCCTCGCGCTAACGACGCCTGCCGTTGCTGCCAATTACGCCGGTGTTGAATACGCATTGATTCCGCGCCTTAACCTCGCCGTGACTGCATGCTATTAATCGCCAGCGTCTCCTCCTCCTTTCCCCTCACACGCCACTCCCTCTCTGCCCCGAGGCTGCCTCAATTTGGCTTGGCACTCCCTCTGTTCCGACGATGCTCCGGTGCCAATTCCGGCGACTCAGCGCCGCCCCTTGTCTCATTGACCACGCACACACACTCACCACTCTCTGGCGCATCTCCCAGTACCCTCCGTTCTACCGTCGGCGCCCCAGAGCGTCACCTTCGACAAGCTTTGACCTCGCCACCGTCTGTCTCGTCTCCGTCGAGCTCCTCCGGTAAGTCCATACCGCCCCAAGCCTTCTCCTTCACGCTCGCATCATCTCCGTGATCCCCTGCATCTGACCACACTCTCTGTTTCCTTCTCGTTATCGACAGCGTCGCCTTCGACCACGAACAGAACCGCCCGTCGCCAGACCTTACTCCGGCGAGAAATCCACCGCAACCCTGAGCGCCCCTCGACCCAAGAAGACCACGTCAAGCTTCCCCAGCCTCCTGCGATCTCGGTGAGCACCTTCCCATCCTTCCCCGTTTCCTGTTTTTCCAGCACCGCCACTGCCTGGCCGAACGCCGCCGCTAGCCACCGTCGGCGCCGCTCACTTTTCGTCAAGCATGCTAGCACCGTAGGATCTTAAACTGACGAACACGATAGATCCACTTAGCACCGAAGGGGTACACGATCAGGACCGTGCGATCTAATTAGATCCAACGCGCCGCAGAGCCGATCCGGCCGAACCGGTACCAGCCAGTAGCGTTGCGACGCGTGGCCAGATTTGGTTTAAAACAGATTTGAAAAACAGATTTGAGTTGCAAATTCAAATCCCTATAACTTTTGATCCACACGTCCAAAAATTGCAAACTTTATACCGTTGGAATCAGTGGAACAAGCCCTAGACAACCATGGAATTTGTTTAGAAAATAGTATCTGTTAGATTAGTTGTTTTGCAGAAACTTTTGAATGCTTGTTTAGGTTAGAAAAATGATTCAAAAATGTTTTTGAGTTTGAAACCTTGGAAAAATAGTTTGTGGTGAACTTACTGACCCTAAGAACCAACCCTTGGTTTTGAAAATGAATTTGGTGAAGTGTAGAAAGGATTAATTGGTTTAGCCCATTTCTAGCCAAATAAAAATATTGGTTTTTGTTATGAAAATGTTTATGGAAAGAAAACTTTGGGAAAATGATTTGGACCAAACCTACTGACCCTAAACACCAAGTTTTGGGAAACAACAATTTATTTGGTGAACCACTTAAAGTTGTTGCTTTGATAAAAATATTTTCCACCACATAAAATGATGAGTGGATTTTAAAATGGTTTATGAACAAAACCCTTTTGCAAATGACTTTTCCACTTTGGAAAATGACCACTTTGAACCTTAAAAAGTTTAGAAGCTTAGTGGAGACCATCTTTGCAAATAGAACCACCTCTTGCATGCTTACATGCATAACTTAGATCCCATTGTTTTATGTGTGTGAATTGTTTGATTGATTATTGGTTTGGAATGCTAGTTGATATTGTGTTTGCTTGATTGATTGTAGTAAAGTTAGCAAAGTGTGAGACTAGCAAGATCGAGGAGTGAACCAACATTCCCTACCAAAAAGGCAAGTGACACTATCATCTAAAGTCCTACTATTTTCATTATACTTAGTGGATTTTTGAAAACATGCATGAAAAGAATTTCTATACTTATGCTATGCTAATCCTAATAGGATACCCTATACATTCCTTAGTGAAAACATTGTAGTTGTTACATTCTTAGCCATGCTATATTTTGAAAAGAGATACATGTTGAGATTTTATGAAGTTGGGAAAAGGACTTGTGTTTTTTTATAATAAAACAAGGACTCAATGAACCACCTGGGTGGCCAAGGATACTTTGAGATTTGATGAAGTTGGCAACAAAAGGAACCATGTCTATGGCAATCTCTTTGTGTTGTGCTCCAAAGGAAACCACCCAGGAAACTTAGAGATTGAACATGTTTCTCCAATTGTGGCTTTCGTGTGCAACCACATGCTATTATGGCTCTGGCTTAGTCAACTACATTGGGAAGACCCATGCATTGTTGTCACATCCCAAGATTTTCCAAATCTTGTAATGTGAAAATAATTTAATAAAATAAAACTTTGTTTGATTTTCAGAGCCAGAAGAAACTTTTTGAATTCAATTGGAACTTCAAACCCATTTGAATTAAAATAAACCTAAAGGGATTTAAAAAGATAAACATTTAATAAAAGGAAAAATAAAAACATTTGGAAATACTATTTGGAAACAATTAAATGAAAAGATTTGTTTTCAAATGAAATAGAAATTTATAAATAAATAAAGATTATTTTATAAAGCCAAATTAAACCTTGGCCAAGCTTTGGAATTAAAACATTTTATTTTAAGTAAAAATAACAAAGGTTTATTTAAAATAAAATAATAAGGAATTAATATCAAATTTTATAATAAAAGGCTTTACCATTTTAATTAAAACATCAAAACTTATTAAATTATTTTAAATAGGTTTTCCAAGTATTATATATATTCCCAAATTAAACCTACTAATTTTATTTTAAAATATTTAGGTTTCAAATAAAGATTTTATTAATAAAATCAAATCCTATTTGATTAATAAACCTTGGCCCATTTTATTTAATTGTTAATGGACCCTAAAGTAAAAGGATTATATTATTTTAAACAAGTTTTCCAAATATTCTTTATTTCCAAATAAAACCTACTGATTGGGTTTTGAAAACATTTGGATCTTAAATGAAAATTTTATTAATTAAAACAAACCTTATTTTATTAAATAACTAATGATCCATTTATTTAATTAATAAATGGAACATAAAAAGATTTAAAACAATATTTTGTTTTAGAATGTGAATTATGATGTTAAGCAGAACCAAATTCATATTTGAAAAGCATTGATGATTGTTTGAATCTTTTGAATGTGTTTGGTTGTTTTAATTTCAAATCAGAAAATAGAAAATAGAAAAGATAAAACAAAGCAAACAGAAAAAATAAGAGTAAAACGACCAGCCCAGCTAAAGCCCACCCCAGCCCAGTCCAGCCCATCTGCCCTTCCCCCCGAATCGTTTTTCCTCACCGCTGAAACATCCCACTAAGCAACTGACTCGTGGACCCACGTTTCCCCTCCCTTCTCTCACTGCCAGAGGACCCCACACCACGCCCCCCTTCTTCCCCACCCGCAGACCACGCCTTCCTCCTCGTTGCCGTTGCTGCCTTCAATCCGTGCGTTCAATTCGCCATAACGCTGCGTCTTTACCTCGCCTTGACCACGCAGGATAAATCGCCAGCGTCCCTTCTTCATTTCCCCTCCGACTCCTTCCCCAATCACGCCCCCAGTCCGCCTCAATTCCTCCCCGAGCCTCTCTGTTCCGACGACCTTCCTCGTCGAATTCCGGCCAAGTGTCACCGCCTCCTGCCTCTCCGAACACACTAGCAGACTCCCCACTCCCAGAAGCTTCTCCCCGTACCCTTCATACAACCGCGGGCGCCCCGGAGCGTCGGCTTTGACAAGCTCTGACAAGCGCCGCCGTTTGTTTCTTCTCCGACGACGGTTACCAGGTGAACCAGACCGCCCCTCTTCTTTTCGATGATGCGCCTAAGACCAATGACTTCTTCCGCAACTAATGCCATCATTCTCGTGTCCTAGATCACACCGTAGCATCACCTCCGTCGTTGACAGTGAGCAACCGCCGTCTGTCTTCAACTCCGGCGAGCAATCAAGGACAGCCCCGTGCGCCCCTTCACCAACCCGTACCACGTTGAGCATCAGCGAGCTTCGGCGAATCTGGTAAACCACCCCTCCGTTCCTCTAGCTTCCCGCATCGCCGGCACCGTCATCATCTGAGCCACGCCGCCGCGCGCCACTGTTGAGCGCCGCCCGTTTTTGGCCAGACAGTAGCAACCGCAGGATCTGAATCTGACGGATACGATAGAACGTTAGCGAAAGGGTAAGTGGTGATCCTGTGCCGCACGATTTAACTGAAATCCAACGGCTGTCGTCGCGTGATCCGGCCGAACCGGTACCGTCCAACCAGAGTGTGCCGCGTGTCACCTATTCCGTTTAAAAATAGATTTGAAAACAGAATTATTTGCAAACTTCAAACCTTTGTAACTTTCAAACCACACGTCCAAAAATTACAAATTTGGTATCAATGGATTCAGGAGAACAAGCCCTAGCCAACCATGCCCTTAGTTTAGCAAATAGTATCTGTTAGCTTGTTTGAATTTGCAGAAACATTTGTATGCTTGTTTAGAGTATAAAAATTGTTTAAATTTGATTTTAGGGTTAAAACTTTTGCAAAATGGTTTGCTGTGACCTTACTGACCCTAGGAGCCAACCCATGGTGTTAAAAATGAATTTGGTAAAATTTAAGTTGAATTAATTGACTTGGCCAATTTCTAGCCAAATAAAATTATTGATTTCATTACTATGAAAAAGGTTTTGGAATAAAAACTTGGAGAAAATGATTTGGACCAAACCTACATACCCAAAACACCAAGTTTTGCAATAGCAACTCATTTGGTGAAAAACATAAAATTTGCCTTGATAGAAATATCTTTCACCACATAAAATAATGATTAGATTTAAAAATGGTTTATGGACCAAAACCCTTTTGCAAATGACTTTGCCACTTTGGAAAAAGACCACTTTTGACTTTACAAAGTTTAGAAGCCTAGTGGAGACCACCTTTTCAATTAGAACCATCTTTTGCATGCATTACTTTGACTTTGTTATTTTATGTGTTGTTTTGCTTGATTGGTAGATTGAGTTTGTGTTTGCTTGATTGACTTGTAGTGAAGTGTGAGACTAGCAACATCAAGGAGTGAACCACCATTCCCTACCAAAAAGGAAAGTGATGCTTCATACTTTTTGTCCTATTACTTTCACTATGCATTAGTAATTTTGCTAAGTAAAACTTGCATGGATTTTGCTATGTATAGATCTTGCTATAGGAAAACCTAGTAGATGAATCCTTAGTAGGATATTTCCTAAGCTAAGTTTCCTACTACTACCAAGCTTAGCCTAGCTAATATAAAACATGGGTGGAAAATATATTCACACTATGGAAAAATATTCTAAGTCTAAAGGACTTGTGATTTTGTCTAATAAAACAACTAAGTTAATGAATCACCTGGGTGGAATGGGCTTGCTTGGTGGAGAATGGTTGAGTGGTTCACAATGCCATAGGCTTGGATTGTGTATCTCACTTGTGGATGGCCACCCAGGAAACAAAGGGATTTGAGATGTCAAATGTTGAGAAGCTTCAAGTGCAACCACTTGGCAATATGGGCTCTGCCATGATCATATAGGTTGCAAGAACTTAGCCATATGGACAGTGGGTGGTAGTGTTTGATAGGTGGGAACGCGTCCATTTTGGTCTAAGGGAAAGCTTCTGAAAGATCTTGTCTTGGGAAACCAAGTCTTGTGGGGAAAGTGCACCACCTCTGCAGAGTGTTAAATCTAAGTACTTAGCCATGTCCCTGGTAAAGGACAATTTGAGCATCAAGACATGGAAGAAATCAAGAATCTCATCATTCAAATTTCTAAATTAAAATCTTGTGGTTTGAACAAGGGTTGTTTGAATTCTTCAATCATTGATGGAGAGATCGCTTGGTACAAGGATCTTGAAATCTTTGATTGAGAAAAATGGTTTTGCCAAGCACTTCAGTCTTTGATTGGTAGATGCCTTGGAAAGTAATTTGTCAAAACAAAAACTTAGTATTTTCAAATGTTAAGGAAAAATCTATTTTGAGCAATGCAAGCCTCAAACTCCACTTAGCCAAATGCATATAGATGATAGATTCCACTTTACCAATATAGTATCACTTGCCAATACAATTCAAATGTATTGACCCTTGTGGCTGTAACTTGTAATGTTGCAGGTTTGATTGATTTTAAGTGAAGATTGATTGTTTAGGATTACAAAGTCTACAACCAACATCTGCCTGTGGCACTTTGAAGATGATGGACCCCATGCTTATAGTTATTCCGCTGCAATGTAATGTAATAGCCATATGAGCTATGTAAGATGTAATAAATCCATGTTATACCTGGTTATAAAGTTATATTATGACCTTTGTTTCTTGATATTACATCTTAACTGTGGATGCTAGCTATTGATCCAGGGACTAGCATTGTAAACACAGGAGGCTCTATCTTATCCAAGATTGGGACCCCTACAATTGTCTTCAGGCTACTGGACATGAGGACCTGGAATCCTACATGGGTACTTGTAGACAAGCTAGCGATGGTGCATGGGAGGACTCTTTGGAAAGACTTCGTCACATTCTCAATCTGCCGGTACTCCATCTTGGTGAGAACTAATCCAGTGGCCACTGGTGGCAAAAGGATGGGATTGTGACATGTGGGTAAAGTGTACTCCTTCTGCAGAAGATAATAAAATCTAAGTACTTAGCCGTGTCCCCGGTTATGGACAATACTGAGCAACTAAAGTTTGAAGCTATGGGAGATCTTGACATTCTAATTTCTAAAAGAAAACTTTTAAAGGTTTGATGCACTTGGGGGTACCAAGGAGCTCAAGAGACTTTGATAAAACTTGATGTACTTGGGGATACCAAGGAACTCAAGAGTTTTTGATGAAATCATGAACACTTGGGGTTACCAAGGAACTCATGAGATTTTGATAAAACTTGATGCACTTGGGGTTACCAAGGAGCTCAAGGGATTTTGACAAGGACTTGAACACTTGTGTTTCTACCAAGGAGTTCAAGGGATTTTTGAAAAGGATATTTGACAAAGGACCAAAACCATTTTGAAAAGATAGGATAAATTTTGCTTTATGCAAAAGAGCCTAAAAACTCTACTTGGCCAAATATGCATGTAATGATAGGATCCACTCATATTCCACATAGTAGTGAAGCTTGCCAATACAATTCAAATGTATTGACCCTTGTGGCTGTAACTTGTAATGTTGCAGGTTTGATTGATTTTAGTGAAGATTGATTGATTAGGATTACAAATTCTACAACCAACATCTGCCTGTGGAACTTTGAAGATGAAGGACCCCATGCTTATAGTTATTCCGCTGCAATGTAATGTAATAGCCAAAAGAGCTATGTATGATGTAATAAAACTATGTTATTCCTGGTTATAAAGTTATATTATGACCTTTGTTTCTTGATATTACATATTAACTGTGGATGCTAGCTATTGATCCAAGGACTAGCATTGTAAACACAGGGGACTCCACCTTATATTGTTTAAAGGTTGGGACACTCCCTCTACAAATGGTATCAGAGCATTGTGTTGCCTGTAGGATTTGTAAACCTAGGATTGGACAAAAACCCTTAGAAAATAGGAACTGTACTTGTTCCAAAAACTTATTTACAAAAACACTTGTAAACTCTTTCCTCAACCATTTTGGTTTCAACTCTACCTCTCTTCTATTTCAACTTGATGGAAAAACCTACCCCATGACCAAAGACTTCACCATGTGCAAAGGACTTCATCAACTCTAATGACTTCAACATCTTCAACTCTAATGACTTCAACATCTTCAGCATATTCCCCAAGGACTTCCAACTTGGATATCACAAAGGACTACAAGTGAAACAAGGAAATCTTGCTCAAGATTTAGAGACTGAGGGAATGCAAAAGTTAGAAGGAGCCTACATCATTTGAAGTATTGCAACCAAGAGTTTTTATCAAGGAAACCAAGATCTCATACAAGAAGAATCATGAGGGAAGGAAAGGTCACAAGTGAACCCTATAGAAGGACCACAATATTTTAGTTAAGACAAAAGCACCAACTTATGTAGTGTAACAAAAATATTTTGTTGCCAAAGTATGTGCTTGAACTTTGTGTTTGAGTGAAATGTTTGGTTGTGATTGCATGCACATTGCTTGTGTGAATTGTGATGTGTGTCATTAGAATTGATTCCTTAGAAATATCTTGCCTATTCTAATCTCCCTTCAACCCAAACAGATGACTACTCCAAGAGACTCCAATCTCAAGGTTGATGACACCAACACCAACCAAGAGGACAACATGAAAGAGCTCATAGCAACCCAGAACCAGTTGAACCAAGTGACAGCTCAATTCATAGCCAACTCTAGTGGAGAAGATCCAACCCTGCAAGGATTTTTGGAAACTCAAGGCCCATTGATGCTTAAGGTGACTGATCAAATGATCAAAATGGAAGAAAGCTATCCCAAAAGAGTCTGTGACAACAAGGATGACAGAAACATTATTCTAGATGGATCCCCAGCTTGCAATATTTGTGGAGACAAGGATCATACTTCCAAGGAGCATGGAGATCAATTCCCCAACTGTGAAGATAAACATCCTGTTGGACAATGTCCCACCTCTCAAGCTACTTGCTATCTATGTGAAGGAAGCAACCATGTTCCTATCCAATGCCCCATCTATTCCATTGTGGAACAAAGGAAACAAGAAGGATCCAAGTCTACCAAGAAGGTTGATGACAAAGGAAAAGGATCACTTACACCTGCAAACAAAACAACCCAATTCAAAGGATCAAAGAAACCCAAGAAGCAAAAGATAGACAAAAGCCATGTGCAATGTCATAAGTGTAAGGAAATGGGACACTATTCCGGTGAATGCCCAAAGAACCAGAAGAATAAAGAGATTGGCCAAGTGGTGTGCAACAATTGCAAAGAGCTAGGCCATTATGTAGCAGCTTGTCCACAAGAGCTACGTAAAGAACTCAAGGACATCCACTGTTTCAATTGCAAGAACCCAGGACATTATGCAAGCAAATGTCCAGAAAAGATGAAGAACAAGTTGAACAAGCCTATGGAGAAACTCAACCTTGGCCCATGAGTCAAGTATGGAAACAAAGTACACAATGCAAATGTTTGCTTAGAGAAGTTTTTCCAAGGAGCCCAAGAAGGCCAATATGTAATTTTTGTTTAAAAACTTTTAAGGGTGGTAGTACCCTAGTTGTTTTGAGCCTACTTGTAACCCTAGCCTTCCCAAATCTCGGGACGAGATTTATTTTAAGGGTGGTAGCCTGTCACATCCCAAGATTTTCCAAATCTTGTAATGTGAAAAATAAATGAATAAAATAAAACTTTGTTTGATTTTCAGAGTGAGAAGAAACTTTTTGAATCCAATTGGAAACCCTCAAACCAATTTGGATCAAATAAAACCTAAAGGAATTTAAAAAGATAATCCTTTAATAAAGGAAAATAAAATATTTTGGAATTACTATTTTGGGTCTTTTAAAATAAAAGGATTTGGTTTTCAAAAGAAAAGGTGGATTTATAAATAAGGATTATTTTATAGAGCCAAATTAAACCTTGGCCAAGCTTTTGAAATAAAGCATTTTGTTTTGATAAAAATAGTAAAGATTTATTTAAATAAATTAATAAGGATTTAATATCCAAGTTTTATCAATAAACGTTTTACTATTTCCAAAACATCAAAAACTTATTTATTTATTAAAAATAAGTTTTCCAAGTATTTTATATTTTCAAAGAAAACCTACTCTTTTGGTTTTAAAAATATTTAGTTTTCAAATGGGGATTTTAAATAAAACAAATCCTATTTGATTTTATTAAATGGTCTATTTATTTTATTAATAATGGACCTAAAAATAAAAATATTATTTTCATTTTGGATTTTAGTTTATGTTACTGAACAGATTCATAGTTGCAAAGTTTGGTGATTGTTTGAATTGATTTGAACATTGTTTGATTGTTTGAAATTTCAAAACAGAATTGGAACATAGAAAAAGGAAAAGGTTCAGGAAAGAAAAAAAAAAGGTTTTGGACCTAACCCAACCAGCAGCCCAGCAAGGCCCAGTACCAGCCCACTTTCACCCTCCCTCGGCGAATCGTTTTGCACCTGTTAACTGACCTGCAGAACCAATGACTGGTGGCCCTCTTCCCCCTCTCATTCCTCGCTGACAGCAGGGACCTACACAGCCAGCTCACTCCTCTTCTTCCTCCTCGCGCTAACGACGCCTGCCGTTGCTGCCAATTACACCGGTGTTGAATACGCATTGATTCCGTGCCTTAACCTCGCCGTGACTGCATGCTATTAATAGCCAGCGTCTCCTCCTCCTTTCCCCTCACACGCCACTCCCTCTCTGCCCCGAGGCTGCCTCAATTTGGCTTGGCACTCCCTCTGTTCCGACGACGCTCCGGTGCCAATTCCGGCGACTCAGCGCCGCCCCTTGTCTCATTGACCACGCACACACACTCACCACTCCCTGGCGCATCTCCCAGTACCCTCCATTCTACCGCGGGTGCCCCAGAGCGTCACCTTCGACAAGCTTTGACCTCGCCGCCGTCTGTCTCGTCTCCGTCGAGCTCCTCCGGTAAGTCCATACCGCCCCAAGCCTTCTCCTTCACGCTCGCGTCATCTCCGTGATCCCCTGCATCTGACCACACTCTCTGTTGCCTTCTCGTGATCGATAGCGTCGCCTTCGACCGCGAACAGAACCGCCCGTCGCCAGACCTTAGTCCGGCGAGCAATCCACCGCAACCCTGAGCGCCCCTCGACCCAAGAAGACCACGTCGAGCTTCCCCAGCCTCCTGCGATCTCGGTGAGAACCTTCCCATCCTTCCCCGTTTCCTGTTTTGCCAGCACCACCACCGCCTGGACGAACGCTGCCGCTAGCCACCGTCGGCGCCGCTCACTTTTGGTCAAGCATGCTAGCACCGTAGGATCTTAAACTGACGAACACGATAGATCCACTTAGCACCGAAGGGGTACACGATCAGGACCGTGCGATCTAATTAGATCCAACGCGCCGCAGAGCCGATCCGGCCGAACCGGTACCAGCCAGTAGCGTTGCGACGCGTGGCCAGATTTGGTTTAAAACAGATTTGAGTTGCAAATTGAAATCCCTATAACTTTTGATCCACACGTCCAAAAATTGCAAACTTTATACCGTTGGAATCAGTGGAACAAGCCCTAGACAACCATGGAATTTGTTTAGCAAATAGTATCTGTTAGATTAGTTGTTTTGCAGAAACTTTTGAAAGCTTGTTTAGGTTAGAAAAATGATTCAAAAATGTTTTTGAGTTTTAAACCTTGGCAAAATAGTCTGTGGTGAACTTACTGACCCTAAGAACCAACCCTTGGTTTTGAAAATGAATTTGGTGAAGTTTAGAAAGGATTAATTGGTTTAGCCCATTTCTAGCCAAATAAAAATATTGGTTTTTGTTATGAAAATGTTTATGGAAAGAAAACTTTGGGAAAATGATTTGGACCAAACCTACTGACCCTAAACACCAAGTTTTGGGAAACAACAATTTATTTGGTGAACCACTTAAAGTTGTTGCTTTGATAAAAATATTTTCCACCACATAAAATGATGAGTGGATTTTAAAATGGTTTATGAACAAAAACCTTTTGCAAATGACTTTGCCACTTTGGAAAATGACCACTTTGAACCTTACAAAGTTTAGAAGCTTAGTGGAGACCATCTTTTCAAATAGAACCACCTCTTGCATGCTTACATGCATAACTTAGATCCCATTGTTTTATGTGTGTGAATTGTTTGATTGATTATTGGTTTGGAATGCTAGTTGATATTGTGTTTGCTTGATTGATTGTAGTAAAGTTAGCAAAGTGTGAGACTAGCAAGATCAAGGAGTGAACTAACATTCCCTACCAAAAAGGCAAGTGACACTATCATCTAAAGTCCTATTATTTTCATTATACTTAGTGGATTTTTGAAAACATGCATGAAAAGAATTTCTATACTTATGCTATGCTAATCCTAATAGGATACCCTATACATTCCTTAGTGAAAACATTGTAGTTGTTACATTCTTAGCCATGCTATATTATTAAAAGAGATACATGTTGAGATCTTATGAAGTTGAGAAAAGGACTTGTGTTTTTTTATAATAAAATAAGGACTCAATGAACCACCTGGGTGGCCAAGGATACTTTGAGATTTGGAGAATTTGGCAGCAAAAGGAACCATGTCTATGGCAATCTCTTTGTGTTGTGCTCCAAAGGAAACCACCCAGGAAACTTAGAGATTGAACATGTTTCTCCAATTGTGGCTTTCCTGTGCAACCACATGCTATTATGGCTCTGGCGTAGTCAAATACATTGGGAAGACCCATGCATTGTCTTCAGGCTACTGGACATGAGGACCTGGAATCCTACATGGGTACTTGTAGACAAGCTAGCAATGGTGCATGGGAGGACTCTTTGGAAAGACTTCATCACATTCTCAATCTGCCGGTACTCCATCTTGGTGAGCACTAATCCTGTGGCCACTGGTGGCAAAAGGATGGGATTGTGACATGTGGGTAAAGTGTACTCCTTCTGTAGAAGATAATAAAATCTAAGTACTTAGCCGTGTCCCCGGTTATGGACAATACTGAGCAACTAAAGTTTGAAGCTATGGGAGATCTCGACATTCTAATTTCTAAAAGAAAACTTTTAAAGGCTTGATGCACTTGGGGGTACCAAGGAGCTCAAGAGACTTTGATAAAACCTGATGTACTTGGGGATACCAAGGAACTCAAGAGTTTTTGATGAAATCATGAACACTTGGGGTTACCAAGGAACTCATGAGATTTTGATAAAACTTGATGCACTTGGGGTTACCAAGGAGCTCAAGGGATTTTGACAAGGACTTGAACACTTGTGTTTCTACCAAGGAGTTCAAGGGATTTTTGAAAAGGAGATTTGACAAAGGACCAAAACCATTTTGAAAAGATAGGATAAATTTTGCTTTATGCAAAAGAGCCTAAAAACTCTACTTAGCCAAATATGCATGTAATGATAGGATCCACTCATATTCCACATAGTAGTGAAGCTTGCCAATACAATTCAAATGTATTGACCCTTGTGGCTGTAACTTGTAATGTTGCAGGTTTGATTGATTTTAGTGAAGATTGATTGATTAGGATTACAAAGTCTACAACCAACATCTGCCTGTGGAACTTTGAAGATGAAGGACCCCATGCTTATAGTTATTCCGCTGCAATGTAATGTAATAGCCAAAAGAGCTATGTATGATGTAATAAAACTATGTTATTCCTGGTTATAAAGTTATATTATGACCTTTGTTTCTTGATATTACATCTTAATTGTGGATGCTAGCTATTGATCCACGGACTAGCATTGTAAACACAGGGGACTCCACCTTATATTGTTTAAAGGTTGGGACACTCCCTCTACAGTGTAGCATCGCATGGTGGTTATTGTTATGTGCTTACTTTCGCGGATGACTTGAGTAGATATGGGTATATCTATTTCATGAAACATAAGTCCGAAACTTTCAAGAAGTTTAAGGAATTTCAAAGTGAAGTAGAGAATCAACGTAACAAAAAACTACGATCTAATCATGGAGGTGAATATCTAAGTTATGAGTTTGGCGAGCATTTGAAGAAATGCAGAATACTTTCACAATTGACACCATCAGGAACACCACAACATAATGGTGTGTCCGAATGTCATAATCGAACTCTCTTAGATATGGTTCGTTCTATGATGTAACTTACAGATTTACCTTTATTGTTTTGGGGTTATGCATTAGAAATAGCCGCATTCACTTTAAATAGGGCACCATCTAAATCCGTTGAAACAACATCGTATGAATTATGGTTTCGGAAGAAACTAAATTATCGTTCCTTAAAGTTTGGGGTGCGAAGCTTATGTAAAGAAGTAACAGCCCGACAAGCTTGAGCCCAAATAGGAAAAATGTGTCTTCATAGGATACCCGAAGGAAATTATTGGGTATACCTTCTATCATAGATCCGAAGGTAAAATTTTAGTTGCCAAGAATGGATCCTTTCTAGAGAAGGAGTTTCTTTCAAAGGAAGTGAATGGAAGGAAAGTAGAACTCGACGAGGTTGTCGAACCTTCTCTCGGATTTGAGAGTAGCACGGCACCGAAAGAAGTTCCTGTGGCGCCTTCACCAATAAGAGAGGAAGATAATGATGATGATCACGAAACTTTAGTCGAAGTTACTATGGAACCTCATAGGTCAACGAGGACTCGTACCACTCCCAATTGGTATGATCCCGTTATGAGTGTCATGTTGGTGGACAACACCGACGACCCTGCGACATATGAGGAAGCAATGATGAGCCCAGATTCCAATAAATGGCACAAAGCCATGAAATCTGAGATTGGATCCATGTACAAAAACCAAGTATGGACTTTGGTGGACTTACCGAATGGCTGAAAGGCTGTCGAGAACACATAGATTTTCAAGAAGAAAACAAATGTTGATGGTAATGTAACCGTCTATAAAGCTCGACTTGTCGCAAAAGAGTTTTGACAAATTCAAGGAGTTGACTACGATGATACTTTCTCACCAGTAGTGAAGCTAAAGTCTGTGAGGATTTTGTTAGCAATCGCTGCATATTACGATTATGATATATGACAGATGGATGTCAAAACGATGTTCCTCAATGGAGACATTGATGAAGAGTTGTATAGGGTACAACCCAAAGCTTTTGTCGATCCTAAGGATGCTAACAAGGTATGCAAACTTCAACCATCCATTTATGGATTGAAGAAAGCATCCCGAAGTTGGAATCAACGTTTTGATGAGGTAATCAAAAGTTTTGGTTTTATACAAACTTATGGAGAAGCTTGTATTTACAATAAAGTGAGTGGGATCTCTGTAGCATTCCTAATACTATATGTGGACAACATATTGTTGATTGGAAATGATGTAGACCTTCTTAAAAGTGTCAAGGATTATTTGAATAATAGTTTTCAATGAAGGATCTTGGCGAAGTTGCTTACATATTAGGCATAAAGATTTATAGAGATAGATCAAGACACTTAATATCGCTTTCACAAAGTACATATTTGGACAAAGTTCTAAAGAGATTTGGAATGGAAGATAGCAAGAAAGGGTTCTAGCCCATGTTGCCCAATACGACCTTGAGTAAAACTCAAAGTCCTGCTATGACAGAAGATAGAGAGAGGATGAGTATGACTCCCTATGCCTCCGCCATAGGATCTATTATGTATGCCATGCTATGTATAAGACCCGACATTGCATATTCTATTAGTTTGACTAGCAGATATCAAACTGATCCAGGGGTGGATCATTGGACAGCGGTCAAAAACATCCTTAAGTACTTGAGAAGAACTAAGGATATGGTTCTTTCTTATGGAGGTGATGAACAACTCGTTGTTAATAGTTACACCGATGCTAGTTGGAACACCAATCCGGATGATCCTAAATCTCAATCTGGATACGTATTTACTTTGAATGGTGCAGCAGTGAGCTGGAGGAGTGCAAAGCAAAGCGTTGTGGCGAGATCTTCAACTGAATCGGAATAGATAGCTGCTTCAGAGGCTTCACAAGAGGCCATATGGATGAAGGATTTCATTACAGAGCTCGGTGTGGTTCCTAATGCGCTGGACCCAATGTCTATCTACTGTAATAACATGGGCGCCATAGCCAATGCGCAGGAGCCAAGGTCACACAAGAAGCTGAAGCATATCAAGCTACATTTTCACGCTATTCAAGAGCATGTCCAATATGGTGACATAAAGATTTCCAAAGTACACACAGATCTAAATGTGGCGGATCCGTTGACTAAACCTCTCTCGAGGGCAAAACATGACCAACACAAAACCGCCATGGGTGTTTGGTATATTACCATGTAATCTTGATTATTGACTCTAGTGAAAGTGGGAGATTGTTGGAGATATGCCCAATAGGCAATAATAAAAGTAGTTATTATTATATCTTTGTGTTTATGATAAATTTTTGCATTGATGCTATAATTGTATTACCGGAAACATTAATACTTGTGTGATTTGTAAACTTGTTAGAGTCCCTAGTAAAGCATCTTTGTAATAATAGCTTGTTGGTTGATAGATAATCATGGTTTCCTAATCATGAACATTGAGATGTTATTAACAACAAGATAATATCATTAGGAGAATGGTGTGATGGACATACTCCTATAGATAAGCATAGCATAAAGATCAAATCATTTCGATAGTTCGTTTGCTATAAGCTTTCAGATACACAGTAACCGAAATCCTTCGACCATGAGATCATGTTAATCACCATCACCGTATGGATGCTTTGATGACATAAAACACCACTTCATAACTAGGTGGTTATGAAGGTGGCATTGAGTGTTCAGAAAGTATGTATTGAGGCACATGGATCAAGAGTGGGATTTATCCATCCATATGACGGATAGATATACTTTGGGCCCTCTCGGTGGAATGTCATCCAATTATCTTGCAAGCATGTGACTGGCTCACAAGGGATCACATATCACAGGAACGAGTAAAGAGTACTTATCGGTAACGATGTTGAACTAGGTATGCAGAGATACCAACGATCAGACCTCGGATAAGTAAAGTATCGCGAGACAAAGGAAAATTGGTATCGAATGTGAATGATTCATTCGATCACGATGTAATCATAGAAATATGTGGGAGCCATATGAATTTCTAGATTCCTCTATTGGTTATTGATCGGAGAAGAGTCTCGGTCATGTCTGCATAATTCACGAACCGTAGAGAGAGAGAGACACTTAAGCAGGGGCGGAGCTACAGTGTTAGGCCGGGGTCAAATGACACCGACGCCTTCTGGCTAGTTTCTTAAGCTTAAAGCCCAAATAAAAAAATAACACCGGTAGAAATCTAATTTGACCCCAGTGTATATATCAAGGGCAGCCCACTTCAGCCTTTTATTAGTCCAACGTGCAATGGTGAAGCGTGCAACAAAGAAAAGGCCCATCCCCATCCAACGACGTATGTACAGGGGCCTGCGTGTGTACTAGTTTTGGCAAAACGTATCGATCTTAACTCATCGCTAGGAAAACAAGCATACTCGTCCACTTCCTCCCTCGACTTCTGTTCGGAACAGGCGTACGAACGACCTGGGAACGCCGCCATCACCGGCCGGAAGAGGCAAGAAGATTTTCTTCCGTCTCCTCATCGAGTTCGTCAGCTCTTTGATTTATAACTGCTGCGTGGATTTGATCTGTAAGTCCTATCGGCTATCGCTCTGATCTAGACTAACTATTCTTTTAGAAAAATTAGGGTTTGATAACCTATAATTTTTTACAATTGAACCGTTTCTAACATTGGGGTAGTTTCGGCGTGCCGCACTGTCGTGGATTAGGCCTCAAATCATCTACCGACTATAACCTGGGTTGGGTGTGTCAACTGTCCTACACTCGTGATGTCAAGTAAGAAAACAACCCCTGGTATATGTACTTTCTCGCGTGTATTTGGATGTAAATTTTAGTACTAAGAATTTCTTGCTAACTCGCAGGTAGTAAAGCTATAATGGATCGTTTTTTGAATTTGAAAAGAAAGTCTCCACCAATTACAACCAATGATTCAGATGAAGGTCCATCGGAAAATAGACGTACTTGTCCTCCGTCTCCTCCTTTACCGGTATTTCCAAGAGAGGTAAATTCAGATGAGATTCCTTATGATCCTGTCGATAGAAAAAAATATCAGAATACGTAGGGGCCAAGCTGCAAGATGAGATAAGACGGAAGTATCTGATTAGAGGTCCGTATAGACCGCCACCAGGTTTTAAGTTTCCACAGAGGATGATTGCAGGTTCTTTGCGTCGATTCAGTCAAAAATTGTTTGCCAAATACGACTGGATAGAGTACAGCGTGAAGAAGGATGTTGTTTTTTGTCTATATTGTTATTTGTTCAGAGATTCTATTGAAGGTCAAGGGGGAAACGATGCATTTGTGAAAAATGGTTTCAATGGGTGGAACAAGCAGCAAGACCGACTTGAGGACCATGTGGGAAAGTCTTCTAATAGTTTTCATAACTCTGCGGTGAAGAGATGTAACAATTTGCTAAAACATAACCAATCAGTTGTTGTTGCTCTTGACAAGCAGAGAAAAGTCACTGAAGAGGAGTATTTGATCCGATTGAATAATTCCGTTCTTGCTATAAGATATCTATTGCATCAAGGTCTAGCTTTTCGTGGCCATGATGAATCAGAAGAGTCCGCGAACAAGGGAAATTTTAAAGAGTTGTCAATTCTTTTGGCCGAGAAAAATGAGAAAGTAAAGAAAGTTGTGTTAAATGCTCCCGGTAATAATAAAATGATTGCTCCTGAAATTCAAAAGGACATTGCTGAATGTTTCTTCCGGGTAAGAAATATTTTGAGATACCTTTTGGCTTACAAATATCCGAAATCTTATTGTTATTTAACAATTTACTTATTTTTTTTACAGATCATAGTAAAATCTATTATTGATGAAATTGGAGGTGATGTTTTCTGCTTGTTGGTTGATGAGTCTGCTGATGTTTCTGACAAGGAACAAATGGCTGTGGTTTTGCGCTATGTCGACAAGTTTGGAGGAATCAATGAAAGACTTATTGGTGTTGTTCATGTCAAAGAGACGTCAGCTTCATGTCTCAAGTCCAACATTGATTATCTGTTCGAGAAGTATGGCTTGAGCATTAAACAAGTTCGAGGCCAAGGTTATGATGAGGCAAGTAACATGAGAGGTGAGTTCAATGGATTGAGAGCTCTAATTATGAGGGAGAATAGCTCAGCATATTATGTCCATTGCTTTGCTCACCAGCTTCAATTAGTCATTGTGGCAGTAGCTAAAAAGAATGATGATATTAGTGACTTTTTTGACATGATATCTGTTCTTCTTAATGTTGGTGGAGCTTCTTGTAAAAGAAAAGATATGATCAGAGAGAGTCAACAGGAGAGAGTGAAGAAATCCATTGGTTGTGGTCAACTTAGCACTGGAACAGGGTTGAATCAAGAACAATCGCTTCAAAGAGCAGGTGACACACGTTGGGGTTCTCACTATAAAACTCTTCTTAGCATTAAAAATTTGTTCCCAGATGTTATTGGAGTGCTCGACTATGTTGCAAGAGATGGCCCAAGTGATGCAAAGAAACGACAAGCTCGTGGTCTCTTAAATTATGTCAATGATTTTGACTTTGTGTTTCATCTCCATTTCATGTTTCTCATCTTAGGACATGCAAATGCTTTATCTCAAGCTCTACAGCGGAAAGATAAAGACATTTTGGAGGCTATGGTAGAAGTGAAGTTAACTAAGAAAATATTTCAACAAATAAGAGATGATGGCTGGGAATCTCTATTGGAGAGATCTTACTCATTTTGTGAAGAGCATGGTATTCCGAAGTTGGACATGGAAGAAGAGTATATAGACAGGCATAGGCCAAGGAAAAAGACAAACCGCACTAACTATGAGCATTACAGATATGATTGCTTAAACCCTGTTATTGATTTGCTCCTTGGAGAGTTCAGTGATCGTTTTAATGAGGTAAACTCAGATTTGCTTACTCGCATGGCTGCATTCAGTCCCAAGGATTCCTTCCATGCTTTCAAAGCCGAGAGCTTAGTCGATTTGGCAAAGTCTTATCCAGATGATTTTGATTCCGTCCAACTGAAGGATCTTGCTCATGAGCTTCTATTTTACATTGATAATATGCGAGCAGATGAAAGATTTGGGGGACTAAAAACTATTTCTGAACTTGCCAAGCTGATGGTCAGTACAAACAAACAGCTAGCTTTTCCTTTGGTCTATCGGCTCCTCAAGTTGGTGTTAGTACTACCCATCGCCACTGCATCAGTCGAGAGGTGCTTTTCGGCAATGAAAATAGTGAAGACCGTGCTACGTAATCGCATCGGTGATGATTTCATGAATGACTACATCATTTGCTTCCTAGAGCAAAGACTTCTATATTCAATTCCAATCAAGGATATCATAGACCGCTTCTTGAAGATGAAAGATCGTAGAGGCCAAGAAAAATAAAGGTAACCGCTGTTGTAAATGGGATTAATTTATTATAATAAATTGGCAATTATTATTTCTATTTATGCCAGCTTTTATATTGTGTATTATAGTCATCCCTATTACTGCTACTTGTATTTTGACACCGGCGACCTATTTTCCTGGCTCCGCCCCTACACTTAAGGATCTGATGATGTTTAGTAGATATGGAATGTGAGTAAGAAGACTGAATGTTGTTCGGAGTCTCGGATGGGATTCAGAATATCACTAGGAGATCGAGAATGGTTCGGAGAATAAGATTCATATAAGGAAAGTCCAATTCCGGAGTTCGGGAATGGTTCCGGTGTTTTCATCAAAATGTTCTAGAAGGGTCTGGAAGGTTCGCCGATCCGTAAGGGGAAGGGTACATGGATGTGTCATAACAAAGTGGAATGATTGCATCATGTCCTAGGTCACTTGGCTGGATGCTTGGAAGAGAGAAATCAAACTCAAGTTTGTAAGGCAAAAAGGCAGTTTGAAAAAGTCAAACTGGGACAATGGTTACCTGGTGGAGGGAGGAGAGGAAACCTCCTCTCCCTCCACAGCCGGACAAGGAAAGGGAGTTTGGGGAGGACTCAGCCTCCCCTCCCCAAACCGCCTCTCCCTCCCACAACAGGAGGAGAGGGGGCTGCCCCTCTCACCACAACCAAAACCCTAGCCCAAGCCACCGCCACCCAAGCGCCGTCGTCGCCGGCCACCACCTCCTCCCCTCGACCTCTAGACCTAGTTGTCGAGGATCCCCTCTACCCCATCTTCCCACTCTGGCTTAGGCGAAGCCCTGCGGTATATCCTCTCTAAACTCTGACACCACGCCGACGTGCTGCCGGAATCGCGAGGAGAGAGCTACAACCTCCGGTGCCTGCTGGAACATGGGAGAGGAAGGTCTTCATCGAGTACCGAACGTGTGACCGACTGCGGGAGTGCTGCCGGAACGTGGCACCGGAAGGATCATCTACGCGATCTTGAGATCAACAAGTGAACGACTACATCACCCACGAGAATCTACTCTCGTTAATCGCTTTGGAATATTCGAGGGTGAGTACTCTATTGACTCGTTGCTACAATCTAGTAGATAGATCTTGGCTTGTGTGTGTTCATACAATAGATTTTTTTTGTTTTCCATCCTAGGAACCCCTACATGAACATCATCACATATTCTCTTGCTAGTTACTTAGGCCAATGCAGTTTATGAATTGTGTTGTTTCGTATGACGATTCACACCAACAAATTCAGTATCCAATACTCAAGAACTACATTGTTTAACAAGCAAATAATACATCCATAACATGTATATCATCTATATACCTAACCTAAACGATTCTAGTCTTTTCTTTTCTGCCAAATATTTCTTAGATTTCTCTTTCAGCATTTCCTTTTCCTTTCAAAAGAATTTATCAACATCAACAGTGGCGCCATACACATGACACAGAGTCCAAAGCATGTATAGTCAAATACTAATATATTTGGACTTGCACTTTGAAGTACATCACTATCATCAAATGTTTGGTGTTCTTTCGAATTCCATTTTTTAGTAATCTTTTAGTGTAGTAAAAATTTTACCTATATATTATATTCATCCTTATCATGGCAATTTCCATGATCAAGCTACTTTAGCTTATAACGGTGAATCGCGAGTATAATGTTGCTCTCCAATACCTTTTGGAGGATTAGGACGACTAGCGTCTCCAACCTTTTGCAAATTTTCATCAAATAAGAGACATAAATTTTGCCATATTATACTCTCTCATGTTGCAACCAAAACATCGTTTCAGATATCGCAATATCTTCCACACATGATGGTTTCTGAAACAATACTTTCAGCTCCTAGATAACCCCGATATTAAAACAAACTTTTGAATATCAAGAATCATGGAGACAAACATGATTCTTATATACTAACATTGGAATTGTTACTCTTGATTTAATACCAATTATTAAACTTCATGGAGTAAACGGAGTGTGCTGAAAGTTTGCAATAGGACTTTTAAACTTTAGATTAACACTCAAAACAATACGATACCAGTTCGTAAAGTAACTATCCAGAATTCTATAGTTCTATTATCTCAATTATAACTAAGTGTAAGGTGGTGAACGGATGCCAATGACTATAACAACTATGGAAATTCACTTTGAATTAATTTATGATAAATAGTGTTCAAATTTTAATCATATTACTATTAAACTCCCACTCAAAACAATATCCCTCACATTTTTTTAGTGATCACATGAACCAAATCCACTACACCAAGTCCGACCATCACGAGAAATGATGTAGCTTCAAAGGCGAACTATCAACATGTTCATCATATCATCTATATGACTTGTTCTTTACCTTTCGGTATTCCGTGTTCTGAGGCCATGTTTTTACATGCTAGGCTCATCAAGGCTAACCTTAGTATCCGCATGTGCAAATCTGGCTTGCACCCGTTGTATGAACACGTAGAATCTTTCACACCCGATCATCATGTGATGCTTCAAGACGACGAGTCTTAGAAACGGTGCCTACTAAGGACGAACACTTTATTACTTGATATTTAGTGAGAGGGATCATCTTATAATGCTACCGTCGTGATCTAAGCATTATAAGATGCATAAAAAGGATTAATGATACGTTGGAAACGTATCTATAATTTTTTATGCTCCATGCTTGTTTAGTATCTACTTTGCTTTGTTTGTCCAAACTTTGAGGTGCTTTTTACATGTTTTTTGGTACTAACCTACTAACAAGTTGCAACAGTGTCAGATGCATGTTTTCTGTTATTTTTCGTTTCAAAAAAGTTATTAGTAAAGAAATATTCTCGGAATTGGACAAGACAAACGTCAAAGTCAATTACTTTCCGTGGGGAACAAGAAGTCCAGAGGGGAGCCGGAGGGGCCAGCCAGGGGGGCCAGACCAACCCTAGGCGCGGGTGGTCCCAGCCCCGCTCCTAGCTAGGGTTTGAGGTCCCTGGCCGCCTCCTCGGCCTCCCCCTTCGCCTATAAGAAGCCCCGATGCAGAAACCCTAAGCACCAGATCAAATCTCCACGAAACTGTCTGTAGCCGCCGCCACCATCATCCCTAGATCGGGTGGATCTGAAGTTCTTCTCGGCCTCCTGCTAGAGGGGAGATCATCCCGGGGGCCTTTTCTCCGGTATGATGCGTGAGTAGTTCCACCTTGGACTATGGGTCCATGTAGTAGCTAGATGGTTGTATCTCCTCCTTTGTGCTTTCATGTATAGATCTTGTGAGCTCTGTTCATGATCAAGATCTAATCTATTTGTAATCATGCATGTTGTGTTTGCGGGGATCAGGTGGATATTGAGACTATTATGTAGGTTTTATTAATGGTTTTGTCTTTATGATTCCACCTTGGATATTGAGACTGTTACTTGTTTACTTGCTGCAAACCATTACCTTCCACACCATACCTTTAATCCTTTGTTACAGCAAACCGGTGAGCTTGACAACCTCACTGATTCTTTGGGGCAAAGTCTTGAGTTTGTGTTGTGCAGGTCTCCGCGTTGCTTACAACACATGTGTGACGTTTCCTTCCTCCTAATGGTTCGATAACCTCGGTTTCTTACTGAGGGAAAACTTGCTGATGTGCTGCTTCACACCTTGCTCTTGGGGTTTCCCGACAAAGCGCTCCCACTTGGACTAGCGCTGCATCAAGCTTTTCTAGCGCCGTTGCCGGGGAATAAAGAAAGAAGCTCCCACGTCAACTAGGCGCCATCAACAAGTTTTCTGGCGCCGTTGCCGGGGAGGATAAGGACGTCTTCACAAGGGGAGTCCTTCACTTCCTTTCTCTTTACTTTGTTTTTAGTTTGCTTTGTTTCTTTTGCTTGGTTTTTTTGCCTCTTTTCAAAAAACCCAAAAAAATAGTCTAGTTTGGTTTGCTTACTTTATTCAATAAAAACCAAAAAAATATTTGTTCTTGCTCTAGCTGCTGCTGTTTTTGGCTTTCCCACCTTTGCCAAAATGAACTCTTTTGAGAACACTAAGTTGTGTGGCTTCACTAGCACCAACAACAATGATTTCCTAAGCACTCCTATCGCTCCACCTGCTCCTGATGCTACCTTTTATGAAATTAAGCCTGCTTTGTTGAATCTTGTGATGAGAGAGCAATTTTCTGGTGTTGGTTCTGATGATCCTGCTCCCCATCTCAATAGCTTTGTTGAACTTTGTGAGATGCAAAAATATAAGGATGTATATGGAGATATTATTAAGCTCAAGCTTTTTCCTTTCTCCTTGAGGGGAAAATCTAAAGAATGGTTGCTTTCTTTGCCTAAAAATAGTATTGATTCTTGGACGAAGTGCAAAGATGCTTTTATTGGAAAGTACTATCCTCCTGCTAAGATTATATCTATGAGAAGTGATATTATGAAATTTAAACAGCTTGATAGTGAACATGTTGCTCCAGCTTGGGAAAGAATGAAATCATTGGTTAAAAATTGCCCTACTCATGGACTCATTGCTTGGATGATTATCCAGACTTTTTATGCAGGTTTGAACTTCTCCTCAAGAAATCTATTGGATTCAGCTGCTAGAGGTACCTTTATGGGCCTCACTTTGGGTGTTGCAACAAGGCTCCTTGATAATATGATGGTTAACTACTCTGAATGGCATGTTGAGAGAGCTCCACATGGTAAGAAGGTAAATTATGTTGAGGAAACTTCCTATTTGAGTGAAAAGATTGATGTTATTATGCCTATGCTTGTTAATGGGAAAGCTCCTCTAGATCCTAATAGTGTTCCCTTAGCCTCTTTGGTTGCTCAAGAAGAGCAAGTTGATGTGAACTTCCTTCTAAACAACAATTTCAACAATAATGCCTATAGGAACAATTTTGGTAGCAACAAAAATTATAGGCCTTATCCTCCTAATAATGGCAATTCCTATGGAAACTCTTACAATAATGCTAGAAGTGCCCCCTCTGAACTTGAAGTCATGCTCAAGGACTTTATTAGTAAACAAACTACTTTCAATAAGACTATAGAGGAAAAGCTTTTAACTGTTGAGAAAAATATATCCTCTTTGTCTGAAGCTCAGTCTTCCTTGGTTAATAAAATGGCTGCTAAGCCTGAGACTATGGAAAACACCTTTTCTACTGCTCATGCCATACAAGTTACTATTGATGAAAATGTTAGGCTGTTAGCTCAACTTCATGCTAAGTGGGAAAGGGAAGCTGAAATTGATAGAAACAATAGTGTGTGCACTATCACCACTAAACCACAAGTAGTCCCTATTCCTACTCCTATGCCTAAACCTATTGAGCCTACTACTAGTGATGCCAAGTTTGATTTTGATATTGATGGATATAATATTTCTGAAGTGATTATGTTCTTGCAAAAGCTTGCTAGAAGTCCTGATGCTAGTGATATGCATGTTGCCTTTACCGAACACATTACTGATGCTCTTGTGAAAATTAAGGAAGAGAAGCTAAAACACAAAGCTTCTATTCCTAGGAAAGTAGAAGATAGTTGGGAACCCATTATTAATATGCAAGTGAATGACTTTGACCTCAAAGATTCATGTGATCTTGGTTCTAGTGTCTCTATTATGCCTAGGAAGATTTATGAAATGCTTGATTTGCCACCTTTGGAAGATTGTTATTTGGATGTCCCACTCAATGATAATGCTAAGAAGAAACTCATGGGGAGTATTAATGATGTTCTCATCATGGTTAATAATGCTTATGTCCCTGTTGATTTCTATGTTTTGGATGTTGAATACAATGTTGTAGAGGTCCCAACCTTTATAAGGTAGAGATCCTTGTGTTTACAATGCTAGTCCCTGGATCAATACCTATCATCCACAGTTTAAGATGTAATATCAAGAAACAAAGGTCATAGTACAACTTTATAACCAGCTATAAAATAATTCATTACATCTTACATAGCTCATTTGGCCATCTCATTACAATGCAGCACATATAACTATAGCATGGAGTCCTTCATCTTCAAAGTGACACAGGCAATCATCTTTCTTTTAGACTTGTAATCCTATTCAACACACTTCACAAACATCAAACAAAACCTGCAACATAATAAGTTACAGCCACACGGGTCAATACATTTGAATTGTATTGGCAAGTGATACTATGATAGAATAGTGGTATCTATCATCTATATGCATTTGGCTAAGTGGAGCTTAGGATTGCTTTGCTCAAAATAGATTTTCCTTATCATTTGAAAACACTAAGTTTTTATTTGTCGAAATCACCCAAGGAACAACCAATAGAATTGGTTAACCTTTAACCAGTCGTGGTATTGCCGACGAGTGCGCCATGGAGGGGTCCTCACAGTGCGTGTTTAGAGACGTGGGGTAAGGTGGATGGTTGACGGGTACAAGGTAACACAGCTTACCCAGGTTCAGATCCCACAACGGCGGTGGAATCCTACTCCTGCTATAAATCACTATAAGGGCAATACGCCGAGTTACATAGATAGGTTCGCTGTGCGAGGTTGTCTGATGTTGTGCCCTAAAGGCTCCCATAGGCCCGACTTATATAGTCGCCAGGTCCTAGGGTTACAGGAAAAAGTCCTAGCCGGACAGGTTACAGAATCCTACACCGTCTATTACTAGTTTAGTGTATCTTGCACTCCAAGGCTCCGGGTACGCTGGTGACTCCACCGTAGCCTTCCTTTATCCGGCATGGGCCTCCCTTCTGGATCCACCTAACTAGGCCGCCCAGCAGGCCATAGGCCATGCTACCGACTATGGGCCACCCGGGTTAGTCGGATAAGAGACATGCTATAAGGATACCCATATAGCATATCCCCAACAGTAGCCCCCGAAGAACTCTGAGATCTTGCGCCGTCTTGCCTCTTCACATTGAATGCTCCGTCTAGATGGATGTCGGCAAATCATCAAGCAATATCTTGTAGTCCTCCCAAAGAACCCTGCAAGGTTTTCTCCGTCTTCGAATGGTAAGCCAGAGAAATGCTGAATCTTCCATCGTACTCTTCCGTAGTCGGATTAAATCCGTTCATGTCGGAATCTTTGACGCGACGGCTCATCTACCCGTGTCAGCTAGGACGACGTAGGCTTAGGTCAGCGATGCCTCGTAACTCACACATGTAGAGAACGCAATCATATCCGATTTTCCCGCGCGAGTGATACGAACCGTTGGCGGCGACGGTTGGAGACGTGGCGAAAATACCTCGCACGTTCACGAACACGTCGTCTACGCGGCAACCGTCTGATTAGCTGCACGAATCTTGACGCAGAGCATGATAAATAGTAACCGTGGGACACTTTCCACTTTTTACCGCATTCCTCTTCGCGTCATTGTCTTCTTCCTCCAGCCGCACGCCTCCTCGAGCTCTCCTCGAAAACCCTAGCCTCTCCTACGTCAGTCGCATTCTTCCAGCACCCCATGGCCAGCAGCAGCTCCTCCCCATCGATGACGGCGTCGAGCGAAGCCACGGAGAAGCCGTCGAGCTCCGTCGTCGTGGCCCCAGGGGGCCTGGTCATCCCCGCATCGGCGGTGATTGAAACCATCAGCGGCGACCATAATCTGGCGGCGCTAGAGCCTCTGGAAGAAGAGCCAGACTCGCACAAGGGCGACTAGCGCGGCTCGGACATCACCGACCGCGACATCCAAGAGATGGTCGCCGAAGGCTACCTCCCCGTGACGGAGAGGCTCGCCTGGCGGGCGGCGCCGGCCGGCGAGGTGACACCTTATCCCCAAGCCGAAGAAAAGGTGTACCTCAAGGCTCAGCTGGTACGCGGCGTTTCTCTGCCCATCTCCCACTTCTTTCTCTCTGTCTTGAACCACTACAAGGTCCAACCCCATAACCTCCCCCCAATAGTATCTTAGTGCTTAGCAACTTCACGGCACTTTGTGAGGGTTACCTAGGGATTAGGCCTAGGTTAGACTTGTTCGTGTACTTCTTCACCGTCAAACGTGAAGCCGGACACAGTAGGGAGGAGCTTAGGAACCGCGGCACCATAAGCTTCATGATTCGACCTGGCCGGAGGTTCCCCGACATCGTCGGCCACGAGTCCTGCAAAAACTAGCAGCGGACGTACTTCTACGGCCCCGACATTCCTTTGGCGAGCCGAGAAGTAACATACCCGGACTTCACGGATGGAGCCGCCGCTGAAGTTTCCACATGGAGATCCCATTCCTCCCTTCCCTCCGACCTCGACGCTTCTCGCGCAATAAGGCGGATCGAATGGTTCGTAGAGACGGGTTTGACCGGCTTGGACCTGGCCATGTGCTGGTTCATCAGGCGAATCCAACCTCTACAGCACCGCGCGAAGTTCATGCACGAGTATACCTGTGATCGAAGGGATACCCTCCGGATCTCCGTGGATAACTTCTCGAGTGACTCCGTCAAGCTCCGCCTGAAGGACATCGTCAAGGTGAAGGATAAGAAGCGTGGCTTCCCCATCACCTGCGACATGTATGTAGACGGCAAGTGCCCAAAGGTAGATATGTATTTTCCGTGTACGACATATACTCCAATTTCTCCGTCTTTCCATTACCACTTCATCTAACACGGTGATTTCTAACTTAACATCTTAGCGATCTAGATGAGGACAACATGGCTGCCCAAATCTACGATCCAAAGATGAAGGAAGTCACGGTCGTATCCGACGACGATGTCCTGTTGGTGGGAAAGCGGAAGAGCTCCACCTCTAACGCTGCCGACGGAGGCAAGAAGAAGAATACAGAGGGTGGAGCCTCCAAGAAGACTACCGCCACCCTGGAGGCGGAAAAGAAAAGATCCACCGGTATTTTTGCCAAAGCACCCCACCTAGTGTAAGCTTCACATTCTCCGACATTGTCTTATTTATCTATCTTGTTCCTGTACTTATGCACTTTGCATGTTTCAGGAAGAAAGCCACAACCAGCCTCAAAGATATGCTGCATCGCGACTCCTCCCCCGCCATCGCCCCTGCTACTCCTGCTGTCAAGACTTCCTCTGCCCCGACAAGCTCTCAAGCCCAGGAGGCACCAGGCCCTTCCGCCATGGAAGTGGATTCTGGCGCTTCTACCGAACTCGATGTTGTCGGCGAGCAGGCGACGCAGGAGAGCGTTTCTCTACAAATGGCTGAAGATCCGGCTAAGGATGCCATTGGTAGTGGCAAGGCGGCAGTTGGAGCTGGTACCTCTGCCGAAGGTGGCGCCCCTACTACCCAGAAACCCTTCGAGTTCCCGAAGATAGTTTACCCGGTGCTCCTGCCGAGTAACACAACTATGGTTCCTGGAGGAGTGTCGTCATCTCCGACGTGCAGTATTGAGGAGCTGCTCCGGCAAGAAGATATCTTGCGGGGAAATAGCATTTCCTTTGGCAAGCTGCTGGCCGAGAGTGCTACAAACCTCAAAATTATTGCACTTGTAAGTTTTATTTTGCCTTTTGCATTTAATTATGAGTATCCCACTGTAGCCCCCGAGGATGTAGACGGAAAGCCATAGGTTTTGCATCTATATGCTCTAAGAGTGACTAAGTTAGAAAGAGCTCTCACTGTATCCCCCAAGCATTTAGATGGAAGAAATTATTCCTACTAGAGTAGCATACGTAGTGTTTATATTTTTCAATACTGTAGCCCCCAAGCCTCTAGTTGTAACTGAATTAGTTCCGACTAGATGCTTAAAGAAAAGCTCAGCATTTTCCGAGTTAAAACTTTATACTGTAGCCCCCAAGCTTCTAATCGAGAAATGAAGTAGCTCCGACTAGATGCTTTAAAGAAAAGCTAAGCATATCGCTAAGTTGAAAAACTTTAGTTGTAGCCCCCGAGCGCCTAGATGGAAAGTTTCCGACTAGGTGCTCCAAGCAGACTAAACAATAGTTTTAACTTTTCCTTTGTTTCACAGAACGAGAATGCTCGGCGAGGCATGGCCAACGACAAGTACCAGAAAATGCGCGCAGATCTTGAAGCCGAAAAGGGTAACACTGCCATCATGAAGGCACAGATCATCAAAAACAAGAGTCTGTTTTCTTTTTTGCGAATTCCGTCTTGGTTTTATGCCTTCCTTCTTCGAGTACTCACTGTGTGTTTTGTTTTCTCTGACTTGCAGAGCATGTCGCCAAGGCCAAGGATATTGTCGAGAAGTGCAAGCACATCCAGCAGCTGGACAGTGAGAACAAAATCCTTAAGAAGGAGAGGGAAGAGATGCTGAAGATGCACGAGGTTTCCATGAAAGCCCTGCAAGATTCCGCCTCCGCGGAGATCAATCGCTTGAAGGAGGAGCTTGCGATCTTAAAAGATCGGAAGCAAGCTGCTGATGAGCAAAACCATCGCCACAGCAAGGCGTTTAAGCTCCTCCAACAAGAGAAGGAATCCTTGGCGGACACCGTTTGGCAGGCTAAGGCCAGCATATTCAGTAAGTGTCCTCCGCCTTGTATTTATGTAGTCTGGATACTTAGAGTTTATTGAACTCATGCGCTCCTTGTCGGAATTTTTAGCGCCTATGGGTTTAACCCGCTCGCCTCCTTCGGACAAGGAATGCATGGTTCTTGCCGGCAACTTCATCAATACCGCCATCACCCAAGCCAAGGAGATTGCTAAGCTCCTCCAGATATATATCAAGGCATCGGACTCCGTGACGAAGTACTCGGAGATTCTGCGCCAAGCCCCAGAGCGTATTACAAGCTGGAAAGCTTCATGTGCACGGGCTGGCGCGAGGATGGCGTCCTCAATGGTGAAGGCACATTACGAAGATGCCGACATCGACACGGTGACATTCGGCATCCCCGACGTTGATGATGACGACAAAGAGATTGATCATGAAGCCATCTTGTCATCACTCGCGGGTTATGACACCAGAGTCGCCGAGTTGGTGGACATCAACGTCTTCGTGCCCATGAACACCATCGACAGCGTCAACCAATATTCCTCCGAGTCTCATCATAGCGCCGATGTTGAGGGTGATTCTCCGGCTGGGGACGATGTTGCTTCCAAGTCTCCTACGCCCAAAGAGTGAAAAACACTATGTAATATTTGTTTTGCCTTTGTATGCGCGGAAAAAACTTGATGGTGTAACTTAAGGCGGAAAACAATTGTTGTTATGTCCTGCTACTTAAGAATTTAGTTCCCAGCATGTATATATTTTTAAGAAAGTGCTGGCTTATCCATTACTTTGGTTCTTATGCTTGACTTTTCGTGAGTCGGAAGATTCGTTTTCGGAACCATGCGCTTAGGTGATGATGCCCAATGGCACCATCAATATCCTGATCACAAAATCGCCGACAATAAGTGCCGAAAGTCACTACTCCAGAATCCACATAAAAACGACAAAGAACGTGTAGACTAGAAAACTTAAGTTAACGCCCATAGGCGGAATTTTCACAAGTGCAAACGCAGAGCTTGTGCATAAAGGTTTTATATAATCCAAAAATGAACACTAAAGGAGGTAAAAGACTTCGAAATATGAGTGAACCAAAGAGCTTTATTTCATTGATCATATAAGAGATACACAATTAGATAAAAATGCTAAGTGTAAAAAGGACATAGATGTGGCCGATCAAGCTCCAGGTAGTCATCATCCGGGTCATGTCGCTTACGCTTATGATCCTCGTTGGGTCTATCCTTTAGTTCACGATTGTCAACAAGGTAGTAAGACCCATTGAGCAGCGCCTTGCTTATGATGAACGGTCCTTCCCATGGCGGGGATAATTTGTGTGACTTTTTCTGCTTAAGTCGGAGCACCAAATCCCCCTCTTTAAACGAGCGATGCCGAACGCGGCGACTATGGTAGCTGTGTAGCTTCTGCTGGTAGATGGCGGATCTTTGGCATGCCAAAATGCGCTCCTCCTCGAGAAGGTCCACATCCAGGCGTCTGGATTCTTCAGCGTCATCCTCGTCGTAGGCGGCAACTCTTGGTGCATCGTGGAGGATATCGGAAGGCAGGATAGCTTCTGCTCCATATACCATGAAGTAAGGAGTGTATCCGGTAGATCTGTTGGGTGTAGTTCGTAAACTCCATAGCACAGATGGCAATTCTTCCGCCCAGTCTCCAGCTGCTCTATGTAGCGGTGCCTCAAGACGTGGCTTGATTCCCTGCATAATTAATCCATTGGCTCGCTCAAAGTGACCGTTGGATTGTGGGTGTGCCACAGATGTAAGGTCAAGTCGGATGCCTTTCTCCCAGCAATATGCCTCCACTTCTCCGAGTGATAAATTTCTGCCATTGTTGGTGATAATGCTATGTGAGAGACCAAATCTCACCACTAGATCCCGGACAAACCTGAGGGCAGTTGCCCCATCAAGCTTTCTAATGGGTTTAGCTTCTATCCATTTGGACTGTGGAAATAAAGGCCACTATTCCAATGAGTGCCCCAACAAGAAGAACGCTACAGCCCCCAATGCCAACGCCCCAGCTCAGCAGCGGCGTCGTGTCCAGCCAGGGAGAAGATTTTCCCCAGGGAATTCACTCAACCGCAATGGCCGTGTTTTTCTCATGCATGCTGAAGAAGCTCAGGAAGCGCCAGACGTCGTGATGGGTATGTTTTATGTTAATTCAGTACTTGCAAGAGTGTTGTTTGACTCTGGTGCATCGCATTCATTTGTCACCGAAGAATTTGCCTGCACTAGTAAAATTCAACCAACCAAACTGAAGCATGTTATGATTGTGCAAATTCCCGGATCAACCACTAAGGCTAGGCAAATTTGCAAAGCAGTCCCTATCCGAATCCATGGCATAGATTTTTATGCTAATATAATAGTATTCGGAACTAAAGGTTTGGAAGTAGTACTAGGAATGGATTGGATGTCCAAACATAAGGGGTTGATTGACTGTGCTAAGAAAGCCATCACCATGACCAGTACCACCGGAATATCAGTCGAGCATATATCTGAAACCTTACCTCGCCAATTCAAATGTAACAAGAGTCTAGCCCAACCTACCATTGACCAAGTCAGGATAGTATGTGAATACCCCGATGTATTTCCAGATGTTTTGCCCGGTATGCCCCCAGATCGGGATATCGAGTTTATCATCGAACTAATCCCCGGAACAGGACCCACAGCCCAGAGACCCTATAGTATGAACCCGTCGGAACTAGTAGAACTGAAGAAGCAACTGGATTCCATGCTAGAAATTGGATTGATTCAACCAAGTGCGTCACCATGGAGATCACCTGTCTTATTTGTGGACAAGAAAGATGGAGGTAACCGTTTGTGTACGGAATATAGGAAGTTAAATGATGTCACCATCAAGAACAAGTACCCCTTGCCCAAGATAGAAGATTTGTTTGATCAGTTGACCGGTGCCCAGGTGTTTTCTAAGATTGATATTAGAACTGGCTATCATCAACTCAAAATTCGTGCAGAGGATATTCCAAAGACTGCCTTTACCACCAGATATGGATTGTACGAGTATACAGTCATGTCTGGTTACATCAACTCAAAATACAGATATGTGAATTCTGGTTACATGAGGTAGGATTCCTCGGTCACATTGTATCAGCCAGAGGAATTTCCGTTGTCCCTGCCAAAGTGAAAGATGTAGAAGATTGGCAAGCCCCAACCACTCAAACCCAAGTTCGTGCATTTCTCGGATTGGCGGGATATTACCGCAAATTCGTAGAAGGATTCTCGAGTATCCCCCGACCCATGACCCAATTGCTGAAGAACGACAAGAAGTTTGAATGGACAGACAAGTGTGAAGCGAGTTTTCAAGAACTCAAGAGGAGATTGATATCAGCCCCAATCTTGATCATGCCGGATATCACGAAGCCCTTCGATGTGTATTGTGACGCATCCAAGATTGGTCTCAGATGTGTGCTAATGCAAGAAGGCAAAGTTATATCTTATCTATCTCGACAATTGAAGCAACACGAGCAAAACTATCCAACCCATGACCTCGAACTCGCGGCAGTAGTCCTAGCCCTGAAGACATGGAGACATTACCTAATGGGAAACCGTTGTGAGATTTATTCGGATCACAAGATCCTAAAGTATATATTCACTCAGAAGGAGTTGAATATGAGGCATAGAAGATAGATTGAGCTAATCAAAGATTACGACCTGGACATTCACTATCACCCTGGTAAAGCCAACGTGGTAGCCGATGCCCTTAGCAGATGGCTGTGCCGCTTGAACTCCATGATTTTGAAGGAGAAACCAAGTTTGCACAAGGAGATGGAAGATTTTCGAATGGAATTAGTAAGTGAAGGATTTTTGGCTAGCATAGAACTTCAGCTCACTTTGATCAGTCAGATTAAAGAGGCGCAGAAGGGAAATGCCAGTATCGACGGAATCAAGCGTCGTATCGGTACGGGCAAAGTACCCGGATTCACCGAGGACGAAGAAGGAGTTCTATGGTACAAAGGACGCCTTTGTGTACCAGCAGATTCGAAGTTGAAAGAAGTTATCTTGAAGGAGGCTCATGATACTCTTTATTCTATCCATCCCAGAGGGACTAAGATGTATCAAGATTTGAAAGAGCAATTTTGGTGGCATAAGATGAAGAGAGAAATCGGAAGCTATATCGCCAAGTGTGATATATGTCAGCGAGTCAAGGCAGGACATCAAAGACCTGCTGGATTGTTGCAACCTTTGCAAATTCTGGAATGGAAATGGGATTATGTAGGAATGGACTTTATCACTGGACTACCTACTTCTAGAAGGGAAATGACTCTATTTGGGTCAAAGTGGACAGATTGTCCAAAGTCGCCCATTTCTTGCCCATTAAAACCACCTATCAGAGTTCGAAGCTAGCAGAGTTATACATCGCTAGAATCGTCAGTTTGCACGGAGTCCCCAAGAACATAGTATCGGATCGAGGAACTCAGTTTACCTCGAGATTCTGGAAGAAAGTCCAAGAAGGTTTAGGAACCCGCCTAGATTTCAGTACCGCGTATCACCCTCAGACCGATGGACAAACGGAGCGAGTAAATCAAATACTCGAAGATATGCTTAGAGCATGTGTGCTAGAATATGGATCCAAGTGGGAAGACTGTCTGCCGTTTGCAGAATTTTCCTACAACAATAGTTACCAAGCCAGTTTGCAAATGGCCCCATTTGAATTCATGTACGGAATAAAGTGTTGCACCCCTTTGAACTGGTCGGAAGTAGGAGAGAGTCAGATTTTCGGACCCGACATCCTCCGAGAAGCAGAAGAGAAGGTTCACAAGATTCGTGAGCACCTCAAGACCGCCCAATCCCGACAGAAGAGTTACGCCGACAAGAGACGTCGAGACCTCGCCTTCAACATAGGAGATTTTGTTTATCTGAAAGTGTCGACATTGAAGGGAATGCAGCGTTTCCAACTAAAAGGAAAGTTAGCCCCCAGATATATCCGACCTTTCAAAATTCTGAACCATCGAGGAGAAGTATCGTATCAATTGGAACTACCTGAAGAGATTTCAGCTATGCACAATGTGTTCCACATCTCGTTACTTCGCAAGTGTCTCGAAGTCCCCGAGAAGACCGAAGTGTTCAAGAATATCGACCACTGGACCATAGCGATCAACGATGACCTGACCTATCCCGAAGTACCCATCCGCATTTTGGAAGAAGCTTTTCAAACTACCCGAACCTGAAGCATCAAGTTTCTCAAGATTCAGTGGAGCAACCTCACAGAAGAGGAAGCTACCTGGGAGCGCGAAGATCACATCAGGACGGAGTTTCCCGATCTCTTCAAATATTAGGTAATCTTTTCGTCCTTTTCAAATCTCAGGGCGAGATTTTGTTTAAGGGGGGGAAGGTTTGTAACATCCCAAAAATACTAAGCTTGGATCATCAAAATTAGGGTTAACAAAAACTTTTCTAAATGAAATCATGAATGCATGCATAGGTGTATGCATGGATTTTGAATTCTTTTAAGACCACCTGGTTTGTTTGTTTCATTTCTTGTAAAATGTTTCTTACGTGAAATAAACATCATCTAAAACATTTCCCACACTTTTCCTAAAGACAAGTAAATCAAAACACATATATGAAATGAATGGTCATTTTGGCCAATTTAACTCACATGCCTACTTTGGCTGTCTCAAACTTTTAGAACCTAACAGAAACTTTTATGGATCTTTGCACCCCTTGAATGTACTCATAACAAGGTATCAAGGCTCACTTTGTGATCATCCAGAAACTTTCAAATGCATAGTTTAAATGACAATTCAAAATTGAATCTTTATCATATGGGAAGATCCCACTTTTTCAAAAACTACTCAAACAAGCTCAATTTTCAAAACCCAAGCATCTGCAGACTCACCAGCACCAATCTAGCAAACCCACCAAAAATCATTTCGAAATTCAAAACTTGATTTCATGCGGCCATTTCATCAAACAGGTTGCAGACAAAAATCAAACAAACATCAAACACTATTGTGAGCAGTGATTCTTGCCTAACTGGTTCCCCATTTAGCTCACACACAAGTCAGTAGATCATCTAGGAAGATTAGCCAGGCACTAGCACCACTGTGAGCTTGCCATTGTCATCAATTGTGAATAGCCGAGCACCCTCTTGCCACCCCATAGTCGACAGCAAGCTAGGAGCAGCAGCAAGCCTAGCCAGCATGTCTAGGAGGCAGCCCACCGTCCACCGCCACTCACTGTCCCAGCCGCGAGCGTTGCCAAGCCCTGGACCACACGCAAAAGCCGCTCCCAGACCATGCCGAGCGTGCGCCAGAGCGCCACCCTCGACCATCACCCACAGACCGCACGCCGCCCTCGCCGCGTGCATACACAATCCCCACCGACCCATGAGACCGCCAAACATCCCCGTTTGCCGCCCCGTGCCGCACATCCACTGCCCGTCGTCGAAGACGCCGCCTCTTCCGCGCAGAGCACCGCTCGTTCCAGACCAAACCACACCGCCCCATGCCTTGAGACCATGTCGTTGAGCATCGCCAAGAGACACCGCACCGTCCCCTACCCTTGCCCATGCCATTAGCCGCATGTAACATCGCCCCCGACGAGCTCACCGTGTGCCCCGACGGTCCCCCTCTCTCGACTATAAATAGAAGCCACCCCCGCACGATTTCTTCACACCATCTCACTCCCCTCTCCTCACTGATCGTGCCACACCATTCTCAGAGCAAGGCGAGCACCACCTCGCCGGAATTTCACTGGAGCCTGCCGCTGCCGGAGAATAAGGGAGCCAGCGATTGGAGCCGCCCCAGGAGCCGTTCGCCTTCGTCGACTTCGTCGTTCGCCCGCCTCGCCGACCCTCGCTAGTACCCCGGTGAGCCCCCAGCGACCCTCACTGGCCGCGCTAGGTTTCGTTCTCGCTGGAGTTGTCTCCCGTCGAGGATGACTCCCAGCCGTTAGATTAGAACTAGATCGAACGATCCACGTCGCCCCATACCGCTTCGCCCAGCCCCGTGTCACTGACGAGTGGGGACACCCACTTAAGCAGCCCGCGGGAGCACTGCGGTTAGCAGGCCGGCCCAGTAATTTTTCCCGCGTAGCCCAGTTATTCAAATTAAACTTTTTCTATTTCAATTCAAACACACTTTTGTACCCAACTTCAAAAATCAACCCAGATCGATTAAGTACACCAAACTGAATGAAACCAATTTTGTTGGAAAGGTCTGTGAATGCTGAATCCAAGCCCATTGGATTCAATTCATTTGGATCTATAGATCACCCATGGTAAAAATAACAAGGCAGAAGCTTTTCTGCATTCAAACATTTTTCAAATTTAAACCATAATACTTTTGAGTTGATTCACACTCTCAAAAATCACATTTAACCATACCTTTCAGAATATATAAAAATATATAGGTTTACTTGCAGAAATAATGCTCAAGTAATAAAAGAATGCTACATAAGCATTTCTAGCTACTTTAATTAATTAAAATAAAAGGATAAAACCTTATTAAATTGTGACACCACTTTAAATCACATTCCCATGGACTACAATATGTGGTGATGACATGTGTCAACATGATCCAATGTTGGGTTTGGAGAATATTAAATCTTAAGTAGTTTTTCAATGAGTAGAAATTACTTTTCTAAAAATAAAAAGATTTAAACCAAGCCTTAACCTTGTAATGTTAGGGATGATGCTAGATCATCCATAGGACCCTTGTGTGTGATGATTGCAAGTAGTTAAGTATTGTTTGGTGATTGTGTTCCTCGTATTTATTCATAGACTCTAGTACCGACCAAGGATACGAGGAGGAAGGAGGATACTACGAAGAAGAAGCCGAGGAGAACTTCAACCACTGCTCTGCACAAGGCAAGCTAGTAACCTTGCAAGCTAACACTTGCAATTTAGCAAGCTTATATTGACATTGATGCAAGCTAACACTTGCAGGATACTCTACTGATGCAACAAACCCCTACTTGTTATTATGCCTTAAGCATATGTTACCATACCCATTTGATAAACCAATCCTAGTTTTATGTGCAAGCTTCTTACTTTATTCCTTTGTCAAAGCTTACTTAGAGTTTACTTAAGTGACTGGTAGATATTGGAAAGATGCTGAAGGTTGCATAAAGAGCATAAAATTTGGCCTAAGTTAGAAACCTTGACATCAGCCTGAGACATAAGGTTGTACTTAGTTGAAACTCCACTAGTTACCACGCCTCACCATTACTACCCCCACCTGTATATGCTAGTGCTAAGCATAAAACTTGATCAACTTTTAGATGGGAATACTTGGTGGAAAAATGGTTATGAAAACCTTGGAATGATGGATCATTCTATTGAAATGTGTTGGACATGTGTTTCCAAACACTTGAGAATTTTGGTGATAAAAATGTTGAGGCATGAACCTTAGCCCTTTATAAAACTGATGGTTGTCTGGATGCGATACCATTCCAATTTTATCGTACAACCACAATACCCGAATATTGGGTAGGGCTTGACTGGAAAATTATATTCCTTAGTATTAGTTCCCTCACGGCCAAGGTTTGAGCTGAGGCTACCTTGTGAAGATTGTCCACCTGTGCAGTACCGAAGATGACAGTTGGTCATGGTTGGGAGGCCAAACTCACAGGAGACGTGCTTATACTAGGGCGTGTAATCGAAAGGTTAGGATTGATTATCCGCATACTGAGTATGGTGAATTCAGGATTTGTTCCTGACGGATGTATCGAATGTTGTGGTGAAAGTGTACAATATCTGCAGAGTGTCAAACTATTCGAATAGCCGCGTCCGCGGTTATGGACAGTTGGAGTGGCCATACTGTTCCCCCGTCAGACTTTTCAAAATGACCTGTGAGATGAATTGAGACTTTGACTTGACCACAACAGAGTTGTGATATGAAATACAAGCTCCCGCTTAGGACTTATAAAATTGTGACTAGCTTTGGAGCTTAGTAGAGATAAATCTGGCTTTTGCAAAACAACCCTAGAGCCTAGTGTCCTATTATCCAAAAACCCCCCTTTACCTATTAGTATTAGTTTGCGAGTACTTAAAGAGTACTCATGGCTTTGTCCCTGGCTATTCCCATGGCCAGACTATGAAGAGGAGTACCTGGAAGATGGACCCCAGGAAGGTTACGACAACTAGGATCATCTCCCATCGTCAGCATTGCCTGTGACCCCGAAGATGGAGCTTCGCCTACGCTACCGTTATTGTTACGTATTCCGTTGCTTGATGTTGTATTAAGAACTGGATCATGAGATCCCTATTTGTGTAAGAACTTATGTATCGTTTGTAATGGATGATGTACTATGGTATCCAATTCTGCTATGTCTCGCAAAAATGGTAATCCTAGGATTGCGATGTATGGCATAACAGGCATCTAGGATTGAAAAATCCGGGTGTTAACAAGTTGGTATCAGAGCCATCCTGACCATAGGAGACCCTAGTTAGACTGAACGTTTGAATCAAAAACTTAGTTTCAAAAACCAAAGAAAACAAATATTTACAAAAACTTATTCTCATTCGTATCTCTTTGATTCTTCCATAAAATTCATGTTCCTCAAAAAACTCTTGCAAAATACATAAAATTTTGACACACTTGATCACTTTGCTAATCTACTCATCCTCTATTTTTATAGATGGACGTGAAGTACAGCAAGTTTTACCAACTTGGGAATGGGGGAGACCTTATCTTTGAGAGGGATCTGGATCAGCTTTCGGAACTTCTGGAGCGTCTGCACCCCGAGTTCTTTGGAGCTCAGCTCAATGATCAAGGAGGAGAAGATCTGCAGTGGCTAATTGTTGCAAGTCTTCGAGGAAAGATTGAACCTCCCACTGCGGAGGGAATTCAGTTTACCTTGAGGGAAAACAACTGGCTCAATGGACTTGCTAGAGTAATGCAGGAAGCTCTTTCCCGTCTGTGTGGGCAGAGCATCAATCAGATCAAGGGTACTCGCTTTGAGTTTTGCCCAAGGCGTGATGCAAATGGACAACCACTGGAAGCCCCATACCACCCCGAGCTGAAGACTCAATTGGACCACCTTAGCTTCATGATGTATGATCGTCAGCAGGAGTTGGACAAGTGCCGTGACTATTGCAACCACAAGTCTTCCATCATCAAGATGAAGGATCAGACCATAGCCATGCTAGCAAAGTATCGCAAGTCTCGCCGCCGTCAGCTCGACAAAAAGGAGCGCATTATTGCCTGTCTTCGCCACCGCATCTCATCTCTGGAGGAGACCATCCACGAGAGAGACATGCAGTTGGAGGAAAGGGAGAATGTCGGAGAGGATCTTCGTGGAGACCCTTACTCTTATCTCAGCGATGACGATGATTTTCTGGAGGATCAGGCCATGGACTTCTTCACCGATGAGGAAGATTTCGCCTTCATCGATGATGCTGAAGATGATGAAGCCACAGACTCTGAGGAGTAGTAGCACTGAGCACTAGCGTAGTGAGTAGTAGTCGGTCCCACTGTATTGTAATTTCTAGAATGGTTCTTAAAACCATCTGTTTTTCTTTGTTGTGGTGTGTGTTGTACTGTGTGCTATGAGTGAATGAATGAAAAATCAAGTTGCCAGAAAAATATGAGTCAAACAATTAAAACTTTTCAAAGACCCAAGACCTTAGAAATTTCCCTCTTTTCTCGTGATCTATATCAATCTTAAGATGCCACGTGGAGGAAGTGGTTCAGCCCCGGACCCGATGTTGCAGATCTTGCAAATGTTGACTTCTGACCGCGAAGCTGAAAGAGCGGAACGTCAAGCCAACCTAGCCACTCTGCAACAGATAGCCCAGCTAGCCCACAACAACCAAGGTCACGGAAATCAGGACAACCATGGATCTAAGCTCAAGAATTTCTAGAATACTAACCCACCCGTTTTCACCAAGTCAGAAGAACCCCTAGATGCCGACGATTGGCTGCAAACCATGGAAAACAACCTAGAAGTCGCCAGAGTGGAAGCCAATGAGAAAGTATTGTTTGCCACCCATTATCTAGCTGGAAATGCCAGGGCATGGTGGAACAGTGTTCGTGCAATGACCGGAGGCCAGATGATGACCTGGGAGGAATTCAAGGTCAAGTTTAGCAGAACCCATGTGCCACCAGGTTTGATCAAGAGAATGAGAGACGAGTTCAGAGAGCTAAAGCAAGGAAGGATGACTGTAGTGGAATACCGTGACAAATTTTTATCATTAGCTAGGTATGCCCTGGACGAGATAGACACCGAAGCCAAGAAGAAAGAAAGATTCCTGAATGGTCTGCATGACGAGATGCAGGCGGTGTTAGTCAATATCCCCTTTGCTGATATTGAAGCCCTTGTCGACTCTGCTATCCAGATGGAAGGAAAGATCAACCAAGCCAATGAGAACCGCAAGCGTTGCATGATGCATCAAACCGGAACCCATCAGACTCCAAAGTATCGCCCCAACCCATCTCCAGGATTTGCCCCAAGAACCAACAGTCCCCCTATGACCCGTCCGACCTACCCCCAACCGTGGAAACCCTAGACCCGGAGGAAATCACAAAAACCCCGGCAACTCTAGCAATTTCACCCGTACCCAACCCTAGTTCAACACCAACAATTCTACCGCCAACACCAACACTGCCCCGAGGACTGGAAGAAATGCTGTGCCTGTTGCAGCCAAGGACAAGTCACAAGTGACCTGTTATGACTGTGGAAATAAAGGCCACTATTCCAATGAGTGCCCCAACAAGAAGAACGCTATAGCCCCCAATGCCAATGCCCCAGCTCAGCAGCAGCGTCGTGTCCAGCCAGGGAGAAGATTTGCCCTAGGGAATTCACTCAACCGCAATGGCCGTCTTTTTCTCATGCATGCTGAAGAAGCTCAGGAAGCGCCAGACGTCGTGCTGGGTATGTTTTCTGTTAATTCAGTACTTGCAAGAGTGTTGTTTGACTCTGGTGCATCGCATTCATTTGTCACCGAAGAATTTGCCTGCACTAGTAAAATTCAACCAACCAAACTAAAGCATGTTATGATTGTGCAAATTCCCGGATCAACCACCAAGGCTAGGCAAATTTGCAAAGCCGTCCCTATCCGAATCCATGGCATAGATTTTTATGCTAATCTAATAGTACTCGGAACTAAAGGTTTGGAAGTAGTACTAGGAATGGATTGGATGTCCAAACATAAGGGGTTGATTGACTGTGCTAAGAAAGCCATCACCATGACCAGTACCACCGTAATATCAGTCGAGCATATATCTGAAACCTTACCTCGCCAATTCAAGTGTAACAAGAGTCTATCCCAACCTACCATTGACCAAGTCCGGATAGTCTATGAATACCCCGATGTATTTCCAGATGTTTTGCCCGGTATGAACCCATATCGGGATATCGAGTTTATCATCGAACTAATCCCCGGAACAGGACCCATAGCCCAGAGACCCTATAGTATGAACCCGTCGGAACTAGCAGAATTGAAGAAGCAACTGGACTCCATGCTAGAATTTGGATTGATTCCACCAAGTGCGTCACCATGGAGATCACCTGTCTTATTTGTGGACAAGAAAGATGGAGGTAACCATTTGTGTACGGATTATAGGAAGTTAAATGATGTCACCATCAAGAACAAGTACCCCTTGCCCAAGATATAAGATTTGTTTGATCAGTTGACCGGTGCCCAGGTGTTTTCTAAGATTGATCTTAGAACTGGATATCATCAACTCAAAATTCGTGCAGAGGATATTCCAAAGACTGCCTTTACCACCAGACATGGATTGTACGAGTATATAGTCATGTCTTTTGGATTAACCAATGCCCCCGCTTATTTCATGAACCTCATGAATAAGATTTTTATGGAATTCCTGGATAAGATTGTCGTTGTTTTCATCGATGACATTCTGATTTATTCCAAATCAGAAGAAAAACATGAGCTACACCTAAGGACCATTCTTGGAACCCTTAGAGAGCATCAGTTGTATGCCAAGTTTAGCAAATGTGAATTCTGGTTACATGAGGTAGGATTCCTCGGTCACATTGTATCAGCCGGAGGAATTGCCGTTGACCCTGCCAAAGTGAAAGATGTAGAAGATTGGAAAGCCCCAACCAATCAAACCCAAGTTCGTGCATTTCTCGGATTGGCGGGTTATTACCGCAAATTCGTATAAGGATTCTCGAGTATCGCCCGACCCATGACCCAATTGCTGAAGAAGGATAAGAAGTTTGAATGGACAGACAAGTGTGAAGCGAGTTTTCAAGAACTCAAGAGGAGATTGATATCAGCCCCAATCTTGATCATGCCGGATATCACGAAGCCCTTCGATGTGTATTGTGACGCATCCAAGATTGGTCTCGGATGTGTGCTAATGCAAGAAGGCAAAGTTATATCTTATGTATCTCGACAATTGAAGCAACACGAGCAAAACTATCCAACCCATGACCTCGAACTCGCAGCAGTAGTCCTAGCCCTGAAGACATGGAGACATTACCTAATGGGAAACCGTTGTGAGATTTATTCGGATCACAAGAGCTAAAGTATATATTCACTCAGAAGGAGTTGAATATGAGGCAGAGAAGATGGATTGAGCTAATCAAAGATTACGACCTGGACATTCACTATCACCCTGCTAAAGCCAACGTGGTAGCCGATGCCCTTAGCAGATTGCCGTGCCGCTTGAACTCCATGATTTTGAAGGAGTAACCAAGTTTTCACAAGGAGATGGAAGATTTTCGAATGGAATTAGTAAGTGAAGGATTTTTGGATAGCATAGAACTTCAGCCCACTTTGATTAGTCAGATTAAAGAGGCACAGAAGGGAAATGCCAGTATCGACGGAATCAAGCGTCGTATCGGTACGGGCAAAGTACCCGGATTCACCGAGGACGAAGAAGGAGTTCTGTGGTACAAAGGACGCCTTTGTGTACCAGCAGATTCAGAGTTGAAAGAAGTTATCTTGAAGGAGGCTCATGATACTCTTTATTCTATCCATCCCGGAGGGACTAAGATGTATCAAGATTTGAAAGAGCAATTTTGGTGGCATAAGATGAAGAGAGAAATCGGAAGCTATATCGCCAAGTGTGATATATGTCAGCGAGTCAAGGCAGGACATCAAAGACCTGCTGGATTGTTGCAACCTTTGCAAATTCCGGAATGGGAATGGGATTCTATAGGAATGGACTTTATCACTGGACTACCTACTTCTAGTAGGGGAAATGACTCTATCTGGGTCATAGTGGACAGATTGTCCAAAGTCGACCATTTCTTGCCCGTTAAAACCACCTATCAGAGTTCGAAGCTAGCAGAGTTATACATCGCTAGAATCGTCAGTTTGCACGGAGTCCCCAAGAACATAGTATCGGATCGAGGAACTCAGTTTACCTCGAGATTCTGGAAGAAAGTCCAAGAAGGTTTAGGAACCCGCCTAGATTTCAGTACCGCGTATCACCCTCAGACCGATGGACAAACGGAGCGAGTAAATCAAATACTCGAAGATATGCTTAGAGCATGTGTGCTAGAATATGGATCCAAGTGGGAAGACTGTCTGCCTTTTGCAGAATTTTCCTAAAACTATAGTTACCAAGCCAGTTTGCAAATGGCCCCATTTGAATTCATGTACGGAATAAAGTGTCGCACCCCTTTGAACTGGTCGGAAGTAGGAGAGAGTCAGATTTTCGGACCCGACATCCTCCGAGAAGCAGAAGAGACGGTTCACAAGATTCGTGAGCACCTCAAGACCGCCCAATCCCGACAGAAGAGTTACCCTCGCCTTCAACATAGGAGATTTTGTTTATCTGAAAGTGTCGCTATTGAAGGGAATGCAGCGTTTCTAACTCAAAGGAAAGTTAGCCCCCAGATATATCGGACCTTTCAAAATTCTGAACCGTCGAGGAGAAGTATCGTATCAATTGGAACTACCTGAAGAGATGTCAGCTATGCACAATGTGTTCCATATCTCGTTACTTCGCAAGTGTCTCGAAGTCCCCGAGAAGACCGAAGTGTTCAAGAATATTGACCACCGGACCATAGAGATCAACGATGACCTGACCTATCCCGAAGTACCCATCCGCATTTTGGAAGAATCTTTTCGAACTACCCGAACCCGAAGCATCAAGTTTCTCAAGATTCAGTGGAGCAACCACACATAAGAGGAATCTACCTGGGAGTGCGAAGATCACATCAGGACGGAGTTTCCCGATCTCTTCAAATCCTAGGTAAACTTTTCGTCCTTTTTCAAATCTCGGGACGAGATTTTGTTTAAGGGGGGAAGGTTTGTAACATCCCAAAAATACTAAGCTTGGATCATCAAAATTCTAATCATCAAAATTAGGGTTAACAAAAACTTTTCTAAATGAAATCATGAATGCACGCATAGGTGTATGCATGGATTTTGAATTCTTTTAAAACCACCTTGTTTGTTTGTTTCATTGCGTGTAAAATGTTTCTTAGGTGAAATCAACATCATCTAAAACATTTCCCACACTTTTCCTAAAGACAAGTAAATCAAAACACATATATGAAATGAATGGTCATTTTGGCCAATTTAACTCACATGCCTACTTTGGCTGTCTCAAACTTTCAGAACCTAACAGAAACTTTTCTGGATATTTGCACCCCTTGAATGTACTCATAACAAGGTATCAAGGCCCACTTTGTGATCATCCAGGAACTTTCAAATGCATAGTTTAAATGACAAATCAAAATTGAATCTTTATCATATGGGAAGATCCCACTTTTTCAAAAACTACTCAAACAAGCTCAATTTTCAAAACCCAAGCATCTGTAGACTCACTACCACCAATCTAGCAAACCCACGAAAAATCATTTCAAAATTCAAAACTTGATTTCATGCGGCCATTTCATCAAACAGGTTGCAGACACAAATCAAACAAACATCAAAAACTATTGTGAGAAGTGATTCTTGCCTAACTGGTTCCCCATTTAGCTCACACACAACTTAGTAGATCATCTAGGAAGATTAGACAGGCACTAGCTCCACTGTGAGCTTGCCATTGTCATCAATGGTGAATAGCCGAGCACCCTCTTGCCACCCCATAGTCGACAACAAGCTAGGAGCAGCAGCAAGCCTAGCCAGCATGTCTGGGAGGCAGCCCACCGTCCACCGCCACTCACTGTCCTAGCCGCGAGCGTTGCCAAGCCCTGGACCACGCGCAAAATCCGCGCCCAGACCATGCCAAGCGTGCGCCAGAGCGCCACCCTCGACCATCACCCACAGACCGCACACCGCCCTCGCCGCGTGCATACATAATCCCCACCGACCCAGGAGACCGCCAGACATCCCCGTTTGCCGCCCCGTGCCGCACAGCCACCGCCCGCCGTCGAAGACGCCGCCTCTTCCGCGCAGAGCACCGCTCGTTCCAGACCAAACCACACCGCCCCATGCCTCGAGACCATGTCGTTGAGCATCGCCAGGAGACACCGCACCGTCCCCTACCCTTGCCCATGCCATTAGCCGCCTGTAACTGTTGGAGATATGCCCTAGAGGCAATAATAAATGTAGTTATTATTATATCTTTGTGTTTATGATAAATGTTTACATTCATGCTATAACAGTATTAACAAGGAGACATTAATACTTGTGTGATTTGTAAACTTAATTTGAAGTCCCTAGTAAAGCCTCTATATAATACTAGCTTGTTGGTTAATAGATGATTGTGGTTTCCCTATCATGAACATTGAGATGTTATTAACAACAAGATCATATCATTAGGAGAATGATATGGTGGACATACTCCTATAGATAAGCGTAGCATAAAGATCAAGTCATTTTAATAGTTCAATTGCTATATGCTTTCTGATACATAGTAACCTAATTCCTTAGACCATGAGATCATGCATATCACCTTTACCGGATGGATGCTTTGATGACATCAAACACCACACCGTAACTGGGTGGCTATAAAGGTGGCATTGAGTGTTCGGAAAGTATTGGTTGAAACACATGGATCAAGAGTGGGATTTGTTCATCCATATGACGGATAGATATACTCTAGCCCTCTCGGTGAAATGTCATCCAATTAGCTTGCAAGCATGTGACTGGCTCACAAGGGATCACATATCACGGGAACGACAAAAGAGTACTTATCGGTAACGAGGTTGAACTAGGTATGCAGAGATACCGACGATCATAACCTCGGATAAGTAAACTATCGTGAGACAAAGGGAAATTGGTATCTTATGTAAGTGGTTCATTCGATCGCAAAGTAATTGTAGAAACATGTGGGAGCCATATGAATTTCCAGATTCCTCTATTTGTTATTGATCGGAGAAGTGTCTCGATCATGTTCGCATAATTCACGAACCGTAGGGAGACACACGTAAGGATTCGACGTTGTTTGAGTAGTTATGGAATGATGAGAAAGAGTCCGAATGTTGTTCGGAGTCTCAAATGGGATTCGGGATATCACGAGGAGATCCGGAATGGTCCGGAGAATAAGATTCATATAAGGAAAGTTCCTTTTCGGAGTTGGAGAATGGTTCCGGTGTTTTCATTGGGAATGTTCTAGAAGGTTCCGGAATGTCCGGCACTCCGGAGGGGAAGGGTACATGAATGTGTTTTATCAAGTTGGTATGATTGCATCATGTACTCGGTGTCATCGCTGAACAAAATAGAGGGTTTATTCAAATCCTAGTTTGAAAAGTCAAACGGCTAGTTTGAAAGTCAAACGGCTATGTTTGGGAAGTGGGGAAGGAGGAGGAAACCGAGTTGGGGAGGAGTCCCTCCTCCACCGCCGGCGCACCACCAAGCCGAGTTGGGGAGGGACTCCCCTCCCCTTGGACGGCTGGCCCCTCCACCTATAAAAGGAGGGGCAGGGCTCCCCTCCTAGACACACAAGTTCCTACCTCTAAACCCTAGTACCAAGCCGCCGTCGCCGCCTCCATAGCCGCCGCCGGCCCTAGGGCACTAGCCGCTGCCGCCTAGGTGAAACCCTAGCCGCCGGCCTAGCCCCCTCCTCGGCATGTCTAAACCCTAGATCGTTGAGGGACTCTCTCATACTCCACCATACTCGCTCCGGCTTAAGGCAAAGCCCTGCGAGATCTCCCCTCTACTTCCGTTACCACGCCGTTGTGCTGCCGGAATCGCGAGGAGAGTGCTACACCCTCCGCTGCCTGCTGGAACAAGGGAGAGGAAGGTCTTCGTCGAGTACCGAACGTGTGACCGACTGCGGAAGCGCTGCCGGAACGCAGCGCCGGAAGGATCGTCTACACGATCTTGAGATCGGGAAGAGTACGACTACATCACCCACGAGAATCCACTCTCGTTAAACACTTTGGAATCTTCGAGGGTAAGTTATTCCATCGAACCGTTGCTACAATCTAGTAGATAGATCTTGGCTTGTTTGTTTGTATGCGATAGAATTTTTTTGTTTTCCACGCTACGAATCCCTACAGTGGTATCAGAGCCGTGTCTATATGTAGATCTGTTGCACGAGCAGAACACAATGGTCATTGTGGGCGTTGATGCTTTTATTGTCGATTGCTTCTTGTGTACTTTGCATCTTGCGGTATGTTGGGATGAAGCGGCCCGGGCTAACCTTACATGACATCGCTCATGAGACTTGCTCCACGCTTGACATGCAACTTGTATTGCATAAGTGGCTTTGCGGGTGCCTGTTTCTCCTAGCATAGTTAAGATCCAATTTACAACGGGTGATTAACAATACTAGTATCAATGTTGTGGTTCATGTTCGTAAGTTAGAACGACACTTATTGAAAGCCCCAAACCACGTAAAACATGCAAAGAAAGTAGAGGCGTCTAACTTTGTTTTGCAGGGGTGTGCTGTGATGTGATATGGCCATGATTGTGATTATATTTTGATGTATGCAATGTTCCTTATTGTAAGTTGGCAACCGGCAGGAGCCGTATGGTTGTCTTTAATATATGTTAAGACCCGCGTGTCTATTCAAAGTAGTTGTAATAGTTGAAGCCGGTGGACGACAACCATGGAGAAGCGTCATTGACCTTGATGCAATGCCGGTGATGATGGAGATCATGTTCGTGCTAGAAGATGGAGATCGGAAGCACAAAGAAGAAAGGCCATATCATATCACATATTATGAATTGCATGTGATGTTAATCCTTTATGCATCTTGTATTGCTTAGTAGACGACGGTAGCATTATAAGATGATCCCTCATGCACATGAATTTCAAATCATAAAGTGTTCACCCTTAGTTAGCACCGTTGCTAAAGCTTGTTGTTTCGAAGAACCACGTGATGATCGGGTGTGTTAAATTCCGCAAGTGTATACAACGTGAGCAAGCCAGATTTGCTCATGCGGAAACTAAGGTTTGATCTTGACGAGCCTAGCATGTACAGACATGGTCTCACAACACGGATCACCGAAAGGTAAAGCATGAATCATATAGTAGATATGATGAACATGTCGATTGTTCGCCATTGAAACTATATCAACTCTCGTGATGATCGGTGTTGATGTGGTGGATTTGGTTCGTGTGATCACTAAAACAATGTGAGGGATATTGTTTTGAGTGGGAGTTCACCTAGATTAATTTTATTATTAATTTGAACTCAATTTGTCATAAACTTAGTCTAAACTATTGCAAATATGTTGTAGATCAATGGCAGCCCCTACCATCAATTTTAATGCGTTCCTAGAGAAAGAAAAGTTGAAAAACAATGGAAGCAACTTCGTAGATCGATTCCGCAATTTGAGGATTGTCCTCACAGCTGGTAATTTGACCTATGTGCTGGATGCACCGCTGGGTGACCCACCTGCAGCTGATGCTGCCGATGAAGTAAAGAATGTTTACCTCACTCGGAAGACTCAGTACTCCATAGTTCAGTGTGCTATCTTGTATGGTTTAGAATCGGAGCTTCAGAAAAGGTTTGAGAATTCAGACCTATATGATATTGTCGAGGATCTCATATTGATCTTTGAGACTCATGCGGCAATTGAAAGCTATGAGGCTTCTGAAAAGTTCTTTAACTCCAAGATGGAAGAGGGCAGCTCCGTCAGTGAGCATATGCTTAAGATGTCTGGGCACGCAAACAAACTTCAAAACTTGGGTATTGTGATTCCTAATGCTTTGGGGATTTACCGTGTCCTCCAATCACTACCACCAAGTTACAAGAACTTTGTGATGAACTACAACATGCAAAACATGAACAAGACGTTGCCAGAACTCTTTGCCATGTTGATATCTGCAGAAGTGGAGATCAAGAAAGAGCACCAAGTGTTGTTGGTCAATAAGACAACCAAATTCAAGAAAGGCAAGTCTAAGCAGAAGGGACACTTCAAGAAGGGTGGTAAGAAAGTTACCACACTGACGAATAAGACCAAGGCTGGACCTAAGCCTGATACTGAGTGCTTTTACTGCAAGGAAGAAGGTCACTGGAAGCGGAATTGCCCAAAGTACTTGGCGGATTTGAAGAACGGCAACATCAAGAAGAAAGGTATATCTGATATACATGTTATTGATGTGTATCTCACTAGTACTCGTAGTAGTGCCTGGGTATTTGATGCTGGTTCGGTTGCTCATATTTGTAACTCAAAACAGGTACTGCAGAATAAACGGAAGCTAGCCAAGAACGAGGTGACGATGCGCGTGGGAAACGGATCAAAGGTTGATGTGATCGCGGTCGGCACGCTACCCCTTCATCTACCATCGGGATTAGTTTTATACTTAAATAATTGTTATTTGGTGTCTGTGTTAAGCACGAACATTATATCAGGATCTTGTTTATTGCGAGACGGTTACTTGTTTAAGTCCGAGAATAATGGTTGTTCGATTTATATGAGTAATATGTTTTATGCACATGCACCTTTGATAGATGGTATATTCTTGTTGAATCTCGATAGTGGAAATACACATATTAATAACATTGAGGCTAAACGTTTGAAATTGAGCGATAACTCGACCTATATGTGGCACTGTCGTCTTGGTCACATTGGAGTGAAGCGTATGAAGAAACTCCATTCCGATGGACTTCTTGAATCACTTGATTTCGAATCACTTGAAAGATGCGAAGCATGTCTGATGGGTAAAATGACTAAGACTCCATTTTCTGGTATGATGGAGCGAGCTACGGACTTATTGGAAATCATACATACCGATGTGTGTGGTCCAATGAGTGTAGCATCTCGCGGTGGTTATCGTTATGTTCTTACCTTCACGGATGACTTGAGTAGACATGGGTATATCTATTTCATGAAACATAAGTCCGAAACTTTCGAGAAGTTTAAGGAATTTCAAAGTGAGGTAGAGAATCAACGTAACAAGAAGATTAAATTTCTATGTTCTGATCGTGGAGGTGAATATCTAAGTTACGAGTTTGGCGACCATTTGAAGAAATGTGGAATACTTTCACAATTGACACCGCCGGGAACACCACAGCGTAATGGTGTGTCCGAACATCGTAATCGAACTCTCTTAGATATGGTTCGTTCTATGATGTCACTTACAGATTTACCGCTATCATTTTGGGGTTATGCATTAGAAACAGCCGCATTCACTTTAAATAGGGCACCATCTAAATCCGTTGAAACGACACCGTATGAATTATGGTTTGGGAAGAAACCTATATTGTCGTTCCTTAAAGTTTGGGGATGCGAAGCCTATGTAAAGAAGTTACAGCCGAACAAGCTTGAACCCAAAGCGGAAAAATGCGTCTTCATGGGATACCCGAAGGAAACTATTGGCTATACCTTCTATCATAGATCCGAAGGCAAAATCTTCATTGCCAAGAATGGATCCTTTCTAGAGAAGGAATTTCTCTCGAAAGAAGTGACTAGAAGGAAAGTAGAACTCGACGAGGTTGTCGGACCTTCTCTCGAAATTGCGAGTAGCGCAGCACCGGAAGAAGTTCCTATGGTGCCTGCACCAGTTAGAGAGGAAGCTAATGATGATGATCATGAAACTTCGGTTGAAGTTGCTACAGAGCCTCGCAGGTCAACGAGAACTCGTACCACTCCAGATTGGTATGATCCCGTTATGAGTGTCATGTTGGTGGACAACACCGATGACCCTGAGACATATGAGGAACCGATGATGAGCCCAGATTCCAATAAATGGCAAGAAGACATGAAATCCGAGATTGGATCCATGTACGAAAACCAAGTATGGACTTTGGTGGACTTACCGGATAGCCGGAAGGCTGTCGAGAACAAATGGATCTTCAAAAAGAAAATAGATGCTGATGGTAATGTTACTGTCTATAAAGCTCGACTTGTCGCAAAAGGGTTTCGACAAATTCAAGGAGTTGACTACGATGAGACTTTCTCACCAGTAGCGAAGCTAAAGTCTGTGAGGATTATGTTAGCAATCGCTGCATATTATGATTATGAGATATGGCAGATGGATGTCAAAACAGCATTCCTCAATGGAGACATTGATGAAGAGTTGTATATGATGCAACCCAAAGGTTTTGTCGATCCTAAAGATGCTAACAAGGTATGCAAACTTCAACGGTCCATCTATGGATTGAAGCAAGCATCCCGAATTTGGAATCAACATTTTGATAAGGTGATCAAAAGTTTTGGTTTTATACAAACTTATGGAGAAGCTTGTATTTAAAAGAAAGTGAGTGGGTGCTCTGTGGCATTCTTAATACTATATGTAGATGACATATTGTTGATTGGGAATTATGTAGACCTTCTTAATAGTGTCAAGGAATATTTGAATAATAGTTTTTCAATGAAGGATCTTGGCGAAGCAGCTTACATATTAGGCATAAAGATTTATAGAGATAGATCGAGACGCCAAATATGATTGTCACAAAGTACATATTTGGACAAAGTTCTAAAGAGGTTTGGAATGGAAGATAGCAAGAAAGGGTTCTTGCCCATGTTGCCCAATACGACCTTGAGTAAAACTCAAAGTCCGACATCGGCAGAAGATAGAGAAAGGATGAGTAAGACTCCCTATGCCTCAGCCATAGGATCTCTAATGTATGCCATGCTATGTACTAGACCCGACATTGCATATGTTGTTAGTTTAACTAGCAGATATCAAAGTGATCCAGGAGTGGATCATTGGACAGCGGTCAAAAACATCCTTAAGTACTTGAGAAGAACTAAGGATATGGTTCTTTCTTATGGAGGTGATGAACAGCTCGTTGTTAATAGTTACACCGATGCTAGTTGGAACACCGACCCGGATGATTCTAAATCACAATCTGGAAACGTATTTATTTTGAATGGTGCATCAGTTAGCTGGAGGAGTGCAAAGCAAAGCGTTGTGGCGAGATCTTCAACTAAATCGGAATACATGGCTGCTTCGGAGGCTTCACAAGAAGCGATATGGATGAAAGAGTTCATTACAGAGCTAGGTGTGGTTCCTAGTGCGCTGGACCCAATGTCTATCTACTGTGATAACATGGGCGCCATAGCCAATGCGCAAGAACCAAGGTCACACAAGAAGTTGAAGAACATCAAGCTACGTTTTCACGCTATTCGAGAACATATCCAAGATGGGGATATAAATATTTGCAAAGTACACACAGATCTGAATGTGGCGGATCCATTGACTAAACCTCTCCCGAGGGCAAAACATGACCAACACCAAACTGCCATGGGTGTTCAGTATATTACCATGTAATCTATATTAGATGACTCTAGTGCAATTGGGAGACTGTTGGAGATATGCCCTAGAGGCAATAATAAATGTAGTTATTATTATATCTTTGTGTTTATGATAAATGTTTACATTCATGCTATAACAGTATTAACAAGGAAACATTAATACTTGTGTGATTTGTAAACTTAATTTGAAGTCCCTAGTAAAGCCTCTATATAATACTAGCTTGTTGGTTAATAGATGATTGTGGTTTCCCTATCATGAACATTGAGATGTTATTAACAACAAGATCATATCATTAGGAGAATGATATGGTGGACATACTCCTATAGATAAGCGTAGCATAAAGATCAAGTCATTTTAATAGTTCAATTTCTATATGCTTTCTGATACATAGTAACCTAATTCCTTCGACCATGAGATCATGCATATCACCTTTACCGGATGGATGCTTTGATGACATCAAACACCACACCGTAATTGGGTGGCTATAAAGGTGGCATTGAGTTTTCAGATAGTATTGGTTGAAACACATGGATCAAGAGTGGGATTTGTTCATCCATATGACGGATAGATATACTTTGGGCCCTCTCGGTGAAATGTCATCCAATTAGCTTGCAAGCATGTGACTGGCTCACAAGGGATCACATATCACGGGAACGAGAAAAGAGTACTTATTGGTAACGAGGTTGAACTAGGTATGCAGAGATACCGACGATCATAACCTCGGATAAGTAAGCTATCGTGAGACAAAGGGAAATTGGTATCTTATGTAAGTGGTACATTCGATCGCAAAGTAATTGTAGAAATATGTGGGAGCCATATGAATTTCCAGATTCCTCTATTGGTTATTGATCGGAGAAGTGTCTCGATCATGTCCGCATAATTCACAAACCGTAGGGAGACACACTTAAGGATTCGACGTTGTTTGAGTAGTTATGGAATGATGAAAAAGAGTCCGAATGTTGTTCGGAGTCTCAAATGGGATTCGGGATATCACGAGGAGATCCGGAATGGTCCGGAGAATAAGATTCATATAAGGAAAGTCCCTTTTCGGAGTTGGAGAATGGTTCCGGTGTTTTCATCAGGAATGTTCTGGAAGGTTCCGGAATGTCCGGCACTCCGGAGGGAAAGGGTACATGAATGTGTTATATCAAGTTGGTATGATTGCATCATGTACTCGGTGTCATCGCTGGACAAAATAGAGGGTTTATTCAAATCCTAGTTTGAAAAGTCAAACGGCTAGTTTGAAAGTCAAATGGCTATTTTTGGGAAGTGGGGAAGGAGGAGGAAACCGAGTTGGGGAGGAGTCCCTCCTCCACTGCCGGCGCACCACAAAGCCGAGTTGGGGAGGGACTCCCCTCCCCTTGGCCGGCCGGCCCCTCCACCTATAAAAGGAGGGGCAGGGCTCCCCTCCTAGACACACAAGTTCCTACCTCTAAACCCTAATACCAAGCCTCCGCCGCCTCCATAGCCGTCGCCGGCCCTAGGGAACTCGCCGCTGCCGCCTATGTGAAACCCTAGCTGCCAGCCTAGCCCCCTCCTCGGCGTGTCTAAACCCTAGATCGTCGAGGGACTCTCTCATACTCCACCATACTCGCTCCGTCTTAAGGAGAAGCCCTGCGAGATATCCCCTCTACTTCCGGTACCACGCCGTTGTGCTGCCGGAATCGCGAGGAGAGTGCTACAACCTCCGCTGCCTGCTGGAACAAGGGAGAGGAAGGTATTCGTCGAGTACCGAACGTGTGACCGACTGCGGAAGCGCTTCCGGAACGCAGCGCCGGAAGGATCGCCTACACGATCTTGAGATCGGGAAGAGTACGACTACATCACCCACGAGAATCCGCTCTCGTTAAACACTTTGGAATCTTCGAGGGTAAGTTATTCCATCGACTTGTTGCTACAATCTAGTAGATAGATCTTGGCTTGTTTGTTTGTATACGATAGAAAATTTTTGTTTTCCATGCTACGAATCCCTACAGTAACATCGCCCCCGACGAGCTCACCGTGCGCCCCGACGGTCCCCCTCGCTCGACTATAAATAGAGGCCACCCCCGCACGATTTCTTCACACCATCTCACTCCCCTCTCCTCACTGATCGTGCCACACCATTCTCAGAGCAAGGCGAGCACCACCTCGCCGGAATTTCACTGGATCCTGTCGCTGCCGGAGAAGAAGGGAGCCAGCGATTGGAGCCGCCCCAGCAGCTCCCGCGACCACCCCTGAGTTCGCCGTCGTCGACTTCGTCGTTCGCCCGCCTAGCCGACCCTCGCCAGTACCCCGGTGAGCCCCCAGCGACCCTCACTGGCTGCGCTAGGTTTCGTTCTCGCCGGAGTTGTCTCGCGTCGACGATGACTCCCAACCGTTAGATTAGAACTAGATCGAACGATCCACGTCGCCCCATACCGCTTTGCCTAGCCCCGTGTCACTGACGAGTGGGAACACCCACTTAAGTAGCCCGCGGGAGCACTGCGCTTAGAAGGCCGGCCCAGTAATTTTTACCGCGCAACCCAGTTATTCAAATTAAACTTTTTCTATTTCAATTCAAACACACTTCTGTACCAAACTTCAAAAATCAACCCAGATCGATTCAGTACACCAAATTGAATGAAACCAATTTGGTTGGAAAGGTCTGTGAATGCTGAATCCAAGCCCGTTGGATTCAATTCATTTTGATCTATAGATCACCCATGGTAAAAATAACAAGTCAGAATCTTTTCTGCATTCAAACATTTTTCAAATTTAAAACATAATAGCTTTTGAGTTGATTCCAACTCTCAAAAATCACATTTAACCATACCTTTCATAATATATAAAAATATGTAGGTTTACTTGCAGAAATAATGTTCAAGTAATAAAAGAATGCTACATAAGCATTTCTAGCCACTTTAATTAATTAAAATAAAAGGGTAAAACCTTATTAAATTGTGACACCACTTTAAATCACATTCCCATGTACTACAATATGTGGTGATGACATGTGTCAACATGATCCAATGTTGGGTTTGGAGAATATTAAATCTTAAGTAGTTTTTCAATGAGTAGAAATTACTTTTCTAAAAATAAAAAGATTTAAACCAAGCCTTAACCTTGTAATGTTAGGGATGATGCTAGATCATCCATAGGACCCTTGTGTGTGATGATTGCAAGTAGTTAAGTATTGTTTGGTGATTGTGTACCTCGTATTTATTCATATACTCTAGTACCGACCAAGGATACGAGGAGGAAGGAGGATACTACAAAGAAGAAGCCGAGGAGAACTTCAACCACTGCTCTGCACAAGGCAAGCTAGTAACCTTGCAAGCTAACACTTGCAATTTAGCAAGCTTATAGTGACATTGATGCAAGCTAACACTTGCAGGATACTCTACTGATGCAACAAACCCCTACTTGTTATTATGCCTTAAGCATATGTGACCATACCCATTTGATAAACCAATCCTAGTTTTATGTGCAAGCTTCTTACTTTATTCATTTATCAAAGCTTACTTAGAGTTTACTTAAGTGACTGGTAGATATTGGAAAGATGCTGAAGGTTGCATAAAGAGAATAAAATTTGGCCTCAGTTAGAAACCTTGACATCAGCCTGAGACATAAGGTTGTACTTAGTTGAAACTCCACTAGTTACCACCCCTCACCATTACTACCCCCACCTGTAGATGCTAGTGCTAAGCATAAAACTTGATCAACTTTTAGATGGGAATACTTGGTGGAAAAATGGTTATGAAAACCTTGGAATGATGGATCATTCTATTGAAATGTGTTGGACATGTGTTTCCAAACACTTGAGAATTTTGGTGATAAAAATGTTGAGGCATGAGCCTTAGCCCTTTATAAAACTGATGGTTGTCTGGATGCGATACCATTCCAATTTTATCGTACAACCACAATACCCGAATATTGGGTAGGGCTTGACTGGAAAATTATATTCCTTAGTATTAGTTCCCTCACGGCCAAGGTTTGAGCTGAGGCTACCTTGTGAAGATTGTCCACCTATGCAGTACCCAAGATGACAATTGGTCATGGTTGGGAGGCCAAACTCACAGGAGAGGTGCTTATACTAGGGCGTGTAATCAAAAGGTTAGGATTGATTATCCGCATACTGAGTATGGTGAATTTAGGATTTGTTCCTGACGGATGTATCGAATGTTGTGGTGAAAGTGTATAATATCTGCAGAGTGTCAAACTATTCGAATAGCCGCGTCCGCGGTTATGGACAGTTGGAGTGGCCATACTGTTCCCCCGTCAGACTTTTCAAAATGACCTGTGAGATGAATTGAGACTTTGACTTGACCACAACAGAGTTGTGATATGAAATACAAGCTCCCGCTTAGGATTTATAAAATTGTGACTAGCTTTGGAGCTTAGTAGAGATAAATCTGGCTTTTGCAAAACAACCCTAGAGCCTAGTGTCCTATTATCCAAAAACCCCCCTTTACCTATTAGTATTAGTTTGCGAGTACTTAAAGAGTACTCATGGCTTTGTCCCTGGCTATTCCCATGGCCAGACTATGAAGAGGATTACCTGGAAGATGGACCCCAGGAAGGTTACGACAACTAGGATCATCTCCCATCGTCAGCATTGCCTGTGACCCCAAAGATGTTGCTTCGCCTACGCTACCGTTATTGTTACATATTCCGCTGCTTGATGTTGTATTAAGAACTGGATCATGAGATCCCTATTTGTGTAAAAACTTATGTATCGTTTGTAATGGATGATGTACTATGGTATCCAATTCTGTTATGTCTCGCAAAATTGGTAATCCTGGGATTGCGATGTATGGCATAACAGGCATCTAGGATTGAAAAATCCGGGTGTTGACACTTCACGACCCTTCCTGTAGCGTCGCTGTTATTGATGATGTCGGACAGTGGAGTCTTGCTCACCACTGTGATTGGGTGCTCCTAAAAGTAATGCCTCAGCTTCCGAGAAGCAAGGAATACTCCATAAGCTATCTTTTGGTAGTGCGGGTAATGCTGCTTGGACTCCGTCAAGACCTCGCTCACATAGTAAACTGGTCGTTGAACTCCGTGCTCATAGCCTGGTTCCTGCCGCTCTACCACAACGACGATGTTGATAACCCGGTTGGTTGCCGCCATGTAAATTAACAGGGGCTCTCCAGGCTCGGGTGCTGCAAGGATGGGCGCTGAGGAAAGAATCTCCTTGAGCTGCTTCAATGTTGCATCTGCCTCGTCCGTCCACGTGAATTTGTCTGCCTTTTTCAGCAACTTGTACAGCGGCAGGGCCTTCTCTCCAAGTCGGCTGACGAACCGACTAACTGCTGCAACACAACATGTTAGTCGTTGAATGCCATTTAGGCATGTCGGACGGTTTATGTTTAGGATGGCCTTGATTTTCTCCGGTTTGACCTCGATTCCACGCTGGGAAACGATGAAGCTCAACAATTTGCCGGCTAGAACCCCAAAGACGCACTTCTTAGGGTTAAGCATCATGTTGTATTTCCGGAGATTATCGAAGGTTTCTTTTAAGTCAGAGATTAAGTCGTTTGACTTTTTAGACATCACCGCGATATCGTCCACGTAGGCGTGAACGTTCCGACCAATTTGGTCATGAAGGCAATGTTGCATTGTCCGTTGGTAGGTAGCACCTGTGTTTTTCAGCCCAAAGGGCAACGTGACATAGCAAAACATGCCGTATGGGGTAGTGAATGAAGTGGCCAATTGGTCCGACTTCCTCATCTTGATCTGGTGGTATCCTGAGTATGCATCGAGAAAACACAAAAGTTCCGAGCCAGCCGTCGAGTCAATGACTTGGTCAATGCGAGGCAAAGCAAATGGATCTTTGGGACATGCTTTGTTCAAGCCGGTGTAATCAACGCACATTCTTAATTCATTGGTTCCCTTTTTGGGGACAAGTACAGGATTGGCCACCCATTGGGTGTGAAGGACTTCTCGGATAAATCTAGCCTTAAGTAACCTAGCTATCTCTTTGCCAATGGCGCGTCTCTTCTCATCTCCAAAGCGCCGTAGAGGTTGTTTCACTGGTTTGGATTTTGGATCAATGTTTAAGCTATGCTCGGCAAGTTCCCTAGGTACACCTTTCATGTCGGTAGGTTGCCAGGAAAAGATGTCCCTGTTCTCACGGAGGAACTCGACGAGCGCGCTTTCCTATTTGGGATCCAGGTTCATCCCAATGGCGGTGACCTTGGAGGCATCGCCTACCACAAGTTCCACTGGCTTGGTCTCGATGGCGGCCTTGAACGCAGGAGCGGATTCGGAGATTTGTTTCTTCGACGCGGGCATCTCTGAGTCATCGACCTTGCTCTGGATCTCTTTGAATTCTTCGTTGTAGAGGACAGCTTCTGCAACGGCTGCTTCGTTGATCTCGCAGTCCCTTGCCTTGGTAAAGCTTCCGGATACGGTGATGATGCCGTTTGGTCCGGGTATCTTGAGTTTGTTGTAGACGAAGCATGGCTTGGCCATGAACATGTGGAATATGTCGTGGCTGAATATGACGTGGTACACGCTCTTGAAGGGGACCACCTCGAATGTCATGCGCTCCTGGCGGTAGTTATTAACATCGCAAAGGCTACCTGAAGTGTAATGCACCCAAGGGACCTAGCCTCTCGACCAGGAACTAGGCCGTGGAAGATGGTGTTGGTCCGCCTTAGGTTTGCCTCTGTCAAGTTCATCTTTTGCAGTGTATCCAGGTACATGATGTTGATACTGCTTCCACTGTCCACCATACACTTGGTGAACTCCACGCCGTCAATCAAGGGGTTGATGACCATGGCGTATTGGTTCTCTGTGGGTATAAGGTCTGGGTGGTCCGTCCTGTCCCAAGTTATTGGAACCTCCGACCAGCGCATGTACTGAGGGACTGGGGGAGAGTGGCCATCAGGATCCTTAGAGAGGTATTCTGTTGTCGGACGGTGGGGGTGCCAAGGAAAGTGTGGTAGACTAGGGCCTTCTTCGCGAAGGGTTTCTTGCCCTTGTCATCTCTCTTGGCGGCGTGCTTGGGGTCAACGTCTTCGTCCATGTCACTTGAATCCTTAGACTCCTCCTCCTTCTTCCCCTTGCCCTTGCCACTCGGTCTGTTCTTCCGACTTTGCTTGTAGCCGGACTCCGGGTCTTCCTTGAGGTTGTTGACGAACTTGCAGTGTAGATTTGTATGGGTGGCTTTGCCGTTGACGTATAGGTGTACGAGGCATGGCATATCACGGTACTCTTCGTAGGTTTGGGGAACACGGAGCGGCGCCGAGGTGGTTTCACTTCCTCGTTGCTTCCCACGACCGGCTCCCCTTCCTCGGCCATGCTGTCCGCCCTTTCCTCGTCCTGCAAAAGTCATAGCGACCATGTTGGTAGATTGCTTTTCTTCTGGAGCAGTTTTCCGCTTTGTACTGCTATTCCTCCGAGCTTGAGTTAGAACGGCCATTGCCGGCAAGGAGCCACGAGCATCGTCGCCGGCAGCAGCGAACTCACTAGCCAATTGAATCATCTGGTTTAGGTCAAGCTGGTGATTGTCCTGCAAGCGCTTCAGCTTATGTCGGAGCAACGTGCCCCTTTCCAACCCATCGATGAAGGCGGCCATGGCGGTCTGAGCGTGCACTCATGCGCAGGAATTCTTCATGTCCAGCCAGCGGGAGAGGTAGGCGCGAGATGTCTCGTCTTTCTCTTGCATGCACCGCTGTAGATCGCCCACAGTGCAGGGACGCTTGTATGTACCCTCAAAGTTCTTGGTGAACGCTTCTTGCATGTCCAACCAGTTGTAGATAGATTTCTCCGGCAAGTCGTCGATCCATTGACGGGCCGTATCCGCCAACATTAATGGGAGGTACTTGACGGCGACGTTGGGGTTGCCTCCGGCAATCTCCACAGTGTTGCCGTAGTCCTGCAACCATATGGCTGGCTTGGCGGTGCCGTCATAGGGCTTGATAGTCTTGTCTATCCGGAAACCTTTGGGGTAAGTTGCGGACCGTATTGCAGGTCCAAAGCAACGTGGTCCCAGGTATGGTCCTTCCCGGGCCTCGTGGATCTTATCGATCCACGCACGTGCATCGTATGGCTCTAGGTTCTTCTTCTTCTTGTCAACAGGGGATGGGCTGCGTGAACGACGTGGGCCTCCTCCGCCATGGTGACTGCTTGATGGTGACGGAGGCGGAGGTGGCGGTGGGTTAGCCTTCTTGCTAATACCCTCCTGCGATGCCTCGCGTCTATCACGGTTGCTTGTCGGACGCGGAGGGTCATGGCGCGACCTGCTCTTATGTCCTTCATTGCGCTTTCCGTCATGACGGGTCTGCTCCGTGTTGTCGCGGATGACGATGCCACACTGCTTTGGTGGGGGCATATCCGTTCGATGGTGAGCGTTGTAATCTTCGCGATGTCGGGGAGACCGGGGCGGTGGAGATGGGCGACGAGGTCGGGCCTTTTCTCCATGGTCGGAGGATATTGGGATGGCATCCTTCCTGTTGTGTGCATCCCTCCGTCTTCGTTCTGAGGAACCCGTCTGGGACCCGACATCAAGAGGATATCTGTCCCTTGGCGGTTTGTACTGGCTAGACTGGCAGAGCAGTGGGTTAGACTCAAGCCTCTAGGAGGTGGCCTTTTCCTGCTGCTTCACCGCCTTGGCCACTAGGTCGTAGACCTGTTCCACTGCCTCAGGCGATCTATCCTACTCCAGAAGGGTCTTGGCAACGGCGAGGTTTAGGAGTGGGGTGGGCATCACCTTCTTGCCTTCACTATCAATTTATGGCTTGGCTTGTGCCGGCTTCGAGGGAGCCCATCCTAGGTTGCGTCGTACACCAGGATCGTTGATGATGCGAGCCGGAGCTTTCTTAGCCTTCTGCTGCTGTAGTAGAGTCTTGTACTCGGCCTCCATTGCTCTAGCTTTCTCTATGGACTTCTGCGCGTTGACCAGATCTCGATCTATCTTAGCGCCTTGCTCCGCGATGGCTTGCGCTTCCTCCAGCAGTTGCTGGCGTTTCTCATCAAGCTGGGTCACGTTCCGGATATGAGCAACGGTCAGTGTCTCGACGAGGAGATTGGCGTACATCACTCTATCGGCTGGAGTAACCTGGGCTGCTGTAGACGTAGATGCTTGAGGCGGCAAGTTTGCGGTGTTGTTGTTACTCGGGCCGGTGCCGAGTTCCTGCCTGCTGCACTGGGTTGGGCGGAGGAGGCATGTCTTTTGCACGATCATCGTCAGCAGCAATAAGTGGCCCCTTCCCCTTTTCTAGTGCCGTAGGCGGAGCTCGTCCGAGTTGACCTTCGTCCATCGCCGTCCCAATGGTGACGAACACCCCTCGGGACGCGACAACGTTGTTGGCCTGTTCGTCGCGCGAGTACTCCTCCTCCATCTCCTGCATAGCGGAGTCTAGCTCTTCTGGGCTGAAGTCTATTTCCTTTGAATCTGCACTGAAGTCAGCATAAAGCGCGTCAATGACAGAGTCGGAGGGTGCCAGGACTTCCTCGATGTCGGGCGGTGGAGGTGCAACGGGTCCGACGATGACTGGAGGTGGTGGTGCTTCTGCAACGATGGCGGCCAAAGGTGGTGGTGGCGGAGGCGGAATCGGAGGGGTTCCGTCAATGAGCACAAGCGCTGTCTGAGCTGCCGCTTCGGCCTCCGCGTAGTTATTGACGGTGCTCACCATCTCTTCGAGGGTGAGGCGTCCTGTTGCCTGCTGCCGTCTTAAAGAATGTCGGAGAAGCGTTACACGGTCCAGTCCTTCCACGAAGTGATACAGAGCGTTATCATCGGGGTAGTGGGCTAGGTCGGCTCGTATGCGGAGCCACCGGGCCAGGTAATCGCGGGGGTTTTTGCCCTCTCTCTGAACGCAGCGCTCCAGATCGAAGATGGTAACCATGCCGACGAACTTGGATCTCTGATGTCCAGACACACGGGCTAAGCCGGCGGATTTGCAGTGATCTTCCACCTTTATATCCTGCATAGGGGCGGTTTGGGTGGGCCTTGAATTTTTCTGATCTTTGCCGGCAAGCTCCGAAGAGAGATCCGACATCGATCCTTCCGCGAACGTATCCTGCCCGTAGGCGTTCCGTGCAGGACTTGAATTTTTCCGATCTTCGCCGGCAAGCTCCGAAGAGAGATCCGACATTCGATCCTTCCGCGAACGTATCCTGCCCATAGGCGGTCCGTGCGGGTCTTGATGCTCCTCCGACTCCCAGGGAACTAGTGCCCGAGTCGGTTTCGCCGATGAAGAGGTGGATGTCTCTGATAGGAACGATCGAACACCGCGTAGGGTTCGTCTTCGCCGGGATCCAGAACACGTCGGGAGGGACGATCGGAACGTTGCCGGAGAAGAGAACACGACTGATGTCTATGGTTTTGCCGATTCCCGCGAAGATCTTGGTCCTCGCCCGCTGAAGAGCCTCTTGCCCCACGGTGGGCGCCAACTGTCGTGGTATTGCTGACGAATACGCCATGGAGGGGTCCTCACAGTGCGTGTTTAGAGACGTGGGGTAAGGCAGACGTTTGACGGGTACGAGGTAACACAGCTTACCCAGGTTCAGATCCCACAACGGCGGTGGAATCCTACTCCTGCTATAAATCACTATAAGGGCAATACGCAAAGTTACAGAGATAGGTTCGCTGTGAAAGGTTGTCTGATGTTGTGCCCTAAAGGCTCCCATAGGCCCGACTTATATAGTCGCCAGGTCCTAGGGTTACAGGGAAAAGTCCTAGCCGGACAGGTTACAGAGTCCTACACCGTCTATTACTAGTCTAGTGTATCTTGCACTCCAAGGCTCCGGGTACGCTGGTGAATCCACCATAGCCTTCCTTTATCCGGCATGGTCCTCCCTTCTGGATCCACCTAACTGGGCCGCCCAGCAGGCCATAGGCCATGCTACCGACTATGGTCCACCCGGGTTAGTCGGATAAGAGACATGCTATAAGGATACCCATATAGCATATCCCCAACATAACCCTTGTTCAACCACAAGTTTTTAACTTAGAAATTGGGATGAGGAGATCCTTGATAGCTTCCATGTCTTTATGCTCAAATTTTCCATTGCCGGGGACACGGCTAAGTACTTAGATTTTACTCTCTCGAGAGGTGGTGCACTTTCCCCACAAGACTCGACATGCATCGAGACAAGATCTTTCAGAAGCCTTCCCTTAGACCAAAATGGACGCGCTCCAAACCTATCACCCCCTACCACCAATTGTACATCTGGCTATGTTATTGCAACCTATATGATACACGCAGAGCCCATAATGCCATGTGGCTGCAATTAAAGCTTCTCAACATTTGACATCTCAAATCTCTTTGTTCCTAGGTGGCTTTCCACAAGTGTGATACCAAGTTTTCCCCAGTATACTGGACTTGTGATACACAATTTATCCCCAATATACTGGACTTGTGTAACCACTCAACACAAACCTTTCATTCCATTCCACCCAGGTGATTCATTCACATAGTTGTTTTATTAAAAAAACACAAGTCATAGACTTATAAATATTTCATAGCATGAATATAATCCACCCTTGTTTTCTACTAGCTAAGCTAAGCATGATAGTAGTAGGGATCTTAACTTAGGAAAATTCTACTAAGGCATCATCTACTAGGATTTCCCATGGCATAGCATACTTAGTAAAAATTCCATGCAAGTCCTACTCAAACATCACTAATGCATAGTGAAAATAATAGGACAAAAGTATGAAGCACCACTTGCCTTTTTGGTAGAGAATATAAGTTCACTCCTTGATCTTGCAATAGTCACACTCTTCAAAGTTCACTACAGTTCAATCAAGGCACATATTCAATCTAGCATTCAAACAATTCACCATGTAAAATGAAGAAAACAAAACAATGCATGCAAGCATGCAAAAGATTATTTTATTTGGAATAGTCGTTTCTAATAGGCTATAAACATTTTAAAACACCTATTGGTCATTTATAAAAGTGGTAAAACCATTTAAATTCAAGTTAGTGAAAATGGCCATTTAAATCATTTTTATTTTGCTAGAGATGATTTAAATCAAAGTGATAATTTCTAGTGTTTGCCAAATATATTTTTAAACAAAAAATGTTAGTTTTTATGGTCAAAGTGTTTAAATAAAATCCATTTTCAAAAGGTTTCACTCAAAACCATTTTTAAATCAAAGCAACATTTATTTTTTCCTAGAAATGCCTTTAATCAAAGTAATAATTTTCTAGGGTTAATCAAATACATTTTTAAATCCAAAACTTGGTTTTTAGGGTCAGAGATTTTAAATCCAACCATTTGTAAAAGGTTTTACTCAAAAATTATTTTTAAAACATAATCAACAATTTTTGTTTTACTAGAAATGCTTTTATTCAAGGAATAATTCCTTAGTGTCACAAAATATACTTTTAAATCCAAAACTTGGTTTTTTATGGTCAGTAGGTTCAAAACAAACCATTTAAAAAAGATTTTACCCTAAAAACATTTTTAGAATAAATTTTATAACCAAAATAGACCTAATAATGTTTCTGCAAAAAACATATACTCTTACAGAAGCAAAACACTAAACATTGGGCATGGTTGCAAAGGTTTCATTTTTCTGAATCCAGTGATATAAAGTTTGTAAATTTTGGACGTGTAGATCTAAAGTTATGAATTTTTAAAATCTAAGCATCTAATAGATAAGTTCTTGTTTTTAAAACAATAGACAGGGCCTATTGGGCCATGCAGAGATAAAACAAAACTTTTTCCTCTAACGTGGTGATTCCAAGATCTAGCCGAGGTAGAAGGCCACGAGGTTTACCACTAGACGCGCAGTTGCGGATTACTGATGAAGCGCGTCAGTTGATGTAGTGCAGTCCTTTCCGATCGGATCGTCTTGGTGCTGATCGTACAGCACCTCTGCTGGTATCCACACATAAAGGAGGATCACCGGCGGTGAACTGCTAGGTTCGATACGACGGCAGGACTGCTGTGGAGCTAGGGTTTCCAACACATGGAATGACCTAACCGAACAACGATTAACCTTTCTGGGTTACGGTGCTCAACTATATATATGGAGTGAACGTGGAATCTTCTCGCACGGAGCATTCACTAAAGCCCATATAATATTAGTCCCTGTGAGTCCGACTCACTGACTCAGTCCAAATCAGGCTCGGGTCCAACCCAACCAGATTTCCAGTTCAGATCCAATCCGAACTTGCTCTCGCTCTTAAGTGTGTGACCCCGCATGCTCATGGCTACTTGGACACGATTATAGTCCAACTCTAAATCGATAGTCGGTAGCGGCTCCTAGCAGAACGTGCCAACTCCCAAGTACCAAAGAGTCATGACGACTTGCCTTTCCAATGTGACTTGCGTCCGAGTCCCTTTTGCCTCACGATATACCTTGTCAGACTATAGGAGAATAATTGTGATCCCTTAAATAGTCCGACTCACTTCTCGATCCGAGATAAGTGATTCATCCGACTAACTCTTAGTCGATCGCCTCGGTTAACACTTAACTGAGTCGTGCATGGCCATGCTTTCCGAATCATATCATCCGAGAGGGCCCAGAGAATATCTCTCCGAGTGGAGGGGCAAAATCCCATCTTGGTTATTCACATCACGCAGCTTGATTCTCAGTCGACCCGAACTCTGCCTTTATAACTGCCTAGTTACGGATCAGCGTTTACTCGGACTATGCAATAACCTTAGGTCTAAGGATTACATTGATTGAGATGTACAAATGACAACTTGTTCGTTGTACCTCAATATGGGTCAATCTGAATCGCTAAACTCTTTAGCCAAATCTGTGTAAGTCGGAATAGCATCTCCATGCCCATGACAACTGGAACCGAGTCATCAAGCCGACTTTCACATTGGTCTAGGTTGTGTGTCCAGCACAACCTCAATGACCAAGGATATTCAGTACAAACAACATGAATGTATAGTTCCACAACCGAATCACATATTCAATGATACACATCAGATGTTTATACAAGGACAATTTAATAACTTTATGAATACAATGGGAAATGTCATCATACATGATTGCCTCTAGGGCATATTCCCAACAGGGCCACGTGTCAAGTTATTACTGGACGGTACCGGTTCGGCAGGATCGCGCTCTGTGGATCGTTGGATCTAACTAGGATCGGGCGGCACAGAGCACATGATACCCTTTCGTTTAAAAATCTAATCTCAACCCAGCGATCAATATCTAACGGCTACAGATCTACAACCAGGAACTAGCGGCGCTGGCATCTAACGCGCGGCGGCGGCGCTCTAGCGGTGGCGTTGCCGGCGAAATAGGAAGCGATAGGGAGAATGAAGGGCGTTACCAGACTCGCGGGGTTGCGCTGACTCTCGACGTGGTCGTCGCAGGGATAGGGCGCACAATGCTGCCGGCGATTGCTCGCCGTAGTTGTCGTCGGTGTTGGGCGTCTCTGTTCATCGTCGTTGGCGAGGTTACGGGTCATGCCAAGGCAAGAAAAAGGGCGTGTCAGATGCGCAAGAGATAGGAGGTTGTAAAGATAGCAACCGGAGAGGAGGGGCGTTTAGTGCTTACAGGGAGGGGTCGCCAGAGTGGACGCAGTCGACGGTGGCGCTCGGGCGAGGTCGTTGCCGACGATATGGAGCATGCGCAGGCGGGCTGGAGCTACTGGCAGGTGCGTGAGAGTATGGGGAGCAAGCTCGAGGAAACCAGGGGTGGCTGGGGTGATTGGAATTCTCGCCGGAGAATCATCGGCACAGTGGGGTTGCAGCGAGAAATCCGAGCAGCCCTGGGGCGAAGAGGTGCGAGCGAGCGAGGGGGGAAGAGAGAGGGGACGTGGGCGCTTAAGATGGAGTGGTCACGGCAAGAAATTATCGCGGCATTGATGCGAATTTAAGATGCAGATTCAAAGCAGAAAACGGCAGCGAAGTTTGGGGGAAGAATAGGTCGCGTGGAGAAGATGATGACACGGCAGTGGGGTCGTCAAGTCAGCGAAAGAGAGGGGGTGCGGTGGGGTCCAAGCGTCAGCGAGCTCGCGGGTTAGTTCTTGGGTAATAAAACGTTTCGCGAGGGGGAGAAGAGAGGTGGTTTCGCGAGGGGGAGAAGAGAGGTGGGCTGCGCTGGGCTTAGTTGGGCTGGTTGGGCTGGGTTCTAATAGGCCGGTTCTTTCCCTTTTTTTATTCTATTTCTTTTTCCTTTTTTAATTTCTGCTTTGATTTTATTTAAATGTTTTCATACTCAAATTGATTTTAAATTTTTATCAAATCTCTTCTAAACTATCAGTAGCTTTTAATACTGTTTATTAATGTATTTTAAAGTCCATTTTTTAATATTTTCTTATATTCTCTATGTTTAAATATTTATTTAAAATAGACACTTGTCTTTATTTACATAAGGTTTTTATATGTTTTCAAACATCTATTTGAATTCCAATTTTTTCCAAACCTTTTTCAGTAGTTTTTATTTAATCATTAGTTGTTAAATAATTCATTTTGAATTATTTAAAATATTGTAATATGATTTAATATTCATTTAAATTGGGCATTTGTCTTTATTCAAATAAAATCAAATATGGTTTGAAATCCATATAAATTTTATTCAAATAATTCTTTTATTCCTTTTAAATTAATTACATAACTTTTAATCCACTTTGGCAAATTCCAATTTATTATTTTCTCATGATTTAATTAATCATTTACTTTAGGGATTTTGTCTCCATTTAAATAGAATTGAATTTGGTTAATGCCATATAATTTTATTTGGATATTCTTTATCCCTTTATTTTATGGAAAATGATACTGTTCCCCCGGGGGCTCGAACGATTCGATCCTCCGGGTTCGCTCGCTCGCATCCGTCTGAGAGGGCCCACCACGCGCCAGGCTATTTCCTCGCGAACGCCACCAACTGTCGCGATCTGCCGCGCGCCGCCGCCCTTCTTGCACCGCCGCCCTTCCCTGCCACGACCTACCGCGTGCTGCCGCCCCTTCCCGCGCCGCTGCCTTGCCCTACCGCGCGCCGCCGCCTTGCCTTGTCGCGCGCTGCCGTCTTTTTATGCGCCGCTGCTGCATGGCGCTCTACAGCCCACGCCATGGTCTTTTGCTCCGGCCCCGCCACGCAGCCACCACCGCGGCCGGAGTAGGCTGCCGGAGCCCTCCCTCCGCCTCCACTTTCCCTATAACCCGCATGCTGGGGAGACCACGACGGTGGTGCTCCCTTTGAGATGTACTTCACAGTGGAGAAGCTCTTATTTTGCTATGTACTCACGAGTGGTGCTACCTTAGTAAATTTATTTTGCTATGTACTCATTTTTGCTACTTTCGCATAACTATTTTGCTACAACCAATTTCTATGGTTTTGCTACATGGTATCCGCCGATGTCCCTTTTGCTACATTAAAAAAACATTTTGCTACATCCGTTTTGTGATTTTGCTACACGATCTCCGGCGAGGTCGTCTCCGGCGAGGTCGTTGGATCTGCTACATTAGCACAACTTTTTTGCTACCACCATTTTGCAGTTTTGCTACAATAGCGTAACGTTTTTTCAACACGGTCTCCGGTGAGGCCTACCGGCGAAAGCCTCCGGCGAGTCTCCGACAAGGTTGAATAGGCTACGTTAGCCCAACTTTCTTGCTACACGGCCGCCGACGAGGTCTTCGGCGAAATATCCAACGAGGTCCAATCTATTTTTTTATTTCTGGGCCAAACCGTTTTCTGCTACATGTAGCAAAAGCGGGACACTTTGTAGAAAATCGGGCTAATTTGTAGTAAAAGTGGGAATCTGGACCAAAAAAAGGACATGTGTCACGCAGAGGACCCGGGGGATCTGGGGGAGTTATCCCCCGGGGACGCGTAGTGCTCCCCTTATTTTATTTGTATTATCTTTATTCCATTTGCTTATTGATTTAAATCAAGTTTTAAATTGTCTTCTAAATAATTTCCTTTATTATTTAGGCAATTTGTCTTTATTTAAATAAAGTTGTATATTGTTCAATCCTTATGATTTTATTTAAATAATCTTTTACTCCTTTTTATTATTCAACAATCTTTTATTTGTTTATGGATTTGGCCAAGATTTAATTTGGCTTTTTAAATATTCCTTATTTATTTATTTATTTCTTTCTTTATCTTATCCATATCTTCTTATTTATAGTTCCAAAATGGGCGATTCCAATTTTTATAATTTTATTTAATATTTGTTTATCCTTTTAAATCCTTTTGGGATTACTTTGCTCATAATTTGGTATGGATTTTAGATAGGAGCTTTATTAGCTTTGGAAATTATTTTCCTTTTAACTTATTAAATTCATCAGTTTTCATCCATGGTTCCAAATTAAGTGAACTCCAGTTCTATGGGTTTATAATATTTTTGTTTATCATTTATAAATGTTTGTTGCTAAATTTTTATGTGGATCAAATCTATAGTCTTAGAGAGATCTTGGAAATGATTTTCTTCCACTAGGGTTTTAGGGTTTTGGTTTATTTTCCAAAGTGTTTAAATTTCAAGATACATTCATTAATGAATGCATTTCACTTGATTGAAATTTTGTTTGATTCCCTTTTCATTCAAATTTTATTCAAGAAGGGTTTTGATGTTTCCATTTTCAAACAAAAAGTTTCTTTTCACCCTAAATTTCAACAATTAATTATTTTGTTTATTTATTTTTCACATTTCAAAATTTGGAAAAATTTGGGATGTGACAGGCTACCACCCTTAAAAGAAATCTCGTCCCGAGATTTGGGAAGGCTAGAGGTTACAAGTTGGCTTCAAGACAACTAGGGTACTACCACCCTTAAAAAGATTTTTGACTAGATTACATCTTGGCTTACTTGGGATCTTGATGTAACTTCTCTGGACAATTGTTTGCATAATGTCCTTTGTTTCCACACTTGAAGCATGTGACAAGGTTGATGTCTTGAGGCATCTTCTTCTTCTTTCTAGACAATGTGATGCATAGTGTCCCATCTCTTTGCAATTGTAACATTGCACTTGGCTATTGTCCTTCTTGTTGGGTTTGGGACATTTCTTATTTTTGGGCCTCTCCAAAGCTAGGAGTCATTGTAGTTCATGTTCTTCATATCTCACCTCAAAGGTGGGAAAACTTTCTCTCTTCTTGGGGCGGTTACTAGATATATGACCTTCTTCTCCACATGAGTAGCAACACTTGGTGGTCACTTTGGATGTGGCTCTATCAGACATGGTTCTGACTTTTCCTTCATCCTTCTTGGTAGAAATGGTCCCTTATGGAGTTTTGGAAACATTTGATGCATTCCATCTTGTTTCATTTGTTGAACTATAGGATAGATGGGGCATTGTATAGGGACATGATCATTTCCTTCACATAGGAAACAAGTCACTTGAGATGTGGGGCATTGTTTAGTTGGATGTTTCTCTTCACTTTTGAACAATTAAGGCATTGGTCCATATGATCTTTATAAGTGTGCTCTATGTCTCCACAAATATTGCAAGCTTGAGTTCCTTCTATAATATCATCCTTGATGTCATTGTTGTCACGATATCCTTGGGAAAGGTTGTCTCTCATGTTGATCATTTGATTGGTCATCCTTTGCAACAATTGAGATTGGGTTTCCAAAAACTTTTGCATGGTTGGGTCTATCCCATTGTTGTTGGCTAAAAATTGAGTTCTCACTTGATTCAACTGGGATTGGGTTGCTAGAAGTTGTTCTCTCATGTGTATCTCTTGGTTGTTGTTACCATTCTTGATGTTGGAGTCTCTTGGAGAAGTCATCTGTTTGGGTTGGATTGGGATTAGAATAGGCAAAGATTTCTAGAGAAAGAATTCTAATCACACACAACAATTCACACAAAGAAATGTGCAAGCTATCACAATCAAACATTCCACTAAACAACAAGGTTCAAGAATATTGTTAGGCAACAAAATAGTTTTGCTACACCACATAAGTTGGTGTGATTGATCTAAACTAAACATTAGTATGGTGGTTCAACTATAGGATTCACTTGAGATCAATCCATTCTTCTTAGTTGTTTCTTCTTGAATAAGATCATGGTTTCCTTGGAGAAATTCTTGAATCTTGGTCACAAAGCTTCCAAGGTGATGATGATTCCTTCTAAGTTGTGTTTCTTTAGTCTTCAAGTCTTGAGTATTATTCTTGTCTCACTTGTAGTCTTTAGTGATGTCCAAGTTGAAGTCCTTTGTGAAACTAAAGTTGAAGTCATTGGTGATGTTGAAGTCCTTTCTCATGGTGGATGCTTTGTCCATCAAGTTGAAAAGAGGGGAGATGTAGAATCAAAACAAAAGATTGAGGAAAGAGTTTACAAGATTGTTTGTATATAAGTTTGGAACAAAATACAAGTCCTATTTTTCTAACGGGTTTTGTCCAATCCTAGGGTTACAATCCTACAGGCAACACAGTGCTCTGATTCCATCTGTAGAGGTCCCAACCTTTATAAGGTAGAGATCCATGTGTTTACAATGCTAGTCCCTAGATCAATAGCTAGCATCCACAGTTTAAGATGCAATATCAAGAAACAAATTCATAGTACAACTTTATAACCAGAAATAAAATAATTCATTACATCTTACATAGCTCATTTGGCTATCTCATTACAATGCAGCAGATATAACTATAGCATGGAGTCCTTCATCTTCAAAGTGCCACAGGCAATAATGTTGGTTGTAGACGTGTAATCCTATTCAACACAATTCACTAACATCAAACAAAACCTGCAACATAATAAGTTACAGCCACAAGGGTCAATACATTTGAATTGTACTGGCAAGTGATACTATGGTAGAATAGTGGTATCTATCATCTATATGCATTTGGCTATGTGGAGATTAGGCTTGCTTTGCTCAAAATAGATTTTCCTTATCATTTGAAAACACTAAGTTTTTATTTGTCAAAATCACCAAAGGAACAACCAAGAGAATTGGTTAACCTTTAACCCTTGTTCAACCACAAGTTTTTAACTTATAAATTGGGATGAGGAGATCCTTGATAGATTCCATGTCTTGATGCTCAAATTGTCCATTGCCGGGGACACAGCTAAGTACTTAGATTTTACTCTCTCGAGAGGTGGTGCACTTTCCCCACAAGACTTGACATGCATCGAGACAAGATCTTTCAAAAGCCTTCCCTTAGACCAAAATGGACGCGCTCCAAACCTATCACCCCCTACCACCAACTATCCATCTGGGTAAGTTATTGCAACCTATATGATCCAGGCAGAGCCCATAATGCCATGTGGCTGCACTTGAAGCTTCTCAACATTTGACATCTCAAATCTCTTTGTTCCTAGGTGGATTTCCACAAGTGTGATACCAAGTTTTCCCTAGTATACTGTACTTGTGATACACAAGTTTTCCCCAATATACTGGACTTGTGTAACCACTCAACATAAACCTTTTATTCCATTCCACCCAGGTAATTCATTCACATAGTTGTTTTATTAAACAAAACACAAGTCATAGACTTAGAAATATTTCATAGCATGAATATAATCCACTATTGTTTTCTACTAGCTAAGCTAAGCATGATAGTAGTAGGGATCTTAACTTAGGAAAATTCTAGTAAGGCATCATCTACTAGGATTTCCCATGGCATAGCATACTTAGTAAAAATTCCATGCAAGTCCTACTCAAACATCACTAATGCATAGTGAAAATAGTAGGACAAAAGTATGAAGCACCAATTTCCTTTTTGGTAGAGAATATAAGTTCACTCCTTGATCTTGCAATAGTCACACTCTTCAAATTTCACTACAATTCAATCAAGGCACAAATTCAATCTAGCATTCAAACAATTCACCACATAAAATAAAGAAAACAAAACAATGCATGCAAGCATGCAAAAGATTATTTTATTTGGAAAAGTGGTTTCTAATAGGCTATAAACATTTTAAAACACCTATTGGTCATTTATAAAAGTGGTAAAACCATTTAAATTCAAGTTAGTGAAAATGGCCATTTAAATCATTTTTATTTTGCTAGAGATGATTTAAATCAAAGTGATAATTTCTAGTGTTTGCCAAATATATTTTTAAACACAAAATGTTAGTGTTTATGGTCAAAGTGTTTAAATCAAACCATTTTCAAAAGGTTTCACTCAAAACCATTTTTAAATCAAAGCAACATTTATTTTTTCCTAGAAATGCCTTTAATCAAAGTAATAATTTTCTAGGGTTAATCAAATACATTTTTAAATCCAAAACTTGATTTTTAGGGTCAGAGAGTTTAAATCCAACCATTTGTAAAAGGTTTTACTCAAAAATTATTTTTAAAACATAATCAACATTTTTTGTTTTACTAGAAATGCTTTTATTCAAGGAATAATTCCTTAGTGTCACAAGATATACTTTTAAATCTAAAAGTTGGTTTTTTTATGGTAAGTAGGTTCAAAAAAAAGATTTACAAAATATTTTACCCTAAAAACATTTTTAGAATAAATTTTATAACCAAAATAGACCTAATAATGTTTCTGCAAAAACATATACTCTTACAGAAGCAAAACACTAAACAAAGGGTATGTTACAAAGGTTTCATTTTTATGAATCCAGTGATATAAAGTTTGTAAATTTTGGACGTGTAGATCTAAAGTTATGAATTTTTCAAATCTAAGCATCTAATAGATAAGTTTCTGTTTTTAAAACAATAGACAGGGCCACGTATCAAGTTATTACTGGATGGTACCGGTTCGGCAGGATCGCGCTCTATGGATCATTGGATCTAACTAGGATCATGAGGCACAGAGCACACGATACCCTTTCGTTTAAAATCTAATCTCAAACAAATAGGGTTTTTCTTATCTATGAAAATATGAGATAATTTATATTGATTTAAGCGAAACATCTAAAAATTATGCTATTTACTTCACGTATACTTTGAAATCTACATACCCTATACTTCACAGATTTTTGTCGTCACTTTGCCTCCCTCCCCTCCTATGTCCAAATCATGGCTCCACCCCTAGTAGTACCACTCTTTGCTTTGACTAGTATGTGTTGTTGCACTTCATGATTTTGGCCATTATTGCTCTCTTAGTTGGTTGCTCCTAGTCTTTTGCTAGCCTCCACTTGTGTGAGTAAGTTCTACTCATTCCTCCAACTCCCAAGAAACCAAGTTATTCCAAAGTGTCCACTATAAACTCCTATGCATGGTGTGTTACACCATTCCAAGTATATTCTTGTTTTCATCTATCTTCCAATTAAAAACTATTTTGTTATGTGAAAACTTAGTTATTAAAGCCCTCACGAACTTGATGGCACACTTTATTCTTTGTCCCTAATAAACTTGAACCATTGTGACAACTTTCTTGTATATGCTTGCACTTATAAGTTGGAATTAGTAGAACCTTGCTGTCATGGGGAATGTTTTGAACATTGCACTTGTACTTTGTACTCAGTTGATATCATATTATTTTGTCTATGGATGTCACCAGTGTGAAATAAAGAGGGAAATTGTAAGTCCATGGAGTTTGTATCCTGTGTTAGAGAAATGCCTGGACAGCTAGCCTAAGCCATACCTAATCATGGTGGAAACTTGTAGCATCACCATAGTGAAACTATCTATGAAGCATCCTCAATAAAAAGCTATGCATATGGTAAATAAAAAGATTGCTGAGATGCTCATTGTCTGCTTGCCTTGTCATTTTGGTTATGGGAAAGCTCATGTACCATGTGCAAGGGGTACTCCGTTGGCGGTTCTCAATGATATGCAAATACTTACAATTACAAGAACTTACCTGGACCCAAAGTTGAGTATGCATGAGGTGTGGCCCTCATATTCAAGGGACTTGAGATTGCCAACTTATAATTCGTCAAGCATATACTCCAGCTTTGCCACTTTAACCTTAACCACTTCAAGATTCTTATGATAGGGGCAATGAGGGTTGAAAGCTAACAAGTACCATAATTTTTGGAAGCTCTTTTTGAAACTTGTAATCTCTCCTTCCTTTACAAAAAGGCCTTTCTTCCACCACTATTGAGTCTCCACCTTCTACCTTTAGGCACCATTAAGAGAGCATAGTTGTTATTCTATGTGTAGTGTTCCAAAGCTTATTGATTGATGCATATTGTGATATTACTTGTTCTTGTGCTACTTGTTTCTAGTCACGCTTGTGAACTTTACAGGTGTCCTATGCATCTATTTGCTACTCTATGAGGGACAAGCTGATTACCACTATGCTATGTTTTCTGCATGTGAAACAAACAAACATTTTTCAATGAATGTTATTCATGATCTTTGTTTGTAGCTTGTCATGTTGCATGCATAGTTGCTATGTCCTATTGTTAGAACTCCATATTTCATGCACATGTTCAGAGTTCTTTGATCCCAGCTTTCAATGCTTGCAAATGGTTGGATCTATTGTGAGGGTGCATGTCACCTCAAAAATTATTCTTTTTATCACTTACCTACTCGAGGACGAGCAGGAGTTAAGCTTGGGGATGCTGATACGTTGGAAACGTATCTGTAATTTTTGATGCTCCATGCTTGTTTAGTATCTACTTTTCTTTGCTTGTCCATACTTTGAGGTGCTTTTTATATGTTTTCTGGGACTAACCTACTAACAAGTTGCAATAGTGCCAGGTGTCTGTTTTCTGTTGTTTTTGGTTTCAGAAAAGTTAGTAAAGAAATATTCTTGGAATTGGACGGGACAAACGTCAAAGTCAATTACTTTCCATAGGGAACAAGAAGTCCAGAGGGGAGACGGAGGGGCCAGCTAGGGGGGCCAGACCCACCCCAGGCGCGGGCGGGTCAGCCCCGCGCCTGGCTAGGGTTTGAGGCCCCTAGCCACCTCCTCGGCCTCCCCCTTCGCCTATAAGAATCCCCCGATGCAGAAACCCTAAGAACTCGATCAAATATCCACGAAACCGTCTATAGCCGCTGCCACCATCGTCCCTAGATCGGGGGGATCTGAAGTTCTTTTCGGCACCCCGCCGGAGGGGAGATCATCCCGAAGGCCTTCTCTCCGGTATGATGCGTGAGTAGTTCCACCTTGGACTATGGGTCCATGTAGTAGCTAGATGGTTGTATCTCCTCCTTTGTGCTTTCATGTATAGATCTTGTGAGCTCCATTCATGATCAAGATCTAATCTATTTGTAATCATGCATGTTGTGTTTGCGGGGATCCGATGGATATTGAGACTATTATGTTGGTTTGATTAATGGTTTTGTCTTTATGATTCTATCATGTATGTGTCGTTTGTGATCTTGCATGCTCTTCGTTGTTAGTAGCTATCTTGGCCAAGTAGTTGCTAGTGACTCCAAGAGGGGGTATTTATGCTCGATAGTGGGTTCATGCCTCTAGTTTCCAAGGGAAGTGACAGAAATATCTTCGGTTGTAGATGTGATGTTGCCACTAGGGAGAAAACAACGGTCTCTTGTTCATGGAACATGTGGACTGTTTACCTTACACACTTTGATTAAAGCAGTTGTTTGTTGCTTACAACTTAATACTGGAGGGGGTCGGATGATAACCTGAAGGTGGACTTCTAGTCATAGATGCAGTTGGATGGCGGTCGATGTATCTTGTTGTATTTCCCAATCGAATCTCATAGGGTCTTTTTGACTAGTAATTGCATTGTTATGCCTTGCTCAGTTCCTGTCAATTGCCCTGCTGTAATTTGTTTACCCTTCAAGCCATGTTGTTTATCTAAGGAGAGCACCTCTAGTGAACTATGGATCCCGGTCCAATCTTTACCATTGATACATCTTCCACACTTGTTTACTTGCTGCAAACCATTACCTTCCACACCATACGTTTAATCCTTTGTTACAGCAAACCAGTGAGCTTGACAACCTCACTGGTTCGTTGGGGCAAAGTCTTGAGTTTGTGTTGTGCAGGTCTCCGCATTGCTTACAACACATGTGTGACGTTTCCTTCCTCCTATTGGTTCGATAACCTCGGTTTCTTACTGAGGGAAAACTTGCTGCTGTGCTGCTTCACACCTTGCTCTTGGGGTTTTCCGATGAAGCGCTCCCATTTGGGCTAGCGATGCATCAAGGTTTTCTGGCGTCATTGCTGGGTAATAAAGAAAGAAGCTCCCACGTCAACTAAGCGCCATCAATTATCATCACATGCAATTCATAATATGTGATATGATATGACCTTTCTTCTTGTGCTTCTGATCTCCATCTCCAAGCACGAACATGATCTCCATCATCACCGCTGTGGCGTCAAGGTCAATGGTGCCGCTCCATGGTTGTTGTCCACCAGCATCAACTATTACAACTACTTTGAATAATAGACACGCAGGTCTTCAACAAAATATAAATACGACCATAAGGCTCCTACCGGTTGCGAACTTACAATAAGGATCATTGCATACATCATATATAATCACAATCATGGCCATATCACATCACAACACAATCCCTACAAAAACAAGTTAGACGCCTCTAATATTTCTTTGCATGTTTTACGTGGCTGTGGCTTTCGCATAAGAACTGTTCTAACTTACGAACATGAAACACAATGTTGATACTAGTATTGTCAATCGCCCGTTGTAAATTTAATCTTCACTATGGTGGGAGAGACAGACACCAACAAAGCCACTTGTGCAATACAAGTTGCATGTTGAGCGTGGAGCAAGTCTCATGAATGATGTCATGTAAGGTTAGCCCGAGCCGCTTCATCCCACCATCCCGCAAGATGCAAAGTACACAAAAAGCAATTTACAACAAAAGCATCAACGCCCGTAATAACCATTGTGTTCTACTCGTGCAACAGGTCTACGCATAGACACGACTCTGATACCACTGCAGGGGTTCGTACCATGGAAAACAAAAAAATTCTATCGCATGAACACACATAATCCAAGATCTATCTACTAGATTGTAGCAACGAGTTGATAGAGTACTAACCCTCGAAGATCCAAAGCGTTTAACGAGAGCACATTATCGTGGGTGATGTAGTCGTTCACGTGTCGATCTCAATATCGCGTAGACGATCCTTCCGACGCCACGTTCTGGCAGCACTCCCGCAGTCAGTCACACGTATGGTACTCGATGAAGACCTTAATCTCCCTTGTTCCAGCAAGCAGCGAAGGTTGTATCTCTCTCCTCGTGATTCCGACAGCACGACGGCGTGGTGTCAGAAGTAGAGGGGAAATCTCGCATGGCTTCTCCAAAGCCGGAGCGGGTATGGTGGAGTAGAGAGAGGGCCTCCGCAATCTAGGGTTTAGAGGGCTGAGGGGTTTAGAGGTATCCGGAGGCTAGGGATTATCTAGACGGCGGTTTAGAGGAGATCTAGGGCAGCCACATCTAGAGGGGAGGTGGCGGCTGACCTAGGGTTTATTATGTGTGCAAGGGCGAGCCCTACCCCTCCTTTTATAGGTGGGGAGGCGCCAAGGGGAAGGTGAAGGGAATATGCCCTAAGAGGCAATAATAAAGTGTTTATTATGTGTATTCCAAGTATATGATAGATGTTTATTTTGCATGCTATAATTGTATTAATACGGAAACGTTAATACATGTGTGTTTAATAAACAAACAGAAAGTTCCTAGTTATGCCTCTCTCATAAACTAGCTCGTTGATTAACAAGATGATCAAGGTTTCCTGATCATGGACATTGGATGTTGTTAATAACAGGATCACAACATTAGTGTAATGGTGTGATGAACATTCATCCGAAGTATAGCATTACGATCAAAGTCATTGAGTTTATATTGCTATAACAACTTACGAAGTGATCCTAATCCTTAGACCATGAGATCATGTCAATCACTAACACCGGAAGAGTTTCTTGATAACATCAAACGTCACACCGTAACAGGGTGATTATAAAGATGGATTCAGAACTAATAAAGTGTTATGTTGAGGCTCATGGATCGAGAGTGGAATTTGTTCATCCCGATGACGGATAGATATACTCTGGGCCCTCTCGGTGATATCACATTGATTAGCTTGCAAGCAAGTGATTTGATCACTAGAATGTTATATCACAGGAACGAGAAAAGAGTGCATGTCGGTAACGAGATCAAACTAGGTATGGAGATACAGATGATCGAATCTCGGACATGTAATATATCGTGAAACAAAGGGATTAAGATACTAGCGTAAAAGGTTCCGACGATCACAAGAAAGTCATCGTTGAATGTGTGGGAGTCAGTATGGGTCTCCAGATCCCGCTTCTGATTATTGATCCGAGAGGGGTCTCGATCATGTCCGCATTATTCATGAACCGTAGGGTGACACACTTAAGAGACACCGACATCCAATTGGAGCAAATGTTTCATGCCGAAAGAATGAACAAGCGCAGGAATTTATTTCACTAGATACCGAAACAGGTTTTCGGGTGAAATTGCATAAAGTGGTTATGCATGTGAAATAGAATTCTAGCAAGTGGTTATTTGTGAATGTTTGTCATTAAAGTAATTGACAAAATTCTGAATAAAATAAAAGAGTTTTATTTAATGAGAGTTTGCATTAAATTTGGTGGAAATTTAATGGGAATTTGAGTGGACTTTTGAGTGGAGGGATTTTAAAGGAGATTTGTGAGTGGAGTGTCCACCCACATGAAGAGGGGAGGGCAAGGGGGCAGCCCCCATGCGCCGGCCACCCCCTTGGGGTCCCCCCCCTCCTCCTATAAAAGGAGCCCCCCTCCTCACTTGTCTCTCACACCTCCTCGTGAAGGATCTCTCTCCCCCTCTAGAATTTATTCCCCATGGTCTCGGACTAGCGAGATACATGTTCCCGGTGGCTATTCGGCAAGAAAGAGTTGTGCTTCCGCTGCATCGCTGGAGCGAGGAGGCAGAGGTTGCTCGGTGCCTCGAACGTGTGTGCGAGCACGGATGCGCTGCTGATTTGCGGCGCTAGGACTTCCTCTCGATCTTGAGATCGGCAAGAGATCGTCTACATCAACCACGAGTTGAACTCGTTAAGCTTTGTCGGTCTTCAAGGGTATGTTCTCTAAGGATATACATCCGCCCGTTGTTTGTATCTAGTAGATAGATCTTGGTATATAGTTCACATCGTAGGAAAATTTTTGTTTTCTATGCTGCGAACCCTACAGTGGTATCAGAGCCGGATCTATGCGTAGATACTTTACACAGGTAGTACACATATGAGTATATGGGCGATGATGATCATGTTGTTGATCCTTTGTTGTAATTTTGGATATTGGTGGCATAGTGGGATGAAGCGGCCCGGACAAACTTTACATGTCCTCGCACATGAGACCTGTTCCACGCTTGACATGCAACTAGTTTGCATAAGTGGCTAGCGGGTTTCTGTCTCTCCTACTATAGTCAATATCTATTTTGCAAGCGAGTTGTCAACAATTTGATTATCCTCGTTGTGGTTCATGTTCATAGGTAAGAATGGTTCTATCTCGAAAGCCCTAAGCCACGTAAAACTTGCAATGGATAAATTAGAGGCGTCTAGTTTAGATTGTTGCTGGGATAGTGTTATGATATGGTAGTGTTGTAAGTAGAAGTATGAGATGATACTCTTACAACACACATAGCGTGTAAAATCCATAGACCTTGGATTTACACATATAGGTATGATAGTGATCATACCACGATGCACATGATAGAGATCATCTGCGGGAACCATATCATTTCACTAATAAACATATGATGTTTGATAGCATCTTATATTGCTTGTTTAGCGCTTTGTTAGCATAATAAGATGATCCCTCATTTAAATATCAAGATAAGAATGTGTTCTTCCTTTAGTATGCACCGATTATGTTTTCGTCGCTCCAAGACATCACGTGATGACCGGGTGTTCTTGGATCCACGACCATATTTCGGGTGTAAAACAGTTACACACGCGAATACTAAGGTTCTAACTTGGCGAGCCTAGCATGTATAGACATGGCCTCGGAACACGAACCGAAAGGTTAAGCATGAGTCATATAGTTAATATGATGCCCATTTGATGCTCGCCTTTGAAGCTATACCGACTCACGTGATGATCGGACTTGGTGTAGTGGATTTGGTTCATGTAATCACCAAAAAGGCACGAGGGATGTCGTTTTTGAGTGGGAGTTCATTCAATTAGTTGAACTCAATCTATCATACACTTAGTCTAAACTTTACAAATTCTGTTGTAGATGGCACCACCTGCTTTTAATTTCAATGTGTTCATGGAGAAAGAGAAACTAGCAACGAACGGTAGCAGCTTTACCGAATGGGCCATGAATTTGAGGATTCTCCTTTCTGCTGCACAAAAGCAATATGTGCTAGAAGCGCCGTTAGGCCCCCCACCTTTAGATGATGCCCCTGACAAGGAGAAGAATGTCTATCAGACTCGTCAGGAGGACCACAACTTAGTTCATTGCGGCATATTGTATGGGCTAGAGCCGGAACTTCGAAAGCGTTTCGAAAACGGCAATGCATTTGATACAATGGGTGAGTTGAAAATGATTTTCGACACACATGCTGCTGTAGAGAGCTACAACGCTTCAGAAAAGTTCTTTAGCTGCATGATGGAAGAGCACAGCTCCGTTAGTGAGCATGTACTCAAGATGTCGGGTTACGCCGATAAGCTTGTGTCCTTGGGAATATCGATTCCCATTGACTTAGGCATCCATCGTGTTCTGCAGTCTCTGCCACCTAGCTATAAGAGCTTCGTGATGAACTATAATATGCAAGGCATGAAGAAGTCTCTCCCCGATCTTCTGTCAATGCTTAAAACTGCAGAAGTGGAGATCAAAAAGGAACATCAAGTGTTGATTATCAATAGGAACACTGGTTTCAAGAAAGACAAGAAGGGAAAACGGAAGGGAAGTAAGGGCGGAAATCCTGTTGCCGCGCCTGAAAAGAAACCCCGAGTTGGACCTAAGTCTGATTCCGAGTGCTACTATTGTAAGGGGACTGGCCACTGGAAGCGCAACTGCCCCAAGTATCTGGCAGACAAGAAGGCCGGCAAGGCAAACAAAGGTATATATGATATACATGTTATTGATGTGTACTTGACTAGTGCTCGCAGTAGCACCTGGGTATTTGATACCGGTTCAGTTGTTAATATTTGTAACTCGAATCAGGGGCTGCGGAACAAGCGACCGCTAGCAAGGGGTGAGGTCAAGATGCGTGTCGGCAATGGATCAAGCGATGATGTGATCGCCATCGAAACGCTGCCTCTCCACTTACCGTTAGGATTAGTTATAAACTTGAATAAATGTTATCTGGTGCCTGCACTGAGTATGAACATTGTATCTGGATCGTGTTTGATGCGAAGTGGTTATTCATTTAAATCCGAAAACAATGGTTGTTCCATTTATATCAATGAAATCTTTTATGGTCATGCACTGATGATGAATGGTTTATTTCTATTAGATCTCGATGATAATGTTACACATATTCATAATGTTGATGCTAAAAGGATTAAACTTAATGATGATATATCCGCATATATGTGGCACTGCCGTCTAGGTCATATTGGCGTTAAACGCATGAAGAAGCTCCATTCGGATGGACTTTTGGAATCACTTGATTATGAATCATTTGATACATGTGAGCCATGCCTTATGGGCAAGATGACTAGAACGCCGTTTTCCGGTTCAATGGAACGGGCGAGAGATTTATTGGAAATCATACATTCTGATGTATGTGGTCCAATGAGTGTGTCGGCGCGAGGTGGATATCGTTATTTTGTTACTTTCACGGATGATTTGAGTAGATACGGTTATATCTACTTGATGAAACACAAGTCTGAAACCTTTGAAAATTTCAAGGAATTTCAGAATGAAGTGGAAAATCATCGTAATAGAAAGATCAAATTTCTACGGCCCGACCGTGGAGGTGAGTATCTAAGTTACGAGTTTAGCACTCACATGAAAGAGTGTGGAATTGTTTCACAACTCACACCTGCCGGAACACCACAGCGAAATGGTGTGTCGGAACGTCGTAATCGTACTTTATTAGATATGGTTCGATCTATGATGTCTCTGACGGACTTGCCGTTGTCATTTTGGGGTTATGCACTAGAAACTGCTGCATTCACTTTAAATCGGGCACCATCTAAATCCGTTGAAAAGACACCGTATGAATTGTGGTTTGGAAACAAACCTAAGCTGTCATTTCTTAAAGTTTGGGGCTGCGATGTTTATGTGAAGAAACTTCAACCGGATAAACTCGAACCCAAAGCGGAAAAATGCGTCTTCATAGGATACCCTAAAGAAACTATTGGGTATTCCTTCTATCACAGATCCGAGGGCAAGGTTTTTGTTGCCTAGAATGGATCCTTTCTAGAGAAAGAGTTTCTCGCGAAAGGTGTGAGTAGTCGGAAGGTAGAACTCGAAGAGGTTGTGGAACCTTCTCTTCAAAGTATGGCGAGTAGCACAGCGCCGGAAGTTGTTCCGGAGTTGGCTCCACCTGTTGAAGAGGGAACTAATGATAATGATCATGAAACTCCGAAAGAGAGTACTATCGAACCTCGCATGTCAAACAGGACGCGTGCAGCTCCCGAGCTATACGGAAATCCTGTCATGAATTTCATGGTTGATGAAAATGATGACCCTGCGACGTATGAAGAAGCGATGATGAGCCCGGATTCCAACAAATGGTTAGAAGCCATGAAATCCGATATGGAATCCATGTATGAAAATCAAGTTTGGAACTTGGTGGAATTACCTCACGACCGAAAGGCCGTGGAGAACAAATGGATTTTCAAAAGGAAAACTGATGCTGATGGTAATGTGACAGTCTATAAAGCTCGACTTGTCGCAAAGGGGTTTCGACAAATTCAAGGAGTTGACTACGATGAGACTTTCTCTCCCGTAGCGATGCTAAAGTCAGTTAGGATTATGTTAGCAATTGCTGCATATTTCGATTATGAGATATGGCAGATGGATGTCAAAACCGCGTTTCTCAATGGTAATATTGAAGAAGAGTTGTATATGATACAACCAAAGGGTTTTGTCGATCCTAAGGATGCTAACAAGGTGTGCAAGCTTCAGCGATCCATCTATGGATTGAAGCAAGCATCACGAAGTTGGAATCTCCGCTTTGATGAGGTGATCAAAGAGTTTGGATTTGTCCAAACTTATGGAGAAGCTTGTATTTACAAGAAAGTGAGTGGGAGCAATGTGGCATTTATGATATTATATGTGTATGACATATTATTGATCGGAAATGATATAGATCTTTTAAACAGTGTTAAAAGTTATCTAAACAGCAAATTTTCAATGAAGGACCTAGGTGAAGCGTCATACATATTAGGCATAAAGATCTATAGAGATAGATCTAGGCGCCTAATAGGGCTATCACAAAGTACATACCTTGATAAGATTTTAAAGAAGTTTAAAATGGACAGAAGTAAGAAGGGGTTCTTACCTATGTTGCAAGGCAAGAAATTGAGTAAGACTCAAAGTCCGGCTTCGGCGGAAGAAAGAGAGATAATGGACAAAGTCCCCTATGCTTCAGTCATAGGCTCTATAATGTACGCCATGCTATGTACAAGACCGGATGTGGCACATGCTATTAGTTTGACTAGTAGGTACTTACGAAGAACTAAGGATATGTTTCTTGTATACGGAGGTGAAGAAGAGCTCGTCGCTAAGTGTTATGTCGACGCTAGCTTTGATACCGATCCGGATGACTCTAAGTCTCAATCCGGATACGTATTTCTCATGAATGGCGGAGCGGTTAGTTGGAGGAGCTCCAAACAACCTGTGGTAGCGGGATCAACAACGGAGGCCGAATATGTTGCTGCTTCAGAAGCGGCTCAGGAAGCAGTTTGGATGAAGGAGTTCATATCCAAACTACGAGTGGTGGCAAACGCGTTGGATCCAATGGTGATCTATTGTGACAACAATGGTGCCATTGCCAATGCCAAAGAGCCAAGGTCTCACAAGCATTCCGAGCATATTAAGCGCCGGTTTCACTCCATCCGCGAGCATGTCAAGGATGGAGATATAAAGATTTGTAAAGTACATACGGATCTCAATGTAGCAGATCCGTTGACTAAAACTCTCCCTAGAGCAAAACATGATCAACACCAGAACTCAATGGGTGTTAGATTTATCACTATGTAACTAGATTATTGTCTCTAGTGCAAGTGGGAGACTGAAGGGAATATGCCCTGAGAGGCAATAATAAAGTGTTTATTATGTGTATTCCAAGTATATGATAGATTTTTATTTTGCATGCTATAATTGTATTAATACGGAAACGTTAATACATGTGTGTTTAATAAACAAACAGAAAGTTCCTAGTTATGCCTCTCTCATAAACTAGCTCGTTGATTAACAAGATGATCAAGGTTTCCTGATCATGGACATTGGATGTTGTTAATAACGGGATCACAAAATTAGTGTATCGGTGTGATGAACATTCATCCGAAGTATAGCATTACGATCAAAGTCATTGAGTTTATATTGCTATAACAACTTACGAAGTGATCATAATCCTTAGACCATGAGATCATGTCAATCACTAACACCGGAAGAGTTTCTTGATAACATCAAACGTCACACCTGTAACTACCTCGGTGAATTACGCTCCTAGATACAAGCCTGGATGAACGGTAGTGGTTGAAATAGTACGGTGGGGCCCCAAAATCCACTCACGGGTAGACCTTTCGGCCGTCCCAACCACTTCCAATTCATCGGGACCTGTACGGGCGGCGTAATCGGCAGGCGAAGGGATCAACTACATACACAAATGAGTATGTATGCAAGCCGCCATACAAAAGTACATCAGAGCCATTCCATCTAAAAAGAAAGGAAATATAGCAACGCCATACGGCAAGATTCAAATGACCTAGATAGATATAATATTTTAGGATAATTCCTCATACATCACACATCAGAGTATCAAGCGGAAGCGGCAAAACAAAGTCCGAGTACGGATAAGAAGCAAATCGGCATAAGATGCCATAGAAATAAGAACATCCCGCCCACAGATCTCACGGATCCCCGTTCCCGGAATCTCTACACCGAACGATCGTTGCCCACATCATCAGCCTCTTCCACCCAGTATCCGTCCTGCGAGGGTACCTGTTCATCTGAACCAATAATTTATCGTGTGAGACCCTAAGGGTACTCAGCAAGTCTTAATGCCTCTAAAGGGGACACAACCTGGGGTGACGCAATTGCAGCAAAAGATAAACCCTAGCAGTTCTATAGATACTCGCTAACCATCCGCCTAACCAAAGATAGACGGATGTCCGTGAATTAATGACAACAGTTATAACAGTAATATCCACAGATCCATCCTCCTCCTCGCTTACCGACGAGGAAGCGGACGAACAACCCCCCCATCCGTTGGCAATTTTAATAACCATTCCATGAGTGTTGCACTATTTACTAGTCAATTACTTAGTCAAGTTAAAAGTGGTACTTTAGTTATGCTTGTCTATGATCGAGAAACTGTGCTCCAAGTCGTCCATAACCGCGGACACGGCTTTCATAAAGTTTTACCCTGCAGGGGTGCACAAATAGCAACACACACTCGATCAACCTCGGAAAAACCAACTCAAAACCCAACGAGGCCTTCACGACAAAGCAATCACAAGATTCAGAAATATTTCAGGGGGCCACCCCATTGAGTAGACCCGCAACGAAGTTAGCTGACTTCGAGACGGACTCAAGGTTTGCGTCAATGGCTGTAAACGACTGGGAACCCGAAAGTGTGACTGGGCTTGTCGATACCGCGAAAACACTCCGCTTACCTAAACAGTACAGTGTGCTCCTCGCACAATCGTAAATACAGTAGTAAAGCATGGCATAAGTACAGGATAGTAAACAAAACCTCAAACTAGTTTGTGGCCCCAAGAAATAAGACTGAATCAAGATCTGGCTCAGGGGGGTCCCATAAGCCTCCCGGATGTGGATAGCGCGAATAATCTTGGAACAGGAATCAAGTACTCGGGGTCTTACGGGACACAAGTGAGCAGGAAAAACCAAATAGCAGATGTTGCTCACCGGTGCCACTTTCTTTAGTTATCCCATTACTACTCAGGTTAAGTTGTTTAGGTACCTCGTTATCCAACAGACACTCACATACCCTACACATGCTGTTCTACGACTCGCATGGCTCAAACAACTCCTGTAGTAATGGCTCATGGGATGGAGAAACAAGCTTGGTGGGGTTTAAAAGTAAAGGCTATGCAATACTTGGGATTCAATTTAATGCAATCGCGACTCAATGATGCAAGAATAAGATAGAGGCAATAGGTACTGTATGTATGCAAGCATGTGGTAGTGCTTGCCTGGCAACTCAGTTGAAGCGAGAGACGGATCTGGGTAGTGCTCCTGGTTCTCTTGATATATCCCCTGCTCAGAGTCTATCCGAAGAAGAACCAAACAAATAAGGGCCAACATAAATAAAGTGCACAAGCATAGGAATACAATGCGTCAAGCAAACAATCATGCCATGATGAATGATGCAAAATTTGCATGGCAATAAAGTAGCATGGCATGGGTGAGGTGTAGAACACAAGAAGTAACATTTTTATGGGGTTTTGGTCCCATCTTATTGTCATAATAGTTGCTGTATACTTTATATTTATATGATGCATGCTGCAATGGAAGTCATGGATAGCATAAACAGAAAGGTCTCGTCGAGCTGATCATTTTAGACATATCATTTGTTAAATTCGGAGTTATAAATCAAAAGTTATTAATTAATTAAGTTCCAGTGGAATTTGTTGTAATTTACTCAACTTGGAATTTTAAATGTGCAAAAGGTGATTTGAATAGCATATTTTAAATCCTCACATTTTTCTGATTCAAATTCATATATCATTTGCATTATTTGGATTTATAAATGAAAAGTTATTTGAAATCAGATTGGTATTTGAATTTGAATTAATTTGAATCAATTTGAATTTAAACAGACAAACAGGCAGACTTTTTATACCCAGCCAGAGCTAGCCCTAGACGCTGACGAGTGGGACGCTCTACTGACTGGGTCACACGCGCGCGGCGACGTTTGACACCGTGGCTTGTGCTAGCCCCAGGGACAGACAGATGGGACCAGCTGCATTGCAGGCCCACCTGCCAGCGAGCTGACGCGGACCGAACACGTGGCCCAGGGGGGACTGCGGGTTGGTTTTGAGAAAAGAGGGGAGCCTTTTTAGAAGATGGCCATAGCCACCGACTGTGGGCCTGGCTGGACCGCGATCGAGGCGAGAAAAACAAAAAGGGGGCTAACTGCAAACTACCACGGCCCTGGTACTGTTCCTCTTCTCAACACCTGACGGAAACCAGAGAACGACGCGGCGCGCGACAGAGCGGGGGTGGGAATCGAACGCGGCTCGCTGGCGTGCGCACAGAGGCGGCTGCCGCTGGGCTGGACTAGGGTTGTTGACAGGAGAGAGGGCGCGGGCTAGATAAGCGCTATGCGGCGCGAGCGAACAGGCAGGCGTGCGCTCGCCGGTGCACGCGGTGTGCTCGGCGAAACGATCGCCGCCGGCAGGAAACAAGGAAGGGCCGGAGCATGTCCAGGGGGTCGGGGGCTTACCGCGAGGATGTTGGCGTGGTCGACGGGCTCGGGGGTGGTCGCGATCGCTGGCGGGGCTGGTGCACCGGCGATTAGGGTTTGCGTTGGTACATCGGCGGGGCAGGGGTTCTGGGGCTTCTCCTCCGCGTCGGGGTGTCCAGGGCGAAGCAGGGGCACCTCGTTGTCTTCCTCGACAGCCTCAACAACTCGCCCGCCTCCTCGTACTGCAGATAGACGCCGAAGCCGACGGTGGCCGGCGATGGTGGTGAAGAAAAGAGGGGCAGAGGGGAACGAGGCAGGGCCTCTGGGTGGGATCTGGGGGAGGCTAGAGGGGCGAGGAAGGGGTAGATAAGGACGGGGGCAGGTGAGTCTTGCGTGGGGGAGGGGAAGGTGATAAAGGTGGCCTCGGTTCCACCTTGTCCTTCCTCACGTGATCGGCCAGGGGCAGGGGTAGCTAGGCATGGGGTTGGGGCTGCCAGGTAGGGCCAGAGAGGAGGGGGCTCGGGTGGGCCACGCCGGCAGAGAGAGCAAGAGAGAGGAGAGAGGTGGATCGGGTGTAGTTGTAGCTAGGTTGGGTGGGCTCGGCTAGGGTTTGTGGGAAGAGAGAAAGAGAGAGAGCTGGGGTGTGGGGCCAGGGAGAGGGTGGCCAGGTGGGGCCGGCATGGTAGAGAGAGAGGGGCCGAGAGAGAGAGAGGTAGGGCATGGTCTAGGTTTTGGATTAGGGTTCGGCTTAGGGTTGTTGAGAGGAGAGATGAGAGGGTAAGGGAGATGCCCATGTTTAACACATGACAATGGCATCACAATGTCAAGCACAAGGTGTGGTGGGAGGTTAAAGAGAGGGGTAGGGGGTTTAGGGCTTATGCACACCCACATGATCACATGTGCATGCATGGATGGGGGATGGTGTTAAAGGTAGGGTTTAACTTGAGGGGGAGAGGGAGAGATTGAGGGTTTGGTGGGGTATTATACAAGCCAAAACAAGATCAAGCAAAGGAAAGGGTGATCCATGCAAGCAAAACAAAAATAACATTCAAAAGTCAAGTAAAAGGTGGCACTTGCATGGGCCATGCAAAAACATTAAATGCCATGTATCATCCTTGTGATAGCAAAAATAATAAGCATGGCATTATTTATTTGCATCCTCACAAGATGTAGTAAGGCCCAAGCAAAAGAATGAAGGAAAAGTTCCATGTGGAGTGAATGAGGGGAGCCATATTTGAATGAAGATGGGACATGCTAGTGTGTAGGTGCCACTAGATATTTTATAGTCCCAAAATATCCCAACATGATAATAACCCCAAAACAACCCATATGGAGACTAAGGAAAGGTTCCACTCACAAGGCATGCAAAGGTGGCCATGTGGCTCTCATATACCAGTATTGTGAAAACAACATGGTGCATACATGGGAGCGTGTGGGGCTAGAATTTGATCCATCCCAACCCACATGAGCTAGAGGTAAAACTCAATTAAAATGCCAAGCTCATATAAGGTGGAATGGTGGAATTATAAGGTGGTGAAGAAAAGGTGGTGGAGTCAATAAGAGATATGCCCCCAAATCAACTTGGGCATTTAACAATATATCAAGAACCAAATACAATATCAAGAGGAAAATACAAATATTAATGCATATGAGATAAGAACCAAAGCAAAAGGGTTTTTGTATGATGCTCAAATGCAAGGTGGCATGATGACATGAGCATGATATGATGATGATGCAACAATTATATGTAGGAAGTGGCCCTTTTATTACTAGATCAAGTAGCATAACAGGTGTTAGACAACTGGGATGCTACAACTCTCCCCCACTAAACAGGAATCTCGCCCCGAGATTCTAGGAAGAAGAAGAAGACACAAAGAGGGTAGGATAGTTGGCACGGAGTTCATCTTCACGTTCCCAAGTGGCTTCATCAACAGAATGGTGTGACCACTGCACCTTGCAGAACTTGATGGACTTGTTGCGAATCCTTCTTTCTGCGGTCTCAAGGATTTTGGTGGGGTGTTCTTGATAAGACAGGTCTTCTTTGAGATCGATTAGCTCATGATCCACGGTCCTGCCAGGATCTTTGAAGCACTTCTTGAGCTGGGAGATGTGGAAAACATCATGGACTTTGAGTTTTTCCGGGAGCTCAAGGGCATAAGCAACTTCTCCTCTTCTACCACGAATCTTGAAAGGACCGATGTATCTAGGAGCCAGCTTTCCTTTGATGCCAAAGCGGTGTGTGCCTCTCATGGGAGTGACACGAAGGTACACGAGATCACCAGGGGCATACACCATGTCCGTGTGCTTCCTGTCATAATTGCTCTTCTGACGACTTTGAGCAATCTTCAGGTTCTCAAGAATGATATGCACCTTCTCCTCCGCTTGAGTTACAATGTCAGGGCCAAACCAGATTCTTTCTCCTCCACCTGACCAACCAATCGGAGTTCTGCACTTGCGACCATAGAGAGCCTCAAATGGTGCCATCTTCAGACTTTTCTGGAAGCTGTTGTTGTAAGAGAATTCAGCATAAGGAAGACATTCCTCCCACTTCATGCCAAAAGAGATGACGCAAGCACGAAGCATATCCTCCAGAATCTGATTGATCCTTTCAACTTGTCCTTGCGACTGAGGGTGGTAAGCAGTGCTGAAGTTCAACTTTGTTCCCAGAGCATTTTGGAAACTTTCCCAGAACTTGGAAGTGAAGTTGCTACCACGGTCTGAACTGATCTCAAGCGGAACCCCATACAGAGAGACAATTCTGTTGATATAGAGCTCAGCCAACTGAATTCCAGAAATTGTTTCCTTGACGGGGAAGAAATGAGCCACTTTAGAGAGCCTGTCAATGACAACAAAGATTGCATTGTTGCCCTTCTGCGACCTTGGAAAGCCAGTGATGAAGTCCATCTCTACTTTCTCCCATTTCCATTCCGGGGGTTTCAATGGCTGTAGAAGACCGAAAGGTTTCTGATGGACAGCTTTCACTCTGCGGCAAACATCACACTCCGAGACATACTTGGCACAATATCGTTTCAACCCAGGCCACCAATATTGTGTTTTCAAGTCCATGTACATCTTTGTGCTGCCAGGGTGGATAGATAGAACAGAATCGTACGCCTCCTTGAGAACTTGCTCTCTCAAACCCGGATAGTTCGGAACAAACATCCGGTGTTCAAAGAAAAGCGTGCCTTGATCATCAACGTGGAAGGACTCATACTTTGGAAGCTCAAGTTTAGAGATGATCTTTCTGGTGTGTGGATTACCAAGCTGACGAGAGCGAATCTTTTCTTCCAAGAGAGGAGTAGCCAGAAGGTTCAGGAGATGCCCTTGTTCCACAACTTCCAGGTTGAGCTGACGGAATTCCTCGCACAAGAGAGGTTGCTGCTCTTCTATCATGAGGTTGTTGACATAAGCTTTGCGGCTGAGAGCATCGGCCATGACATTAGCTTTGCCCGGTGTGTAGTTGATGGTCAAATCAAAATCATTGATTTATTCAATCCATCTCCTCTGCCGAAGGTTGAGATCAGGCTGAGTGAAGATATACTTCAAACTTTTGTGGTCAGAAAAGATCTCACAACGGTTGCCAAGCAAGTAGTGCCTCCATAGCTTCAAAGCAAAGACAACTGCTGCTAGCTCGAGGTCATGTGTGGGATAGTTGATCTCATGCGTCTTCAACTGTCGAGAGGCATAAGCAACAACTTGTTTCTCTTGCATAAGGACCGCACCCAATCCTTGCAAAGAGGCGTCACAGAATATCTGGAAAGGCTTAGATGTATCCGGAGGAACCAAGACTGGTGTGGAAGTGAGCTTCTCTTTGAGTGTCTCAAAGCTTGCTTGACAGGCAGGAGTCCAAAGATATTTCTTGCCTTTCTTGAGGAGATCGGTAAGAGGCTTCGCTATCTTCGAGAAGTTCTGAACGAAGCGACGGCAATAACTAGCCAAACCAAAAAAACTCCGCACTTCTTTGACATTAACAGGAGGAAGCCATTCAACAATTGTCTTCACAGTTTCTGGGTTGACTGCAATGCCCTTGGCAGAGATGACATGGCCAAGATAAGTTACTTCAGGCAGCCAAAACTCACACTTTGAGAACTTTGCATACAAGCGGTTCTCACGCAGCTTGCTTAGGACACACCGCAGGTGTTCTTCATGCTCTTCCTTAGACTTAGAATAGACCAGGATGTCATCCAGGTAGACCACAACGAACTTATCAAGGTACTCCATGAAAACCGAGTTCATCAGCCTCGAGAAGGTAGCAGGTGCATTGGTGAGACCGAAAGACATGACCGTGTACTCATACAGGCCATAGCGGGTGGTGAAAGCTGTTTTAGGCACATCTTCCTTGCGAATCTTGATTTGGTGATAACCACTTCTCAAGTCAAGCTTAGAGAACACCACAGCTCCAGCTAGCTGATCGAAGAGATCATTAATCCGCGGAAGGGGATATTTGTTCTTGATGGTTTTAGCATTGAGAGCCCGATAGTCAACACAAAGTCTATCAGTCCTGTCACGCTTCTTCACAAAGATTGTTGGGCTACCCCAAGAAGAAGTACTGTGTTGAATGAAACCCAACTTCTCTTGTTCATCAAGTTGTCGTTTGAGTTCAGCCAACTCAGAAGGACCCATTTTATAAGGCCGCTTGGAGATAGGAGTCGTTCCAGGTTCAAGCTCAATTACAAACTCAACCTCACGATCCGGAGGCATACCCGGCAACTCTTCAGGAAAGACATCTGGGAACTCACAGACCACCGGTACACTCTGAATAGCTTCCATAGCATCATCATTCAGAGCCGCCAAAGAGAAAAGCTGGACAGCAGGAGTCAGACTTGGAGAAAAGACTATATGGCCTTCAGGAATCTTCAGAGAAACCGAGCATTCAGCACAATCAATCACAGCTGCATTTGCTGTCAACCAATCCATGCCCAAGATGACATCAATGTCAGAACTGCCTAGAACAATTAAAGAAGCCGAGAACGAAGAGCCACCAATCTCAATTTGATTGCCATGGCTGATTTTAGCAGCTGCCATTGTTGCTCCAGGAGAAAGAACCATTAACCGCTTAAGAAGAGGATCCATTGCTAACTCGTTTTCATTTGCAAACTTGTGAGAAACAAATGAATGCGATGCACCAGAATCAAACAAAACTCGTGCAGGGACTGAGTTAACGGAAAGCATACCCATCACAACTCCAGGTGCATGCTCAGCTTGAGCGGCGTTGACACAGTTGGCACGAGCAACCGTAGACCCGGGCTTGGTGTTGATGTTGAGAGCCCGAGGTGGTGGTGCACGAACCATAGGAGAGCTTGCCGCAGATCTTGGAGGGGGTGGAGGGAGAGCTTTGTTCTTCAACGGACAGTTCCAGGTCAGATGTCCAGGATCTCCACATGTGAAACAAGCACCAGGTGGACGTGGAGCAATGTGGCCAGGGACTCCGCCAGGCGCTCCAGGGTAGTGGTGGTTGTAGCCCCTGGGAGCAGCAGTGATGAAGTTTGATGGCCTTGCCACGTAGCTTGAAGGTCTTGGTGAAGCCGGGAGCGACGGTGGGGTGTTAGGAACCCAGACACGCCGCTTAGAAGGAGCTGACATAGCTGAAGAGCTTGATGTGTCCCGGTTGTGTTTCTTTGACTCCTCAAACACTTGCCTACTAGCTTCCTCCTGCAAGGCTGTATGCTGAAGTTCCAGGAAAGATGCCGGCCTTGCATGTGTGATTGCATATTTGATCGATGCATTGAGCCCCTGCCTGAACCTCTTTTGTTTCTTCTTGTCATCCGAGATCTCATCACCACCATAACGAGAGAGTTTCATGAAGTTCCTGATGTAGGTATTGACATTATCACTTCCCTGCTTGAGGTTGAGAAAGATTTCCTTCATCCTTTCCATGACAATCTCTGACAGGAATTGCTCTTTGAAAGCTCCAGAGAACTGTTCCCACGTAGGCTAAAAACCAGTACAACTTGCCTTCAGATAATTCTCCCACCAGAGAGCTGCATCTCCCTTCAGAAGGTGAGTAGCACATTTCACCCATTCTTGCTCAGGCACATCAGCAGTCTCCAGTAGCCTTGACATCTCACGCAACCAATCATCAGCATCATGTGGTTGATCAGAAACATCAAATTGGCAAGGGTTGAACTTCAGGAAGCTTTTGATGTCACCCCGCTTGGGAGGTGGAGGGAGTGGAGCAAACTCATTTCTCCTGACACTTTCTTCCAAGCGCTGCTGGTTCTGCTGCATTGCTGCCAAGGCATTGGCTATGTTTGACAACGCGGCCCCAAGTTCCGGTGGTATGTCCTCATCAGAACGGCGTGGTGGAGCCATCCTGTGATTGATATAAAACACAAGTCAGTACTATAATGGAGAATGATAATAATCCAAAATAGTACCAAGATGGAATTAACCAAGATTAAAGGATACAAATTACTAAGATGATATTAAAATATCAACAAAGTTCAAAGCACCTAGAAGATATTAAGCATATCGCACACGACTGAAAAGGAGTGTGGTACACAAATATATCAAAGAAAAATTTTCCACAAATTTCGGCATTAAAATACCAATAGATGCGCAAAATTACTTAACGAATCAAGATTAGTGACTCTACCAATTCAATATACAAAAGCGAATGATAAGAGTAGTGGTATGGTCGCGACTCCATCCCGCACTCAAATCATTACTCCGCACATGAATAAGTGGAACACGTATCCTAACCCCTTCTTCTCACGACGAACCTAAGGATTGGTAACTACGGAAACGAACACCCCAAACAAGATAACGTCGGATAACAAAGAGTAAGACAGATCGCGTCAGTAAACAACGAATCAGATAGATCGCGTCGGTTTGCAAAAGCCTATCGGTATGGGATGTACCAACAGTTGATAACCAAAAGGCCGATTAGATAACAACTTGGATGCAACAGATAGACAAGGAATTACACACACACACACACAGAGACAACCTATGGTACTACGGAAACCCAGAACACGTGAATCCTAGTTTGAATTTTAAGAAGAGGATTGAAAACGTTACACTTCCTTACCAGAAAAGGGTGGGTGGGTGGGTAAGAAGAAAAGTGGAAGCAGTCCTACTCTCACGTTTTGTTTTTCCCTAGTATACATAACTACCAAAAATATTTGCTAGACTGACAACGACCGTTTGGCTGAGACCCTGAAGGTCGGGATGGCTCTGATACCAATTGTAACTACCTCGGTGAATTACGCTCCTAGATACAAGCCTGGATGAACGGTAGTGGTTGAAATAGTACGGTGGGGCCCCAAAAGCCACTCACGGGTAGACCTTTCGGCCGTCCCAACCACTTCCAATTCATCGGGACCTGTACGGGCGGCGTAATCGGCAGGCGAAGGGATCAACTACATACACAAATGAGTATGTATGCAAGCCGCCATACAAAAGTACATCAGAGCCATTTCATCTAAAAAGAAAGGAAATATAGCAACGCCATACGGCAAGATTCAAATGACCTAGATAGATATAATATTTTAGGATAATTCCTCATACATCACACATCAGAGTATCAAGCGGAAGCGGCAAAACAAAGTCCGAGTACGGATAAGAAGCAAATCGGCATAAGATGCCATAGAAATAAGCACATCCCGCCCACGGATCTCACGGATCCCCGTTCCCAGAATCTCTACACCGAACGATCGTTGCCCACATCATCAGCCTCTTCCACCCAGTATCCGTCCTGCGAGGGTACCTGTTCATCTGAACCAATAATTTATCGTGTGAGACCCTAAGGGTAATCAGCAAGTCTTAATGCCTCTAAAGGGGACACAACCTGGGGTGACGCAATTGCAGCAAAAGATAAACCCTAGCAGTTCTATAGATACTCGCTAACCATCCGCCTAACCAAAGATAGACGGATGTCCGTGAATTAATGACAACAGTTATAACAGTAATATCCACAGATCCATCCTCCTCCTCGCTTACCGACGAGGAAGCGGACGAACAACCCCCCCATCCGTTGGCAATTTTATTAACCATTCTATGAGTGTTGCACTATTTACTAGTCAATTACTTAGTCAAGTGAAAAGTGGTACTTTAGTTATGCTTGTCTATGATCGAGAAACTGTGCTCCAAGTCGTCCATAACCACGGACACGGCTTTCAGAAAGTTTTACCCTGCAGGGGTGCACAAATAGCAACACACACTCGATCAACCTCGGAAAAACAAAATCAAAACCCAACGAGGCCTTCACGACAAAGCAATCACAAGATTCAGAAATATTTCAGGGGGCCACCCCATTGAGTAGACCCGCAACGAAGTTAGCTGACTTCGAGACGGACTCAAGGTTCGCGTCAATGGCTGTAAACGACTGGGAACCCGAAAGTGTAACTGGGCTTGTCGATACCGCGAAAACACTCCGCTTACCTAAACAGTACAGTGTGCTCCTCGCACAATCGTAAATACAGTAGTAAAGCATGGCATAAGTATAGGATAGTAAACAAAACCTCAAACTAGTTTGTGGCCCCAAGAAATAAGACTGAATCAAGCTCTCGCTCAGGGGGGTCCCATAAGCCTCCCGGATGTGGATAGCGCGAATAATCTTGGAACAGGAATCAAGTACTCGGGGTCTTACGGGACACAAGTGAGCAGGAAAAACCAAATAGCAGATGTTGCTCACCGGTGCCACTTTCTTTAGTTATCCCATTACTACTCAGGTTAAGTTGTTTAGGTACCTCGTTATCCAACAGACACTCACATACCCTACACATGCTGTTCTACGACTCGCATGGCTCAAACAACTCCTGTAGTAATGGCTCATGGGATGGAGAAACAAGCTTGGTGGGGTTTAATAGTAAAGGCTATGCAATACTTGGGATTCAATTTAATGCAATCGCGACTCAATGATGCAAGAATAAGATAGAGGCAATAGGTACTGTATGTATGCAAGCATGTGGTAGTGCTTGCCTGGCAACTCAGTTGAAGCGAGAGACGGATCTGGGTAGTGCTCCTGGTTCTCTTGATATATCCCCTGCTCAGAGTCTATCCGAAGAAGAACCAAACAAACAAGGGCCAACATAAATAAAGTGCACAAGCATAGGAATACAATGCGTCAAGCAAACAATCATGCCATGATGAATGATGCACAATTTGCATGGCAATAAAGTAGCATGGCATGGGTGAGGTGTAGAACACAAGAAGTAACATTTTTATGGGGTTTTGGTCCCATCTTATTGTCATAATAGTTGCTGTATACTTTATATTTATATGATGCATGCTGCAATGGAAGTCATGGATAGCATAAACAGAAAGGTCTCGTCGAGCTGATCATTTTAGACATATCATTTGTTAAATTCGGAGTTATAAATCAAAAGTTATTAATTAATTAAGTTCCAGTGGCATTTGTTGTAATTTACTCAACTTGGAATTTTAAATGTGCAAAAGGTGATTTGAATAGCATATTTTAAATCCTCACATTTTTCTGATTCAAATTCATATATCATTTGCATTATTTGGATTTATAAATGAAAAGTTATTTGAAATCAGATTGGTATTTGAATTTGAATCAGTTTTGAATTTAAACAGACAAACAGGCAGACTTTTTATACCCAGCCAGAGCTAGCCCTAGACGCTGACGAGTGGGCCGCTCTGCTGACTGGGTCACACGCGCGCAGCGACGTTTAACACCGTGGCCTGTGCTAGCCCCAGGGACAGTCAGATGGGACCAGCTGCATTGCAGGCCCACCTGCCAGCGAGCTGACGCGGACCGAACACGTGGCCCAGGGGGACTGCGGGTTGGTTTTGAGAAAAGAGGGGAGCCTTTTTAGAAGATGGCCACAGCCACCGACTGTGGGCCTGGCTGGACCGCGATCGAGGCGAGAAAAACAAAAAGGGGGCTAACTGCAAACTACCACGGCCCTGGTACTGTTCCTCTTCTCAACACCTGACGGAAAAAAGAGAACGGCGCGGCGCGCGACAGAGCGGGGGTGGGAATCGAACGCGGCTCGCTGGCGTGCTCACAGAGGTGGCTGCCGCTGGGCTGGACTAGGGTTGTTGACAGGAGAGAGGGCGCGGGCTAGATAAGCGCTATGCGGCGCGAGCGAACAGGCAGGCGCGCGCTCGCCGGTGCACGCGGTGTGCTCGGCGAAACGATCGCCGCCGGCAGGAAACAAGGAAGGGCCGGAGCATGTCCAGGGGGGTCGAGGGCTTACCGCGAGGATGTTGGCGTGGTCGACGGGCTCGGGGGTGGTCGTGATCGCTGGCGGGGCTGGAGCACCGGCGATTAGGGTTTGCGTCGGTACGTCGGCAGGGCAGGGGTTCTGGGGCTTCTCCTCCGCGTCGGGGTGTCCAGGGCGAAGCAGGGGCACCTCGTTGTCTTCCTCGACAGCCTCAACAACTCGCCCGCCTCCTCGTACTGCAGATAGACGCCAAAGCCGACGGTGGCCGGCGATGGTGGTGAAGAAAAGAGGGGCAGAGGGGAACGAGGCAGGGCCTCTGGGTGGGATCTGGGGGAGGCTAGAGGGGCGAGGAAGGGGTAGATAAGGACGGGGGCAGGTGAGGCTTGCGTGGGGGAGGGGAAGGTGATAAAGGTGGCCTCAGTGCCACCTTGTCCTTCCTCACGTGATCGGCCAGGGGCAGGGGTAGCTAGGCATGGGGTTGGGGCTGCCAGGTAGGGCCAGAGAGGAGGGGGCTCGGGTGGGGCACGCCGGCAGAGAGAGCAAGAGAGAGGAGAGAGGTGGATCGGTTGTAGTTGTAGCTAGGTTGGGTGGGCTCGGCTAGGGTTTGTGGGAAGAGAGAAAGAGAGAGAGCTGGGGTGTGGGGCCGGCATGGTAGAGAGAGAGGGGCCGAGAGAGAGAGAGGTAGGGCATGGTCTAGGTTTTGGATTAGGGTTCGGCTTAGGGTTGTTGAGAGGAGAGATGAGAGGGTAAGGGAGATGCCCATGTTTAACACATGACAATGGCATCACAAGGTCAAGCACAAGGTGTGGTGGGAGGTTAAAGAGAGGGGTAGGGGGTTTAGGGCTTATGCACACCCACATGATCACATGTGCATGCATGGATGGGGGATGGTGTTAAAGGTAGGGTTTAACTTGAGGGGGAGAGGGAGAGATTGAGGGTTTGGTGGGGTATTATACAAGCCAAAACAAGATCAAGCAAAGGAAAGGGTGATCCATGCAAGCAAAACAAAAATAACATTCAAAAGTCAAGTAAAAGGTGGCACTTGCATGGGCCATGCAAAAACATTAAATGCCATGTACCATCCTTGTGATAGCAAAAATAATAAGCATGGCATTATTTATTTGCATCCTCACAAGATGGAGTAAGGCCCAAGCAAAATAATGAAGGAAAAGTTCCATGTGGAGTGAATGAGGGGAGCCATATTTGAATGAAGATGGGACATGCTAGTGTGTAGGTGCCACTAGATATTTTATAGTCCCAAAATATCCCAACATGATAATAACCCCAAAACAACCCATATGGAGACTAAGGAAAGGTTCCACTCACAAGGCATGCAAAGGTGGCCATGTGGCTCTCATATACCAGTATTGTGAAAACAACATGGTGCATACATGGGAGCGTGTGGGGCTAGAATTTGATCCATCCCAACCCACATGAGCTAGAGGTAAAACTCAATTAAAATGCCAAGCTCATATAAGGTGGAATGGTGGAATTATAAGGTGGTGAAGAAAAGGTGGTGGAGTCAATAAGAGATATGCCCCCAAATCAACTTGGGCATTTAACAATATATCAAGAACCAAATACAATATCAAGAGGCAAATACAAATATTAATGCATATGAGATAAGAACCAAAGCAAAAGGGTTTTTGTATGATGCTCAAATGCAAGGTGGCATGATGACATGAGCATGATATGATGATGATGCAACAATTATATGTAGGAAGTGGCCCTTTTATTACTAGATCAAGTAGCATAACAGGTGTTAGACAACTGGGATGCTACAACTCTCCCCCACTAAACAGGAATCTCGCCCCGAGATTCTAGGAAGAAGAAGAAGACACAAAGAGGGTAGGATAGTTGGCACGGAGTTCATCTTCACGTTCCCAAGTGGCTTCATCAACAGAATGGTGTGACCACTGCACCTTGCAGAACTTGATGGACTTGTTGCGAGTCCTTCTTTCTGCGGTCTCAAGGATTTTGGTGGGGTGTTCTTGATAAGACAGGTCTTCTTTGAGATCGATTAGCTCATGATCCACGGTCCTGCCAGGATCTTTGAAGCACTTCTTGAGCTGGGAGATGTGGAAAACATCATGGACTTTGAGTTTTTCCGGGAGCTCAAGGGCATAAGCAACTTCTCCTCTTCTACCACGAATCTTGAAAGGACCGATGTATCTAGGAGCCAGCTTTCCTTTGATGCCAAAGCGGTGTGTGCCTCTCATGGGAGTGACACGAAGGTACACGAGATCACCAGGGGCATACACCATGTCCGTGTGCTTCCTGTCATAATTGCTCTTCTGACGACTTTGAGCAATCTTCAGGTTCTCAAGAATGATATGCACCTTCTGTAGGGGTCCCAACCTAATAAGGTTGATCCCTCCTGTGTTTTACAATGCTAGTCCCTGGATCAATAGCTAGCATCCACAGTTAAGATGTAATATCAAGATACAAAGGTCATATTATAACTTTATAACCAGGAATAACATAATTCTATTACATCATACATAGCTCATTGGCTATTACATTACATTGCAGCGGAATAATTATATTCATGGGGTCCTTCATCTTCTTAGTGCCACAGGCAGATGTTGGTTGTAGACTTTGTAATCCTAGTCAATCAAACAATCTTCATTTAAAACAATCAACCTGCAACATTACAAGTTACAGCCACAAGGGTCAATACATTTTGAATTGTATTGGCAAGTTTCACCTTTATGTATAATAAGAATGGATCCTATCATTATATGCATATTTGGCTAAGTAGAGTTTAAGGCTTATTTGCATAAATCAATATTTATCCTATCTTTTCAAAAATGGTTTTGGTCCTTTGTCAAAACTCTTTTCCAAGTTCCTTGAACTCCTTGGTAGACACTCAAGTGTTCAAGTCCTTGTCAAAAATTCCTTGAGCCACTTGGTAACCCCAAGTGCAACAAGTTTTATCAACAATCATGAGTTCCTTGGTAACCCCAAGTACATCATGCTCTTGTGCACCTTGGTAACCCCAAGTGCAACAAGCTTAACAAAATCTCTTTGAATTCCTTGGTACCCCCCAAGTGCATCAAGTTTTTATATTAGAAATTAGAATGTCGAGATCTCCCATAGTTCAAACTTTAGTTGCTCAGTATTGTCCATAACCGGGGACACGGCTAAGTACTTAGATTTTATTAACTTCTGCAGAAGGAGTACACTTTACCCACATGACACAATCCCATCTTGTTGCCACCAGTGGCCTACTGGATTAGTGCTCACCAAGATGGAGTACCGGCAGACTGAGAGTGTGACGAAGTCTTTCCAAAAGGTCCTTCCATACATCATTGCTAGCTTGTCTTCAGCCCCCATGAAGCATTCCAGATCCCCATGTCCGGTAACTAAAGACAATGTATGGATCTCCCTAATGTAGTTGACTAAGCCAGAGCCATAATAGCATGTGGTTGTACACGAAAGCCACAATTGGAGAAACATGTTCAATCTCTAAGTTCCCTAGGTGGTTTTCATTTGGAGCACAACACAAAGTGATTGCCATAGACATGGTTCCCTTTTGTTGCCACCTTCTCCAAAACATAAAGTGTCCACCACCTAGGTGGTTCATTGAGTCCTTGTTTTATTATATAAAAAAACACAAGTCCTTTTCTCATCCTTTGTAAAATCTCAACATGTATCTCTTTTCAAAACATAGCTTGGCTAAGCATGTACAAATTCAATATTTCTATTAAGGAGTGTAAAGGGAATCCTATTAGGATTAGCATAGCATAAGTATAAAACATTTTCATGCATGTTTACAAAATCCACTAAGTATAATGAAAATAGTAGGTCTTTTGTATGATAGTGTAACTTGCCTTTTTGTTAGGGAATGATAGTCACTTCTTGATCTTGCTAGTTTCACACTTTGCTAATTTTCACTACAATCAAACAAGCATAGTATCAAGTAGCACTCCAAACCAACATTCAAACAATAATTCACATACACAAAGCAATGGATCCTAAGTCTTGTAAAAAGAGGGTTCTATTGCAAGGTTGGTCTCTACTAAGTTTATAAACTTTGTAAGGTCCACATTGGTCATTTACAAAAATGGCAAAGTCATTAGTTAGAGGGTTTTGCTCCAAAAATCTATTTTAAAATCCGTTCAACATTTTATGTGGTGAAAATTATTCTTTTTCAAGCAAAACTTTATGTTTTTCACCATGTGAGTTGCCTTTGGCAAGGCTTGGTGTTTTGGGTCAGTAATTTTGGTCCATAACATTTTCCCAAAGTTTTCCTTGCAAAAACATTTCCATAATAAAATCAATGAGTTTATTTGGCTAGAAAATGGCTAAGTTAAATAATTCAACTTAAATTTCACAAAAATCATTTTTAACACTATGGGTTGGTTCCTAGGGTCAGTAAGGTCACACAAATCCATTTTGCAAAAGATTTAATCCTAAAATCAATTTTAAACAATTTTTATACTCTAAACAAGTACACAAATGTTTCTGCAAATTCAAACAAGCAATCAGATACTATTTGTCAAACTAAGGCCATGGTTGTTTAGGGCTTGTTCTCCTGAATCCATTGATATAAAATTTGTCAATTTTGGACGTGTGGATCAAAAGATATAAGGGTTTGAAAATGGCATCAAAATCTGATTTCAATTTCTGTTTTTAAACAGACAGGTGACACGCGTCGAGACTCTATTGGACGGCACCGGTTTGCTGCGGATCACGCTCCGGTGCGTTGGATTAAGTCTAATCGTGTGGCTCTGGAGGCGTACCCCTTCGGCATTTAAATGATTCTATCGTGCCCGCCCGATCTAGATCGAACGGTTGCGGCAGGCTCGACCTAAAGTGGGCGGCGCTGCGGTGGCTAGCGGCGGCGGAGCTGTCAGTCGACGACGGTGCCGGTGCTACAAAAGGTTAGGGAGAAAGGGAAAATGCTCACCAGGCTCAGGAGAACACGGCGAAGCTCAAGGTGCTCTAGAGATAGCAAGGGGCGCACTGGTCTTGGCAGAATTGCTCGCCGGAGTTGCTTAGGGCGGCGGTGCTCTCGGGTTGCTGTCGAGGACGATGCAGCAGATCACCAGGAGGTAAACAAAACACATAGTCAGGAGCGCAAGGACACGGCGAAGGTGTGTGCGTGAACGAGAAGGCGCGGGGTGGTCTGGTTCACCTGGGAGTCGTCGCCGGAGAAGAAGGCAGACGTGGCGGCGTCGGGAGTTTGTCGTAGTCGGGGTTCTGGTGCACCCGCGGGCGAACTGGGAGTACTAGGAGGTGCGTGAGGTCGAGAGGAGTCCACTCGCGTGAAGTAGAGGCAGAGGGGTGGTCGGAGTTGGTCGGGATTGTTGCGACAGTTCGTCGGAGCAGAGGGCGTTCGGGGAAGAAATGGAGCGGCCTAGGGGCGAGCTTTGGGGAGGAGTCTGAGGGGAACGAGAGAGGAGAGGGTGACGATTTAACCTGCGTGGTCAGAGGGCTAATTCAATGCGTGTTAAAGGAGAATTACGCCGGAGTTACGCTGTTTGCAACGGCCGGGCGTCGGGGTGGGCGTGGTCTGCGGGTGAAGAAGAAGAACAGGAGGTGTGGGGTCCAGCGTCAGTGAGAAAAGAAAAAGGGAGGATGGGTCCACTGGCCATTGACTCTATGGGCTGTTACGGCGGTGAGAAAAGTAACGCTTCGGGGAAGGGAGAGTTGGGCTAGGTGGGCTTCCTGGGCTGAGCATCTGGGCTGGCTTTTGTTTCATTTTTTTTTGTACTGAATCATTTTTCCTTTTCTATTTTGAATTTCTGTTTTAAATTCCAATCCACTTATTCAATCATTCAAACAATTTCAAACATTCATTAAACCTTGCATTGTGTTTTTGGTTCTGTTTAGTAGTATAAATCAACTTTAAAAATAAAAATAATATTTTTAAATTTTTCTAGGTTCTATTTATTAATTAAATAAAATGGGCTATGGTTTATTAATAAAATAAGGTTTGGTTAAATTATTAGAATCCCCATTTTGAATTCTAAATATTTATAAAAACCAATTCAGTAGGTTTTTATTTGTGAATATAAGATATGTGTAATACTTTGTTAGAATAAAATAACATTTTATAGGGTCCATTAATAATTAAATAAAATGGCCTTAGTTTATTAATCCAAATAGGATTAATTTTATTGAGATATTTATTTTAAAATCTAAAGTAGAGTCAAAACATTTTAGTAAGTTTTTATTAAATAATAATAAAAATACTTGGTAAACCTATTTAAACAATTTTAATATGTCTTGATGTTTTAATTTAAAATGGTATTTCCTTTCATAATAAAATTGGACATTGATTCCCTGTTATTTTATTTAAATAAACCTTTGATATTTTCATTTAAAAACTAAGTGTTTTAATTCCCAAAGTTTTGGTCAAGATTTAATTTGGCTTTATCAAATATTCTTTATTTATAAATCCACCATTTCTTTTGATAATAAATCTTTTATTAAAGGATCTAATAAAAGTAATTCCAAAACATTTTTAATTTCCTTTATTAAATGTTTTTCTTTATGCACCCTTTTATTTTATTTATTTTAAATGTGGTTTGAGGTTCCAATTAAATTCAAAAAGTTTCTTCTGGCTCTGAAAATTGAACATAGTTTTATTTTATTCATTTATTTTCACATTACAAGATTTGGAAAATCTTGGGATGTGACAGGCTACCACCCTTAAAATAAATCTCGTCCCGAGATTTGGGAAGGCTAGGGTTACAAGCAAGTTCAAAGCAACTAGGGTACTACCACCCTTAACAATTTTTCAAACAAAAATTACATGTTGGCCTTCTTGGGTCCTGGATAAAATTTTCTTATTGCAAACATTTGCATGGTTTCCTAGGTTTCCATACTTGACTCATGGGCCAAGATTGAGCTTCTCCATAGGCTTGTTCAACTTGTTCTTCATCCTTTCTGGACAGTTGCTTGCATAGTGTCCCGGATTCTTGCAGTTGAAGCAATGAATGTCATTGAGTTCTTTACGTGGCTCTTGTGGGCAAGTTGCTACAAAGTGACCTGGTTCGTTACAGTTGTTACACCACACTTGGTCAATTCCTTTATTCTTTATGTTCTCTGGGCATCCACTGGAGTAGTGTCCCATTTCCTTACATTTACGACATTGTACAAGGCTCATGTCTTGCTTGGGCTTCTTGATTTTCCTTGATCCTTTGAATTGGGTTGTCTTGCTTGGAGGTATAAGTGGTCCTTTTCCTTTGGTAGACTTGGATCCTTCTTGTTTCCTTTGTTCTACCATGGCATAGATAGGACATAGGCCAGGAGTATGATCACTTCCCTCACAAAGGTAGCAAGTAGCTTGAGAGGTAGGGCATTCTCCAACAGAATGGTCTTCATCACAATTGGGGCATTGTCCTTCATGCTCCTTGGAAGTATGTTCCTTGTCTCCACAAATAATGCAAGCTGGGGCTCCATCTAGAACAACATTCTTGTCATCCTTGCTATCATACTCTCTTCTAGGAAAATTTTCTTCCATGCTAATCATTTGATTAGTCACCTTAAGCATTAGTTGAGATTGTTCCTCCAAAAACTTTTGCAGTGCTGGATCTTCATTACTATTATTGGCTAGGAACTGAGCTGTCAGTTGGTTCAACTGATGTTGGGTTGCTATGAGCTCCCCCAGGTTGTCAGCTTGGTTGGTGTTGGTTTCATCAACCCTTGAGTCCTTTGGAGTAGTCATCTGTTTGGGTTGAAGGAAGATTAGAATGGGCAAGATATTTCTAAGGAAATATTTCTAGTTACACACATCACAATCCACACAAGCAATGTGCATGTAATCACAACAAACTTTTCACTCATTCAAGGTTCAAGCACATACTTAGGCAACAAAACATTTTTGTTACACCACATAAGTTGGTGTTTTGTCTTAGCTAAAATTTGGTGGTCCATCTATATGGTTCATTTGTGATATTTCCTTCCTTCTTGGTTGATTCTTCTTGCATGATATCTTGGTTTCCTTGAGATAAACTCTTGGTTACAATACTTCAAAGTTGTCGATGGTTTCCTCCTATTTTGTATTCCCTCAGTCTCTAAATCTTGAGTAAGATTTTCCTTGTTTCACTTGTGGTCCTTAGTGATATCCAAGTTGGAAGTCCTTGGGGAATATGCTGAAGATGTTGGAGTCATTAGAGTTGAAGAAGTTGAAGAAGTCCTTTGCACATGGTGTAGTCCTTGATCAAGGGTAGGTTTCCCCATCAAGTTGAAGCAGAAAAGATGTAGAGTTGAAACCAAAATGGTTGAGGAAAGAGTTACAAGTGTTTTTGTAAATAAGTTTTGGAACAAAATATAATTCCTATATTTTCTAAGGGTTTTTGTCCAATCCTAGGTTTACAAATCCTAAAGGCAACACATTGCTCTGATACCATCTGTAGGGGTCCCAACCTAATAAGGTTGATCCCTCCTGTGTTTTACAATGCTAGTCCCTGGATCAATAGCTAGCATCCACAGTTAAGATGTAATATCAAGATACAAAGGTCCTATTATAACTTTATAACCAGGAATAACATAATTCTATTACATCATACATAGCTCATTGGCTATTACATTACATTGCAGCGGAATAATTATATTCATGGGGTCCTTCATCTTCTTAGTGCCACAGGCAGATGTTGGTTGTAGACTTTGTAATCCTAGTCAATCAAACAATCTTCATTTAAAACAATCAACCTGCAACATTACAAGTTACAGCCACAAGGGTCAATACATTTTGAATTGTATTGGCAAGTTTCACCTTTATGTATAATAAGAATGGATCCTATCATTATATGCATATTTGGCTAAGTAGAGTTTAAGGCTTATTTGCATAAATCAATATTTATCCTATCTTTTCAAAAATGGTTTTGGTCCTTTGTCAAAACTCTTTTCCAAGTTCCTTGAACTCCTTGGTAGACACTCAAGTGTTCAAGTCCTTGTCAAAAATTCCTTGAGCCACTTGGTAACCCCAAGTGCAACAAGTTTTATCAACAATCATGAGTTCCTTGGTAACCCCAAGTACATCATGCTCTTGTGCACCTTGGTAACCCCAAGTGCAACAAGCTTAACAAAATCTCTTTGAATTCCTTGGTACCCCCCAAGTGCATCAAGTTTTTATATTAGAAATTAGAATGTCGAGATCTCCCATAGTTCAAACTTTAGTTGCTCAGTATTGTCCATAACCGGGGACACGGCTAAGTACTTAGATTTTATTAACTTCTGCAGAAGGAGTACACTTTACCCACATGACACAATCCCATCTTGTTGCCACCAGTGGCCTACTGGATTAGTGCTCACCAAGATGGAGTACCGGCAGACTGAGAGTGTGACGAAGTCTTTCCAAAAGGTCCTTCCATACATCATTGCTAGCTTGTATTCAGCCCCCATGAAGCATTCCAGATCCCCATGTCCGGTAACTAAAGACAATGTATGGATCTCCCTAATGTAGTTGACTAAGCTAGAGCCATAATAGCATGTGGTTGTACACGAAAGCCACAATTGGAGAAGCATGTTCAATCTCTAAGTTCCCTAGGTGGTTTTCATTTGGAGCACAACACAAAGTGATTGCCATAGACATGGTTCCCTTTTGTTGCCACCTTCTCCAAAACATAAAGTGTCCACCACCTAGGTGGTTCATTGAGTCCTTGTTTTATTATATAAAAAAACACAAGTCCTTTTCTCATCCTTTGTAAAATCTCAACATGTATCTCTTTTCAAAACATAGCTTGGCTAAGCATGTACAAATTCAATATTTCTATTAAGGAGTGTAAAGGGAATCCTATTAGGATTAGCATAGCATAAGTATAAAACATTTTCATGCATGTTTACAAAATCCACTAAGTATAATGAAAATAGTAGGTCTTTTGTATGATAGTGTAACTTGCCTTTTTGTTAGGGAATGATAGTCACTTCTTGATCTTGCTAGTCTCACACTTTGCTAATTTTCACTACAATCAAACAAGCATAGTATCAAGTAGCACTCCAAACCAACATTCAAACAATAATTCACATACACAAAGCAATGGATCCTAAGTCTTGTAAAAAGAGGGTTCTATTGCAAGGTTGGTCTCTACTAAGTTTATAAACTTTGTAAGGTCCACATTGGTCATTTACAAAAATGGCAAAGTCATTAGTTAGAGGGTTTTGCTCCAAAAATCTATTTTAAAATCCGTTCAACATTTTATGTGGTGAAAATTATTCTTTTTCAAGCAAAACTTTATGTTTTTCACCATGTGAGTTGCCTTTGGCAAGGCTTGGTGTTTTGGGTCAGTAATTTTGGTCCATAACATTTTCCCAAAGTTTTCCTTGCAAAAACATTTCCATAATAAAATCAATGAGTTTATTTGGCTAGAAAATGGCTAAGTTAAATAATTCAACTTAAATTTCACAAAAATCATTTTTAACACTATGGGTTGGTTCCTAGGGTCAGTAAGGTCACACAAATCCATTTTGCAAAAGATTTAATCCTAAAATCAATTTTAAACAATTTTTATACTCTAAACAAGTACACAAATGTTTCTGCAAATTCAAACAAGCAATCAGATACTATTTGTCAAACTAAGGCCATGGTTGTTTAGGGCTTGTTCTCCTGAATCCATTGATATAAAATTTGTCAATTTTGGACGTGTGGATCAAAAGATATAAGGGTTTGAAAATGGCATCAAAATCTGATTTCAATTTCTGTTTTTAAACAGACAGGTGACACGCGTCGAGACTCTATTGGACGGCACCGGTTTGCTGCGGATCACGCTCCGGTGCGTTGGATTAAGTCTAATCGTGTGGCTCTGGAGGCGTACCCCTTCGGCATTTAAATGATTCTATCGTGCCCGCCCGATCTAGATCGAACGGTTGCGGCAGGCTCGACCTAAAGTGGGCGGCGCTGCGGTGGCTAGCGGCGGCGGAGCTGTCAGTCGACGACGGTGCCGGTGCTATAAAAGGTTAGGGAGAAAGGGAAAATGCTCACCAGGCTCAGGAGAACACGGCGAAGCTCAAGGTGCTCTAGAGATAGCAAGGGGCGCACTGGTCTTGGCAGAATTGCTCGCCGGAGTTGCTTAGGGCGGCGGTGCTCTCGGGTTGCTGTCGAGGACGATGCAGCAGATCACCAGGAGGTAAACAAAACACATAGTCAGGAGCGCAAGGACACGGCGAAGGTGTGTGCGTGAACGAGAAGGCGCGGGGTGGTCTGGTTCACCTGGGAGTCGTCGCCGGAGAAGAAGGCAGACGTGGCGGCGTCGGGAGTTTGTCGTAGTTGGGGTTCTGGTGCACCCGCGGGCGAACTGGGAGTACTAGGAGGTGCGTGAGGTCGATAGGAGTCCACTCGCGTGAAGTAGAGGCAGAGGGGTGGTCGGAGTTGGTCGGGATTGCTGCGACAGTTCGTCGGAGCAGAGGGCGTTCGGGGAAGAAATGGAGCGGCCTAGGGGCGAGCTTTGGGGAGGAGTCTGAGGGGAACGAGAGAGGAGAGGGTGACGATTTAACCTGCGTGGTCAGAGGGCTAATTCAATGCGTGTTAAAGGAGAATTACGCCGGAGTTACGCTGTTTGCAACGGCCGGGCGTCGGGGTGGGCGTGGTCTGCGGGTGAAGAAGAAGAACAGGAGGTGTGGGGTCCAGCGTCAGTGAGAAAAGAAAAAGGGAGGATGGGTCCACTGGCCATTGACTCTATGGGCTGTTACGGCGGTGAGAAAAGTAACGCTTCGGGGAAGGGAGAGTTGGGCTAGGTGGGCTTCCTGGGCTGAGCATCTGGGCTGGCTGTTGTTTCATTTTTTTTTTGTACTGAATCATTTTTTCCTTTTCTATTTTGAATTTCTGTTTTAAATTCCAATCCACTTATTCAATCATTCAAACAATTTCAAACATTCATTAAACCTTGCATTGTGTTTTTGGTTCTGTTTAGTAGTATAAATCAACTTTAAAAATAAAAATAATATTTTTAAATTTTTCTAGGTTCTATTTATTAATTAAATAAAATGGGCTATGGTTTATTAATAAAATATGGTTTGGTTAAATTATTAGAATCCCCATTTTGAATTCTAAATATTTATAAAAACCAATTCAGTAGGTTTTTATTTGTGAATATAAGATATGTGTAATACTTTGTTAGAATAAAATAACATTTTATAGGGTCCATTAATAATTAAATAAAATGGCCTTAGTTTATTAATCCAAATAGGATTAATTTTATTGAGATATTTATTTTAAAATCTAAAGTAGAGTCAAAACATTTTAGTAAGTTTTTATTAAATAATAATAAAAATACTTGGTAAACCTATTTAAACAATTTTAATATGTCTTGATGTTTTAATTTAAAATGGTATTTCCTTTCATAATAAAATTGGACATTGATTCCCTGTTATTTTATTTAAATAAACCTTTGATATTTTCATTTAAAAACTAAGTGTTTTAATTCCCAAAGTTTTGGTCAAGATTTAATTTGGCTTTATCAAATATTCTTTATTTATAAATCCACCATTTCTTTTGATAATAAATCTTTTATTAAAGGATCTAATAAAAGTAATTCCAAAACATTTTTAATTTCATTTATTAAATGTTTTTCTTTATGCACCCTTTTATTTTATTTATTTTAAATGTGGTTTGAGGTTCCAATTAAATTCAAAAAGTTTCTTCTGGCTCTGAAAATTGAACATAGTTTTATTTTATTCATTTATTTTCACATTACAAGATTTGGAAAATCTTGGGATGTGACACCTTCTCCTCCGCTTGAGTTACAATGTCAGGGCCAAACCAGATTCTTTCTCCTGCACCTGACCAACCAATCGGAGTTCTGCACTTGCGACCATAGAGAGCCTCAAATGGTGCCATCTTCAGACTTTTCTGGAAGCTGTTGTTGTAAGAGAATTCAGCATAAGGAAGACATTCCTCCCACTTCATGCCAAAAGAGATGACGCAAGCACGAAGCATATCCTCCAGAATCTGATTGATCCTTTCAACTTGTCCTTGCGACTGAGGGTGGTAAGCAGTGCTGAAGTTCAACTTTGTTCCCAGAGCATTTTGGAAACTTTCCCAGAACTTGGAAGTGAAGATGCTACCATGGTCTGAACTGATCTCAAGCGGAACCCCATACAGAGAGACAATTCTGTTGATATAGAGCTCAGCCAACTGAATTCCAGAAATTGTTTCCTTGACGGGGAAGAAATGAGCCACTTTAGAGAGCCTGTCGATGACAACAAAGATTGCATTGTTGCCCTTCTGCAACCTTGGAAAGCCAGTGATGAAGTCCATCTCTACTTTCTCCCATTTCCATTCTGGGGGTTTCAATGGCTGTAGAAGACCGAAAGGTTTCTGATGGACAGCTTTCACTCTGCGGCAAACATCACACTCCGAGACATACTTGGCACAATATCGTTTCAACCCAGGCCACCAATATTGTGTTTTCAAGTCCATGTACATCTTTGTGCTGCCAGGGTGGATAGATAGAACAGAATCGTGCGCCTCCTTGAGAACTTGCTCTCTCAAACCCGGGTAGTTCGGAACAAACATCCGGTATTCAAAGAAAAGCGTGCCTTGATCATCAACGTGGAAGGACTCATACTTTGGAAGCTCAAGTTTAGAGATGATCTTTCTGGTGTGCGGATCACCAAGCTGACGAGAGCGAATCTTTTCTTCCAAGAGAGGAGTAGCCAGAAGGTTCAGGAGATGCCCTTGTTCCACAACTTCCAGGTTGAGCTGACGGAATTCCTCGCACAAGAGAGGTTGCTGCTCTTCTATCATGAGGTTGTTGACATAAGCTTTGCGGCTGAGAGCATCGGCCATGACATTAGCTTTGCCCGGTGTGTAGTTGATGGTCAAATCAAAATCATTGATTTCTTCAATCCATCTCCTCTGCCGAAGGTTGAGATCAGGCTGAGTGAAGATATACTTCAAACTTTTGTGGTCAGAAAAGATCTCACAACGGTTGCCAAGCAAGTAGTGCCTCCATAGCTTCAAAGCAAAGACAACTGCTGCTAGCTCGAGGTCATGTGTGGGATAGTTGATCTCATGCGTCGTCAACTTTCGAGAGGCATAAGCAACAAATTGTTTCTCTTGCATAAGGACCGCACCCAATCCTTGCAAAGAGGCGTCACAGAATATCTGGAAAGGCTTAGATGTATCCGGAGGAACCAAGACTGGTGTGGAAGTGAGCTTCTCTGTGAGTGTCTCAAAGCTTGCTTGACAGGCAGGAGTCCAAATATATTTCTTGCCTTTCTTGAGGAGATCGGTAAGAGGCTTCGCTATCTTCGAGAAGTTCTGAACGAAGCGACGACAATAACTAGCCAAACCAAAAAAACTCCGCACTTCTTTGACATTAACAGGAGGAAGCCATTCAACAATTGTCTTCACAGTTTCCGGGTTGACTGCAATGCCCTTGGCAGAGATGACATGGCCAAGATAAGTTACTTCAGGCAGCCAAAACTCACACTTTGAGAACTTTGCATACAAGCGGTTCTCACGCAGCTTGCTTAGGACACATCGCAGGTGTTCTTCATGCTCTTCCTTAGACTTAGAATAGACCAGGATGTCATCCAGGTAGACCACAACGAACTTATCAAGGTACTCCATGAAAACCGAGTTCATCAGCCTCGAGAAGGTAGCAGGTGCATTGGTGAGACCGAAAGACATGACCGTGTACTCATACAGGCCATATCGGGTGGTGAAAGCTGTTTTAGGCACATCTTCCTTGCGAATCTTGATTTGGTGATAACCACTTCTCAAGTCAAGCTTAGAGAACACCACAGCTCCAGCTAGCTGATCGAAGAGATCATTAATCCGCCGAAGGGGATATTTGTTCTTGATGGTTTTAGCATTGAGAGCCCGATAGTCAACACAAAGTCTATCAGTCCTGTCACGCTTCTTCACAAAGATTGTTGGGCTACCCCAAGAAGAAGTATTGTGTTGAATGAAACCCAACTTCTCTTGTTCATGAAGTTATCGTTTGAGTTCAGCCAACTCAGAAGGACCCATTTTATAAGGCCGCTTGGAGATAGGAGCCGTTCCAGGTTCAAGCTCAATTACAAACTCAACCTCACGATCCGGAGGCATACCCGGCAACTCTTCAGGAAAGACATCTGGGAACTCACAGACCACCGGTACACTCTGAATAGCTTCCATAGCATCATCATTCAGAGCCGCCAAAGAGAAAAGCTGGACAGCAGGAGTCAGACTTGGAGAAAAGACTATATGGCCTTCAGGAATCTTCAGAGAAACCGAGCGTTCAGCACAATCAATCACAGCTGCATTTGCTGTCAACCAATCCATGCCCAAGATGACATCAATGTCAGAACTGCCCAGAACAATTAAAGAAGCCGAGAACGAAGAGCCACCAATCTCAATTTGATTGCCATGGCTGATTTTAGCAGCTGCCATTGTTGCTCCAGGAGAAAGAACCATTAACCACTTAATAAGAGGATCCATTGCTAACTCGTTTTCATTTGCAAACTTGTGAGAAACAAATGAATGCGATGCACCAGAATCAAACAAAACTCGTGCAGGGACTGAGTTAACGGAAAGCATACCCATCACAACTCCAGGTGCATGCTCAGCTTGAGCGGCGTTGACACAGTTGGCACGAGCAACCATAGACCCGGGCTTGGTGTTGATGTTGAGAGCCCGAGGTGGTGGTGCACGAACCATAGGAGAGCTTGCCGCAGATCTTGGAGGGGGTGGAGGGAGAGCTTTGTTCTTCAACGGACAGTTCCAGGTCAGATGTCCAGGATCTCCACATGTGAAACAAGCACCAGGTGGACGTGGAGCAATGTGGCCAGGGACTCCGCCAGGCGCTCCAGGGTAGTGGTGGTTGTAGCCCCTGGGAGCAGCAGTGATGAAGTTTGATGGCCTTGCCGCGTAGCTTGAAGGTCTTGGTGAAGCCGGGAGCGACGGTGGGGTGTTAGGAACCCAGACACGCCGCTTAGAAGGAGCTGACATAGCTGAAGAGCTTTATGCGTCCCGGTTGTGTTTCTTTGACTCCTCAAACACTTGCCTACTGGCTTCCTCCTAGATATTTGAATGAAGATGGGACATGCTAGTGTGTAGGTACCACTAGATATTTTATAGTCCCAAAATATCCCAACATGATAATAACCCCAAAACAACCCATATGGAGACTAAGGAAAGGTTCCACTCACAAGTCATGCAAAGGTGGCCATGTGGCTCTCATATACCAGTATTGTGAAAACAACATGGTGCATACATGGGAGCGTGTGGGGCTAGAATTTGATCCATCCCAACCCACATGAGCTAGAGGTAAAACTCAATTAAAATGCCAAGCTCATATAAGGTGGAATGGTGGAATTATAAGGTGGTGAAGAAAAGGTGGTGGAGTCAATAAGAGATATGCCCCCAAATCAACTTGGGCATTTAACAATATATCAAGAACCAAATACAATATCAAGAGGCAAATACAAATATTAATGCATATGAGATAAGAACCAAAGCAAAAGGGTTTTTGTATGATGCTCAAATGCAAGGTGGCATGATGACATGAGCATGATATGATGATGATGCAACAATTATATGTAGGAAGTGGCCCTTTTATTACTAGATCAAGTAGCATAACAGGTGTTAGACAACTGGGATGCTACAACACCGTAACAGGGTGATTATAAAGATGCATTCAGAACTAATAAAGTGTTATGTTGAGGCTCATGGATCGAGAGTGGAATTTTTTCATCTCGATGACGGATAGATATACTCTGGGCCCTCTCGGTGATATCACATTGATTAGCTTGCAAGCAAGTGATTTGATCACTAGAATGTTATATCACAGGAACGAGAAAAGAGTGCATGTCGTTAACGAGATCAAACTAGGTATGGAGATACCGATGATCGAATCTCGGACATGTAATATATCGTGAAACAAAGGGATTAAGATACTAGCGTAAAAGGTTCCGACGATCACAAGAAAGTCATTGTTGAATGTGTGGGAGTCAGTATGGGTCTCCAGATCCCGCTTCTGATTATTGATCCGAGAGGGGTCTCGATCATGTCCGCATTATTCACGAACCGTAGGGTGACACACTTAAGAGACACCGACATCCAATTGGATCAAATGTTTCATGCCGAAAGAATGAACAAGCGCAGGAATTTATTTCACTAGATACCGAAACAGGTTTTCGGGTGAAATTGCATAAAGTGGTTATGCATGTGAAATAGAATTCTAGCAAGGGGTTATTTGTGAATGTTTGTCATTAAAGTAATTGACAAAATTCTGAATAAAATAAAAGAGTTTTATTTAATGAGAGTTTGCATTAAATTTGGTGGAAATTTAATGGGAATTTGAGTGGACTTTTGAGTGGAGGGATTTTAAAGGAGATTTGTGAGTGGAGTGTCCACCCACATGAAGAGGGGAGGGCAAGGGGGAAGCCCCCATGCGCCGGCCACCCACTTGGGGTCCCCCCCCCCTCCTCCTATAAAAGTAGCCCCCCTCCTCACTTGTCTCTCACACCTCCTCGTGAAGGATCTCTCTCCCCCTCTAGAATTTATTCCCCATGGTCTCGGACTAGCGAGATACATGTTCCCGGTGGCTATTCGGTAAGAAAGAGTTGTGCTTCCGCTGCATCGCTGGAGCGAGGACGCGGAGGTTGCTCGGTGCCTCGAACGTGTGTGCGAGCACGGATGCGCTGCTGATTTGCGGCGCTAGGACTTCCTCTCGATCTTGAGATCGGCAAGAGATCGTCTACATCAACCACGAGTTGAACTCGTTAAGCTTTGTCGGTCTTCAAGGGTATGTTCTCTACGGATATACATCCGCCCGTTGTTTGTATCTAGTAGATAGATCTTGGTATATAGTTCACATCGTAGGAAATTTTTTGTTTTCTATGCTGCGAATCCTACAGAAGGGAGTCCTCCCCCAACTCCACTTCATGTGGCCGGCGCAAGGGAGAAGGAGGAATCCTCCCTTAGGTAGGATTCCTTCCCTCCCTCCACTTGGAAAACATTGTCCCAGTTTGACTTTTTCAAACTGGTTTTTTGTCTTTCAAACTAGAGTTTGATTTCTCTCTTAAAAGTGTCCATCCAAGTGACCTAGGACATGATGCAACAATTCCAATTTGTCATGACCCATCCATGTACCCTTCCCCTTCCGGATCGGTGGACCTTCTAGAACATTCCGGTGAAAACACTAAAACCATTCCCGAACTCCGGAATTGGACTTTCCTTATATGAATCTTATTCTCTGAACCATTCCGGTCTCCTCGTGATGTCCCGGATCCCATCCGAGACTCCAAACTACATTTGGTCTCTTTACTCACTTTCCATATCTACTAAACAACATCGAATCCTTAAGTGTGCCTCCCTACGGTTCGTGAATTATGCAGACATGACCGAGACTCTTCTCCGATAAATAACCAATAGAGGAATCTAGAAATTCATATGGCTCCCACATATTTCTATGATTACTTCGTGATCAAATGAACCATTTACATACGATACCAATTTCCCTTTGTCTCGCAATACTTTACTTATCCAAGGTTTGATCATCGGTATCTCTGCATACCTAGTTCAACCTCGTTACCGATAAGTACTCTTTACTCATTCCGGTGATATGTGATCCCTTGTGATCCAGTCACATGCTTGGAAGCTAATTGGATGACATTCCAACGAGAGGGCCCAGAGTATATCTATCCGTCATATGGATGGACAAATCCCACTCTTGATCCATGTGCCTCAACACATACTTTTTGAACACTAAATTCCACCTTTATAACCACCCAGTTACGAAGTGTTGTTTGATGTCATCAAAGCATCCATCCGGTGATAGTGATTAACATGATCTCATAGTCGAAGGATTTAGGTTACTATGTATTGAAATCTTATAGCAAGTGAACTATTTAAATGACTTGATCTTATGCTACGCTTAACTATAGGAGTATGTCCATCACATCATTCTTCTAATGGTATGACATTGTTGCTAATAACATCTCAATGTTCATGATCAGGAATCCATGATCATATATTAACCAACAAGCTAGTTTAACAAGAGGCTTTACTAGGGACTCTTACATGCTTACAAATCACACAGGTATTAATGTTTCCAATTAATACAATTATAGCAGGGGGCGGGGCGGAGATTGTCGGTGACTCGTTGCCAGCGATTTACCTAGACCTGAATGCGGAACCTATCGACGGAAGCTCTTCATGAAGCAGCAAGACCGTGAGAAGCATCCCTGCCGGCAGCATGCCCGCTCCCGCAAGCTCGCCGACCCCAACTCTGAACCCAGATCCGACCCCATCTCCGATGCAGGTAACTTGTCCCTTGTTCTTGCTCTCTAGGTGTATATGATGCAACCATAGGCCCTTATAGGATCCTGTCCTTGGTACCCAAGAACATGGTATCTCTATCGACCACGAGCATTTTTTTTATGGACGAACTAGTTCGGCAAATGCAAACACAAGGCGGTAACCGAAGGAGCGGATCATACTCAACCCTCAAGGACGAGAATGATTTGCGAGTCATGGATGGAAATTCATCTCCATTTGCGAGAAATCGTGACGAGAACTCACTTACAAAGAGGTGGGAATTCATCTCCGAACAATGCATGAAATTTTGTGCCTCCTATGACCATGTTAAGTCAAGGCCCGTGAGTGGCATTGGAGTTGGAGACATGGTATGTTCCTACACAGATCTATATGTTCTCATTCATATGAGCTTTGCATTCAAACATAACTTAAACTTGTTGGTTTAGGTGTGGGAAGCATTGGAGCACTTCAAGACTTGCCACGAGAAGAAAGCTTTCATGTAAAGAGCTCAAAGATTATGAGAAGTGTAAAGAGCTCTACTCGGGAAGTGCAAAGGGAGGAGGCACCAGAATCATCATCAACGAGGAAGGGCCAACAACCAAGAGGCCGAGAGGGAGGAACGACTCCATGCTAGAGCTCAAGCGTGAAGCTTCGTCAGTTGCCATTCACGAGATGTTGAAAGAGTTGATCGCCGACAAGGAGGTGTCCATCGACAAGAGGGAAGAGAGAAAACGCAAGGAGATAGAAGATGTGATGAATAACTACTACAAAATCCAATCAAAGCGTCTTTAGATAGAAGAGATCAATGCGCGTACAAGAAAGGAGAAGGTAGAGCTCGAGCGACTTGCCGAACGAAACCGCATCATGACCGTGGATCTCTCCGAGATGAACCCAATTCAACATAGTTGGTTCGAGAAGAAGAGGAATATGATCTATGAGCAAGATGCATAGATTCATCGTCTATCTATGTTTGCATGCATGTATGAACAATGTGTCCTGATTTCGTACTCCGGTTGTCCTTCAAATTTGCTTTAGTTTGGTACTCTACTAGTCCTCTTTTTGAATTTAGTTCAGTTGGTCCCTTTAAAGAAAGGGCCGGATAAATGGGGAGGTGCCACCGTTTGGTGCACCAGACATTCCAGGCTGGACGTCGTCCCGAGGCCTGTCCACTCCGCCCCGCAAACGGACCGAATCGATCAAAAGATCTGTCCGAAATGCAGGGGGTCGTTGGAGTTGGCCTAAGATGCATTATCCTTTCTTCTCGCGAGTGCATCAATGGGAGAGAAAATCTTTTTTACCAAATGCATTAAAAGAAATTAATTTACATAGGTCATAAAATAAAAATAAACTAAGAATTTGAACTACATAAATCGTTTAATAGCTAAAAAGAAACTTAAACTGAGAAGAAACTATGGCGATGTCTACTCGTTATCGTCCTCCATGAGGTCGATGAATGGCGACGTGCTAGGGGGAAGAGGCAGCGACAGAGGATGTTGGAGTCATGGGTAGTTCCCCGTCGTGATGTAGTACAAGATGGAGGCCCGGTACGCTCCACCAGAACCTACGTCCGGCAGCGTTGCTATCAGACGGCAATGGGTTGTCACCGTAGCACCTGGCGAGCTCCCTCTCCCGATGCTTGCGGAAGAACTCGATCCATGTGGCTATGTTGTTGGATCCCAGTCTAGATCTGACTGTTGCTTCGCCATGAACGGCACTGCATACTCGTGTTGGATGGTTGTAGCTCTGTACCACGCAACACCGGTGGGATTGGGCCGTCGCTGGCGTTCAACACCGGCCCACTGGGGAAGACGGATTTTGATGGTGCCGGATAGTTTTCCTCGTATAAGGCGCGCCTCCCAAACGTGAAGCCAGCGGTGACCGGTGTACATGGCGGTGAGCATGCTGTGGGTAGGCGCAGAGTGGGGGAAGGGGTGGATTGTGCGGCATGCGAGATGCGCGCCCTTTTATGAAGGCCGAACATTAATAGGAAGAGTAGGATGCCAGTGCGGCATCGATGGTGATGCATTCTCTTCAGGCACAATCAACGAGGAGAAGTGCCGCAACGAGGTCTATGAGAAATAAGTCAGGCGGCTGGCGCAGTAGTTTCAACTATCACTATTAATGGGAAACGCATGAGGCTGGAAAGGGGTTGCTACCATGTGGGCCTGAGGTGGACGAAGGGAGGACCTTTTGTATTGTCTTGTCCCGCGAACACGCGTGAGCGCAAACGCCATCTCGATTTGGCTCGCGAATATGCCGGTCTAGGACGATGCCAATGATTTGTGACGCTGACCCGTTGGAAGCTTGTTTGTAGACTCGTTTAAAACAACAAAAGGCCATTTGAGAGGCACATTTGGATTTTCTCTAAGGTCATCTCCATCGGCTCGACCCATCCCGTCTGAAATGGTCCACGCAGACGTGTGGGACGTGCGCGGCGCCCAAAGGCCCGACCCATCTGGACAAACGCGTTCGGCTCGACCCATCCGTGCACCTAATCTGGGCCTCTGTTACGTCGGCCCTTACAGTACGCTTTTCCAAGCGCGTCCTCCCAATAATTCGTCCGGGCCCTCTCGCCAGTGGCACAATAGACACTCTCCTCTCCTAAACCCTCGCACTCCATATCCCGCAACTTGAGCAGGCGCAATCTTTGCTGCCGCCGCCACCCCCCCCCCCCCCCCCCCCCCCGCGATATCGAGCGCCACTGCAGGCCACACGCTTTGTCGGAGTTGTCTGGATGCGTCGTAGGTAATCCCGCCGCCCTGGCCTCCACCTATGGACTGGATACGCAACACCCTCTGCATGGCGCACAACCTTCTCGATTATTTGCCTGGGGTTCGTTCATCGGTCTTTTCTAGGTTATCTAGCCCACTGCGGGAGTTGGCATCGCCATTGACGGTTGCATACTTTTTAGATGGGCAGTAGCCGAAGAGCAATGGAGTTCTTCTACAAGAATTTTATGGAGTCATTGTCCGAGGAGGAGTCCGACGGTGAGACGGAGATTTTGCTGGCAGCTGCACAGATGGTGCACGGCCACTACCTCCTGCCACCGCGCAGAGGTGGCTCGTCCAAGCGGCGCGAAGCCAACCAGGAGCGCGATCGAAAAGAAGGCCACATACACCTTTACAAGGACTACTTCCATCCAACTGATCCAGTCTTCAAAGATAAGGCATCCTGTCGCTGCTATCGGATGTCGAGGGACATGTTCTTGCAAATTCTCAATAGGGTGACGGTGTACGATAACTACTTCGAGGCCAAGTACGATTGTACCGGTAAGATTGGCTTCTCCTATTACCAAAAATGTTCTACCACCATTCGGCAGCTTGCATATGGAGTGTCTGGTGACCTCCTCGATGACTACATGCGCATGAGAGAGTCCACATGCCATGAGGCTATGTACCGGTTTTGCAGCACGATTATTGCAGTGTTTGGCAAAGTTTACCTGAGAGAGCCAAACACCGAAGACGCCGCCGGCCTTTTGTCCATCAACTAGAGAATGGGGTTTCCTGGTATGCTTGGCAGCATCGACTGCATGCATTGGCAGTGGAAGAACTGTCCCTTTGGTTGGCAAGGACAGTTCAAAGGGCATGCAGAGGGGTGCACCGTCGTACTAGAGGCTGTTGCATCACAGGATCTCTAGATTTGGCACTCCTTTTTTGGCATGGCTGGATCAAACAAAGACATCAATGTGCTACAGCGGTCTCTGGTGTGTGCTAGGCTGGTAGAAGGCAATGCCCCATGGGTTTCTTATCAGATCAATGGCAATCCATATGATATGGGTTACTATCTAGCTGACGGTATCTACCCCTCCTGGGCTACCTTTATGAAGACAATTCGCAATCCTGAAGATGATAAATGCAAGAGGTTTGCGAAAGAGCAAGAGGGCGCTAGGAAGGATGTGGAGCGAGCATTTGGTGTGCTTTAGTCAAGGGGGCTATTGTTTGGTACCATGCTAGAATGTAAGATCCCACTAATCTATTCTCAAACTCATAGGAATTCAAGGAATAAATTGGAATTATATTGGAATTATATTGGATCTAGCCCGATCCTCCCGACCACCCCCGAGCTAGTTACTTCATCCACATCATTGTCGTTCATTCAATCCATTACAAGCTGGCCTCTCACGCTAGCGTGTTCTAGCGTTTTATACTCTCTGACTAGATTATATACGGTTATAAGGCTTCACATAGCCCATTCCTAGCCTACAAGCCATCCTGGAGCCCATCTCATCCTAATGGGCCTCATCTTGAGTTGTTGCCGTTGTAGCCCATCTTCAGGAGTGCTAGTAGTAGAGCTATGGTCGCTGAGATAGAACCTGGAGCACAGAGAGGATGTGGGATATATGATGACGGCTTGTGTCATCCTGCAGAACATGCTCGTCGAGGACGAGTGTGATGACGACATCTTGGACCAATGCTGGTACTTTTAGTGTCAGTTGGTTGAGCCAGAGCCAGGTCGAGCGTCTTAGGAAGATTTCATACAAGTGCATGAAAATTTGTGTCACATGCAAACCCATGAACGACTCGTACTAGATTTGGTTGAACATATATGGGCTCGTGCAAGAAACCTCAATGTTTAATCCTTTATTTATTTCGTATAATTTGAATAAAGATTTAGTTGTTTTCTATCAAACCATGTAAGTGTGAACCATTTATATATAAGCACTATTTTAATTTGATTACCTAATCTAGTTTAAAAAATTAATTTTGTAAATTCTTAGCCAAGTGTTGGTCAGCGCTGATCAAACGCGAACAAATGCACGGCGCGACCGGCCAAACAAACCGACCTCCGCCCCATATCTAGCGGCCTGATTAAAACGGATAGAAACGGATAATTTGAGAGGACTAGATGCGTCGGTGGAGATTGCCGCAAAGAGGGGTCACGAGCCTAGCGCGCGCACGCAGTGCTCCCTGTCACTGTGGCGGTGAAAATCTCTTCGCTTGCCGTTCTGCATCGGTCCTTCTTTTTTCTTGTTCTACGGCGCGCGCGAGAGAGAGGATCCAGGCGGGGACGCTGGCGCATTGGTGGACGTGCCAAAGTTTGGTGACGACGCACATGCTACGGATCGTGGCTACCTTTCCCACCGTAGCTAGACTGGTAGTAGTGCTGACTCGGTAGTATATGCCAAACAAAGCGACCTGGCCTCTTGGGTCCATCGTCGAAAATTTATTTAAATTCATACATATATATATGTATTTTATTATATAGATATATATAAGTCTAAATAAATTTATGATATATTTTTTTAGGACGGAGAGGGTAGCTCGCTGATAGCCTGAGCGTCTGAGGGCAGTTACTGTTTAGAACCGGTGGAAATTCCTGTCTACTCGACATGATCGCAGGCAGCGCGTCGACGTGGACATGTACACGTATGCACCGTGACACGTCTGCAGCCACCGACTATACCCATAACATCTTCGAAATAGCCTCTCGTCCCGTTTTATAAATAAAACAACCAGGTGAGACATCTGTTGGACCAGACAACACAACACCAAAAAAAAAGAGACTCAACACGATATAAGAAGCACGGACAAACATGCCAAAAAAAAAAAACACAGATGACAGTGAGTCGACTAAACAAGGACAATTCGAGACCGCTGCGCCCACCGGCTATGTCCTACCATGCTCCAAGCCCTTCGATGCACCCGCACCAAGCAGCAGCCTCGCGGAGGGAGGCGCCGTCGCACGACGCAGCTATCCGGACCAGTGAACTGGTCCTAGGGTTTCCCCCGGTATTCGGGGCACATAGGGAGAGGGATCTCTGCGACGCCCTCCAAGAAGGAAAGGCGCCACTCGAAAGCGGCACCGCGACGGTGTTGGCTAAGCCGGCAAGGATTTCTCGCGATCCCCTCCCCACCACGGCGCCCCGAGGCACACCGGAGCACCACCACCAACCTTGCCACCCACGAGCATGCGCCACCACGCTCTCGAAACCACCCTCGTCGTCTCAGCGAGGACCTTGGAGTGCGACCTGCAAGACGGAGGACAACACCGTCGCGAGACGAGGGATCGCAGAACCGAAGCCGTGCGGGAGGGACCAACCTCCACCACCAAGAGGTGGTAGTCGACCGGACAGGGTATCCGGAGCACACCAGGCCTCGATGGGCCCGGCCGGGCCTGGAATGGGCCCGTGAAGCCCCAGTCACCCCGCTGCAACAGGCAAGGCACGTTATTGCAGTCCCAAGTCCGAGCGGTGTCACCGCCTCCATCTCCAGGAGGTGAAGCGTCCAGCAGCAGGGCGGCCCACCCAGGCCCAGATGGGGCTCGAGGGGCCTAGATCTGGGTCAGAGAGCCCAGCCCGCGCCACCAGAGCGATCCACCTCGCAGCAGCCTGCGTCGCCACCCCGCCGTCCTCCCGGCCTCGCACCGGACCGCCGCCTGCGGAGCACCGCCACCGGTGAAGGGCCACCGCCGCAGGAGCACCCAGGATCTGCAGGAGGAACGCCACCAGCCGCCCCGCCGTCCTCCCGGCCTCGCACCGGACCGTCGCCTGCGGAGCACCGCCACCGATGAAGGGCCACCGCCGCAGGAGCACCCAGGATCTGCAGGAGGAACGCCACCAGCCGCCCCCGCGGGTGCAGCCGCCGCCTCGAGGAGCAGAGGGTCGCCCCTAGCGCCGCACGCCGGCCGCCGCCATGTTGAGCCTCACCGCCCCCTGCCGAGATGCACCGCGCGCTAGAGCCAGCCCTCGCCAAGACCTAGCGCCGGGGAAGGAAGGGCCTACCGCCGCCGGCGCCGCCCGGGCTTCGCCCGGCGGCCAACGTCGGCGGCGGCGGGCAGGGAGGAGGCGGGGAGAGGCTGGATGATAGGGTAACGGGCGCCGCTTCTGTCGCTCGTGAGGGGAGCGACGCGAAGCGGTTTTTTTTGTCATGGGTGAGCTTTTTTTTGTCATGGGCGAGCTACTATACTCATAACATGGCCGTTGGCAATGAAAGAGGCGCCTCCATACCAAAATTAAGCGCGATAGACCAATTTTTTCGAGCTGCTAGGCTGTCGGAGTTTTTTAGATCAATACTATATTATATTAATAGAAACGAATTGTATACGATAGAAATACATAAGCCGACTCCAGCTATTACAAAATAAAGTCTAAATGAAATGATCAAATCTTCGAAGTCTTTTACTCATTCTTCTTTCATGACAATTTTGCACTTTTCTGAAAGTAGTTAAACAAAACTGACATAGAAACCAAATCATGGGCCTGTAAATACCAATGATGGTTCTTCATAATATAATTTGTGCCGCAATGCCAAGACCACGTGCACACACGCATCCATTAAAGTAATCAACCAACATCGGCAAGCAATATTTTAGGAAAAAGTAACAGCTTGGTCAACTTCGCTTGGAACCAAAAGTAGAAATCACCATTGTCAATGCAGCCGGGACAACTATTGCAAGACATACCTCGATGCAACCATGAAAACATATCTGGTGAAGCAAGATCTGAAGACCCATACCTAGAGAGTTTTGATCGTTCAGCACCACCATTGTGTTATCGTCCACTTGGTCAGCCTAGCACTCAGCCTACGTTTTGGATGTTAATGCGCTCACAGCCCGACAATAAGAAGAGAGTCCACTCTATCCCAAAAGCCCGGACTGATGAGAGAAAGGAATTTCTCCCTTATAAGATGGGTGTGGCCTCCTCCCATAGGCGAGGTGAGACTAAACCAAGCAGTCTCCACTAGTCAAGAGAGGGGTCCTAACATCCCATCCCCCTAAGAAGCCTCTCAAGAAGGCATGATGATGCTGCTCTGATACCAGATGTTAGCGTCCACTTGGCCAGTCCAACACTCAGCCTACGTTCTGGACGTTCATGCGCTCACAGCCCAATAATAAGAAGAGAGCCCACTTTATCCCAAAAGCCCGGACTGATGAGAGCGAGGAAGAAATCTCTTCCTTATAAGTTGGGTGTGGCCTCCTTCCATAGGCAAGGTGGGACTAAACCAAGCAGCCTCCACTAGTCAACAGAGGGGTCCTAACACATTGACATTGGGAAAGAGATCTCGTTGTCGAACAAAGTGCCGGAGGATCACTTATTGTAGATGATGCAACAAAACCCTAAGAGCTCGTTTGGCTCCCATTATTTGGGGCTAGAATTAAGGAATTCATTTATGATTCGAAGAATCAACCTATTTGGCTGACATGGAATTGGTTACGGAATTTATTTGCAAATTCCATTGTTTTTATTTTATGCCTAACCTTAATTCCTTTTGGTACCCTGTCATTTTAGCAAAATTGCCAAATGAAATGATATCATCAATATAATTTCATTTTATTTTATTTCATTTTTAATGAAATAAAATGATGAGAGCGAAACAAGCTCTAACATAATCTTTTGAATCACTACTTTTACTTAAAAACTCTAATCATTGGGTTCTCCATCCCTCCTGACACCTGCGGCTGGCAAGAGGAGAGCGAACCGATGTGTAGAGGAGACTGAGGTGGGAGACGACCGCTGTTATTTCCGTATGTGGGAGAGAGAACTCTGCCGGTGTTACACTCCAGGTAGCTAAAAAAGAAAGGCAATAATCCTAGAGCTACAGACTGGTGGGTTATGGAATGATCTACGGACATACGTGTGATTTCCTGGTTGGTTGAGATTTTAGTGACTTCCTGAAAAAAGTGGGACACGGTTCCGTTCTCCCTCTGTGTGCATGAGTCCATAAGAAATTTCTGTAAAATATGTCTGTATATATAGCATTACTGAAAGAAAGGTAGCTAACTCCGACAGTCCTTGAGAACGGGCCATCGAGGCCACGTCTCAGAAAAATCTCGTAAAGGGACCAAGGTATCAGCATCGACGTGGTTTCCTATCTCATGAGACGACAGAGCCAGTTACTATGCTCTTTGCGTCAGCTTGCGGCTGTATGCAACCCCGCGGCGTGGGCCCGGCCTAGTTTACGCGCCTAGCTCTTCGCAATTTCACGTTCTGTTTACTTGTTCGGAATTGCACCTACATTGTTCGGAGTTCGGACGCGGTGTCTCTTTATTTTAGGGTTTAAGTACTACGCGTCCTTCTGCAGGATAATTCCTTAAAATCTCATCGGTCCTCTTGCTGGCGTGTCCTTAAAAAACTCTAAAATCCTACTTTTGCTATAAACATACCCACTTTTACTATAAATAATCTCGCTTTTGCTATATGTTGTAAAAAACGGTTCGGTCCAGAAAATATAAAAATAGACTGGATATTGCCGGAGACCTCCCAGCGACCGTGTAGCAAAACAATTATGCTAATGTAGCAAAATTCGATCTCACCGAAGACTCGCCGGAGACTTTCGCCGGAGACCTCGCCGGAGACTTTCACCGACTTTATAGCAAAAACTTTGCGCTAATGTAGCAAAAGAATAAAAAGGTTGTAGCAAATAATATCCTAATTTAGCAAATACGACCTCACCGAAGACCTTGCCAGAGATCTCGTAGCAAAACCTATGTACAATTGTAGCAAAACAACAAAACGTTTGTAGCAAAAAAAAATTGTAGCAAAATCTGACGATGCACATAGCACCACCGGAGGTCTAGTAGCGCCGCCGCCGATGCATATAGCAAACCCAACGGCTGATTGTAGCACCACCACCGACCGCATGTAGTAAAAAAAATACACGGCACGGCCACCGACCACATGTAGCAAAAAAAAACACGGCACAGCCACGACGAAACACGCCGACGGAGATGGGACCCATGGCCGATGTGGGCGGCACAGCCTGTCAACAGTTTCGAGATCTCGGCCATGGCGGAGCATGCACATCGAGATGGAGGATGGACAACGTCATCGGCAGCACCGCCATCGGCAGCACCGCCACCGGCAGCGACAACCCAAGCTCCAACTCCACCACGACCATGAATTGGAGGCCACTAGGAGGAGGAGAGACTAGGAAAGGAGGATACTAACGGCGCAGAGGAGCGAGGTTGGGTTGACGCGGCGGCGTTCCGGGGCAAGGAGCACGGACCACCAGAGGTCCATGGAGACGTCCATGGCTGCGGCGCCCAGAGGAATCAGGGTGCTGCACAACGGCGTGTGTGCACCGGATCTTATGGCAGTGCGTCGGCGGCGAAATCCAGCGCGGCGCTGGCAGATTCTGGCGCGGGGTCCAAGGATTTGGAGCCAAGCCAGGTGTGAGGGGCGCCACCCAGGAGGTCGCCCCGCCGGTGACACGGCACACAGTAGAACTCACGGGGGAGAAGAGGATTTGGCCTGGAAGAAGATAAGGTGAGCCCAGTACATCACGCACGCAGTCCGGTGCGTTTGTGCGCCGGTGTGCAGGACAGACACGGGGGATCGGAACGCTCGATCCCCTAGGGAAACAGTATAGTTTTCCTTTTTTTACGTGTGGCCGCGGTGCCTTTTGATCCTGGCTGAATCTCGTTTTTTATTCTTTTGGTCCTCCTTCTCGGATCATTTTTTCATGTAAAACTCTACCTCTATTGCAATGAACAGCAACTCTCCTACCGTGATTCAAAAAAAATTGTTCAGACTGTGTTTTTCTAGTTAAATGCACATCAAAGAACAGCAAACCTGCCCATAATTAAGACAAAAGTTACTAGAAAATAACATGATGCTTTAAAAAATCTTCAAATTTGAAAAGATCATACTTGGAAAATGTTCATATATAAAAAGTATTCAAAATTTTGAAAAATATCCAGATCTAAAAATGTTCAAATATAAAAATAGTTTCAAGTTTGAAATAAAAAATATCCAGATTTGAAAAACATTCAAATTTAAAATGTTCTAATTTGAAAATCATTTTTTTAAAAGAAAACGAAAATAGAAAAAGACGAGAAGAGAACAAAATAAGAGAAAAACAATCAGGAAAACTGACAGAGAAAAGAAACCACACCAAAAGTTACTAGAACATTCCTAAAACTAGAGAAACCAAGAGAATGTGAAAGGACATGCCCCACGTGTGGTTTTAGTAATTAATGATAATCTCTATGGACCAATGTGTAAATTAAGTTTTACTTATAGGTTTTTTCCATTGGCTCTTCTTGGGCCATATGTTGGTTTGAAGGTAGGCAAAATGAAGAAGAAGAAGAAGAAGAAGAAGAAGAACAAGAAGAAGAAGAAGAAGAAGACCATGTGTGTCTTGAAGAAGAAGATGGAGTTCTGTAACATCCCAAAAATATGAAACAATGATCATCAAACTCTAATCACTAAAACTAGAGTTAACAAAATTTGATTAATTAAAGTCATATAAATGCATGTGTGTATGTGATGATTTGATAAATGCATGAATGAATTTGTGTGATTAACCTAAATATCAAGAAATGTTTTAAAGATAAATATAACATCATATAAAACAATTCCATGCAGAACCAAATCAAGAGAAAATAAAAAACAAAGCAAATAAAGCAAATGGTCATTTTTGCCAATCTTGCTCACTAGGTCACTTTGAGTGTTTTTAGTCCAAGATTTCAAACAGAAACTTTTCCAATTCTTTTCACTCCTTGCTAGACCAAGTAAAAGTGAATCAAATCCCACCTTTCAAACTTGCAGAAACATTTGGCAACCCCATTCAAATCACAATTCAAAATTGAATCTTTATTATATGTGAAGATCACACATTTTCAAAACCTAACCAAACCAGTGTCCCTTGACTAATCCAACTAACCAGATGTCGTGGTATTGCACGGCAGATGCTACTGGGGGTAGCTTACGTAGAAGGAGCAAGGCGACGTAGGAGAATCCGGGAGCGAGATTGGCACACGATGTACCCAGGTTCACGTCCCCTCGGTGGAGGATCGCTACGTCCTGCTATCAATCCAGTATATGATCATAGATTGGTTTACAATGGAGCCGCCGGAGGCGGTGGGGGAGACTAGATCTAATATGACGTACCCCTTGGGGGTGCCCTTGGTGGCTTTATATATGCAGCCAGTTAGGGTTTACAAGTGCTTTAGTGGGCTTTCTATTGGACTCGCCGTCTTGGGCCTCCAGTCGGCGCCACTCGTCTGGGTCCAGCATGCGCCAGTCGCCGAGTTGGGCGAGTCGACCCGCTCAGGGCTAAACTTCAATCGTCTCGATCCAGCTGGCGAATCCGCTTCGTGGGTATACCCCGATTGGTATTCCCCCATCAGTAGTCCCCGAGTGCGTTGTTGATTCGACGCGGGCTTGAGGCAGGGCGCGGAGAGTCTTGACGATGGGTCGTGGCGAATCGGCGACGAGCTCCTGAACAGAGAAAAGAACCGTGAAGCGGTAGGCGGTCGGAGTGAGCCAGTCGGTGATGGCCAGTTGGCAAAAGACGCAGGGTGTCAGTGAAGCCGCCAGTTGTGGCGAGTCCCCGAACGTGGAGCGTGCCAAGTCCCGAGCATGGCGAGTGGCGAGGTCGAGCGACCGGAGAGTGCCGTGCTCCCGAGCGCGCCGAGTGGCGAGGTTGGGAGACCGACGAGTGGCGTTGTCTGTAGCACACCGAGTCCCCAAGCGCGTTGAGTACGTGAGGGCGAGTCCGCGGTGGAGAGTCGACGAGCGTGTTGAGTACGCGAGGTCGAGTCCGCGGTGGCGAGTCCCCGAGCGTGTTGAGTACACGATGGCGAGTCCATGGTGGAGAGTCCCCGAGCGTGTTGAGTACGCGAGGGCGAATCCACGGTGACAAGTCGACGAGGGCGAGCCGCGGTCACAGAACCACGCGTACACGCAGCATGCCTAGGAGTAGTCCCCGAGGCTCGAGTTGGCTTTGAGAGGCGACTTGAGGCTCTTTTAGAGATGCATATTCTGGAAATAGTAGTGGTTGCTGTCGAGCATGGCGAGTGGGAAGGTCGAGTGCCCGGCGAGCGCCGAGTCCCCGAGCGCGGCGAGCGGAGAGGTTGAGCGCTGAGCCCCGAGCCCCCGAGCGTGGCGAGTGGCGAGGTCGAGCGACCGGCGAGCGCCAAGTCCCCGAGCGCGGCGAGTGACGAGGTCGAGTGACTGGCGAGCGCTGAATCCCCGCGCTCGGAGAGCGGCGAGGTCGAGTGACTGGCGAGCGCTGAATCCCCGCGCGCGGAGAGTGGCGAGGTCAAGCGACCGACGAGCGTCGAGTCCCCGAGCGTGGCTAGCGGCGAGGCCGAGCGGCCGGCGAGCGCAGAGTTCCTGAGCGTGGCGAGCGGCGAAGCCGAGCGACCGGCGGGCGCCGAGTCCCCGAGCGCGGAGAGCGGCGTGGCCGAGCGACCGGCGGGCGCCGAGTCCCCGAGCGCGGAGAGCGGCGTGGTCTAGCGTGCCGAGTCCGTGAGCATGGCGAGTCCGCGAGGGCGAGGGCGCAATGGCGAGGCCATGATGGCGTGGCCACGGCGGGCGAGTCACCGATCGTGGCGTGTCGTTGATGATAGCGAGTCCGCGAGGGGAGAGTCCCCGAGTGTGGCGAGTCTGCGATGATTGCGAGTCCGCGAGGGGAGAGTCCCTGAGTGTGGCGAGTCCGCGAGGGGAGAGTCCCCTAGTGTGGCGAGTCCGCGATGATGTTGATTGCGCTGTTTTTGTTAGCGAGTCTCTCGTCTTGGCCCGGGGGGCCAGTCGCATGGCGACTCCAAAGATGGCTCTCGACTTGGCGTTCTTCCTGGACGATCCGAGACTCGGTTTGCGAGTCCTCGTCCGCAGTACTTGGCCGTGCGAGTCGCGCTGTCTAAGGTTGAGGAGGACATGGTGCTGTTTGTGTAGCACTTCCATTTGTCTTGGCCCAGAAGGCCAGTCGAGCAAGGCGACTCCAATGATGGCTCTCGGTTAGCGTTTTTCGTGGACGACCCGAGGCTCGGTTTGCGAGTCCTCGTCCGCACTACTTGGCCATTGCGAGTCGCTCTTTCAAAGGTTGACAAAGGCGAATAGATTTTTCCCGGGGGGAAGAGACACCCAGTGGTGAGTCCATGCAACGTGGCATGCGACCCTCTCTGGCGACTCGGACGATAAAGGTCCCTTAGTAGGCATGGCGTACGCATTCGACGTAGCGGATGAGGTCGTACGACAGATGTATGGTCGCGCTATGGCGAAGTCGACGCGGCGGACACGGGGTCGGCGCGGCGGACGGAGGTCGCGCTATGGCGAAGTCGACGCGGCGGACACGGGGTCGGCGCGGCGGACGGAGGTCGCGCTATGGCGAAGTCGATGCGGCGGACACAGGGTCTGCGCGGCGGACGGAGGTCGCGCTATGGCGAAGTCGACGCGGCGGACACTGGGTCTACGCGGCGGACGGAGGTCGCGCTATGGCGAAGTCGACGCGGCGGACGGAGTCGCGCTACGGCGATGTCGACGACGGTGAGGCCACGAGGGCGAGGTCGCAATCGCGATCCCGCGGCAGGCGAGTCCCCGAGCATGGTGAGTCGGCGAGTCCCTAAACGTGGCGAGTCCGTATTGCGTGAATCCGCGAGGGAGGCGAGCAACGGAAGCCGAGCCAGCAATGTGTGAACCCGCGACCGACCAGCGCGGCGCTCGGCGAACCGCATATTGCGACTTGGTTTTTGTGGCATCCCGCAAAACCACTACTAGAAAATCGCGTGGATTTTGTGCATCGCATCATCATAATCGCATGTCTTGTCTCGGTGCATCAGCATAACATCAGCATGCATCTATTTGTTTGAAACCATTTTTGCTAAAAACCCTAATTTTGTTTTCTATATTAAACACCCCGTCTTTATTCAAAACCCCAAACCCGGGCTTGTCCGGATTATTTATTTTGTCTAGCATCGGTTTGCAAAAGCCCCGTTTAAAACATTAAAAATATTTAATTTGTTTTAGCGGGGGCAGTCGAACGGGCCGATCGACCCGAACGACCACCCCCATATTTCAGAACGGTCCACCTAACCCGCCCTGTAAAATCCTAGAGCTACCCACTAGTCTACCCACACCCCCTGGCCACCTCACTCCCTCCAATAGCATCTTGCCACATCACTCACACCCTCCCCCCTAGCCAACCAGAACTGGCCACTTGTCCCACCCCTTCTCTCTCCTCTCTATCCCAACCCCAGCTGGCCTACACGCACCCAGCGCGCCAGCACACCCGCTGCCACCCTGGGCAGGGCCCCACCGCCGCCTGCCGCTCCCTCTCTCTCCCCCAGTTTCCCTCTCCCTCATCCGCTCCCGACAAAACCCCCTCGGGATCCCTCCCGTGGGCCCGCGCCCTGTCTCCCCCCAGCCCCGCGTTCTCCCTCCTCCCTCTTTTCTCCTACCTCCCGCGCGAGCCTCTCCTCCCTCCCCGGCCTCCAGCTCCAGCGCCTCTGCCAGCCCGCCGCCGCTCGCCGGCCGGTTTCCCCGCCTCCGCTGCGAGCTCGCCCGCCGCCTGTCGCCATCAGCCTCGCCACCTCCCTTCCCCTCTGCTCTGGCGCCGGACCGCCCTCGCGCGCCCCGCTGCGCTCGCCACCGGCCCCGGCCGCCCCGCCGCGTCGCCGCCAGACCCCTCTGCGCCGCCGCATCTTCCCCGCCGCCGCGCCACCTCGCCGCCAGGGCCGGGCCCTCCGCCGCCGGCGCGCCCATCCCCGGCTTGCCTCGCGCCGCTCGCCCACGGGCCGCGCTCCGCGCCGGCAACCCGCTCCTCCGCCGCCTCCGAGCCGCCCCGCGCAGACGGCTGCGCCTCCCCGCCACGCTCTCTTTCCCCGGCCTCCGCAGCCGCCGGCGGCTTCTCCCCTTCGAGCGGCGCCGCCCCTCCCAGCGGGCTGCTCCGCCGCTCCCCTGCGTGCCCGCAACGCCCGCCCCGCGTCAGGCCGACCCCGTCCGTCCCGGCCCTCCTCCTCCGGCCGCCTGCGACCTCCGCGGCTCGCGCCGCCGCGTCGCCTCGCCGGCGCGCCGAACCCCGCCGCCGCCGCCCGTGCTCGTCTGCCTCCTGCGGCTCGCCGCCTGCGCCCGCCGGCCACGGCCACCGCTCCGGCCATCCTCTGCTCGCCGGTCCCCGCCGAGCTCGCCATCCTCCCCGGGCCGCGACGGGCCCCACCTCGCCATCGGCCACCACGTCGACAAGATCGCCTCACGGGCTCGAGTACCCCGATGCCCGGATCCGTATAACCGCCAAGTTCGCCAAGATCGCCTCCCGGATCCCGAAGCGGTTCCCGGACCCCAAAGTCGTCGAGGCCCCTTCGCAGATCTGAGGCCCCGAATCGAAGACCGCACCTTCGCGGAACACTGAACCCCGCCGAACCCCCCCCGACACGCCAAGTTCGCCATGAACCGTTTCCGGAGTCCAGTTGTCGAGCCGAACCCGTGGAACTCGAACCAACCCCAAGATCTACGCTGCGGACCGACATGATCTTCTACTTGGACGCCAAGGTTCGTCGAGGGCCAGAACGACAAGTACTCCCTCGGGAACGCCGAGTGCTTCACCCCGGATGCCGAGACCGACGCGAAGGCGCGGACCCGATAAGACCTTCGTAGCGGCAAGATCGACCCCGTGGAACCCGATAAGATCTGCATGCGACAAGAACGACGCCGAACCAAGTCCGGCTTCCCGGAACGCCAAGAACTACCCCCGATATCCGAGAACGAGAGAACAACCCCGGAGTCCGAGAACGTTCCCGCCGAGACCAATCCGTCGAACCCTGGACCCCGAGACCGGACCCTGGACCCTGTCGAACCCCGAACCCCGGAACCCAAGATCGTCGAGCCCCCTCTGATGTGTGACCCCTTTTCCTCGAACCCTATTTTATAACATGATAACAACTTGTTGCATTTAATCATTCGTCTCGCATGCACATCTGTGGTTTGGGGGCCTTATGCCGTTTCACCTAATAATTAAATATGGGGCCCATATGCGGACAAATCTAGCCTTATATTGGCCTCATTTAAATTTGTGTAGCGAACCGGTGTTGTAATCTTGCCTTGTTATAACAACATTTAAATGGCGGGGTTCTAAACAACTTGAACCATTTAATTAATTGTCGGGACCCCGGTTCCACTTAATAAGACCTAATTGCATCGCGCCTTTGCCATGCCATACATCATACATGCATCATGCCGATCTTCTGCCGAGTATTAAATATTGCACCGGGGTTTCCTTCTAGTGTTTTGCTTCTTCGCGGATAAGGCCGTTGAGTTGATGTGAGCTTCGCCCCGATCTTCGGATGAACCCTCGACAATGTTTTCAGGCGAGCATCTCCCCCTTTCTACCTATCTTACTTTTATAGTATTTACTTCCCTCCTGTTGATCTATTGCTATCTGTGTTGCGATGCTTTAGTCTTCCGCACCTGTGTTGTACCGTGCAGCCCTATATTGCCTTGGACACATCCTATTACCTGTTGTTTGGTAGATAGTTGGACTTGCGCGTCGTAGTTGCTTGCTCAAGTGCCGATGTGTGTCGTCATATGCCACAGTTGCTGATGTATTGCCGCATGTTGATGTTGAAGATGATTCTAGTTTTACTTACCGTTCATTTTAAATTCCTGTTTAACAACTAAAATTGAATAAGCAGAGGCATCGGTGGGTGATAGATAATATTTGGTTTCCGAACGCCCACTTGTGTCCCGTAAGACCCCGAGTACTTGATTCCTGTTCCTTGATTTATCGCGCTATCCACATCCGGGAGGTATATGGGACCCCCCTGAGCCAGAGCTTGATTCCGTCTTATTTCTTGGGGCCACAAACTAGTTCGGGGCTTTATTACTATCCTGTACTTATGCCATGTTTTACTGCTTTATTTACGATTGTGCGAGGTACTGCACACTGTACTGTTTAGGATCGGGACACGATTCCGCGGTGTCGACAAGCCCCGTTTGGGGTTCCCAGTCGTTCACAGCCGTCTACCCAGACCTTGAGTCCGTCTCGGAGCTAGCTTACTTCGTTGCGGGTAGCTTAATGGGGTGGCCCCCTGAAATATTTCTGAATCTTGTGATTGCTTTGTCGTGAAGACCTCGTTGGGTTTTGATTTGGTTTTTCCGAGGTTGATCGAGTGTGTGTTGCTATTGGTGCACCCCGGCCGGGTAAAACTTTCTGAAAGCCGTGTCCGCGGATATGGACGACTTGGAGCACAGTTTCTCGATCATAGACAAGCATAACTAAAGTTTAGTGCCTGCTGCCGCTGCCGCTTCAGTCCACCATACCTATGTAGGCGAGGACCGCCGAATTCTAGTCTCGCCGTGTACTGGCCTCAGTACTGACGCTCCTCTTTTTCCTTCGCCCTTTGTCGGCACCCCTTTTGTTTTAGCAGGTTTGAGATCGACGCCGTTAGCAGGGTTACCCTTCCGGCTTGGCCTGGGCAGGGTTATGGACGCCATTGTTTATTCTTCAGGGCTCTTAGCCCCATTTGCATCTTGTCCGTAGCTGGACGCTCTATCGTTTTCAAGGTGATTTGGATCTTTGTATATTATATCTGTATTCTTGACTCATGGAGTCGCTGTTATATATATATCTGTTCTGTGGGTCCCATCGAGGACTGTTGTGTAATGTTATTACTTCGTTTTCCACCCGCACGAAAGTGCCTGGTGGGCACCTTTGAATCGTTTCTATGCGGGTTTGGCGAATTTTGCTCAAACTTGCATAGGTCCGATTCTGAGGGTGTTACAGACTGGTATCAGAGCTCAGCAGTTGCGATACCCCACAAGTCCAGCCTGTAGGATAACCTAGCTAACGGCCGAAGTAGAGTGTCAAAACTATTTTTGAAAATCGGTTGGATAGTTCTGATTAGGTCTGATTTTACTCCTTACCCCTCTGCTATTCTCCTCTTACCCCTGCGTGTTTTGAATCTACCTCTTATCATTTCTTCGAGTCCAGGAATTCTCGTGGTTGGGTTTCCGTCGTACCTTCAGGGCTTCGCTTTCTTCCTTTTGTAACGGAGGTGCTACGATCATCAATCTGCAACTCGTCTGTTGTACCCTCCCTCCAATCTTTTGTTCTTGAGCTCCTTATCCATATGTGTTCCCTGCTGGATATCAGTGTCGATGAAAAACATATGAGAAGGACGAGCCTTGGTGAAGTTGGAGTATACCTTGAGCATGTGTTGTTCATGCCAATGGAACCATCGCGAAACCTAATCAGCGAGTCTTTCATACGATTTCTGCTGGCAGCATCTCTTTGTTCCGGATACCACCTATGAAGATCTTCAGTCTAAATCTCGAGAGTTGAGTTGCCTGATTCTCCTACCCATGTATAGAGTTGATAGTTGGGTCCGGGATGGACTGATCACCCTACCCGACTCTTACTGTTCGCTCTGTACATCGAACTGATGGATCGATGTAACTTTTCCCTCTTCTAACGGAAGTTAGAGGTGGCCTTACCTTCAACTTCGTCCTTTGTTTCCCCGGAGTGTTCTCCCGACGATCAAGAACAACGAACCCTTGTTGGTGGTGTCGCCGATTTCAAGATGGAGGATGAACCCTCGTTAGTGGTGTCGCGAGGATCTACACAAAGCGAGAAGACGGAGAACGCCGACTTTCCTTCCGGTACCATGAGGCGGATCTCGAGGGCGAGATCCATTGTTAGTGGTGTCGAATTGTGGCATCCCGCAAAACCACTACTAGAAAATCGCGTGGATTTTGTGCATCGCATCATCATAATCGCATGTCTTGTCTCGGTGCATCAGCATAACATCAGCATGCATCTATTTGTTTGAAACCATTTTTGCTAAAAACCCTAATTTTGTTTTCTATATTAAACACCCCGTCTTTATTCAAAACCCCAAACCCGGGCTTGTCCGGATTATTTATTTTGTCTAGCATCGGTTTGCAAAAGCCCCGTTTAAAACATTAAAAATATTTAATTTGTTTTAGCGGGGGCAGTCGAACGGGCCGATCGACCCGAACGACCACCCCCATATTTCAGAACGGTCCACCTAACCCGCCCTGTAAAATCCTAGAGCTACCCACTAGTCTACCCACACCCCCTGGCCACCTCACTCCCTCCAATAGCATCTTGCCACATCACTCACACCCTCCCCCCTAGCCAACCAGAACTGGCCACTTGTCCCACCCCTTCTCTCTCCTCTCTATCCCAACCCCAGCTGGCCTACACGCACCCAGCGCGCCAGCACACCCGCTGCCACCCTGGGCAGGGCCCCACCGCCGCCTGCCGCTCCCTCTCTCTCCCCCAGTTTCCCTCTCCCTCATCCGCTCCCGACAAAACCCCCTCGGGATCCCTCCCGCGGGCCCGCGCCCTGTCTCCCCCCAGCCCCGCGTTCTCCCTCCTCCCTCTTTTCTCCTACCTCCCGCGCGAGCCTCTCCTCCCTCCCCGGCCTCCAGCTCCAGCGCCTCTGCCAGCCCGCCGCCGCTCGCCGGCCGGTTTCCCCGCCTCCGCTGCGAGCTCGCCCGCCGCCCGTCGCCATCAGCCTCGCCACCTCCCTTCCCCTCTGCTCCGGCTCCGGACCGCCCTCGCGCGCCCCGCTGCGCTCGCCACCGGCCCCGGCCGCCCCGCCGCGTCGCCGCCAGACCCCTCTGCGCCGCCGCATCTTCCCCGCCGCCGCGCCTCCCGCGCCACCTCGCCGCCAGGGCCGGGCCCTCCGCCGCCGGCGCGCCCATCCCCGGCTTGCCTCGCGCCGCTCGCCCACGGGCCGCGCTCCGCGCCGGCAACCCGCTCCTCCGCCGCCTCTGAGCCGCCCCGCGCAGACGGCTGCGCCTCCCCGCCACGCTCTCTTTCCCCGGCCTCCGCAGCCGCCGGCGGCTTCTCCCCTTCGAGCGGCGCCGCCCCTCCCAGCGGGCTGCTCCGCCGCTCCCCTGCGTGCCCGCAACGCCCGCCCCGCGTCAGGACGACCCCGTCCGTCCCGGCCCTCCTCCTCCGGCCGCCTGCGACCTCCGCGGCTCGCGCCGCCGCGTCGCCTCGCCGGCGCGCCGAACCCCGCCGCCGCCGCCCGTGCTCGTCTGCCTCCTGCGGCTCGCCGCCTGCGCCCGCCGGCCGCGGCCACCGCTCCGGCCATCCTCTGCTCGCCGGTCCCCGCCGAGCTCGCCATCCTCCCCGGGCCGCGACGGGCCCCACCTCGCCATCGGCCACCACGTCGACAAGATCGCCTCACGGGCTCGAGTACCCCGATGCCCGGATCCGTATAACCGCCAAGATCGCCTCCCGGATCCCGAAGCGGTTCCCGGACCCCAAAGTCGTCGAGGCCCCTTCGCAGATCTGAGGCCCCGAATCGAAGACCGCACCTTCGCGGAACACTGAACCCCGCCGAACCCCCCCCCCCCCCGACACGCCAAGTTCGCCATGAACCGTTCCCGGAGTCCAGTTGTCGAGCCGAACCCGTGGAACTCGAACCAACCCCAAGATCTACGCTGCGGACCGACATGATCTTCTACTTGGACGCCAAGGTTCGTCGAGGGCCAGAACGACAAGTACTCCCTCGGGAACGCCGAGTGCTTCACCCCGGATGCCGAGACCGACGCGAAGGCGCGGACCCGACAAGACCTTCGTAGCGGCAAGATCGACCCCGTGGAACCCGATAAGATCTGCATGCGACAAGAACGACGCCGAACCAAGTCCGGCTTCCCGGAACGCCAAGAACTACCCCCGATATCCGAGAACGAGAGAACAACCCCGGAGTCCGAGAACGTTCCCGCCGAGACCAATCCGTCGAACCCTGGACCCCGAGACCGGACCCTGGACCCTGTCGAACCCCGAACCCCGGAACCCAAGATCGTCGAGCCCCCTCTGATGTGTGACCCCTTTTCCTCGAACCCTATTTTATAACATGATAACAACTTGTTGCATTTAATCATTCGTCTCGCATGCACATCTGTGGTTTGGGGGCCTTATGCCGTTTCACCTAATAATTAAATATGGGGCCCATATGCGGACAAATCTAGCCTTATATTGGCCTCATTTAAATTTGTGTAGCGAACCGGTGTTGTAATCTTGCCTTGTTATAACAACATTTAAATGGCGGGGTTCTAAACAACTTGAACCATTTAATTAATTGTCGGGACCCCGGTTCCACTTAATAAGACCTAATTGCATCGCGCCTTTGCCATGCCATACATCATACATGCATCATGCCGATCTTCTGCCGAGTATTAAATATTGCACCGGGGTTTCCTTCTAGTGTTTTGCTTCTTCGCGGATAAGGCCGTTGAGTTGATGTGAGCTTCGCCCCGATCTTCGGATGAACCCTCGACAATGTTTTCAGGCGAGCATCTCCCCCTTTCTACCTATCTTACTTTTATAGTATTTACTTCCCTCCTGTTGATCTATTGCTATCTGTGTTGCGATGCTTTAGTCTTCCGCACCTGTGTTGTACCGTGCAGCCCTATATTGCCTTGGACACATCCTATTACCTGTTGTTTGGTAGATAGTTGGACTTGCGCGTCGTAGTTGCTTGCTCAAGTGCCGATGTGTGTCGTCATATGCCACAGTTGCTGATGTATTGCCGCATGTTGATGTTGAAGATGATTCTAGTTTTACTTACCGTTCATTTTAAATTCCTGTTTAACAACTAAAATTGAATAAGCAGAGGCATCGGTGGGTGATAGATAATATTTGGTTTCCGAACGCCCACTTGTGTCCCGTAAGACCCCGAGTACTTGATTCCTGTTCCTTGATTTATCGCGCTATCCACATCCGGGAGGTATATGGGACCCCCCTGAGCCAGAGCTTGATTCCGTCTTATTTCTTGGGGCCACAAACTAGTTCGGGGCTTTATTACTATCCTGTACTTATGCCATGTTTTACTGCTTTATTTACGATTGTGCGAGGTACTGCACACTGTACTGTTTAGGATCGGGACACGATTCCGCGGTGTCGACAAGCCCCGTTTGGGGTTCCCAGTCGTTCACAGCCGTCTACCCAGACCTTGAGTCCGTCTCGGAGCTAGCTTACTTCGTTGCGGGTAGCTTAATGGGGTGGCCCCCTGAAATATTTCTGAATCTTGTGATTGCTTTGTCGTGAAGACCTCGTTGGGTTTTGATTTGGTTTTTCCGAGGTTGATCGAGTGTGTGTTGCTATTGGTGCACCCCGGCCGGGTAAAACTTTCTGAAAGCCGTGTCCGCGGATATGGACGACTTGGAGCACAGTTTCTCGATCATAGACAAGCATAACTAAAGTTTACTGCTATAAATTTGACTTATAATGACTAGTAATCAGCTTCACTATAATGGAATGGCTAATTAATACTGCCCACAATTGCTTGTTTGGTTGTCGCTTGCGACAAATGTATCTGACTAGTAAGTATTGCAACTACAACGGAATGGCTGATTAAAAGTACCAACAACTGCTGGGTTTTGGGTTATCTCATGCTATCTGTATCTGATTAGTAATTGTTGCAACTATAGCGGAATGGTTAACTAAATGTGCCCACTGCTTACTTTATCAGGACGATTACCTAAACCTGACTAGTAAAGTGCCGCAACTATAACTGAATAATTAAAACTGCCAACGGTGTGAGTTCCTCGGTTGACTTCCTCGTTTGGTCTCGAGGGGGAAACACCAGGATGGGTTTGTTTGGTGTTAGCTTCAGGTTGGATCCGGATAGGTCATTCTCACCCCTCTCTGATAACCGCCAGTTGTATCGAGTCTCTATAGGTTGTTTAGTGCCTGCTGCCGCTGCCGCTTCAGTCCACCATACCTATGTAGGCGAGGACCGCCGAATTCTAGTCTCGCCGTGTACTGGCCTCAGTACTGACGCTCCTCTTTTTCCTTCGCCCTTTGTCGGCACCCCTTTTGTTTTAGCAGGTTTGAGATCGACGCCGTTAGCAGGGTTACCCTTTCGGCTTGGCCTGGGCAGTGTTATGGACGCCATTGTTTATTCTTCAGGGCTCTTAGCCCCATTTGCATCTTGTCCGTAGCTGGACGCTCTATTGTTTTCAAGGTGATTTGGATCTTTGTATATTATATCTGTATTCTTGACTCATGGAGTCGCTGTTATATATATATCTGTTCTGTGGGTCCCATCGAGGACTGTTGTGTAATGTTATTACTTCGTTTTCCACCCGCACGAAAGTGCCTGGTGGGCACCTTTGAATCGTTTCTATGCGGGTTTGGCGAATTTTGCTCAAACTTGCATAGGTCCGATTCTGAGGGTGTTACAGTTTTCCTTGTTCTTGAGAGACTAGACGATTGAATAATAAATATAGTATAATAATTAAAATAAGCTTGAGTTAAGAGAGAATTATTAGCCATAGCTGAGTCATTGCTGGCGCGTTTGTAGACAAGTACGGCAACGAAGCAGTTAACACTGTTGATGAAGCCTTGAGAAGATGTTGAGGCAGCGTGTTTGGCCGGACCTCCAAATCGCTGTTGACGCAATTGAACTTGCCGGCGTGCGAAACCAACTTGATGTAAGCGCGGCTGTAAGATTTATTTCCTTGGTCCCAAGCGCAATCGTCTCTGGAACAGAGTATACCAATGAAAAGCACACGGTGATCTGATCTTGTATTTACGGACAAAGCTCCAGAGGATGAAAAAATCAAAGTAGTAAACTAAATATGAATAAATTAATCAATTAGGAGAGCAATGGGTGGAATAGAGGGGATCAGATAGAAAAATCCCATGAGTCACTGCTACGTGCGATCGATCCGTGGGGCATGTCTTCTTTGTTGAAATAGGTTTTCGTAGCTGTGGAGGCGGTCCTGATTGGTGTCGACCTGGCCGGCAATAACTCTTGTCCTATATTCATGGTCAATTTGCCGTGGAGAACCAGCAGGCCGCGCATGCTAGCACGACCGAGCTTTATCAGGGAGACGCACCGGACGGCGACTGGACGGCGATCGGACGAAACTGGATGCGATCCGATCGACGTTAATGGTGAGGGATCCCGCCCGGATTATCACCCTCCAAGCATCGCTAGCCCCACGGTGGGCGCCAACTGTCGTGGTATTGCACGGCAGATGCTACTGGGGGTAGCTTACGTAGAGGGAGCAAGGCGACGTAGGAGAATCCGGGAGCGAGATTGGCACACGATGTACCCAGGTTCACGTCCCCTCGGTGGAGGATCGCTACGTCCTGCTATCAATCCAGTATATGATCATAGATTGGTTTACAATAGAGCCGCCGGAGGCGGTGGGGGAGACTAGATCTAATATGACGTACCCCTTGGGGGTGCCCTTGGTGGCTTTATATATGCAGCCAGTTAGGGTTTACAAGTGCTTTAGTGGGCTTTCTATTGGACTCGCCGTCTTGGGCCTCCAGTCGGCGCCACTCGTCTGGGTCCAGCATGCGCCAGTCGCCGAGTTGGGCGAGTCGACCCGCTCAGGGCTAAACTTCAATCGTCTCGATCCAGCTGGCGAATCCGCTTCGTGGGTATACCCCGATTGGTATTCCCCCATCACCAGATACTCCCTAGTATGTGCCTAGCAAACCCATTTTCTTTCGGCCATTTCATCAAACACCTTGTTAGAAACAAACAATAAAACATCAAACACTATTTGCAGCAGTAAATTTGGCCAACCTTGTTCCCTCTCTGGTTGCAACAAGCTCTTAGTAGCTCATCTAGTCTTTTTAACAATCTTTAGCACCACTGGAGCAAGCCTAGCCATTAAGGGTGAGCATGCCGAGAGCAAACTTGCCACCCCCATGTCACCAGCGAGCTAGAGGAAGAACTAGCCTCGCCAACCTTGTCCCACAGACGCAGCACCGTCCACCGCCACCCTCTGTCCTAGCCCCGAGCACAGCCAGCCACTGGACCACCCAGAACGCGCGCGACCATTCTCTCTGTGACCATGCCGAGAGCTTGCCAGAGCGCCCCGCTCACACAGAACACGCACCGCCCTCGCCGCTTGCGTGCGTGATCACCACCGCCCCAGCAACCCCGTAGGCATGCTCGTTCGCCGTTGCATGGACCACGCACGCTGTGCGCCATTAAAATCACCGTCGGACCCGCCCAGACCGTCGATGTGTTCCACGCCTCGCCACCACGCCGTTGAGCTTCACCAGGGAGCACAACACCGCCCCCTATCATCACCCATGCAATTAGCCCTCTGTGTCGTCGACCACGACGAGCTCGGCCCGCAACCTTCGGTCCCCTCGCCGCACTATAAAAGGAGACCTCCCCCGCTCGTTTTCTTCACACCAGTTCACTTCCCACCTCTCACTAATACTCCCCACTCACTCCCGGAGCTAGGAGAGCACCAGGTCGCTGGAATTTCACCGGAGTTCGCCGCTGCAGAGGAGGAGATGCGCCATCGATTGGAGCCGCCCCAGCAGAAACTGCCGGTACCAGGAGAACCGTCGTCGTCGACTTCGTCGTTCGCCCCCGTCGCCGACCGTCGACGAAGCCCCGGTGAGCCTCCCACGACTCCCACTGACCGCGCTAGGGTTCGTGCTCGTCGCGTCCTGTTCAGGCGTGGACGATGAACTCGAGCCGTTCAATTAGAATTAGATCCCACGGTCCACATCGCCCCATACCGCTCTGCCACCCGCTGTCTCACTAACGCGTGGGGACAGTCACTTAACCAGCCCGCGCGTGCGCTGTGCATAGTGGGTCGGCCCAATTAAACATCCCGCGTGACCCAACAATTCAAATTTAGTTTTATTCATTTAATTTCAAACATAGTTCTGTACCTAGATTCAAAAATCAACCCAGCTCGATTCATAGAACCAAAATGCATGAAACCAATTTTGTTAGAAGTACTGGAAAGTTTAATCCAAGCCCATTGGATTCAAACCATTTAGATTTGTAGATCACCCATGGTAAAAATAACAAGGCAGAAGATTTTCTGCATTCAAACATTTTTCAAAATTCAACCATAAAAGCTTTTGAGTTGATTCAAACTCTCAAAAATCACATTTGACCATACCTTTCAGAATATATAAAAACATATAGGTTTACTTACAGCAATAATGTTCAAGTAATAAAAGAATGCCCCATAGGCATTTCTAGTCATTTTAATTAATTAAAATAAAAAGGTTAAACCTTATTAAATTGTGACACCACTTTAAATCGCATTCCCATATGTTGAAATATGTGGTGATGACATGTGTCAACATGATCCCATGTTTGAGATGGAGCATATTAAATCGTAAGTAGTTTTCAATAAGTAGAAATTACTTTTCTACAATAAAATAAATAAGACAAGTGCCTTAATCTTGTAATGTTAGTAATGATGTTAGATCATCTAGTGTGAACCATTATGTGATGATTGGAAATAGTTAAGTATTGTTTGGTGATTGTGTACCTCGTATTTATCTATAGACGCTAGTACCAACCAAGGATACGAGGAGGAAGGAGGATACTACGAGAAAGAAGCCGAGGATAACTTCAACCACTTCTCTGCACAAGGCAAGCCTACTTGCAACCTTGCAAGCTAGCACTTGCAAGATACCCTACTTATGCAAGCTACTACTTTCTTGTTACTATGTCAACTATATGCCTTAAGCATATGTGATTATACCCACTTGACACACCATCCTATTTTTACTTGTAAGCTTAGTATTTTATTTTATTTATTAAAAGCTTTCTATAAAAAGTTTACTTAGTGACTTGTAGATTCTAGAAATATAATTGAAGGTAGCATAAAGAGCATAAAACTTGGCCTAAGTTAGATAATCTTAATGTCATCCTGAGGCATGAGATTAAACTTAGCTAATCCCCACTTGTTTACCACCCCTCATTAGTATTTACCCCCACTTGTAGATGCTAGTGCTAAGCATAAAACTTGATCAACTTTAGATGGGAATGCTTGGTGAAAATGGTTATGAAAACCTTAGAATGATGAGTCATTCTACTGAAATGTTTTGACATGTGTTTCTGAACACTAGATGATTTTTATGATGAAAGTATTGAGGCATGAGACTTAGCCCTTTATAAAATTGATGGTTGTCTGGATGTGACACCATTCCAATTTTACCGTACAACCAGAATACCCGAAATTTGGGCAGGGCTTGATTGGAAATTTATATACCTTAGTATGGGTTCCCTTGCAGCCAAGGTCTGAGCTGAGGCTACCTTGTGAAGATTGTCCACTTGTGCAGTTCCCAAGATGACAGTTGGTCATGTTTGGGAGGCCAAACTCACAGGAGAGGTGCCTATACTAGGGCGTGTAATGGAAAGGTTAGGTTTATTATCCACATACTGAGTATGGTGAATTCAGGATTGTTCCTGACGGATGTATCGAATGTTGTGGTGAAAGTGTACAATCTCTGCAGAATGTCAAACTATTCGAATAGCCACGTTCGCGGTTATGGACAGTTGGAGTGGCCATACTGTTCCCTCGTCATATGTTTTCAAAACAACTTGTGAAGTGATTTGCGACTTTGACTTGACCACAACAGAGTTGTGATATGAAATTCAAGTTCCCACTTAGGTGTTATAAAACTTCCAACTATTTTTTTTTGCTTCTGAACTTAGTAGAGGTAAATCTGGCTTTTTGCAAAACAACCTTAGAGCTTAGCATCCTACTACAAAAACCCCCCTTTACTTTTTAGTATTAGTTTGCGAGTACTTAAAGAGTACTCATGGCTTTGTCCCTGGCTATTCCCATGGCCAGACTATGAAGAGTACTATCAGGATGACGGACCGCAGGAAGGTTACGACAACTAGGATCATCTCCCATCGTCAACATTGTCTGTGACCCTGAAGATGGAGCTTCGCCTACGCTATCGTTATCTTTACGTTATTCCGCTACTTGAGTTGTATTAAGAACTGGATCATGAGATCCTTATTTGTGTAATACCTTATGTATGGTTTGTAATGGATGATGTACTATGATATCCAATCTGTTATGTCTCGCAAAAATGGTAGTCCTAGGATTGTGATGTATGGCATAATAGGCATCTGTGATTAAAAATCCGGGTGTTGACAAGTTCCTCGTGTGCATCTTCATGACATCAAGTTAGTATTAGTTTGCGAGTACTTGAATTGTACTCATGGCTTTGTCCCTGGCTATTCCCGTGGCCAGACTATGAAGAGGAGTATCAGGATGACGGACCGCAGGAAGGTTATGACAACTAGGATCATCTCCCATCTTCAGCATTGCCTGTGACCCTGAAGATGGAGCTTCGCCTATGCTATCATTATCTTTACGTTATTCCGCTGCTTGAGTTGTATTAAGAACTGGATCATGAGATCCTTATTTGTGTAAGACCTTATGTATGGTTTGTAATGGATGATGTATTGTGATATCCAATCTGTTATGTCTTGCAAAAATGGTAGTCCTGGGATTGCGATGTATGGCATAACAGGCATCTGTGATTAAAAATCTGGGTGTTGACAAGTTGGTATCAGAGCCATCCTGACCATAGGAGACCCTAGTTAAAATGGACGTTTGAATCAAAAACTTAGTTTCAAAACCAAAGGAAGTGAGTATTTACAAAAACTTATTCTCATTCTTATCACTTGGATTCTTTCATGAAAATTCATGTTCCTCAATTTTTTTTGCAAAGTACATAAAATTTGACACACTTGATCACTCTACTAACGTACTCATCCTATATTCTTATAGATGGACGTGAAGTACAACAAGTTTTATTAGTTGGGGAATGGAGGAGACATCATCTTTGAGCGTGACTTGGACCAGCTGTCGGAGATGATGGAGCGTCCGCACCCCGAGTTCTTCGGAGCTCAGCTCAATGATCAGGAAGGAGAAGATTTGCAGTGGCTAGCTGTTGCAAGTCTCCGAGGAAAGATTGAACCTCCCACTGCAGATGGAATTTAGTTCACCTTAAGAGAGACCAACTGGCTCGATGGACTTGCCAGGGCCATGCAGGAAGCTCTTGCCCGTCTGTGTGGGAAGAGTATCAATCAAATCAAGTGTACCCGTTTTGAGTTCTACCCAAGGCATGATGTTATGGGACAGACACTAGAGGCCCCATATCACCACGAGCTGAAGAGTCAATTGGACCACCTCAGCTTCATGATGTACGACCGTCGGAAGGAGTTGGACAATACCTATTCCTACGCCAACCACAAGTACGCCATCGCCAAGAAGAAGGATCAGACCCTCGCCATGCTAGTGAAGGATCGCAAGTCTCGTCATCATCAGCTCGACAATAAGGAGCGCATCATTGCCCGTCTTCGCCACCGGATCACGGATTTGGAAGAGACCATCCACGAGAGAGACATGAAGTTAGAGGAAAGGGAGAATGCAGGGGAAGACCTTCGTGGAGACCCATACTCCTATCTCAGCGATGATGATGACTTTCTGGAGGATTAGGCTACGGACTTATTCACCGATGAGGATGACTTTGCCTTCATCGATGATGATGAGGATGATGAGGACACTGACTCCGAGGAGTAGTAGCACTAGCGTTAGTGAGTTGTATTCGGTCCCACTGTATCGTAGTTTCACAGAATGGTTCTTTAAACCATCTGTTTTTCTTTTTTGTGGTATGTGTTTGTATCGTGTGCTATGAATGAATGAATGAATGAATGAATGAAAAGCAAGTTGCTAGAAAAATCTGAGTCAAACTTCAGAAACTTTTCAAAAACCCCGGAACCTTAGAAATTTCCCTCTTTTCTCATGATCTACCTCAATCTTCAGATGCCTCGCGGAGGAAGCGGTTCATCCCCGGACCCGATGTTGCAGATCTTGCAAATGTTGGTTTCTGACCGCCAAGCTGAAAGAGACAAACGTTAAGCCAACTTATCCACCCTTCAACATATAGTCCAGATGGCCAACAACATTCAAGGCCATGGAAATCAGGACAACCATGGATCTAAGCTCAAGAATTTCCAGAACACCAATCCACATGTTTTCACTAAGTCTGAAGAGCCCCTAGATGCAGATGATTGGCTGCAAACCATGGAGAACAACTTGGAATTTGCTGGAGTGGAAGCTAATGAGAAAGTGTTGTTTGCTACCCATTATCTGGCAGGAGATGCAAGAGCATGGTGGAATAGCGTTCGCGCAATGATAGAAGGTCAGCTGATGACTTGGGAAGATTTTAAAGTCAAGTTCAGCAGAACCCATGTGCCACCGGGTTTGATCAAAAGGATAAGAGATGAATTCAGGGAACTGGAGCAAGGAAGGATGACAGTAGTGGAATATCGTGACAAATTCTTGTCATTGGCTAGGTATGCACCAGATGAGATCGACACTGAAGCTAAGAAGAAAGAGAGATTCCTGAATGGTCTGCACGATGAGATGCAGACGGTGTTAGTCAATATCCCCTTTGCTGGTATTGAAGCCTTAGTTGACTCTGCCATTCAGATGGAAGGAAAGATCAATCAAGCTAATGAGAACCGCAAGCTTCGCATGATGCATCAACCAGGAACCCACCATACACCCAAGTATCGCCCCAACCCATCTCCAGGATTTTCCCCAAGAAACCACAGACCCCCGATGAACCGTCCCACCTATCCCAACCGTGGAAACCCAATGTCAACAACCAGATTTTTGAATCCTAGATGCCTGTTATGCCATACATCGCAATCCCAGGATTACCATTTTTGCGAGACATAACAGAATTGGATACCATAGTACATCATCCATTACAAACGATACATAAGTTCTTACACAAATAGGGATCTCATGATCCAATTCTTAATACAACATCAAGCAGCGGAATACGTAATAATAATGGTAGCGTAGGCGAAGCTCCATCTTCGGGGTCACAGGCAATGCTGACGATGCGAGATGATCCTAGTTGTCGTAACCTTCCTGGGGTCCATCCTCAAGGTACTCCTCTTCATAGTCTGGCCATGGGAATAGCCAGGGACAAAGCCATGAGTACTCTTTAAGTACTCGCAAACTAATACTAACAGGAAAAAGGGGGTTTTGGATAATAGGGCACTAGGCTCTATGGTTTTTTTGCAAAAGCCAGATTTATCTCTACGAAGTTCCAAAGCTAATCAAAATTTTATAACTCCTAATTGGGTTCTTGTATTTCATGTCACAACCCTGTTGTGGTCCAGTCAAAGTCTCAGTTTATTTCACAAGTCATTTTGAAAAGTCTGACGGGGGAACAGTATGGCCACTCCAACTGTCCATAACCACGGACGCGGCTATTCGAATAGTTTGACACTCTGCAGAGATTATACACTTTCACCACAACATTCGATACATCCGTCAGGAACAAATCCTGAATTCACCATACTCAGTATGCGGATAATCAATCCTAACCTTTCAATTACACGCCCTAGAATAAGCACCTCTCCTGTGAGTTTGGCCTCCCAACCATGACTAACTGTCATCTTGGGTACTGCACAGGTGGACAATCTTCACAAGGTAGCCTCAGCTCAGACCTTGGCCGTGAGGGAGGTAACACTAAGGTATATAAGTTTCCAGTCAAGCCCTACCCAATATTCGGGTATTGTGGTTGTATGATAAAATTGGAATGGTATCGCATCCAGACAACCATCAGTTTTATAAAGGGTTAAGGCTCATGCCTCAACATTTTCATGACCAAAATCATCTAGTGTTTGGAAACACATGTCCAAAACATTTCAATAGAATGATCCATCATTCCAAGGTTTTCATAACCATTTTTCCTCCAAGTATTCCCATCTAAAGTTGATCAAGTTTTATGCTTAGCACTAGCATCTACAGGTGGGGGTAAGCAATAATGAGGGGTGGTAAACTAGGGGAGTTTCAACTAAGTACACCTTATATCTTAGGATGATATCAAGGTTTCTATCTTAGGCCAAATTTTATGCTCTTTATGCAACAGTCACATATCTTTCTAGTATCTAACATTCACTTAAGTAAGCTCTAAGTACTAGCTTTGATAAAGAAATACAGTAATCAAGCTTGCAAGTAAAACTAGGATTGGTTTATCAAGTGGATATGATCATATATGCTTAAGGAATGTAGTAGTCATAGGAACAGGTAGGGGTTTATTGCATCAGTTGGGTATTTTGCAAGAGTTAACTTGCATCAATATCAGTATAAGCTTGCATAGGTATAGCATCATCTTGCCTTGTGCAGAGCAGTGTTTGAAGTTCTCCTCGGCTTCTTCTTTGTAGAATCCTCCTTCCTCCTCGTATCCTTGGTCAGTACTGTCGTCTATGAATAAATACGAGGTACACAATCACCAAACAATACTTAACTACTTGCAATCATCACATACAAGGGTCCTATAGATGATCTAGCATCATCTCTAAAATTACAAGATTAAGGCTTGGTTTAATTTCTTTTATTTTTAGAAAAGTAATTTCTACTCATTGAAAAACTACTTAAGATTTAATATTCTCCAAACCAAACATGGGATCATGTGGACACATGTCATCACCACATATTGTAGTCCAAGGGAATGTGATTTAAAGTGGTGTCACAATTTAATAAGGTTTTACCCTTTTATTTTAATTAATTAATGTATCTATTAATGCTTATGTAGCCTTCTTTTATTACTTGAACATTATTTCTGCAAGTAAACTTATATATTTTTATATATTCTGAAAGGTATGGTTAAATGTGATTTTTGAGAGTTGGAATCAACTCAAAAGCTATTATGGTTTAAATTTGAAAAATGTTTGAATGCAAAAAAGCTTCTTCCTTGTTATTTTTACCATGGGTGATCTATAGATCCAAAATGACTTGAATCCAACGGGCTTGGATTCAGCATTCCCAGACCTTTCTAACAAAATTGGATCATTCAATTTGGTGCACTGAATCGATCTGGGTTGAATTTTGAAGTTGGGTACAGAAGTGAGTTTGAAATAAAATAGAAAAGGTTTAATTTGAATAACTGGGCTGCGCGGGAAAATTTAACGGGTCGGCCTGCTGAGCGCAGTGCTCCCGCGGGCTGCTTAAGTGGGTGTCCCCACTCGTCAGTGAGACAGGGAGGGGTGAAGTGGTACGGGGCAATGTGGGTCGTTTGATCTGATTCTAATCTAACGGCTGGGAGTCATCATCGACGCGAGACAACGCCGGCGAGAAAGAAACCTAGCGCGGCCAGTGAGGGGTGTTGGGGGCTCACCGGGGTGCAGGAGAGGGTCAGCGAGGCGGGCGAACGATGAAGTCGACGACGACTAACTCAGGGGTGGTCGCGGCAGCTCCTAGGGTGGACGAAATCGATGGCGCCCTTCTTCTCCAGAGGCGGCGGGCTCCGATGAAATTCCGGCGAGGTGGTGCTCGCCTTGCTCCGGGAACGGTGTGGCACGATCAGTGAGAAGATGGGAGTGAGGTGGTGTGAAGAAATCAAGCGAGGGTGGCCTCTATTTATAGTCGAGCGAGGGGACCGACGGGGCACACGGTGAGCTCGTCGGGGGCGGTTTTACAGGCGGCTACTGGCATGGGCGATGGTAGGGGACGGTGCGGTGTTCCCTGGCGATGCTCAACGACATGGTTTTGAGGCGTGGGGCGGTGTGGCTTGGTCTGGAACATGCGACGCTCTGCGCGGCAGAGGCGGCGTCTTCGACGGCAGGCGGTGGTTGTGCGGCACGGGGCAGCGAACAAGGATGTCTGGCGGTCTCCTGGGTCGGTGGTGATCGTGTGTGCACGCGGCGAGGGCGGCGCGCGGTCTATGGGCTTCGGTCGAGGGTGGCGCTCTGGCGCACGCTCGGCATGGTCGCTGGAAAGGTTGGCATGGTTCGTGCGTGTGGTCCAGGGCTTGGCAACGCTCGCGGCTGGGACAGGGAGTGGCGGTGGACGGTGGGCTGTCTCCCAGACATGCTGGCTAGGCTTACTTCTCTTCCTAGCTTTCTGTCAACATGGGGGTGACAAGGTTGGCTTCGGTTGTTCACCATTGATGGTAATGCCAAGCTCATAGTGGTGCTAGTGGTTAGTTAATCTTCCTAGATGATCTACTGAGCTGGTTGTGAGCTAGAGAGGGAACAAGTTAGGCTCCAATCACTGCTCACTATAGTGTTTAGGATTTTGATGATTTGTGTCTGCAACCTGTTTGATGAAATGGCCGCATGAAACCAAGTTTTGAATTTTGGAAAGATTTTTGGTGGGTTTTCTAGATTGGTGCTGGTGAGTCTGCAGATGCTTGGGTTTTGAAAGTTGAGCTTGTTTGAGTGGTTTTTGAATAAGTGGGATCTTCCCATATGATAAAGATTCAATTTTGAATTGTCATTTAAACTATGCATTTGAAAGTTTCTGGATGATCACAAAGTGGGCCTTGACACCTTGCTATGAGTACATTCAAGGGGTGCAAAGATCCAGAAAAGTTTCCATTAGGTTCTAAAAGTTTGAGACAACCAAAGTAGGCATGGGAGTTAAATTGGCCAAAATGACCATTCACTTAATATATGTGTTTTGATTTACTTGTCTTTAGGAAAAGTGTGGGAAATGTTTTAGATGATGTTTATTTCACCTAAGAAACATTTTACAAGCAATGAAACAAACAAACAAGGTGGTTCAAAAGAATTTCAAATTAAATGCATACACATATGCATGCCTTCATAATTTTATTTAACAAAGTTTTTGTTAACCCTAATTTTGATGATTAGAGTTTGATGATTTAAGTTTAGTATTTTTGGGATGTTACACCCAAGGCCCGGAGGAAACCACAAAAACCCCGGCAACTCCAGCAATTTCAACCGTGCCCCACCCAAGTTCAACAACAACAATGTTGCCACCAACACGAACACTGCCCCAAGGACTGGAAGCAATGTTGTGCATGTTGCAACAAAGGACAAGTCACAAGTGACTTGTTATGAATGTGGAACCAAGGGTCACTATTCTAATGAGTGTCCCAAGAAGATTGACGCAGCCCCCAATGCAAATGCCCCAGCTCAGCAGCAGTGTCTTGTTCAGCCCGGAAGAAGGTTTGCTCCGGGGAATTCGCTCAACTGCAACGGCCGTCTCTTTCTCATGCATGCTGAAGAAACCCAAGAAGCGCCAGATGTCATGCTGGGTATGTTTTCTGTTAACTCAGTACTTGCAAGAGTGTTGTTTGATTCTGGAGCATCGCACTCATTTGATACTGAAGAATTTGCATGCACTAGTAAGATTCAACCAACCAAATTGAAGCATGTTATGATTGTTCAAATACCTGGTTCAACCACCAAAGCTAGGCAAATTTGCAAAGTCATCCCTATCCGAATCCATGGCATAGATTTTTATGCTAATCTAATAGTACTCGGAACTAAAGGTTTGGAAGTAGTACTAGGAATGTATTGGATGTCCAAACACAAAGGATTAATTGACTGTGCCAAGAAATCCATAACCATGACCAGTACAGCCGGATTATCAGTTGAGCATGTATCTGAAACCTTCCCCCATCAATTCAAGTGCAACAAGAGTATAGCCCAACCTACCATTGACCAAGTCTGGATAGTCTGTGAATACCCCGATGTATTTCCAGATGTTTTGCCCGGTATGCCCCTAGATCGATATATCGAGTTTATCATTGAACTAATACCTGGAACCGGACCCATAGCCCAAAGACCATATAGTATGAACCCGTCTGAACTAGTGGAACTAAAGAAGCAACTGGATGCCATGCTGGAAATAGGATTGATTCAACAAAGTGTGTCACCTTGGAGATCACCTGTTTTGTTTGTGGACAAGAAAGATGGAGGTAACCGTTTGTGTACGGATTAACGGAAGTTGAATGATGTCACCATCAAGAACAAGTACCCATTGCCAAAGATAGAAGATCTGTTTGACCAGTTGACTGGTGCCAAAGTGTTTTCTAAGATTGATCTTAGAACTCGCTATCATCAACTCAAAATTCGCGCAGATGATATTCCAAAGACTACCTTCACCACCAGATATGGATTATATGAGTATACCGTCATGTTTTTTGGATTAACCAATGCCCCCGCTTATTTCATGAACATCATGATTAAGATTTTTATGGACTTCCTGGATAATTTTATCGTTGTTTTCATTGATGACATTCTGATTTATTCCAAATCAGAAGAAGAACATGAGCTACACCTAAGGACCATTCTTAGAACCCTTAGAGAGCTTCAGCTGTATGCCAAGTTTAGCAAATGTGAATTCTGGTTACAGGAGGTAGGATTCCTCGAACATATTGTATCAACTGGAGGAATTACCGTTGACCCTGCGAAGGTGAAAGATGTTGAAGATTGGCAAGCCCCGACCACTCAAACCCAAGTTCGTGCATTTCTCGGATTAGCGGGATACTACCGCAAGTTTGTATAAGGATTCTCGAGTATTGCCAGACCCATGACCCAATTGCTGAAGAAGGACAAGAAGTTTGAATGGACAGACAAATGTGAAGCGAGTTTTCAAGAACTCAAGAGGATATTTATTTCAGCCCCAATCTTGATCATGCCGGATATCATGAATCCCTTTGATGTGTATTGTGACGCATCCAAGATCGGCCTCGGATGTGTGACAATGCAAGAAAGCAAAGTTATATCTTATCTATCCCGACAAATGAAGAAGCATGAACAAAATTATCCAACCCATGACCTTGAACTAGCAGCCGTAGTTTTAGCCCTGAAGGCATGGAGGCATTATCTGATGGGAAACTGTTGTGAGATTTATTCAGATCACAAGAGCCTGAAGTATATATTCACTCAGAAGGACATGAATATGAGGCAGAGAAGATGGATTGAGCTAATCAAGGACTATGATCTGGACATTCACTATCACCCCGGTAAAGCCAATGTGGTAGCAGATGCCCTTAGCAGATTGTCGTGCTGCTTGAACTCCATGATTTGGAAGGAGCAACCAAGCTTGAACAAAGAGATGGAAGATTTCCGAATGGAATTAGTGAGTGAAGGATTTTTGGCTAGCATAGAACTTCAAACCCACTTTGATCAGTCAGATCAAGGAGGCGCATAAAGGAAATGCTAGTATCGACGGAATCAAACGTCGTATCGGTACAGGCAAATTACTCGGATTTCACCGAAGATGAAGGAGTTCTGTGGTACAAAGGTCGCCTTTGTGTACCAGCAGATTTGGAATTGAAAGAAGTTATTTTGAAGGAGGCCATGATACTCTTTATTCTATCCACCCTGGAGGAATGAAGATGTATTAGGATTTGAAGGAACAATTTTGGTGGCATAATATGAAGAGATAAATCGGAAGCTATATCGCCAAGTGTGATATATGTCAGAGAGTCAAGGCGGGACATCAAAGACCCGCAGGACTTGCAACCACTACAGATTCCGGAATGGAAATGGGATTCGGTTGGAATGGACTTTATCACCGGATTAGCTACTTCTAGTAGGGGAAATGACTCTAATTGGGTCATAGTGGACAGATTGTCCAAAGTCGCCCATTTCTTACCAGTCAAGACCACATACCAGAGTTCGAAGCTAGCAGAGTTATACATTGATGGAATCGTCAGTTTGCACAGAGTCCCCAAGAACATCGTATCGGATCGAGGAACTCAGTTTACCTTGAGATTCTGGAAGAAAGTCCAAGAAGGTTTAGGAACCCGACTAGATTTTAGTACAGCGTATCACCCTCAAACCGATGGACAAATGGAGCAAGTAATCAAATACTCGAAGATATGTTGAGAGCATGTGTGCTAGAGTATGGATCCAAATGGGAAGATTGTCTGCCTTTTGCAGAATTTTCATACAACAACAGTTATCAAGCTAGTCTGCAAATGGCCCCATTTGAGTTTATGTATGGAAGGAAGTGTCGCACCCCTTTAAATTGGTCGGAAGTAGGAGAGAGTCAGATTTTCGGACCCGACATCCTACGAGAAGCAGAAGAGAAAGTTCACAAGATTCGTGAGCACCTCAAGACCGCCTAGTCAAGACAAAAGAGTTACGCCGACAAGAGACGCCGAGACCTCTCTTTCAATATCGGAGATTTCGTGTATCTTAAAGTGTCGCCTTTGAAGGGAATGCAGCGTTTCCAGCTCAAAGGAAAGTTAGCCCCCAGATATATCAAACCCTTCAAGATTCTGAATCGTCGAGGAGAAGTATCATATCAATTGGAACTGCCAGAGGAAATGTCCACAGTGCACAATGTGTTCCATATATCGTTACTTCGCAAATGCCTTGAAATTTCGGAGAAGACTGAAGTTTTCAAGAACATTGATCATCGGACCATAGATATCAATGATGACCTGACCTATCCCAAAGTACCCATCCGTATTTTGGAAGAAGATTTTAGAACCACCAGAACCCGAAGAATCAAGTTTCTCAAGATTCAATGGAGCAACCACACCGAAGAAGAAGCTACCTGGGAGCGCGAAGATCACATCAGGACGGAGTTTCCCGATTTTTTTTAAATCCTAGGTAATATTTTTTCTTCCTTTTTCAAATCTCGGGATGATATTTCGTTTAAGGGGGGAAGGTTTGTAACATCCCAAAAATATGAATCAATGATCATCAAACTCTAATCACTAAAATTAGAGTTAACAAAAACTTTGATTAATTAAAATCATATGAATTCATGTGTGTATGTGATGATTTGATAAATGCATGAATGAACTTGTGTGATTAACCTAAATATCAAGAAATGGTTTAAAGATAAATATAACATCATATAAAACAATTCCATGCAGAACCAAATCAAGAGAAAATAAAAAACAAAGCAAATAAAGCAAATTGTCATTTTTGCCAATCTTGCTCACTAGGTCACTTTGAGTGTTTATAGTACAAGATTTCAAACATAAACTTTTCCAATTCTTTTCACCCCTTGTTATACCAAGTAAAAGTGAATCAAATCCCACCTTTCAAACTTCCAGAAATATTTGGCAACCTCATTCAAATCACAATTCAAAATTGAATCTTTATTATATGTGAAGATCACACATTTTCAAAACCCAACCAAACCAATGCCCCTTGACTAATCCAACTAATAAGAGACTCCCTAGTATGTGCCTAGAAACCCCACCAAGTTTGAATCCAAAATTAAAATTTGAATTTCTTTCGGCCATTTCATCAAACACCTTGTTAGCAACAAACAACAAAACATCAAACACTATTTGCAGCAGTAAATTTTGCCAACCTTATTCCCTCTCTGGTGCAACAAGCTCTTAGTAGCTCATCTAGCCTTTTTAACAATCTTTAGCACCACTCTGAGCAAGCCTAGCCATTAAGGGTGAGCATGCCGAGAGCAAACTTGCCACCCACATGTCGCCAGCGAGCTAGAGGAAGAACTAGCCTCGCCAACATTGTCCCACAGACGCAACACTGTCCATCGCCACCCTCTGTCCTAGCCCCGATCACAGCCAGCCACTGGACCACCCAGAACGCGCGCGACCATTCTCTCTGTGACCATGCCGAGAGCTTGCCAGAGCGCCCCGCTCGACACGCTCGCACAGACCACGCGCCGCCCTTGCCGCTTGCGTGCGTGATCACCACCGTCCCAGCAACCCCGCAGACATGCCCGTTCGCCGCCGCGCGGACCATGCACGCTGTGCGCCATTAAAATCACCGTCGAACCCGCCTAGAGAGTCGACGTGTTCCGACCGATCAGCACCGCCTCACACCTCGCCACCACGCCGTTGAGCTTCGCCAGGGAGCACAGCACCGCCCCTATCATCGGCCATGCCATTAGCCCTCTGTGTCGTCGACCACGACGAGCTCAGCCTGCAACCTTCGGTCCCCTCACCGCACTATAAAAGGAGACCTCACCCGCTCGTTTTCTTCACACCAGTTCACTCCCCACCTCCCACTGATACTCCCAACTCACTCCCGGAGCAAGGCGAGCACCAGGTCGCCGGAATTTCACCGGAGTTCGCCGCTGCAGAGGAGGAAAGGCACCGTCGACTGGAGCCGCCCTAGGAGAAGCTGTCGATACCAGGAGAACCGTCGTCGTCTACTTCGTCGTTCGCCCCTGTCGCCGACCATCACCGGAGCCCCGGTGAGCCTCCCATGACCCCCTCTGACCGCGCTAGGGTTTGTGCTCATCGCGTCCTGTTCAGGCATGGACGATGAACTCGAGCCGTTCGATTAGAATTAGATCCCATGGTCCACATCGCCCCATACCGCTTCGCCACCCGCTGTCTCACTGACGCGTGGGGACAGCCACTTAACCAGCCCGCGCATGCGCTGTGCATAGTGGGCCGGCCCAGTTAAATATCCCGCGTGACCCAACAATTCAAATTTAGTTTTGTTCATTTAATTTCAAGTTCTGTACCTAGATTAAAAAATCAACCCAGCTCGATTCACTGAACCAAAATGCATGAAACCAATTTTTTTAGAAAGGTACTGGAAAGCTTAATCCAAGCCCGTTGGATTTAAACCATTTAGATTTGTAGATCACCCATGGTAAAAATAACAAGGCAGAAGCTTTTCTGCATTCAAATTTTTTTCAAAATTCAACCATAAAATATTTTGAGTTGATTCAAACTCTCAAAAATCACATTTGACCATACCTTTCAGAATATATAAAAATATATAGGTTTACTTACAGAAATAATGTTCAAGTAATAAAAGAATGCCCCATAGGCATTTCTAGTCATTTTAGTTAATTAAAATAAAAAGGTTAAACCTTATTAAATTGTGACACCACTTTAAATCACATTCCCATGTGCTAAAATATGTGGTGATGACATGTGTCAACATGATCCCATGTTTGAGATGGAGAATATTAAATCTTAAGTAGTTTTCAATGAGTAGAAATTACTTTTCTACAATAAAATAAATAAGACAAGTGACTTAATCTTGTAATGTTAGTAATGATGCTAGATCATCTAGTGTGAACCATTGTGTGATGATTGTAAATAGTTAAGTATTGTTTGGTGATTGTGTACCTCGTATTATCTATAGACGCTAGTACCGACCAAGGATACGAGGAGGAAGGAGGATACTATGAGGAAAAAGCCGAGGAGAACTTCAACCACTACTCTGCACAAGGCAAGCCTATACTTGCAACCTTGCAAGCTAACACTTGCAAGATACCCTACTTATGCAAGCTGCTACTTGCTTGTTACTATGCCAACTATATGCCTTAAGCATATGTGATTATACCCACTTGACACACCATCCTATTTTTACTTGTAAGCTTAGTATTTTATTTTATTTATTAAAAGCTTTCTATCAAAAGTTTACTTAGTGACTTGTAGATTCTTGAAAGATAATTTAAGGTAGAATAAAGAGCATAAAACTTGGCCTAAGTTAGATAATCTTAATGTCATTCTGAGGCATGAGATTGAACTTAGCTAATCCCCACTTGTTTACCACCCCTCATTAGTATTTACCCCACTTGTACATGCTAGTGCTAAGCATAAAACTTGATCAACTTTAGATGGTAATGCTTGGTGAAAATGGTTATGAAAACCTTAGAATGATGAGTCATTCTACTGTAATGTTTTGACATGTGTTTCTGAACACCTGATGATTTTGATGATGAAAATATTGAGGCATGAGCCTTAGCCCTTTATAAAACTGATGGTTGTCTGGATGCGATACCATTCCAATTTTACCGTACAACCACAATACCCGAAATTTGGGTAGGGCTTGACTAGAAATTTATATACCTTAGTATGGGTTCCCTTGCGGCCAAGGTCTGAGCTAAGGCTACCTTGTGAAGATTGTCCACCTGTGCAGTTCCCAAGATGACAGTTGGTCATGGTTGGGAGGCCAAACTCATAGGAGAGGTGACTATACTAGGGCGTGTAATGGAAAGGTTAGGATTGATTATCCGCATACTGAGTATGGTGAATTCAGGATTGTTCCTGACGGATGTATTGAATGTTGTGGTGAAAGTGTACAATCTATGCAGAGTGTCAAACTATTCAAATAGCCACGTCCACAGTTATGGACAGTTGGAGTGGCCATATTGTTCCCCCGTCAGATGTTTTCAAAACAACTTGTGAAGTGATTTGTGACTTTGACTTGACCATAAAAGAGTTGTGATATGAAATTCAAGTTCCCACTTAGGTGTTATAAAACTTCCAACTAGTTTTCTTTGCTTCTGAACTTAGTAGAGGTAAATCTGGCTTTTTGCAAAACAACCCTAGAGCTTAGCATCCTACTACAAAAACTCCCTTTACTTTTTAGTATTAGTTTGCGAGTACTTAAAGAGTACTCATGGCTTTGTCCCTAGCTATTCCCGTGGCCAGACTATGAAGAGGAGTATCAGGATGATGGTCCTCAGGAAGGTTACGACAACTAGGATCATCTCCTAGCGTCAGCATTGTCTGGGACCCTGAAGATGGAGCTTCGGCTACGCTATCGTTATCTTTACAATATTCTGCTACTTGAGTTGTATTAAGAACTGGATCATGAGATCCTTATTTGTGTAAGACCTTATGTATGGTTTGTAATGGATGATGTACTATGATATCCAATCTGTTATGTCTCGCAAAAATGGTAGTCCTGGGATTGCGATGTATGGCATAACAGGCATCTGTGATTAATAATCCGGGTGTTGACAAGTTCCTCATGTGTATCTTCATGACATCATCCTTATCGGCATAGAAGAAATGAAGTGCAAGCTCAAGATTGTGATCATGGATTGTTGAAGACAAGTTCATGGAAGATATATCCCTATGATATATGGGGGAAAAATGTGCAAGTCCTCATCAAGCAAGAGTGATCAAGAGCAATCAAGAAAGGTGTTCCATCTTGATAAGAACAACTCAGTGTACATCAAGCTCAAGTGGAATGCTCAAGGAAAAAGGTATGATCTTGGTCGGGTTCCTCTTTTGCTAGTCTCATGATGTTAGTCAGGAGACCGGGTTTAGGATAGATAGTCGTACTATCAAGAAGATCTCTCGAGTGAGTGACTAGATCGCATCTTTTAGAGAGAGCTCAAACCTTTGCATTCTCGCATCATCTTTCTTGGTTGTTGCTTGTTTTGGATCTTGTCTATGTGAGGATCTAGAGCTTGTGGTTATCTTCATAACAAGATCTATTTCTTCAACAACGAAGTTACCTTGCATATATTATTGTGTTTTTGATCTTGCGGGTTTTCCGGCTACACGCCAGGGAGGTATATCACATATACATACCTTATATTTTCTCCCTTGGATTCTACTCGTTGTTATCTTTCCAAAAAAATTGGTTTCATCCCGATTGGAGTTCAGATGCAAAAGTTCTAGCAGTTTTGGTTCTGGAGTTTTTCTAGACCAGAAGTTTCGCTGCCTCACCGGAAGTACTGCTAGGCCAATTTGGTGCTGGTTATACCGGTTGAAGTACTGGGAGCATGGGAATGCTCTCAGTACCGTTCTGTATTTGATGCATATTTACCGGTACTTGGGCCGGTAGTACTAGTCGGTAGAAGCCATTGAAGCAGCGTGACCGAAAGTACCGTCCAGGCACCGAAAGTACCTCTTGGGGCATAATTGCCGTTGGTAGTACCGGGTGAAATTCCGTCTTACTTTCTCTCATGTTGTGTCCCCCATCAGTAATATCTCTGTTTGGTCGGATTTATTTGTTGGTTCTTGGGCTGGTAGTACCAGTTGGAAGTTCCGTCCTGGGTCAGGCGGAACTTCCGGCCTATACAACCAGGTCGTTTCAACTACTTTCGAGTCATTGGAACTGGGGTGACTGAAACTTCCGGTGGTGATGCATGCACCCAGTGTTGACGTGGGACACTTCATTGGAACCCCAAGAGCAAGGTGTGATGAGCACAATAGCAAGTTTCCCTCAGTAGAGACCGAGGTTATCAAACCTGAAGGAGGAAGGAAACATCTCAAAGGTGTTGCTGGCAAGGTGGAGACCTGCACAACACAAAATCAAGACTTCACCCCAATGAATCAGTGAGGTTGTCAAGCTCACCGGTTTGCTGTAACAAAGGATTAAACATATGGTGTGGAAGGTAATGGTTTGCAGCAAGTAAACAAGTAACAGTGGAAGATGTATCAATGGTAAAGATTGGACCGGGGTCCATAGTTCACTAGAGGTGCTCTTCTTAGATAAAAAAACATAGCATGAAGGGTAAAAAAATTACAGCGGGGCAATTGACAGCAACTGAGCAAGGCATAACAATGCAATTACTAGCCAGAAAGATCCTATGAGGTTGATTGGGCAATACAACAATATACATAGACCGTCATCCAACTGCATCTATGACTAGAAGTACACCTTCAGATTATCATCCGAACCCCCTCCAGTATTAAGTTGCAAGCAATATACAACTGCTTTAAGCAAAGTGTGTAAGGTAAACAGTCCACATTTTTCATGAACAAAAGACCGTTGTTTTCTCCCTAGTAGAAACAACACATCTACAACCGAAGAGATTATTGTCACTTCCCTTGGAAACTAGAGGCATGAACCTAGTATCGAGCATAAATACTCCCTCTTGGAGTCACTAGCAACTACTTGGCCAAGATAACCACTAGCAACAGAGAGCATGAAAGATCACAAACAACACAGACATGATAGAATCATAAAGATAAAACCATTAATCAAACTAACATAATAATCTCAATATCCATCGGATCCTCGCAAACACAACATGCATGATTACAAATAGATTAGATCTTGATCATGAACGGAGCTCACAAGATCTATACATGAAAGCACAAAGGAGGAGATACAACCATCTAGCTACTACATGGACCCATAGTCCAAGGTGGAACTACTCACAAATCATACCGGAGAGAAGGCGTCCGATCTCCCCTCCGGCAGGGTGCCAGGAAGAGCTTCAGACCCCCCCCCCCCCCGATCTAGGGACGATGGTGGCGGAGGCTACAGACGGTTTCGTGGATTTCTGATCGGGTCCTCAGGGTTTCTGCATCGGGGGCTTCTTATAGGCGAAGGGGCGAGACCGGGAGGCGGCCAGGGCCACCAAATCCTAGCCAGGCGCGGGCCTACCTGTGGCCGCGCCTGGGGAGGTTTGGCCCCTCTGGCCGGCCCCTCCGGCTCTCCTCTAGACTTCTTGTTCCCCACGGAAAGTAATCGACTTTGTCCTTCGTCCTGTCCAATTCCGAGAATATTTCTTTACTAACTTTTCTGAAACCAAAAACAGCAGAAAACAGGCATCTGGCACTATTGCAACTTGTTAATAGGTTAGTACCAGAAAAATGTAAAAAGCACCTCAAAGTGTAGACAAGTAAAGCAAAGTAGATACTAAACAAGCATGGAGCATCAAAAATTATAGATACGTTTCCAATGGACCAGCATCCCCAAGCTTAACTCCTGCTCGTCCTCGAGTAGGTAAGTGATAAAAGAATAATTTTTGAGGTGACATGCACCCTCAAAATAAAGATCCAACCATTTGCAAGCATTGAAAGCTGGGATCAAAGAACTCTAAACATGTGCATGAAAGATGGAGTTCTAACAATAGGACATAGTAACTATGCATCCAACATGGCAAGCTACAAACAAAGATCATGAATAATATGCATTGAAAAACGTTTGTTTGTTTCACATGCAGAAAACATAGCATAGTGGCAATCAGCTTGTCCCTCATAGAGTAGCAATATAATACATAGGACACCTGCAAAGTTCACAAGGGTGACTAGAAACAAATAGCACAAGAGCAAGTAATAACACAATATGCATCAATTAATAAGCTTTGGAACACTACACACAGAATGACAACTATGCTCTCTTAATGCTGCCTAAAGGTAGAAGGTGGAGACTCAAATAATGGTAGAAGAAAGGCCTTTTTGTAAAGGAAGCAGGGATTACAAGTTTCAAAAATAGCTTCCAAAAATTATGGTACTAGTTAGCTTTTACCCCTCATTGCCCCTATCATAAGCATCTTGAAGTGGTTAAGTTTAAAGTGCCAAAGCTGGAGTATATGCTTGACGAAGTATAAGTTGGCAATCTCATGCCCCTTGAATACGAGGGCCACACCTCATGCATACTCAACTTTGGGTCCAGGTAAGTTCTTGTAATTGTAAGTATTTGCATATCATTGAGAACCGCCAACGGGGTACCCCTTGCACATGGCACATGAGCTTTCCCATAACCAAAATGACAAGTCAAGCAGATAATGAGCATCTCAGCAATTCTTCTTATGTACCATGGGAATATGGTTATTTTTTCTCTATTTCCTCTTTTCTCAATGTGTCTCTTTTTTATAAGAAGAATGCTTCATAGATGTCACTATAGTGATGCTGCAAGTTTCCACCATGATTAGGCATGGCTTAGGCTAGCGGCCCAGGCGTTTCTCTAACACAAGATACAAACTCCATGGACTTACAAGTTCCCTCTTTATTTCACACTGGTGACATCCATAGACAAAAGAACATGATATCAACTGAGTACAACAAGGTACAAGTGCAATGTTGAAAACGTTCCCCGTGATAGCACGGTTCTGCTAATTCCAACTTATAAGTGCAAGCATATACAACAAAGTTGTCACAATGGTTCAAGTTTATTAGGGGCAAAGAATAAAGTGTTCCATCAAGTTCGTGAGGGCTTTAATCACTAAGTTTTCACATAACAAAATAGTTTTTAATTGGAAGATAGATGAAAACAAGAATATACTTAGAATGGTGTAACACACCATGCATAGGAGTTTATAGTGAACACTTTGGAATAACTTGGTTTATTGAGAGTTGGAGGCATGAGTAGAACTTACTCATACAAGTGGAGGCTATCAAAAGACTGGGAGCAACCAACTAAGAGAGCAATAATGGCCAAAATTATGCAATTCAACAAAGCAAACTAATAAAAGCAAAGAGTGGTACTACAAGTCAAGGACTAAATGATCATAGAGGCTAATGGTGACTTGTCATAGTCATAACATGGTGTGAGCATGTGCCAGGTAAACCCAAGCAAAACATCAAAGGAGAATACCACAATACTATGCTTTTGCCTGCTAAAACAACGCATAATTTCTTCAAGGCACACTAAGCAATCCCAATTGTTTGGAACAAGACATGCTATAGAAATAATCACTAAGCATAATGCTAAAACAACACCTAGCATGCCATGCTAAAGTCTAAGTCACAGTCAATGCAAGCTCCTCTTGCACTTCAAGCAAGAACTTACTACTCCTTTCCAAACACCAAGCAAACTTATTTGCAAGACAACACAACGAGAACGGGGGTCCAAACTACTAAATCAAACTAAACAAACTAATCAAAGCAAACGAAAACTAAGACGCTCCAAGAACAACACAACTGTGCATGAAACAATAAAAACGAAGTGTCTAGACAGACCTGAGCTTTTTATTGATGAAGAAGGGGATGCCTTGGGAATCCCCAAGCTTTGATGCTTGTACCTATTGGATATTTCTTGGGGTGACACCATGGTGGCATCCCCAAGCTTGAGATATTGTCCATTCTTTATCTCATTGCATCATTCTCTCTCTACACCTGAAATTTTTCCTTCATACAAAACTTCACACAATCTTCATTAGTAACATTAGCTTATTCAAAAGATATTAGACCACTGGCAAAGCTTTAGAACAGCAAGGCTTTTCACTAAAAACACAAGCTACTATAGTAAATCCTTCAAAGAAACTCAATTTACCTGAGAGCTCAAAAAAGGAATCAATAAGAAGCAAATGCAAATAATGGCAGAAATCTATCAAAACAGACTAGCAGGTAGAAACGATTTTTTTTGAACATCTTCTGTTGCTCAAATAAAAAAGTGTTGAACTAACTAAAGTTAGCCAACATACTGGGGGATTTTTTAATAAATTTTGAGCTCAATCCAAGTTAGAGAGCCTCCTCACAAATATTTTTGGTCGAGGACAGAAATCTGTTTCAGGACAACAGCTCCCCAAATCTTATTTCCCTCTCATTAGAGGTCATTCTTGGCACAAAAAACAAACAAAAAGGATAAGGAGAGGCCATTACAGAAATAATAACTTCCAAGACTCAAGGAAACTCTTGGGTTATCTCCCAACAAGTACTTTTCTTTAACGCCTTTAAGTTAGGCACAAGAAGCAAGAAGAATCAAGTATTTTCAAATGAAGAATTGCCCCTCTTGTTCCTTCTTTTCTTACCTTTCTTTTTCTTCTTTGGGAAGATATGATTGCTTACCGGGGGAGTAAAGTGCATGATGCCTTCTCCCACGTCTATTACTGCCCTAAGGTGTTTCAGTAGAGATCTTCCAAATGTGATATGTCCTTTGCCTATACATTCAATAACAAGATAATCAGTAGACACCATTTTCCCTGAGATTTTTGTAAACACACCTTCAGCTATTCCAATGGGCAATATAGTGGCATTGTTGGTAAGAGATATTTCCTCTCCTCCTTCAATAAGCCACCAAATACTCAAGGAATCAAAAATATCTCTAGGCATGAGACAAAATTCAGACATGATATCACAGCGAGCATCAAAAAGTGTAGTGTTTATTGAGACTTTAATTGTGGGAAACCAATTTGAAGGCTCAGAATTTATGGGAACATAATCATGGTAAGCCCTAAGAGTGTGATAGCAACTATTCATGGCAGCAATACTGGTCTCAAGATGGTTCAAGCTAGCAAAAATACTTGTGAAAGAGGAATCAGACTTGCCAGGTGTACCATAGATCATGATTAGTTTCCTTATAGCATCATAAGCTTCATCCTCAGTACAAAGCAAAAAATCGTGTTCAGCCATGACATCCAAAGCATATCTATAACGAAGAGCAATAACGCAGTAGAAACTATCAATAACCAAGCTGAGGCTTACCTCAGGCTCAGTTTCCCTCTGGAAAGCAGAGATTCTAGACCAAGCTTCCTTAAAACTTTCTTCACTTTTTTGCTTAAAAGTGGACATTTCTACCATAGGGGAAATAAAGGCAGACCCGACATGGTAGAAACTAGAGCAAGAACTAATTTTTTTTGTGTTTTTTTAAAAGGCAAACAAAACCAAGCAAAAGAAACAAAGAAAACTAAAAACAAAGTAAAGAGAAAGGAAGTGAAGGACTCCCCTAGTGAAGACGTCCTTAGCCTCCCCGGCATCGACGCCAGAAATCTTGATGCGTGCACCCAGTTTTGGCGTGGGACACTCGTTGGAACCCCAAGAGCAAGGTGTGATGAGCACAACAGCAAGTTTCCCTCAGTAGAGACCGAGGTTATCGAACCTGAAGGATTAAGGAAACGTATCAAAGGTGTTGCTGGCAACGGGGAGACCTGCACAACACAAACTCAAGACTTTGCCCCAACGAATCAGTGAGGTTGCCAAGATCACCAGTTTGCTGTAGCAAAGGATTAAACGTATGGTGTGGAAGGCAATGGTTTGCAGCAAGTAAACAAGTAACAATGGAAGATGTATCAATGGTAAAGATTGGACCGGGGTCCATAGTTCAATAGAGGTGCTCTCCTTAGATAAACAACATAGCATGAAGAGTAAATATATTATAGTGGGGCAATTGACATGAACTGAGCAAGGCATAACAATACAATTACTAGCCAGAAAGATCCTATGAAGTTGATTGGGCAATACAAAAATATACATAGACCGTCATCCAACTACATCTATGACTAGAAGTCCACCTTCAGGTTATTGTTACGTCCAAATCGTATCTACTTTCTCGAACACTTTGCTATTGTTTCTTCTCTAAACTTGTGTGATTTGGATACAACTAACACAGACTGACGTTGTTTTCAGCAGAATTACCTTGGTGTCTTGTTTTTGTGCAGAAAATGAACTATCAGGAAAAATCCCGGAAAATATGCCAAAAATTATATTTCGAGCCAGAAGGGGAGGCCTGGGGGGCCCAGACCCACCCCAGGTGCGGGCCCACTAACCCCGCACCTGGGGGAGGTCTGGCCACCCTAGGAAGCTCCTCAGCCTCCCTCCGCGCTTATAAGTTGCCTTCTGACCTAAAAACTCAGGGGGGGTTCAATAGTTTTCCAGAAAGAGTTCCGCTCCGCCACCACCACCAGAAACCAAGATTCAGATCCAGAAACTTCGTTCTGGCACCCTGTCGGGATGGGGAATTTGGAGAGGATCATCGCCATCATCATCACCAACGCATCTCCATCAACCACCGATGTTTCTCTCATCCATGAGTGAGTAATCCCTCGTTGTAGGCTTGGGGATGGTAGGGATTGGATGAGTTCTATCATGTAATCGAATAAGATCTGTTAGGGCATAGTGCCTAGTATCTCTATTAGTGCTATTTGACTTTGTTGCAACGTTTTGTGCTTAATGCTTGTCACTAGGGCCCGAGTGCCATGATCTCAGATCTGAACTTATTATTGAATCATTATGATAGTATTGTTTGTGATCTTATCTACAAGTTGTGTACACATATCATTGTTCGGATCCAAAGGCCCCAAAGTGACAATAATTGGGACAACCATAGGGGATGGCTGCGGTGTGAGGATCACATGTGTTCATGGAGTGTTAATGCTTTGCTCCGGTGCTCTATTAAAAGGAGCACCTTAATTTCCAGTAGTTCCCTAGAGGCCCCGCTGCCACGGGCTGGCTGGACAGAAGATGTTGTGCAAGTTCTCATTGCGAGCACGTATGACTATATTTGGAGCACATGCCTAGGATTGTTTAGTACTTGGATGCTTGTTATTATTTATCTGCAATGCCCTAGTTCTTCGAAGTTACATGTTTATACTCGTCCATGCAACACCCGTCCATCCATCCCTATGCCTACCGCACTCGAATCCTACTATTACTGTTACTATTACTATTGCTCATGTTTCACTGTTGCTTTGCTGTTGCTACTACAAACTGTTGCTACTGATCAACTTCTATGAGCAAGAACTATTTCCAGGTGCAGCTGAACTGACAACTCAGTTATTAAGGCTTGCAAGTATTCTTTGGCTCCCCTTGTGTCGAATCAATAAATTGGGTAATACTACCCGCGAAGACTGTTGCGATCCCCTACACTTGTGGATCATCAAGACTATTTTCTGGCGCCGTTGCCGGGGACCATAGCTTTATTTCTAAGTTCACTTGGATCTATTATTGTTCACTGCTACTCCTTTCATCATGGGGAAGTCTCGTGATGGAAAGTTCCCTATTTTACCATCCACTATAAGAAGAGGTACAGTCCTAAACACCTCTGCTGCTCTTGATTCATCGTCTGTTATAAGTAAGCTTGTCACACCACCACCACATACTCATGCTACACACACTGCTACCACTGCTGAATCTGAAACTGCTTTTGATACTCATGATGTTACTTCTACTGTGCTTGATGTGAGTGGTTCATTAGGTCCTTTTCTATATGCTACTATGGCTAGTCTAGGAAATACCGAAACTCCTAGTGAAGACACTGTTACACCTGTTATCTCACCTGCTAGTGAGAGTTTTGATATTAATGATGGTTACATAGAGCTCACTGATGAATTTGTTGAAGAGTGCCGAAACACACATGGTGCCAGTGCTATTAAGAGTCTCCTTGCTAGACGTACTATTATGCCCAAGAAGTCCTATTATCCTAAGTTTGCCACCTCTCCCATAGATATTGAAGATAAAGATTATGATTTCTCTCTTGATTTATCTTATTTAGATATTGTTGAGAAAGAACCTTTTTGTGGTACTAAAAATGAGAGTGTTGTGGCTCATATGAATGAGCTTTCTACTATGAGTGCTTTGTTTTCTGGTGATTTTAAGATGCGCAAGTACTTTGTTGCTAAGATCTTCCCTTTTTCACTAAAAGGAGAAGCTAGGGCTTGGTTTAATAGATTACCTCCTGGTTCCATTGATAGCCCTGATTGTTTGATTGCTTCTTTCTTCCATAAATATTTCCTCCCAGTGCTAGACATGCTTCTTTGCAGAGACTTTTTTATTTTAAACAGGGAGAAGAAGAGAAATTGCCTGAGTCATGGAAAAGATTTTGTTCCTTGATTCATGCATATCCTGGATGTCCATTACCTCAGAATGAGCTTCTTGATATTTATTATAATGCACTAACTGATGATTCTAGGACCTACCTAGATAGCTTTGCTGATTGTGTTTTCAGGAAAAGGACTCCTATAGATGCTGAAGAATTAATGAACAAGATAAGCAAGAATTATGATCATTGGAATTCAACTAAGCTAAATACACCTAAGCCTATTACTCCTGAACCAGTTGTTCCCGAACCAGTTCGAACACCAACAACAAAGAAGAGGGGAGTTATTGCATTAACTGATGAAATGATGAAGGAAGCTAAAAAGTGTCTAAAGGAGAAAGGTATTAGAGATGAAGATGTGAATAATCTACCTCCTATAGAAGAATTATGTAAGACAAATCCCCACTCATCTACTATTGAGGTACACTCTCTCCAATTTAATGAATGTGATATTCCTTATGGTAAGCCCCCTGATCAATGCTTAGAGAAACTTTACACATTTATTGTCAAACAAGGTAATTTTAATAAACAAGTTCAGAATCATTTATTGGAAAACTCTAGAGCTATCCATGAGTTGAAAGATATTGTGGAAAGAACTTCTAATGATATTAAATGCTTTGTAAACATTTTCAAATGGTTCAAACCCAACTTGATCAACTTGCTAAGGTGCAAAAGGATATGCTAGTTAATGCTTCAGGAAATAAACATGCTTATGGAATTAGAACTAGGAGTGGTGCAGCTACTCAAGATCCTTTATATCCTGAAGGACACCCTAAAAGAATAGAGCAGGATTGCCAACAAGGTGAGGATAGTGGTAGTCCTCGTAAGAGGAAGAAAAAGAAACATAAGAAAGTTGAGGAACCACTTGAACCTGCTATAGATCCTAATAGTATATCTGTCTCTGATGCTGAAACTGAGAGTGGTAATAATAATGAGTCTCCTGATAAGGAGGAAGTTGAGGAAGAACCCGAGAAACACACTAAGAACACTAGGTACACAAAGGAAGATTTTATTGATAATAAACATGGTAAAGAGAGAGAACCTTCGGTGCAGAAACCTATGCCTTTCCTAGGTAAGAAACACAAGTCAAAGGAGGAAGAACACTACAACAAGTTTTGTGAGTGGATGAAACCTTTATTCTTGCAAATTCCTTTGACTGATGCTATTAAGTTACCTCCTTATTCAAAGTATATGAAGGATATTGTATCTAATAAAAGGAAGATTCCTAATGAGGAGTTTTCTACTCTATTTGCTAATTACTCCTTCAATGGTAAGGTTCCAAAGAAACTTGGTGATCCAGGTATACCAACTATTCCTTGCTCCATTAAGAATAATTATGTTAGAACTGCTTTATGTGATTTGGGAGTTGGAGTTAGTGTTATGCCTTTTTCTCTCTATAAGAGACTCCAGCTAGAAAAGTTGATACCAACTGATATATCTTTGCAAATGGATGATAAGTCAACTACTGTCCATGTTGGTATATGTGAGGATGTTCCTGTTCAGGTTGCTCATAATTGCATGGTCTTAACTGATTTTTTTGTGCTTGAAATGCCCGAAGATGATAATATGTCTATTATTCTTGGGAGACCTTTTCTTAATACTGCAGGTGCTGTCATCAATTGCACTCAAGGAAAAGTAACATTCAATATTAATGACAAAGAGCACACTTTCTATTTCCACAAGAAGGTTGTTAAGAGCTATTGCCTGAATTCTATTGAAAATATTGAAGGCATCAAGGTTGGAGAAATATATTGTCCCATTCCACAAGAAAATATTGAAACTATTATGATTGGGACCATTGCTATCAAGTATGAGGTAACATAATCACCTTGTGGAATGCAAAGTTGTGCTTCATATAAGATTGTTTTGGTAACAAGACTTGATCAACCATGTTAACAAAAGGATTTTAATGAACAAAATAATGTTTCCACTATGGTTATACTTGCCTTCTTTTTCCTTTCTCCTTCCTAGTCTTTGCTTTAGCTTTAGTTTTGCTAGTTGTTTGCTTGTTTGAGTTTCTTAGATCTCATGTAGTTTGGCTTTTGGTTTGCTATTGCTTCTTCTGAAAAAACTGTTTCTGCGAGAAAATCAATTTTCATACCCTGAAAGTTGGCCAAAAATAAAGTTTCCCAAAAAATCCCAGAAAATTCAAAATAAATTTTTCCTCAAAAAAGGGGCAGAGGGGAACCTGAGATGACCTAGGGGGTCTGGCCCAGCTGGGCCCCAGGATGCCTCCTCAAAGCCACCTTCTTTCTCTCTCCCAAAAAACACCGGAAACTTGCTCAAGATTGAGTTCTTGCTCGCGGTTTTTGATCTCCTTGTTCAGCCCATCTGAAGTGCTGATTTTTGCAGGGATTGTTCCTTGCAAGGAAGATGAGTGCGTATCCACTGAATCAATATGACTTGATGGTGCATGAGCCAATGAAGGTTCATCGTGAGGAGGCAGTTTTTCCTTCCATATATCCATGCTATGAATTTATGAGAGCTGTGGGGATTCTCCAAGATTTTCAAACCTTGGTTACAAATGTAGGGTTGGAGAACTTCGTTGAAGGTGAACCAATCCAATATGTTAAGCTAACCATGGCTTTTGTGCAGGATTTCCGGTTCACTTGGTCTACTTCTAATCCCATGGTCCATTACAAAATATATAATATGCCTGACAACCTGCCTTTTGCTGATTTCTGTGCAGCAATTAGAGTACCTCAGTGGGGATCTTGTGAGAAGATCAAGGAGAGGCCAAAGTCACTTGTTGATTTGTATGCTGAAATTTGCCAAGGTTTCGACTTCTCAAAGGAAAGTGGTAAAATTCGGAACATTCAGCTCCCAGCTATTAGATACTTTTCCTATTTCATTACCAAGTGTGTTCTTGCTAGAAAGTTGTCTTCTTTTGATCTAGATTTTATTGCAGCTCCTCTAAATAGGAATAGTTCTTATAGTTTGGTTTCTTTGATAGCTCACCGTCTCACCACCAACCATGAGAAGGGTGAAATTTGTGGAGGTCTCATTGCTTCTAGGTTGCTAGATTTCCATGGTTTAGAGCCTCATTATTCAGATTTTCAGTTTTCCATAGAGAGGCTTGATATTGAATCCATGATTCAGCATGGTTTTGTTTCTTTGGGGGCTAATGTGAGAAGTTTGCCATTTGAACTATCTTTTTTCCAGCAAGGTCGGAGAAAGGGTAGGAGTGAGAAAATAGTTTATTTGCCTGCACCTGCTTTGTTTAACTTTGATAACAGGCAAGGATGGTCACTTACAGAGGAGGAGGTTGACACTTATGTGGGGGAACTCTCCTAGCAAGAGGACAATGTTGAAGAGGATGCCAACGACAATTCGGTTCAGCCTCCAACTTGGGAGAGTCTACATACCAGCAGCCCTCATTTGATTGGGGCGCGTCTTCTTCTTCATCACAGGTGCCTGACTATGATCATTCCTATGATGACCCACCAGCATGGGGTTACTATCCGCGCTATTAAGCCCCACTTAGGCCAAAAGCCTAAGCTTGGTGGGAGGTACACCGACATCACACTCATATATATATCATGTTCGGTCGGTTCTTTGTATATCCAATGTTTTCGCTTTCTTTTTGGTTTTTGTTGCTTCTTTCTAAAAACCCAAAAATACCAAAAATATTTTCGTTCTTTCTCTTGGTTTGTTTATTTGTTTTGGTTTGCCTTAAAAGAAAAATCCAAAAAGATTTTGCTTTGTTTGGTTTGCTTTGTTTTTGTTTGGTTTTTCTTTGTTTGCTTGTTTCTAAAAAAATTGAAAACACCAAAAATATATGTTTTTCTTCTTTGGTTTTGTGAGTTCTTTGCAGGGTTCGGCCGTTCTCAGTGGATATTGGTTTTCATGTTAATTATTCAAGTCACACAAGTGAAGGGCAATAATGAAGATTAAGACAACTCGAGGTGTGGTAAGAGGCTGGTAACGAACTCTATTTGTTTCATTTTTGTACATATACTCATCATTGTGAGAACGCTTAGCCTATTTGTGTAAGGCGTATGTCATTATGGATGCTTAGTAGTTCTTTCTTGTCTATGATTAGCTTTAGCTTGCTAATAGTTTGTAGCATGTCATATGAATGTTTACTTGCATTGTTTTATTCATACTTTGGTATGACATTGTGGTATCCTCCTCTGACTATTCATGTGAATCGACTTGGCACATGCTCACGCATGCATATGACTAATCAATAGTCAGTAAGCCTCGATGATTTATTTTGCCTCAGAGTTCTTGTATCACTTTCATTCCATAGTTAGTCCTGTTTTGTTGCAAGCATGCTTATGACAATTATTGCTCTCTCGTTTGTTGCTCCCTCTCTATTTCTAGCCTTCACTTGCACTGAGTATGTGCTCTACCTATGCTTCTATCTCACCAAAACCAATTTTGCCAGCTGTGTCCACCATATCTACCTATTAGCATCATTTGCTACTTCAGTGCATATTTCATATGCCGTGTTTTCTTTCAAAATAAAATGTTTGTCTGTTTTGAGAAAGTTAGTTAGTAAAGCTCTCACGAACTTGATGGCACACTTTATTCCTTGCGCTTAATAATCTTGAACCATTATGACTAGTCCATGAAAGTTATATGCTTGCTTATTATATATTGGGAGTCAGCAGAACCGTGCTGTCATGGGGAACGCTTTCAACACTTTTTGGATAATTCTATCTAGTTGATACTTTGCTCTTTTGTTTACGGATGTTGACGATGTGAAATAAAAGGGGGAGTTGTTAGTTCATGGAGTTTATACATTGTGTTAGAGAAACGCCTGGGTCGCTAGCCTAAGCCATGCTTAATCATGGTGGAAACTTGCAGCATCACCATAATGAGCATCTATGAAGCTTCCTCAATAAAAATCTATGCATATGGTAAATAAAAAGATTGCTGAGATGCTCATTGTATGCTTGCCTTGTCATTTTGGTTGGGAAAGATCCTGTACCATATGCAAGGGGTACCCCGTTGGCGGTTCTCAATGATATGCATGTATTTACAATGACAATAACTTTCAGGTGACCAAAGTTGAGTAGCATGCGGAGCGACCCTCGTACTCAAGGGACTTGGGATTTCCAGTCTATGGTTTGTCAAGCATATAATTCAGAGTGGACCTCACTTTCACCTTAACCACATGAAGATGCCTATGATAGGGAAATGAGAGCTCAAAGCTAATGAGTACCTTCCTTTCAGCATTGGGAAGCCTTTCAAACCTTCACAAAACTGTTTTCACAACTTAGTTGAGTCACCACTCATTCTATGAGCACCTTCTTGAGAGCATAGTTGTCATTCTTGTGTTTGTTCCAAAACTTGGTTAATTATGTCATGACTTTGATGCTTGTATCTCTGATATCTTTATCTCTAGTCTTCATATGAACTTTAGAGGTTCCTCGGCATTTATATTGTTCTCTTCAAACAAAGGCAAGCGAGATACCACTCTATCGTACCTTATTATGAGCATTGCAATGTTGCTTATGTTTATGTTTCATGCTACTTATTATTATTGAGTTGGTTTCTCTTCATAGCATGCAATTACTATTGAGTAGACTTAGTTGCATAATATTTATTATGAATTGTCTAAGCATCTACTCCTGTGCTGAGAATATATACATCATATGAAGAAAAGTGTTCATGAAAGTTCTTTTATCGCACTTAGTTTTCAACTGAATTGCTTGAGGACAAGCAATAAGCTAAGCTTGGGGGGAGTTGATACGTCCAAAACGTATCTACTTTCTCGAACACTTTGTTATTGTTTCTTCTCTAAACTTGTGTGATTTCGATACAACTAACACGGATTAAAGTTGTTTTCAGCAGAATTACCTTGGTGTCTTGTTTTTGTGCAGAAAATGAACTATCAGGAAAAATCCCGGAAAATATGCCAAAAATTATATTTCACCAGAAGATCCACAGAGCCAGAAGGGGGGGCCTGAGGGGCCTAGACCCGCCCCAGGCATGGGCCCACTGACCCCGCGCCCGGGGGAGGTCTGGCCACCCCAGGCAGCTCCTTAGCCTCCCTCCGTGCCTATAAGTTGCCTTCTGACCTAAAAACTCAGGGGGGTTCGATAGTTTTCCAGAAAGAGTTCCGCTCCGCTGCCGCCACCAGAAACCAAGATTCGGATCTAGAAACTCCGTTCTGACACCCTGCCGGGACGGGGAATTTGGAGAGGATCATCGCCATCGTCATCACCAACACATCTCCATCAACCACCGATGTTTCTCTCATCCATGAGTGAGTAATCCCCCGATGTAGGCTTGGGGATGGTAGGGATTGGATGAGTTCTATCATGTAATCGAATAAGATCTGTGTTAGGTCATAGTGCCTAGTATCTCTATTAGTGTTGTTTAACTTTGTTGCAACTTGTTGTGCTTAATGCTTGTCACTAGGGCCCGAGTGCCATGATCTCAGATCTGAACTTAGCATTGAATCATTATGATAGTATTGTTTGTGATCTTATCTGCAAGTTGTGTACACATATCATTGTCCGGATCCAAAGGCCCCAAAGTGACAATAATTGGGACAACCGGAGGGGATGGCTGTGGTGTGAGGATCACATGTGTTCACAGAGTGTTAATTCTTTGCTCCGGTGCTCTATTAAAAGGAGCACCTTAATTGCTAATAGTTCCCTAGAGGCCCCGCTGCCACGGGCTCACTGGACAGAAGATGGTGTGCAAGTTCTCATGCCTAGGATTGTTTAGTACTTGGATGCTTGTTATTATTTATCTGCAATGCCCTAGTTCTTTGAAGTTACATGTTTAGACTCATCCATGCAATGCCCGTCCATCCATCCCTGCCTATCGCACTCAAATCCTACTGTTACCGTTACTGTTACTATTGCTCCTGTTTCACTATTACTTTGTTGTTGCTACTACAAACTGTTTCTACTGATAAACTTCTGTGAGCAAGAACTATTTCCAGGTGCAGCTGAACTGACATCTCTGTTGTTAAGGCTTGCAAGTATTCTTTGGAACCCCTTGTGTCGAATCAATAAATTGGGTAATACTACCCGCAAAGAATTTTGCAATCTCCTACACTTGTGGGTCATCAGTTATCATCCAACATTAAGTTGCAAGCAACAGACAACTGCTTTAAGCAAAGTGTGTAAGGTAAACAGTCCACATGTTCCATGAACAAGAGACCGTTGTTTTCTCCCTAGTAGTAACAACACATCTACAACCGAAGATATTATTGTCACTTCCCTTGGAAACTAGAGGCATGAACCTACTATCGAGCATAAATACTCCCTCTTGGAGTCACTAGCAACTACTTGGCCAAGATAACCACTAGCAACATAGAGCATGCAAGATCACAAACAACACAGACATGATAGAATCATAAAGATAAAACCATTAATCAAACCAACATAATAATCTCAATATCCATCGGATCCCCGCAAATACAACATGCATGATTACAAATAGATTAGATCTTGATCATGAACGGAGCTCACAAGATCTATACATGAAAGCACAAAGGAGAAGATACAACCATCTATCTACTACATGGACCCATAGTTCAAGGTGGAACTACTCACGAATCATACCGGAGAGAAGGCCTCCGGGATGATCTCCCCTCCGACAGGGTGTCGAGAAGAGCTTCAGACCCCCCCCCCCCCCCGATCTAGGGACGATGGTGGCGGCGGCTACATACGGTGTTGTGGATTCCTGATCGGGTCCTCAGGGTTTCTGCATCAGGGGCTTCTTATAGGCGAAGGGTCGAGACCGGGAGGCGTCCAGGGCCACCAAACCCTAGCCAGGCACGGGCCCACCTGTGGCCGCGCCTGGGGGGCGGGGGGCCCTCTGGCCGTCCCCTCCGGCTCTCCTCTGGACTTCTTGTTCCCCATGAAAAGTAATTGACTTTGTCCTTCGTCCCGTCCAATTCTGAGAATATTTCTTTTCTAACTTCTCTAAAACAAAAACAGCAGAAAACAGGCATCTAGCACTGTTGCAACTTGTTAATAGGTTAGTACCAGAAAACATGTAAAAATCACCTCAAAGTGTAGACAAGTAAAGCAAAGTAGATACTAAACAAGCATGGAGCATCAAAAATTATAGATACATTTCCAACGTATCAGGTGGCTCACCGGTACTACCGGCCAAGTGCATTTTGGTCAAAACGGTCTAATTTGGGAGCCCTTTAAAAGGGGCTCCTCTTCCCCTTCGTGGGGTAAGCTCTTTTTGTCTGTTTCGCTCTCTCTCTCCTCCATTGTTGAAATTAAAGAGTTTGTCCTTTACCCTTCTCCATCCTATGATTCTTGCATATTTTTGAGGAATTTGTGAGAGATCTAGTTCTATAACCCCACCAAACCAAACCCCTTCTTTGTGAAGAAATCCTTGGGATCTAGATCTCAGAGAGTTTTGTATTCTCCTCTTGTGTTCTTCCTCCCTTATTCCCCTAATAGTTGTAGTGACCTCGGATCACTAAGGATCCTAAGTCCCTGTGATTAACATGCTAGTACCTGGATCAATAGCTAGCACTCACACTCGATGAAATATCATGTAAAACACAAAGTCTTTATTACACGGAGAATCCAGAGTATGAATTTATTACAAAAATTGCTTAGCATTATGCTAGCTCAAATAACAGTGGAAACATAAAAGCAGCATGAGTCCATCAACGCCTAGGCTTGTCGAGTGTAGACCCGCGATCCCTACGCACCTTTCAATATTCGGATTCTGCACATAAGACGTGCAGCCAACAAGTTGGGTCAATACTTTGAATGTATTGGCAAATTACACCAAGGAGAGAAAAGACTATCTCTACATGCAAGGCTGGTATAGGCTGTAGAGTTCATTTGCTCAAAGCTAGTTTTCTTAAGTAGAGAGAAGAAGAGAGGATTGTCCTACTTTGTAAACATTGCTTCGATAAAATAAGGTCAAGTGGCACACGAGGATATTACGCACCAAGTGTCCAAACAACCAAACACTTGGATATTACGCACCAAGCGTCACTTGGATATTACACACCAAGTTCCCAAATTCCCACCCATTAGCGATATTACGCACACCATGAGGTTTCAAAACTTTGTTTTAGAAAAGAGAGAGGAAGATCCTTCAGAGGCTCCATCCTTCAGATGCTCAATGTTGCTCTGTTTCCGTGAACACGGCTGATCGATCAGATTGCAATACTCTCGAGAGTTTGTGCACTTTACCCACAATCCACGATCAAATACTTTTACAGACAAGACCATGGCGAGGCTTTCCCTTAGTAGCCCCTCTACCTTCCGGATCCAACCGTGCCAAGAACCTCCAAATGTTGGTATCCAGGTGAGGTTTCCCACTAAGTACTAGGCCAAGACAGAGCCCATAATGTATTGTGGTTGCACTGGAAGCTTCTGAATTCTGAAACATGGCAGACTTCTTTGATTCCTGGGCGGCCGTCCTCCACCAAAATCTCACTCGTTGTCCCGACAACCATTCCGCCCAGAAGAAAACTTAGTTTTATTTTTGAAGTGGATTTGAGAAGAAAAGTTTGCTCTAGAGAGCCTTTATACTTAGAAAAATTCTTTGTCTTTCGAACCCCCCAACGGTACTTTGTATATATAGCATAGCAAGCAATACTTAGTAAAAACAGGGGTAACCTATTAGGATGGGAAATCCTAAGTATAGAGCTACTCATGGCATACTACAAAATCATCGCACTTGCAAAATAATACTAAGGAAAAAATCTACTAGATCATCCTACACATGCATACTACAGAATTTTTGAAGATCACATGCATAGAATCAAAACTGGGACAAAATTATGAACAAGTTGTGTAACTTGCCTTGATCCGAGAAGCACTCTACACAATAGCACTCCTTAGCGCACTCCGGGCAATCTAACGAATCACAAACATAGATCTGATCACAACTTGCTCAAAGCATATCACAAGGAAAATCATGCATGCATGCAACATGGTATCTTATGCAAGGTTGGTTCCTCTAATATTAATCAAGGAAGCAAGTTTGTGTTGTGATAGTGTAAGGGTGTCACTAGGATTTATTTCCCAAGGTTTAGATCTAATTTTGAATTACTAAAACAATTCCTAGGATTATAGGAGATCACACCAACTAAATAGCCCCAAGCTAGATCTAATCATCCTAGCAAGGTTTAATGATTTGGATCAGTGGGTACTGTGGGAACAATGTTACTGCAACAAGAATCAATTGAAACAAAATTTTAATTAATTCTCTATAGGATAATACATCCTAATCTAATGATCAAAATCTACACCTAAAACTTTACTGTGAACCTGGGATATTATTGCAGATTTGGATTCTACATAAAATTAGGAACCCAGCGGTATATTATAAGCATAATTTGGCCAAATAATCAATTTTATATGAATTTCGCAAGTTTTAAATTCAAATCTGCAAACAGATCTAAGCTCCACTTAAAGAGCTTGCCAAGTGGCAGCTTCTAACCGGCCCAGCTGGCAACAGGGGGGGTGACGCGGCGCAGCGCGGTGCGGTGAAGTGGCGAGCCATGTGGCAGCCACGCGGCGGCGTGCGATTGGAGCATACCCCTTCGGGTCAAAAACTAATCCGATCCACAGATCGAAGAACGGACGGAGGAGGTGGGCGCGGCGACTTACAGTTGCGACGACGGTGGCGGTGGGCGGCGGCGGTGTCGGTGGCGACGGCGGCGGCTCTCGGGTGCACTTCGAGGAAGAAGGAACTGTCGCTGGCGATCGTCTCCTCCTCGCGGTCCCATCTGTCGCCTCGATTTCGGCCCCCTCTTCCTCTAACGGTGGCGGTGGCAGCGTCTCTCCCGCAACTCCGGCGAGCAATTGGCGATGGCACGCTGCGGTAGACAATGGGCAAGGCAGGTGAGACGAAGCAGTCGAGCGTAGGGGTCATCCCATGGAGGAGAACGGGGAGAGGGGAAGCTCGACATCGACTCAACTCACCTGGTCGGCGGCGGCTTGTACCAGCGGAACCGGGGAAAGCTTTAGGGTTTCGCGAGCTTGGGAACGGAGGGAGGGGGTTGCGCGGCTGAGCATATATACGCGGCCTGGGGGAGTCCTGGCCGGACACGGAGGGCAGAGGGTCGTGGCCGACGGGGACTCTGTCCCGTTCCTATCGGGTGAGAGGAGAGGGATGACAGGTGGGGTAGGGTTGTCGGTGACGGAGGAGAGAGGTGGGCCGACGGGGCGCTGCTGGCTGGGCCCTTGCGTCGCGGCTGCTGCGGCTGGGTGGGCTGCGCTGCGGCCCAGTTAGGTAGGGTGTCCTCTTTTTTTTTCCTTTTACACTTTTCAATTTCTATTTTAATAAAACCTAAATAACTTTTGCAAACTAAGTCCAAAGTTGATGAAACTTGTTTCTCAATTTTCATAAAATTAATGTGGTCAACATAGGACCATGGTTTACTGTTTTTACATAGTTTTTGAAGAGTCAAAACTATAACCACAAGGGTTCTCACTTGTGGAAATATTTAATAGGGTTTTTAAATGGGTTTAAGTGTTGGGATTCTTATTGCAATTTTCAAATGTAGGATGCAACGATGCAAGGATGATGCATGGAACTAATAACATCCTAATATAGGATCTGGGATGTTACAAACCTACCCCCCTTAAGAGGAATCTCGTCCCTGAGATTCGGGTTGGCTAGCAAATAGGTGTGGGTGCTCTGCCCTCATGTCTTCTTCACGCTCCCACGTAGCTTCTTCCTCGGAGTGGTGGTTCCATTGTACCTTGCAGAATCTTATAGTCTTGGTGCGGGTAATCCTTTCGGCTGTTTCCAGTATTTTGATGGGTTTTTCCTCATAGGTAAGGTCATTCTCCAATTGAACCTCATCTAGGGGGATGGTGTCTCTTAGCGGTGTTTTGGCCATCTCTGGGTGACATTTCTTTAGTTGCGACACATGAAACACATCATGAACAGTCAGTCCTTCCGGTAACTCCAGCTGATAAGCCACTTCCCCTCTACGGGCCAGAACCTTATATGGTCCTATGAATCGTGGGGCTAACTTTCCCTTGATTCTGAACCTCTTAACTCCTCGTAGGGGTGAAACTCGGAGATACGCACGGTCCCCTATTTCATAGGCCACATCCCTGCGCTTGGAATCAGCGTAGCTCTTCTGTCGGGATTGGGCTACCTTTAGCCTATCCTGAATCTGTCGTACCTTTTCTTCGGCATCCTTTATCAAGTCAGGTCCGAAAAGACTGCGTTCACCAACTCCATTCCATAGCAATGGAGTCCTACACTTCCTGCCATATAGAACTTCAAACGGAGCCATCTTGATACTTGTCTGGTAGCTGTTGTTGTATGAGAACTCAGCATATGGCAGGTTATCGTCCCAACTAGACCCATAGTCTAGTGCGCAAGCTCTCAACATATCTTCCAAAATTTGATTCACCCTTTCTGTTTGGCCATCTGTCTGAGGGTGGAAGGCAGTACTGAATTCTAGTCGGGTTCCAAGAGACTCATGTAGTTGACACCAAAACCTTGAAGTAAACTGGGTGCCTCTATCTGACACAATTCCCTTGGGAACACCATGCAGACTTACAATTCTTGACATGTATACCTTAGCAAGCTTAGCACTTGTATATGTGGTCTTTACGGGGATGAAGTGAGCCACCTTGGTAAAGTGGTCCACCACTACCCAAATAGAATCAAATCCAGAACGAGTCCGGGGCAATCCCGTGATGAAATCCATGCCTACCTTATCCCAATTCCAGTCGGGTATAGGTAGTGGTTGAAGTAATCCTGCCGGTTTCTGATGCTCGGCTTTAACTCTGTTGCACGCATCACACAGAGAAATATACTCTGCAATATCTCTCTTTAGGTTATTCCACCAGAATCCATCCTTCACATCCATGTACATCTTTGTGTTACCTGGATGAATTGAGTATGGCGAATCATGAGCTTCTTGTAAAATCATCTTCCTGATATCGGGGTCATTGGGAATGCACAAACGTTTCCCATACCAGAGGGTTCCTTGTTCGTCCAGACGAAATTCTTTAGTTTTTCCTTCACTTATCCTGACTCTTATTTCTTCCAACTCTTTATCCCCCTTTTGTGCTTCTTGGATCCTTTCTTGGAAGGTGGACACTATTTCCATAGTCGCTACGTGTCCTTTCGGGACTATCTCTAGCCTGAGATCCCTGAATTGCTTGCATAAATCCTCTGGAAGTTCCCCTGCGGTAAGTCCATCCACATACACCTTACGCCTTAAGGCATCAACCACCACGTTTGCCTTTCCGGGGTGGTATTGTAAATCCAAGTCATAATCCTTAATTAGATCAAGCCATCTCCGTTGTCTCATATTCAACTCCTTTTGGGTGAAGATGTACTTCAAACTCTTGTGATCTGTGAACACATCACAATGTTTGCCCATGAGGTAGTGTCTCCATACCTTGAGTGCATGAACCACAGACGCAAGTTCCAAATCATGTGTGGGATAATTGTGTTCGTGGTTCTTAAGTTGTCGGGAGGCATAGGATACCACTTTCCCATCCTTCATCAATACACTTCCAAGTCCTTGTCGAGAAGCGTCACAATAGACTTGAAAATCCTTCTGGATATCAGGCAGACACAGAACTGGTGCCGTTACAAGGCGTTTCTTCAACTCTTGAAAACTTGCTTCACATGCCTCGGTCCATAGGAATTTCTTTTCCTTCTTTAATAGTTCCGTCATGGGTTTTGCTATCTTGGAAAAGTTTTCGATGAACCTCCGGTAATATCCTGCGAGGCCCAAGAAACTCCTAATATCTCCCACATTCTTGGGTGACTCCCATTCCGTCACGGAAGCTACCTTGCTAGGATCTACGGCAACTCCTTTAGCTGACACAACATGACCAAGGAATCCCACTTCCTTTAACCAGAACTCGCACTTGCTGAATTTGGCATACAACTTGTGTTCTCTTAGTTTCTCCATGATAAGGCGCAGATGTTTCTCATGTTCCTTCTCATCCTTAGAGTATATGAGTATATCATCTATGAATACCACGATAAACTTGTCCAAATATTCCATGAACACCTTGTTCATCATGGTCATGAAGTATGCTGGGGCATTGGTTAGACCAAACGACATTACGGTGTACTCATACAATCCGTATCTTGTGGTGAATGCTATTTTGGGCACATCCTGTTCTCGAATCTTCAGCTAAAAATAGCCGATCGTAGATCGATCTTTGAGAACACACTGGCTCCTTTTAGCTGGTCAAACAGGTCATTGATGTTGGGCAAAGGATACTTATTCTTAATCGTCACTTCGTTCAACGAGCGGTAGTCCACAACCAGCCTCTTGGTCTTATCCTTCTTTTCCACAAATAGGACGGGTGCTCCCCAAGATGACGCGCTGGGTTGAATGAACCCCTTGTCCAATTGTTCCCTAAGATGTTTCTTGAGTTCCTTTAACTCGTCCACATCCAGCTTGTATGGTCTCTTAGCTATTGGCCCCGTGCCTGGCATCAAGTCAATGAGGAACTCGATATCACGGTCGGGTGGCATTCCTGGTAGCTCCTCCGGTAAGACATCTGGGTATTCCTTTACAATAGGTACCTCCTCCAAGCTAACCCCCTTAAGAGAGTTCACCATGACTTCTTTAAGTGCGAAATTCGACTTGATACGAATCCTCTTCCCTTCCGGTGTTGTGAGCATGACAGTTCTCTTGGCACAATCTATGACTCCTTCATATTCGGTCATCCAATTCATGCCCAAGATTATGTCTAACCCTTGTGATTCTAGAACTACTAGACTGGAGGGAAAAATGTGTGTCCCAATCCTTAGTTCTAATTCCCGGCAACCGGAGTTTGCCACTATTTCTCCCCCAGGAGAACTTACCCTTAGAGGAAAGTTTATAGTCTCCGTTGGTATCTTGCCTCTATCCACAAATACCCTTGATATGAATGAATGCGATGCACAGGTATCAAAAAGAACAACTGCGGGAATAGAATTGAGTTTGAACTTACCAATCACAGAGTCTGGCGCATCACAAGCATCCTCCATAGAAACATGATTCACCGTGGCTTTGACAAACGAATTTGGCTTCTTCCCGTTTCCATTGCCATGGTTGTGTCCATTTCCATTCCCATTGCCATTGCCATTGCCATTCTTCCTTTCGGGGTAAGAGGTTGCATAGTGCCCTGTCTTGTTGCACTTAAAGCATGTCACCTCACTGAGATCCTTTCCATTGCTGCCATTCCCATTGCGGTTCTTATGCCCATTGTGTTTGTGGCCACCATGGTTATGACAGTTATAGTTGTGGCCATTATTGTTATAAGGTGGTGGTGAGGAATTGCGTTGCTTCTGGTACGGAACAGAGTGTTTGTGAGGGTTAGATTTCCTCTTGCGGTTTTCTATGCTCTTCCTCTTTGATTCAACCACAATGGCTCTGTCCAGGAGATCCTGAAAGTTGTCAAATTTCTGAGCCACAAGATGAATGGATATCTCATCATTGAGGCCTCTTAAGAACTCCTCCTGTCCCTTGGCATCAGTGGAAACATCATCGGGTGCATAACAGGCTAGCTTATTGAAAAGCTCCCCATACTCGGTGACAGAACGGTGCAGCTGGTGTAGGTCGCGAAACTCGCGCCTTTTCAGGGTCATGACACCAACAGCCACATGATGAGTGTGAAAAGCTAACTCAAACTGTTCCCAAGTGATAGCATCAATATCCGGGTGGGTGACTTGGTAGTTATCCCACCATTCTGCAGCAGGTCCTTCAAGCTGGTGTGCGGCATAACGCACCCTGTCGGCTCCGATAGCTTGCATGGTGTCTAGCTTCTTGTTGATCGTACGCAGCCAGTCATCAGCGATGATTGGTTCAGTGCTGCTAGTGAAGGTAGGTGGGTTCAGCCTCAAAAACCGAGTCAAGCGATCCTGTTGAGGAGGTGGCGGAGGTGGTGGTGGTGGCGGGTTGTTGTTGTTGTTGTTGTTTTGCATGTTCTGAGTGAGCAGTTGGATCAGCTGGTTCTGAGTGGCCAAAAGTTCTGCTATTTCTGGCGGGATTTTGGGGTTCGCACGTCTTGGCGGCATCTGCGGGGTTTAAGAGAATAGTTAAGAAATAGACAGAAAGACTAAGTAGTAAACTCCTACCCTGATGAAAACACACCAAGCACACAAGGCACACAAGACATAATAACACAACTTTTAACACAGGAACAACCAAGTTTAACTAAACCAGACTTGTCTTGGTATTTATTACATTTGCGAATAACGTTCTACTATAGAATTAAAGGTGGTCCAACTATTGCACATCTTCCACGCCTTCCTCTTCCTCGTCCTCGAACGAGTAGCCTTCCTGCTCTAGAGTTGTCTTGTACAACTCCATCTCCTTTGTGGTGTCTTCAAGCTTCTCTTGGAGGTTCTTTATCTCATCATGTAGCTTCTTGGTAGTGTCTTCCAGCTGCTCCTGAAGTCCCTCCTTCTCGCTTTGTAGCTCCTCCACTAAACTTGACTTCATTGCGGCTTCAAGTTGCTTTGCCAAGTCCCTCTTGGAAGCATGCACATCATTGATTATCTTGCAAAGGCCTTCAGTTTGCACTTCATCTCCATCGATCTGCTATTTGAGTTCCCTAATTCTCTTGTTTTTATAAATCACCCTCTTCTCTTGGTTAGCGAACTTCTTCTCTTGGTCCTGGAATTTTATCTCTTGGAGCTTCATTGCCTCCTCCTGCTGCTTGATCATTTCTTCCTTTTCCTTGATGAGGGCGCATAGCTCGTCGTTCTTCAACATCTCGAGGAAGGTACCCTTCTCAAGGTCATGGATGTGGCACTCCAAGTCTTGATATTGTGTTCTTTGGCGCTTGGTAGAAGTTCTTTCCTCAAAGGTTAACTCCATGGGAATTCCTTCCTCATCTCGTCTTCCAAAGAGGCCACCGCAGTGTCCTTGGAGAGCTTCATGATGACGTCCACATAGGCGACCAATGAGTTGCTGCAAGCTAATGCTAAGGGCCTTCTCCTTGGAATCGCTAACAATGTGGATTGCTATGTCTTCCTCCGGGTTCTTGCCTCGCTCTTTTCCTGGCTGGGTGACCTTGACTCCCCAACAGCCGTCCTTGTGGAGTTTCTTCATCGTGCTCCCCTGGATTGTTGGGAGAGAAGGTCCAAGCGTGTGAGTAGATCCATGAGGCATCCACCAAAGCGAAGGGGCTCGATGTCCGCGACGGTGTCGTAGAGGAAGCTTGTCATCTTTGAGTTAGAAGAATGAAGGTTAGATACTTAAACAAGTAGAGGAAAGCAGATACCAGAAGTGCGGGAAATAACTTAGTAGAAGAACGGGTAAGGCACAAAAGTTAGAGGTGGTTCTAATCCTAGGGTCACGTCCTACAGGCAACGATGTGCTCTGATACCATCTGTAATGACCTCGGATCACTAAGGATCCTAAGTCCCTGTGATTAACATGCTAGTCCCTGGATCAATAGCTAGCACTCACAGTCGATGAAATATCATGTAAAACACAAAGTCTTTATTACACGGAGAATCCAGAGTATGAATTTATTACAAAAATTGCTTAGCATTATGCTAGCTCAAATAACAGCGGAAACATAAAAGCAGCATGAGTCCATCAACGCCAAGGCTTGTCGAGTGTAGACCCGCGATCCCTACGCACCTTTCAATCTTCGGATTCTGCACATAAGACGTGCATCCAACAAGTTGGGTCAATACTTTGAACGTATTGGCAAATTACACCAAGAAGAGAAAAGACTATCTCTACATGCAAGGCTGGTATAGGCTGTAGAGTTCATTTGCTCAAAGCTAGTTTTCTTAAGTAGAGAGAAGAAGAGAGGATTGTCCTACTTTGTAAACATTGCTTAGATAAAATAAGGTCGAGTGGCACACGAGGATATTACGCACCAAGTGTCCAAACAACCAAACACTTGGATATTACGCACCAAGCGTCACTTGGATATTACACACCAAGTTCCCAAATTCCCACCCATTAGCGATATTACGCACGCCATGAGGTTTCAAAACTTTGTTTTAGAAAAGAGAGAGGAAGATCCTTCAGAGGCCCATCCTTCAGATGCTCAATGTTGTTCTGTTTCTGTGAACACGGCTAATCGATCAGATTGCAATACTCTCGAGAGTTTGTGCACTTTACCCACAATCCACGATCAAGTCCTTTTACAGACAAGACCATGGCGAGGCTTTCCCTTAGTAGCCCCTCTACCTTTCGGATCCAACCGTGCCAAGAACCTCCAAATGTTGGTACCCAGGTGAGGTTTCCCACTAAGTACTACGCCAAGACAGAGCCCATAATGTATTGTGGTTGCACTGGAAGCTTCTGAATTCTGAAACATGGCAGACTTCTTTGATTCCTAGGCGGCCGTCCTCCACCAAAATCTCACTCGTTGTCCCGACAACCATTCCGCCCAGAAGAAAACTTAGTTTTATTTTTGAAGTGGATTTGAGAAGAAAAGTTTGCTCTAGAGAGCCTTTATACTTAGAAAAATTCTTTGTCTTTCGAACCCCCAAACGGTACTTTGTATATATAGCATAGCAAGCAATACTTAGTAAAAACAGGGGTAACCTATTAGGATGGGTAATCCTAAGTATAGAGCTACTCATGGCATACTACAAAATCATCGCACTTGCAAAATAATACTAAGGAAAAATTCTACTAGATCATCCTACACATGCATACTACAGAATTTTTGAAGATCACATGCATAGAATCAAAACTGGGACAAAATTATGAACAAGTGGTGTAACTTTCCTTGATCCGAGCAACACTCTACACAATAGCACTCCTTAGCGCACTCCGGGCAATCTAACGAATCACAAACATAGATCTGATCACAACTTGCTCAAAGCATATCACAAGGAAAATCATGCATGCATGCAACATGGTATCTTATGCAAGGTTGGTTCCTCTAATATTAAGCAAGGAAGCAAGTTTGTGTTGTGATAGTGTAAGGGTGTCACTAGGATTGATTTCCCAAGGTTTAGATCTAATTTTGAATTACTAAAACAATTCCTAGGATTATAGGAGATCACACTAACTAAATAGCCCCATGCTAGATCTAATTATCCTAGCAAGGTTTAATGATTTGGATCAGTGGGTACTGTGGGAACAATGTTACTGCAACAAGAATCAATTAAAACAAAATTTTAATTAATTCTCTATAGGATAATACATCCTAATCTAATGATCAAAATCTACACCTAAAACTTTACTGTGAACCTGGGATATTATTGCAGATTTGGATTCTACATAAAATTAGGAATCCAACGGTATATTATAAGCTAAATTTGGCCAAATAATCAATTTTATTTGAATTTCGTAAGTTTTAAATTCAAATCTGCAAACAGATCTAAGCTCCACTTAAAGAGCCTGCCAAGTGGCAGCTTCTAACCGGCCCAGCTGGCAACAGGGGGGGTGACGTGGCGCAGCGCGGTGCGGTGAAGTGGCGAGCCGATGTGGCAGCCACGCGGCGGCGTGCGATTGGAGCATACCCCTTCGGGTCAAAAACTAATCCGAGCCACAGATCGAAGATCGGACGGAGGAGGTGGGCGCGGCGACTTACAGTTGTGACGACGGTGGCGGTGGGCGGCGGCGGTGTCGGTGGAGACGGCGGCGGCGCTCGGGTGCACTTCGAGGAAGAAGGAACTACCGCTGGCGATCGTCTTCTCCTCGCGGTCCCGTCTGTCGCCTCGATTTCGGCCCCCTCTTCCTCTAACGGTGGCGGTGGCAGCATCTCTCCTGCAGCTCCGGCGAGCAATTGGCGATGGCACGCTGCGGTAGACAATGGGCAAGGCAGGTGAGACGAAGCAGTCGAGCGTAGGGGTCATCCCAGGGAGGAGAACGGGGAGAGGGGAAGCTCGACATCGACTCAACTCACCTGGTCGGCGGCGGCTTGTACCAGCGGAACTGGGGAAAGCTTTAGGGTTTCGCGAGCTTGGGAACGGAGGGAGGGGGTTGCGCGGCTGAGCATATATACGCGGCCTGGGGGAGTCCTGGCCGGACACGGAGGGCAGAGGGTCGTGGCCGACGGGGACTCTTTCCCGTTACTGTCGGGTGAGAGGAGAGGGTGACAGGTGGGGTAGGGCTGTCGGTGACGGAGGAGAGAGGTGGGCCGACGGGGCGCTGCTGGCTGGGCCCTTGCGTCGCGGCTGCTGCGGCCCAGTTAGGTAGGGTGTCCTCTTTTTTTTTTTCCTTTTACACTTTTCAATTTCTGTTTTAATAAACCCTAAATAACTTTTGCAAACTAAGTCCAAAGTTGATGAAACTTGTTTCTCAATTTTCGTAAAATTAATGTGGTCAACATAGGACCATGGTTTACTGTTTTTACATAGTTTTTGAAGAGTCAAAACTATAACCACAAGGGTGCTCACTTGTGGAAATATTTAATAGGGTTTTTAAATGGGTTTAAGTGTTGGGATTCTTATTGCAATTTTCAAATGTAGGATGCAACGATGCAAGGATGATGCATGGAACTAATAACATCCTAATATAGGATCTGGGATGTTACAATAGCTTTTGTAGCTTTGGTGAAATTTGGGAGTAAAGGACTTGCCCTTGCATTTGGTGCATAGGTTTGAGTTATCCTCGAAGATTCGGCAAGTACAAGATTGTGGGCTTGTTTCTTTTGGATTCTTAGAACCCTATACAGTTGTATGGTTGATGTGTTGACTTCTTGCGGCCTCCAATTGAGTTGTAGAGAAGCCTCAAGCTTGTAGCCTTTTGTGATTTTGTTGTTGGGAGCCTCCAATTGAGTTGTGGAGCTAGCCCTAACCTTGTACGGGTTCGGTGACCGCCCTCAAGTGTTCCATAGTTGACCGTGAGTAGACCTTTTGGTGATCTCACGGGAGAATAGGGTGAGCCTGTTGTGGAGTCGGTGAGTTGCGTGCCTTCGCATCTTGGAGTAAGGCCTTGTGTAGCATTGAGTAAGCGTCGAGCCACCACACCTCAAGATGACCTACTTGTGGTGTTTGGATAGCATTGCGTCATCGCACCACTCCAATAGAGACGTAGCTTTTTTGTAAGTGAACTTCGAAATAAAAATCATTGTCTTCGCGTTATCGATTATCTATTAACCAGGCCCTTTACTTATGCAATTTATATTGTGATAGCCATCGTGCTTGAAGTATTTTATCTTGCTATAACTTTGTTGCTTATCTTGCTTAGCATACGTTGTTAGTGCACTTAGATAAACCAAGTGGTTTTAAGTTTTGTGCTCTATAAATTAACGTTAGTTTTATTCTATATTTATTAGAGCCTAAACCGTAATAATTTTAAAAGCCTATTCACCCCTCCTCTAGATGATGTTCGTTGCACTTTCAAAATCGAATCTACTAGGTCAACTCGTTTAGAAACTGTAAGTGAGGGGGAAATGCTTAACTTTTGCAAAAGTTCAGACATGAAAAATGTTCAAATGTAAAAATTAATCAAATTTTTGAAAAATATTCAGATTTGAAAATGTTCAAATTTAAGAAAAATTTCACGTTTAAAAATTATTCAAACTATGAAATGTTCATATTTGAAAAATATTTGGATTTAAAAATCTATATTTTTAAAAATATTTGATTATAAAAATGTTCGAATTTGAAAATATACATATTTGATAAATCTTCAAATTTTAAAATATTCAGATTTTCTAAAAAAGAAAATAAACTAATATAAAAAGAAAAGGAGAAGAAAAAAGAAAAAAGAAAAAAAACAAATAGAAAAATCTCTACTATATAATTTTCTTTGAGGTGGTTTTGGTCTTTCGTTTACTTTTACACATTAGCTCTTTGCAATTTCCGAATTTAAGCCGCAGTTTGTACTACTATCCCACACGGTGAAAAAAAAGTGGGATAGAATCTACTGGTAGTCCCTACATGCTACTCGCATCTCGACCTCTCCCAGGCACATCACCCAACGGCCAACTCCGCCTTTCCCAGCTCTCCTCCAAATCTTCGTCCCGGATCGATGCTCTAGAGGCAGGCGGCACCACCTCACGGTGTATCAGCCATAGGCCATGAAGCGGCTTCACCCGACCGGCACCGGTGCCTCCGTAGAGGTCCGCGTGAACGGCGTCCCAGCCAAGGCGGAGATGAGCCTAGATGCTGGCGTGCTCGGCCTCGAGGCGAACGAGAAGAAGGTCGCTGGAAGGGCCTTCATCGCGGACAACAGCAAGACGTTGAAACCAAAGCAGTGCTGCACGGGCGCGTTTGAGATGGCCAACGGTGAAGACGCGGACGGTGAGTGGGGCCACACGCCGCGAAGCTGATTGGACTCGTTCGGTGCGGAGGTCACGGCGGTGCTGCAGCCAGAGGACGACGAGGTTGTGTGGCACACTGCAGGGACGGTGGTGGTCGATCTCTCCCATGGAGCGGCGGTGTCCATGGCTGTACGCGGGCGGAGAGGTGCGGATGGAGGGGCAGGTCGGGGCCTCGAGCTCGAGCGGGTGCGAGCGCCGTTGAGGAAGGAGGCGGGGTCGAGGGGAATCGAGCATCGATGGTGCTCTCGATCGGGAGTAAGGAGATAGGGGAGTTGGGACCCGCGCAAGATGGAGGTGGTGGTTGGTGGCGAGCAGGGGAGATGGCTCGCGCGCGTGTGTTGTTTCTGTTGTGGTTGGGCTGGTGCCTATCCAAATTAATCAATGATTCCTCTGCTCCGCCTCGCGCTGGGCCGTTGTCTAGAACCTGAGCCATGGTCCGGCGCCCCCCGATCCCGGCCTCCTGCACTTTCGCTGCCCCAAGCACAGCTATAGTTTGGCATCAATTTTTGATAGTACTCCCTCCGTTTCTTAATATAAGACGTTCTGGCATTTTCGGACAGCAGCAAAAAGTGTGGCAATGTACAAGAATACCCCTCCGAACTGTCGGAAACAGATATAGCTACTTCTAACTTTGAATCGTCCTTCAGCTCTCGTCCACCTCGCGCAGCTCGGGTCGTCTCCACCCAGCACCCACGCGTTCAGCTAGCGCAGCTCAGGATCGATCAGCATCCAGCTAGCCCACCGCGTCCAGCTCGCCCAGCTCGGGGTCGATTCGCGTCCAGGCGCGCCCACCTCGCCGGCCGCATCCATGCGTGCCTAGGCTAGGTCGCCGGCCGCGTCCATGCGCGTCCAGCTTGGGATCGATCAGTGTCCACACGCGCAGCTTGCTGACCGTGTCCACGCGTGCCCCCGGCCGCGTCCATGCGCGCCAAGCTCCTTTCCGGCCAGCATCACATCGCTGGAAGCGCCTCGCCGGCTAGCAGCACACCGCTGGAAGCGCCTCGCCCAGGTCGTCGGCAGCGCCTCGCTGGCCGGCACCTCCAGGCCGGTGATCTCGTCTGCTGGAGGGCTGGCAAGGTTCTCTCGGGCGCCGGCAAGGCCCGGCACCTCGCCGCTGACGATTACCAGGCACCTCCTCCGCCCCCAGGCAGCACCTGCCCTGACTTCCGGCAAGCAGCACAACCCCAGGACCAACAGCAGCAGCAAGAATGGCACAACCATGGTTTGACCTGAATTGCACTCCATCACATGAAGAACAAGAGGACGATAAGAATCAAATTGAGTAGGAAATGGAAGGTGCTACAGGTAAGAAATGGAGTACTGCCAAAGCATTAGTGCATCTAGGAGTACCAGCAAGTTTCAGTGCACTAAATTATTCAGAAACAAGTGCATCTAGGAGTGCCAAAGCTGATTCTTACCCTTATTCAGTGCACTAAAATTTTCAAGCACAAGTCCTTGTATTCAAGCAGCATGTAAATGCATGTGATTCTGAAACTGCTGGGGTATAAACTGCTGGAGTAGTGATATCCACAAAACTTTTCAAAAACATGTAGCGTGCTCCACCAAACATTTCAATCTTGTCTGCCAGTCCTAGCATATCCCTTGAACTGAAATATTAAGAAATTATTAAAGCATAATCAGGTTTTGTTTGGGCATCTAAGGAAGATACCAGAGTATTATAACAACATCAATTCCAACCGACGGAGAACTAGAGATACAAATTATAGGATATATTCATTATTTCTCTTATTATGTGAAAATGCTATCCAAATTGTTCAATACTATTACTATGTGCTCAAACTGAAGTTTTATCAGGAACATAGCACTTGTACCTGGGGAGTGTTTCTTTTTACCTGTCAACCAATATGTTCCCTTCTGGGTGAATTATAAGGTACGATGTTGCTCCATATGAGTTCTCAGAATGGTAACCGCAAAGGTAAACACCCTGAAATATATAGGTGCAGAAAAAGATTAACCAACAATGTAAGTAACAGGCAAACAACCAACAATGTAAGTAACAGGAAGTAAAAGAGTGAGCATAGATGAAAATGCTTATACAAGGAGATCGTCGTAGATGGCGAGGGGGAACGTGTTCTGCACTTGGAGAATGTCCTTTGCAGGCTTGCCAGTGTGAATCGAGGCCGTCGGGCAGGAGTGCAAGGCCTGCAAACATACATGTAAATGACATGATCAATTATTCAAAGATCAAGAAATTCCATTTGTAATTTGTTTCTTCGGGTTTAAGCATGACGGAACTGTTGAAAGGGTCTGCAAATACCGTACTGCACTGACTGAATAATCGCAGCTATATGACCGATTGAATCAATAGATTGGCTGAAGAGGGCATTTTGATTGGAGGCTGGAAGTGGCAAGTGGTTATGATGATTTTTACCTGCAGTACCTTTGTCCTGGTCTCGTCGGAGCTGGGCTGTGCCGCGACGGCAGACATGCCGTTCACCCGCTTGAACACCTCCGGCGCCATCCACCGGCAGGTGGCAAATCGATGCACCGCTCATCAGCACACGCACCTCCATCAGCAGGGACAAGTACAGGTTGGGTCATGGATCTCACTCACCGACGAAGAACTTGCCGGAGACGATCTGCGGGCGCGGCCGGTTCCGGTTGTGGAGCGCCGGAGGAGGGGATACCGTGGCTCGGACCATAGAGGCGGTGCGTCGGCCTCGGGGCGGGCCCAGCGGCGGCGCGAAGGCTGAGGGCCATGGCGGCGGAGCGAGAGTGTGCCGGTTGAACTCTTCTGTCTATGCCTTGTGAGTCGAGCTGAGATGTCTATGCTCAGACATACGTGGCCAGCAATGGTGAGCTCCCCCCATGGCGTCCTTGTTCGTCCAGTCGGCGTCCACCATGAGCGTCCTCGAGTCCACGAACACCGTGTCAAAGTTTGACGAGGGTAAAGGGTCTACTCGGATGCATACCGAGCCCCAGGTCGTGTTTATATATGCACGTTGCGGTGCCAGCGATACAGAGTCCAGAATACATATGAGATAGGAAGTTGGTTGGTTTAAATACAACTCAATCTAGTCCTATCTCTAACACCCCTTTAATCACAACTTAGTCAAGTTGAGATTATATTTAAAAGCTTCAAATGCTCGATATGGTAATGGTTTGGTAAACCCATCAGCAACTTGATCTTGTGATGAAATAAAACGTATCTCAAGCTGTTTAGCAAGAACCCGTTCTCTGACAAAGTGAAAATCTATCTCAATGTGTTTTGCTCTTGCATGAAACACAGGATTAGCAGACAAATACGTGGCTCCCAGATTGTCACACCATAGACAAGGTGTTTGTGTCTGTTTAACTCCAAGCTCTTCAAGAAGGGATTGCACCCATATCATTTCTGTTGTGGCATTTGCAACTGACTTGTATTCCGCTTCTGTACTAGACCTTGAAACAGTGGCTTGTTTCTTAGCACTTCAAGATATTAAGTTAGGTCCAAAGAATACAGCAAATCCTCATGTTGACCGACGATCATCAGCACAACCAGCCCAGTCAGCATCAGAAAATCCACTGACCAATGTAGAGGAGGATTTTGAAAAGGTCAACCCAACTGTAATGGTACTCTTAACATACCTCAAAATGCGTTTAGCAGCTGTCCAATGCACTGTTGTAGGAGCATGTAAATATTGACACACTTTGTTTACTTCATAGGAAATATCAGGTCTTGTGAGTGTAAGATACTGAAGTGCACCTACCATACTTCGGTATTTGGTACTATCTTCTGGACCCAACAAGACACCTTCTCTGGCAGTGATTTTTTCTGATGAAGACAGAGGTGTAGGAGTGCATGTACAATCTGACATGCAAACACGTGCCAATACATCTCTTGCATACTTGGATTGATTCAGAACTAGGCCATCATTTACCTTTTTAACTTCAATGCCAAGAAAATAATGAAGATCACCTAAATCCTTCAATGCAAATTCTTGACTTAAATACTTGAGCAAAGCATCAGTTGCCTCTTGAGAAGAACTTGCAACTATAATATCATCCACATAAATAAGCATGAAGATGGTAATGTTGGACTTATGATAGATGAACAGAGATGTATCAGACTTGGAAGCAACAAAGCCAAAAGCAAGTAGTTGAGTACTCAACCGTGAATACCATGCTCGTGGTGCTTGTTTCAACCCATATAATGCCTTGTCAAGTTTGCAGATAAAGTGTGGTTTGCTACTATCTTCATACCCTGGTGGTTGTCTCATGTAGATCTCCTCTTCCAGAACACCATGAAGAAACGCGTTCTTCACATCTAGCTGTCGCAAACTCCACCCTCTGGAAACAGAAATAGCCAAGACAAGACGAACATTTGCAATTTTTACAACAGGACTAAATGTGTCCTCGTAGTCAATGCCATATCGTTGCTTAAAACCTTTGGCTACAAGGCGAGCCTTGTACCTGTCAACAGAGCCATCTGCTTTCCTCTTAACTTTATAAATCCATCGACAATCAATAATATTTTTACCTTGATGTGGTGGAACTAATCTCCAAGTTTTACTCTCGGTGAGAGCATTAAACTCTTCATTCATTGCTCCCACCAATTCGGATCTTCCATAGCAGATTGCAAGGTTGCTGGTTCATCACTTACAACCGAAAGGCACCAACGAACAATATGATCCGTGTATTGTTTGGATTTGACAATGCCTTTGGAAGCTCTAGTGATAGGTCTCAACTTAGCCACGGGCTGGTCCACAGAGTGTGCAGAGTTAGAGGATCCGCCAGAGACAAATCCGCTGTGGCCAGGAGAAGCTGACGGGGACGTTGCTGATGTGGAGTCCGGTGTAGCCACACGGGATCCTGTGGCCGACGGTGTGGCAGAAGGAGAGGCACGCAGAGGCGTGCGGGCTGCAGTGGGCGCAGAGGATCGCGGCATGCTGACGCTGGAGAGGGACCGCGCAGGCGGGGATCGCGCTGTCACCTGACACGAATCTGCCTGGGAATTAGACGCCTGATCCAAGGGAGGCGACGGGGATCCCGAGGAAGATGCTGGCAGAGAATCTGTCTCGTGTTCAGCGCCACTGTCTTCTTCTGCTGTGATTTCATGTGACCTGTTTTGGCTCATAGGGGCACCATTTTGACTGGAATTTTCACCTGGTGCAGAATTTAGTCGTCTTGTTGCCTGTACAGGATCATAAACAGGGCTGGAAACAGTATTAGTAGTATGAGTATTAGCCACATTAGAATCATCAATAGTGTCGTCCCCTTGAGAATAGTTGTGGAGAGAGGGATCAAGGAGAAGGATTTCCTTCCGAAGAAGAGCACCAGCATTAGGATGCAATGATTTGAAGGGAAAAACATTCTCATCAAAAACAACATCACGGGAAATATAGACACGACCGGTGGATACTTCTAGACATTTGACCCCTTTATGACGTGGGATATAGCCTAGGAACACACATTGGGTGGAACGGAAGGCAAGTTTTCTTTGGTTGTATGGACGAAGGTTGGGCCAACAAGCACATCCAAACACACGAAGTGATGAATAATCTGGGTGTGTACCGAGGAGACGATGTACCGGTGTGTCATTATTGATAACTTTGCTAGGGAGCATGTTAATTAGATATGTGGCAGTAAGAAATGCCTCATCCCAAAATTTAAGAGGCATGGATGCATTGGCAAGAAGAGCAAGACCCATCTCAACAATATGGCGGTGTTTTCTCTCAGCAGAGCCGTTTTGTTGGTGGGCATGAGGGCACGACATATAATGGAAAATTCCCTGAGTTTGAAACAGGGAGTGTAACTTAATATATTCTCCTCCTCCATCTGATTGAACAGTGAGGATTTTGCGATCAAACTTTCGTTCAACAAGTTTTTGAAAGTTGACAAAAGCAGCAAGGGCATCAGATTTTTTCTTAAGCAAGTAGATCCATGTAAATTTACGATAATCATCAATAAAGCTTACATAATAATCATGCCGACCAACAGAGGTGGGAGCAGGACCCCATACATCAGAAAAGACTAATTGAAGGGGAACTATGGACACACTGGTGGAGATGGGGTAGGGAAGTTTATGACTCTTAGCACGTTGACAATAATCACAAATAGACGGAATACTTGACTCACTAACATGTGGAAGTTTATTTTTGCTAATAATTTGCCTAACAATAGCTAGAGAGGGATGACCAAGACGACTGTGCCATAAGGTGTGGGAGGGCTTGGTAGCAATGAAGGCGTGCTTCGACGACTGGGATGACTCCATGGATGAAATCAGGGGATAGAGCCCGCCCACGCATTTTCCTCTATGGATGACTCTCCGAGTTGCTTGATCCTTAATGAGAAAGAAAGAGGGATGAAACTCAATAAAGACGTGATTGTCAGAGGTGAATCTATGAACAGACAATAAGTTTTTGGATGTTGTAGGGACATGTAAGATATTGCGGAGATGGAAATTGCGAGTAGGGCTACGAACTATTGAATGACCAATGTGGGATATACTCATACCTTGGCCGTTTGCCGTGTTGACCCTGTCATAGCCCCTGTAGTTGTCTCTGACCGTCAGGTTGTGAAGTTCACCCGTGACATGATGGGTGGCACCAGTGTCACCATACCAGTTTGGGTCGACCCCATAAGAAGCAGAATTGACTTGTTTGTCACCAAACTCATCATCATCCTCATTGAACCGGTGCCAACAGTCTTTGGCGGCGTGACCTTCCTTGGAGCAGATCTGGCATGTGACATCCACCCATGGGGTGGTGCGGCGACGTCCACGTCCACGGCCACGCCCCCCACCTGGAGGTGCTCGGCCGCCGCCACGGCCGTGTTGAGGAGGGCGTTCATCACGGCGTGTGTCGTGGCGATCATCACGACGATCACCACGTGGGTTGTTGTTGTTGTTGGGGAAGTGTGGCCGGTTCTGTCGATAGGCGGCATTTGCTGAAGTCTCGAAGTCACCTGTGTGGGTGCTGTGATGCATATCTTGTCTCTGATCGTATGCATCTAGCTGGGCATACAGCATGCTGATGGAGATTGGCGTGGTGACCACACCAAGTGCGGCCACAAGGGAATCATAGCCAGATCCGAGACCGGCGAGAATATAGGACACGGTCTCTTTGGTGGAGAGGACTCGTCCAGCAGCAGCAAGTTCATCGGCAAAGCTTTGCATCTTGGTCAGGTACTCCGCCGTGGTTTTGAACTGGATGCACTTGGTGTTGGCGAGGGTGATCAGCAGGTTGGTGACCTTGGCCTCGCACTGAGATGCAAACATCTCTTCAATGGCTGTCCAGACCTCATGAGCATGCTCAAGGCGGTGCACATGGGGAAGAATCTGGAGGGATAGCGACTGCAGCAGATAGGAGAGGACCTGCTGGTCACGGGCTAGCCATGCTGCGTACGCCAGATTGGGCGCCGTCTTTGCAGGGGTGGCGGTGTCCTTGTCTCCTGGTGAAATCACCAGGGTCTTGGCTAGAGCTTCATCGGTGCCATCCAGGAGGCCGATGTACTGGGCTCCACGGATCGTCGGTAGCACCAGAGATCGCCAGATCGGGTAGTTCTCGCGCGTCAAATTTTCTGACGGCGGAGTGCCGAGGCTTGGAGAGGAGCTGCTCGTGGTAGCCATGATGCTAGGGCTTGAGAGGCAGCGGAGGCGATGAGGTGGGTGGCGGCGGCGTCGATGCTTGGGGAGAGGTGGAGATAGATGCGATCAGGTAGACGTGTTGGAGAGGCCAGCTCTCGATACCATGTCAAAGTTTGACGAGGGTAAAGGGTCTACTCGGATGCATACCGAGCCCCAGGTTTCGTGTTTATATATGCACGTTGCGGTGCCAGCGATACAGAGTCCAGAATACATATGAGATAGGAAGTTGGTTGGTTTAAGTACAACTCAATCTAGTCCTATCTCTAACACACCGACACATCCCCGCCACACGAACGCCGACCCATCCCATCCCCCGCCACACGAACGCTGACCCATCCCTCATCCTTGTTTCTCCAGTCGGCGGCCACCATGAGCTCCCCCATCAAAGGATCTGTGGCATCCCGCAAAACCACTACTAGAAAATCGCGTTGTTTTTGTGCATTGCATCATCATGACCGCACACTCATGTCATCATGCCACATTGCATTTGAGCATCGTCATCATCTTGCATTTGCTTGCATAAAGCTATATGCGGAAAAACCGGATCTTGTTTTCTAAACGCCCCATCTTTATTCAAAACCAAAACCGGGTCTCCGGAATATTTTATTTTGACTGACTATGTTTTGTAATCGGTCCGTTTAACACAAATAAAATATTAAATTATTTTAGTGGGGGCAGTCGAACGGGCCGATCCGACCCGAACGACCACCCCCAGAAAATAAAACGGTCCACCTAATCAGCCCCCTCTAAATCCTAAAGCTACCAACCTATCTACCCACAACCACCGGCCACCTCACCCGGACCAGTCCCACGCCGCCACCTCACCCCTCTCTCTCCCTCACCCAATCCCCATCTGCCACCTCCCCACCTCCACTTCCTTACCTTGCCTCACACACCAACTCTCCCCCTAGCCACCACCTCTTTCTCTCCCTGTCCCGTGGGTCCTGCTACCCTCTCCCCCACTCCCCCACTCCCCACCGCAGCAACCCACCACCCCCTGGCCACTCCCCATCGCCCCTGTCCCGCGGGACCCACCCCGGCCCCACCGTCTGCCTGTCCCCGCACGCGTCCCCCGTCTCTCTCCTTTCCTCCCCATCGCCCGTCGCCCACGCGCTCTTCTCTCCCGAGCCACCACCAGCTGCCCACCTGCTTCTCCTCTTCCCCCGACGCCTCCCGCTCGCCGCAGCCTCCTCCTCTCCGGCGTCGCCTCCCCACCTCGCGTTCCCTTACCCCTGGCAACCGCCGGCCGCGTTCGCGTCCTCCCCGCCGCCGCCCGCCGGAGCCGCCGCGCGCAGCCCCGACCCATCCTCCCCGGCGACCACGCGCTCGCCTCCACCCTCCGCTCCCCGCTCGGCCACGTCGAGCCCCGCGCCGGCCGCGCGCCCGCCCCGAGCACCCCGTCCTCGCCCCGCCTCCTCTCCTCCCGAGCCGGGCCCCGCGCCGCCCAGAAGCCCCCATCTCCGGCCGTCCTCGCCGCCGCCAACCTCCGTCGTCCCGAACCAAGCCGCCAGCGCCGGTTGCGCAACCGCCCTGCGAGCTCCTCGCCGTCTGCAGGCGACGCCCTCCGCCGGCCCGTCCTCGTCCTCCCGGCCACGTCGTCACCGACCCTCCACCACCGCGCCCCCTCGAGCTTCACCGCCCCGGCCATCTCCTCCTTCCGTCGTCCGACCTCCCGCAACCGCGCTGAGGCTGCGCTCGACCCTAGCCGCAGTCAAGGCAACCCCAGTTCCTGTTTTCCCCGTGGTTATCCGCTCCCTTCCACCCGTACGCGAGCCCACGAGCGTCTTCAACGATGCTCCTCTCTGTGTGGGTATGCTGTTGTAGTACTCGTGAGCGACCTATGTGGTGGTTGTTGGATAAGTGGCATCGCCCCTGGGTGTTTCGGTTCATCCGTCGCCTTTGGCCAATGTTGTTCGAGATGGAGGCCTTGGTATCAGACAAGTTCTCCGTCGATAACAAGATCGCCACACGAACCCTGGGCAGGGAACGCCATGAACTCCTTCTCGGATCCCAAGTTCAGCCACTCCCGAAGACCGATCACGGATCCGGTGGCCAAGACCCTGAATTCGGAGGTCCTCTTCACGCAACGCCAAAGTACGCCGACATGGGACCGACCAGTTCGCCAAGAACCGCTCCCGGACCCCGGAGACCCCATGATCTTCGCCGCAGAACAATAAGGCCGTTGGAATGGAATCGACAAGATCTACCGCCGGACGACAAGTTCTACTTCACGGGCACGGATCGTCAAGATCGCCTCACGGAATCCGATGCGCCCCGACGCCACGCCAAGTTCGTCTACCCGAACGCCAAGACCTACCTCCGTTGTCTGAGAACGTTCCCGCGAGACCGTTCCGTCGAACCCTGGACCCTGAGACCGACCCCGAACCCCGGAACCCCAAGTTCGTCGAGACCCCCTAATGTGTGACCTCTTTCCTTGAGCCCTATTTTATAAATGAAATAACAACTTGTTGCATATTAATTGTTCATCTCGCATGCATATTTGTGTGGTTTCGGGACCTTATGCCGATTCACCTAATAATTAAATATGGGGCCATATGCGGGCAAATCTAGTCTCATATTGGCCTCATTTAAACTTGTGTAGCGAACCGGTGCTATCTCTTGCCATGTTAAAACAACATTTAATTTGCGGGGTAGATAAACAACTAGAACCATATATTTAATTGTCGGGCCCTGGTTCCGCTTAATATGACCTAATTGCATTGCACCTCTGCCATGTCACGCATCATACATGCATCATGCCCGATCTTCTGCTGTAGTATTAAATAGTGCATCCGGTGTTTCTTCTAGTGTTTTGCTTCTTCGCGAATAAGGCCGTTGAGTTGATGTGAGCTTCGCCCCGATCTTCGGTTGAACCTTCGACAATGTTTTCAGGCGAGCATCTCCCCCTTTCTACCTATCTTATTTTATAGTATTTATTCCCTCCTGTTGATCTATTGCTATCTATGTTGCGGTGCTCTAGTTTCCGTACCCGTGACATCACCTTGCAGCCCTATATTGCCTTGGACACATCCTATTACCTGTTGTTTGGTAGATAGTTGGACTTGCGCGCCGTAGTCGCTTGCTCAAGTGCTGTTGCGTGTCGTCATGTACCACAGTTGTTGAAGTATGGCCGCATGTCTGTTGTTGGAGATGATCATGGCTTTACTCTTCGTTCACTTTAAATCATGTTTAACAACTAAAATTGAATTAAGCAGAGGCATCGGTGGGTGATAGATAATATTTGGTTTCCCACCGCCCACTTGTGTCCCGTAGGACCCCGAGTTCTTGACACCTGTTCCGAGATCGAGCGCGCTAACCACAGGTGGGGAGATATGGGCCCCCCATTGATTATTACCTGATTTCAAAGTATTGTACTGGGGGCCACAAACTAGTTTGAGGTTTTATTTACTATCCTGTACCTATGCCATGTTTTACTGCTTTATTTACGATTGTGTGAGGAGCACGCTGTACTGTTTTGGAAGCGGAGTGTTTTCGCGGTATCGACAGTCCCCGTTTGGGGATTTGCTGTCATTTACAGCCACTGTCGCAAACCCTAAGTCCGTCTCGGAGACCGGCCGACTTCGTTGCGGGTGTACTTAGTGGGGTGGCCCCTCGTGCTTGCTTTGGTTCTGGGAACGTCGTGACTTAGGCCCCGCCGACATACCGATGGGTGTATGTTAACTGATCTGGCAAAAAGGGTCGAAGTGCTTGTGGATACTTTGGTGCACCCCTGCAGGGTTAAATCTTTTCGAGAAGCCGTGTCCGCGGTTATGGACGACTTGGAGCACAGTGCTTGATCATAGACAACTATAACTAAAGTTTATTGTTATAAATTGACTTGTATCCGATATGACTAGTAATCAGCTTCATTATAACGGAATATCTTAATGAAAGTAACAACAACTGCTGGGTTTTGGGGTTGTCTCATGCTAATTGTATCTGACTAGTAAGTGTTGCCACTATAACGGAATGGTTAACTAAAAGTACCCACTGCTTACTTTATCAGGATGATTATCTAAACCTGACTAGTAAAGTGCCGCAACTATAACTGAATAAGTAAAACTGCCAACTGTGTGAGTTCCTCGGTTGACTTCCTCGTTTGGTCTCGAGGGGGAAACGCCAGGATGGGTTTGTTTGATGATAGTATCAGGTTGGATCCGAATAGGTCTTCCTCACCCCTCTCTGATAGCCGCCAGTAGTATCGAGTCTCTATAGGTTGTTTAATGCATGCTGCCGCTGCCGCTTCAGTCCACCATACCTACGTAGGCGGGACCGCCGAATTCTAGTCTCGCCGTGTACTGGCCTCAGTACTGACGCTCCTCTTTTTCCTTTGCCCTTTGTCGGCACCCCTTTTTGTTTAAGCAGGTTTTGAGATCGACGCCGTTAGCAGGGTTACCCTTCCGGCTTGGCCTGGGCAGGGTTATGGACGCCATTGGTTATTCTTCAGGGCTCTTAGCCCCATTTGCATCTTGTCCGTAGCTGAACGCTATATCGTTTCAAGGTGATTTGGATCTTTGTATATAATATCTGTATTCTTGACTCTTTGAGTCGCTGTTATATATATCTGTTATGTGGGTCCCATCGAGGACTGTTGTGCAATGTTATTACTTCGTTTTCCACCCGCACGAAAGTGCCTGGTGGACACCTTTGAATCGTTTCTATGCGGGTTTGGCGGGTTTCGCTAAAACTTGCATAGGGCCGATTCTGAGGGTGTTACAGGATCCAACATGGCCGCAGCATATAGAGCACCGCCGTTGCAGATCCGGTCATCGGAGAAAAAATTGAATCTTGAACTCGACCTTGTTGGAGCAGGAGAGGTTGGGAGAGGTGACGACGTGCGATGAAGAGGGCGGCAGCGACATGGGCGAGGGAGAGGGCGCTAGTGACACAGGCGAGGGAGAGGGAAAGGGCGGCAGCGACGCGAGCAAGGGACAGGCGAGCGTCGGAGGAGAGGTGAGGGACGGAGAGGAATGCGAGGGGGAGGGAGGAGGCACGCGAGGGACACCGTGTCCAAACAGGGGCAAAATTGGAAACCCGGATATTTCGTGACCGTGACAAGATTTGATCGTGAAATCGTTAAACGTCTTATATTCTGAAACGGAGGGAGTAGTACATTCGATGAATACGTTGCATGATGGTTCCTGCAGCAGCAGAGAGGTTTAAGTTAAACTAGCTAAATGCCCTTGCTACGGTCAATTTTGTTTTCATATCTTCTCTACACTACTCCCTCCGTTGAGGTGGTTTTCGTCCGCCCCTCCATTTTCGTCCGTCGCGTGCGTCTCCTTTACAACCGATGTGGGACAAGACTCAGAAAGCTCCTCCTATGACAGCCGGACGATCAGAGAAGGCACATTGGCCAAGGCCCAATGAAAGCACATCGTCAAGGCCTAATAAAATCCACGAGATGCTGCTTGCACCCCTGCTCCCTTCAACCTATAGTCTAATCGCAGCTTAATCTTACCTCTCTGGCCACAGCTAGGGGAGGCACGACCGCATGAGGCAGAGGAACAGCGGCAACGACCAATAGAGCGTTGGATGCTAGAAACTGATCGATGGGCTCGGCCGCTCGGGACAAAGCTTTTGAGACTAAGAGATTTTGTGATGGCTTCATGCAGTGCTTGGGGGCAAAAATAAAATATACTTATACTTCATTTTTGCGAAAAGGACCTTTTCATTAAAAGAAACAACGAATATTACAAAATGATTCAACAAAAATGAAAATTGTAGAGGAATCGTTGAGATGCCCTTCATCTTCAACCTTCAGACCGTGTCGATGGCGCGTCTCTGTTGCCGCTCCTTCCTAAACCGGCTTAACATTGTTGGTTGCAGACGAAAAATCATCGAACGGGTCAAGAAGATCACGTCCGTCCCGAAGACGAAGAAGACAAAATAACCTCCGGTGAAGCTTCTTGACGACCCGAAGGTCCCCACAACCAGAACAAGTTCTTGAGAACCACACCACACCACTCCTACGAGTGTCTCAACGTCACCACCGAGATGGGGCTGAAGTCAGGGATACAATATTAGACAAGGCGACACCACCACCACCTGAGCTCCCCCACCCCACCCCCACCCCCACCAAGAAAACAGAGCCCTAACGTCGACAACGACCGAGATCCACCCGTCTCCCGAAGGCCTAAGAAACAGGACATATCGATGCATGTGAGTGAGAGGTTACACAGGCCGTGAGGCTTTGCTTGAAGAAAAAATGTACTTGTACTTACATGAGATGATTAACATAGTAAGCTCTAGGATGACATGTGGAGTCATTGGTCCCTCTTTCTCCCCTCTCGCTTATATGTCTCTCTCCTTGTCATATATAAAAAATATTGAATAATGAATATATCTTGATGAAAATTTTATGGTTAGGGTTATATGTGGAACCGGAGAGAAATAAACATGTGTAAAACATAGAAATAAAATTCTCGTTGGTGCATCTAAGATGTAAATCAAAATGCATCCAGCTTTTGATCGTGTGAATATTGCACGGCGTGTCATCATTCATCAATGCGTCATTTACTAGGAAGGCCAGCCAATACACTGGCCCAAATTGAAAAATAAATTGTGCATATTCTCATAGCTAGGAGTAAAAATGTATCTAAGATATAGACTGTTGACAATGTGAACCTGCGATGATGGGATATACCTTTTTTGTCACATGAAAAGTTATTGTTAAACCGTGTAGATGATAGCATATTTTAATGTCGAAACATTATAAGAACATGTCTAGCTATTAAAATAACTTTTTGATCTGTATGTTCATTTTTCGATAGCGTGCAACGCACGGACATTCAACTAGTAGGAGATAAAGTATCTACAGTATATAAAAATTCTTTGGGTGGTTTTCGTCGACTGAACTTTCGTCCTTCGTTCTTCTAAAAAAGACCGTTTTGCCCTCACCGTTTAGAGGAATTACAGGTACTACCACCGCCAAGTCAAGAAAGCCGACTCTTTTTTTTAGTTTGGTCAACTTCCACCTGCTCATCACCGCACGCGCAGCGCCGTGAGACCGCCCTTCCCCCCAATCCACGCAAGCCGCAGACCAGTTCCTATGCTCCCCCGGTTTGCCCTGCCGCCCGAAGGTGTCGTCCTCCCTCTAGATTCCCTGCTCGCTAGATCTCTGGCCAATTACTGCACTCCTCTAAGGCAGCCCATCGGAACACCTTCTCTGTCGTCGCCCATTGGGATCCATCCCTGGAGGCAGTAGTACTCGTGCCAATGGGGGGAGGCACTAGAGTGTCCGGTCACTAGAGGTAGTGGTCCTCGCGCCGAGTGGGCAACGGGGAACTCCTTGGTGGTACCGTCCTTGCTCGGAGCTGCCGCCGACGGTGACCAGGAGGTGGTCATGCAGAGGATGAAGAGGCATCGAGCGGCTAGCGAGCTTAGGTTTGGAGAATCGTATGATCGCGCTAACTCGAGGTAGGGGGCCCCACGTGCTGTAGGGTGGAAGCTCCAGGAGGCTGATACGTCGTAAACGTATCTATAATTTTTTATGTTCCATGTCTGTTTAGTATCTATTTTGCTTTGCTTTGTCTACACTTTGAGGTATTCTTATATGTTTTCTGGCACTAACCTATTAACAAGATGCCACAGTATCAGTTGCATGTTTTCTTCTGTTTTTGGTTTCAGAAAAGGCAGAAAATGAATATTTTCGGAATTGGACGGGACGTCAATATTTTATCATGGGGAACAAGGAGCCAGAAGACGAGACGGAGGAGGGCCTCGAGGGGGCCAGACCCCCTGGCCGCGCGACCAGGCCTGGCCCGCGCCTGGGGGGTGCAGCCGCCTCGGGCACCCCCTCGGCCACCCTCTTCGCCTATAAGAAGCCCCCGACATCTAAACCCTAAGTACCCGATCAATCTTTCACACCATACAGTTAATCCTTTATTCTCAGCAAACCGGTGAGATTGACAATCTCACTGTTCGTTGGGGCAAAGTCTTGAGTTTGTGTTGTGCAAGTTTCCAAGTTGCTAGCAACACCTTTGGGTCGTTTTCTTCCCCCTACTGGTTTGATAATCTTGGTTTCTTTCTGAGGGAAAACTTGTTGCTGTGATCATCATACCTTCCTCTTGGGGTTTCCCAACGAAGCTCTACAGTGATCTGAGCCACATCAGAGGTGGAGGTCAGGAAGGAGCCGTCGAGGTGGAAGAGTGGAGCCCACAAGGTAGGGGTCGACGGTGGCCGCACGAACAGGAGGAAGACGGTGGTGTGCATGGGCTTAGTTCTGGCGGCGGTTAGAGCTCTAGGTGACGGGGACAGAGAGCACGGACATGGTCATTGGAGGAGGGTGGCTCCCATCGGAACCAGAGAGGGGAGGGCCCGCTGGCGACAGCGGTGGTGATGATCGAGGGAGTACACCCGCTCTGGAGGAAAATGCGGTTCGCGAGGCAACAATCAACTACAACGGGAGGGGGTTCCGTCGTCATTGTTGTCTAACTGCCAGCGACAGCGAGGAGGGAAGTAACGTAGGTGTCGCTAGCAGATAGGGTTGTGGTTCCCTGATGTCGTGCAAGAACAACTTGGAACGCCGAGGCGAAGGGTGCTTGAAGTGCTCTCATGTCTTGTGATGGATAGTTTGATCTCATACGACAAACAATAACACAAATTCATCACTTTATAGTCCGTAGCAACGCACATGCATTATGCTAGTATAAAATAAAAACGAGAGAGAACCAAGAAAACCGGACAAAAAGTTTCTAAGAACATTTCTAAAATAAAAAGAAAACAAGAGCCGGTGATTCTATTGGGCCGACCGGTTTACAAACTGCAAGCGAGAAAGGGTGCCTAGTGTTTCCTATTTACTTCCTAGCGCGCGTGCGCTAGATCTTTAACTCTAGTGCATCTTAAAAAAAAGGCAAGATTCTGTTGTTCTGTGGTGTACGGAACATAAAAAGAAAGGACTCTATGTAATTTTATAGAAATTGGAAATACTATAATTTTTGAACCACATGTCGGGATTAAGATCCGTTTTTACTTTTGGAACCCTCGTAACGAACTCTTCAAAACTAGATCCTATTTGTATATGTTTCGGCAAAAAAATTAGCAGACAACTTTTATGTGTGACCAACCAACTTTGATTCATGACAAAGCAACTTTTGTGCGCCGAGGGAAAACTACATCAGAGCCCGATAAGGCAACTTTAGTGCCCGTCTGAGCAACTTTGGTGCCCGTCTCAGCAATATTCGTATCTTGACAAATTTGAGTCACCTAATGAGCTTGGCGAGACACCTTTTTGTGCCCAGTAAGCAACTTTTGTGCCCCAGTAAGCAAAGTTGCCTCGCCGGTCTCCAAAGTTGCCTCTTCAGACACCGAAAGTTTTCTCGCCGGGCAGTAGTTGCCTCTCCGGGCTTCAAAGTTGCCTCGTCGGGCACCAAAGTTGCCTCGCCAGGAAAATTTGCCTCGCTGGGCTCCAAAACTGCCTCGTCGGGCACCGAAGTTGTCTTGCCGGGCAAAAGTTGCCTCGTCGGGCTCCGAAGTTGCCTCGCCGGTCTTCAAAGTTGCCTCGCCGGTCACCGAACTTGCCTCGTCGGGCTTCAAAGTTGCCTCGCCGGGCACCGAAGTTGCCTCGTGGGGAAAAAGTTGCCTCGCCGGACAAAAGTTGCCTCGTCGGGCTCCAAAGTTGCCTCTCCGAGCTTCAAAGTTTTTGGGAGTTGCTAAGTCGGGCACCAAAGTTGCCTCGTCGGGCTTCGAAGTTGCCTCCCTAAGCTCGAAGTTGCTTAACTGCAGAGCCCGACGGGGAAACTTCTGTGCCTAACAAAGCAACTTCGGTAGTCCATTAGGATGGCGGTGTGACGGTGTGGCAGTGGCGGTGTGGCAGTCGCTGGACACCAAAGTTGTTTTTATCGCGAAGTTGTGTCGTTCACAAAAGTTGCTTTGTCATGCACAAAAGTTGTTTTGTCGTGTACAAAAGTTGCTTATTAAAAAAGTTTGTCAAAACATAGGCAAACGGGATCTAGTTTTAAAGATCTCGTCGCGAGGGTACCAAAAATAAAAACGGATCGTTATTTCGATGCTAGGTTCAAAAGTTATCGTGTTTGAAGTTTCTCAAAAAAGTATTAATTGCATAAAAACATCCTATTTGCATGCATCTGTAAAAGTTGGTACTTAATTACGATATGGAGCGTCCTAGATGTCTTTCTGGCGCCTAGGCGCCCGCTAGACCAGTCCCTAGTGTTT